>OZ038466.1:4380000-4980000 GCA_964036295.1 Plumapathes pennacea
GACTTACATGCAATCATGCTGCTGTTGGCAAACTGGTGCCCATGGGAGGGGGTGGGGATCATACATTGAAAACAAAGTAATTGCTGGTATACTAAACAGTAAACAACTGGGCCCGGTTTTTCGAAAGTCGATTAAGCTAATCCAGGATTAACGAAATTCTTTCTCTCAACCTCTCTGCCAATATACTGTAGGATTTTGTTTGAAGATGGAATAAAAGGCTTGTTCCAGCTTACAACTTTATCAAGAAAGTCGTTGTGGACGAAACTTTCACGTTTTCAGGCTAAAAAAATGACAAGAAAGTTTAGACCTAATCCAGGATTAGCCTAATCATGCTTTGAAAAACTGGGCCCTGTTCTTTACCTTGTTGATGAAAAAAAACTGTCTTTGATGTGCTGCTTGTATTTGACACATTTTCGGACAGACAACATTGTTTACTAATTTCAAATGACTTAAAAATTTGAATTCCTCTGCAACACAGAAGAGAACAAGAAGTTGCCTGTTCATAAGATGACCAAATTTTTTCAGCCCAAAAAAATGTAGTTTACAAAGATATATACTTTATGTACAAAAAACTAACTCTACATAAAACAGAAGTTTTATTTTATGCCTTGGTGTAATTTAATTATGTTTTATGAGGTATTACATTGTAGCTTTTCTCCTTCAAGTATTATTATTATTATTATTATCATCATCATCATCATCATCATTATCATCATCATTATTATTATTATTATTATTATTATTATTATTATTATTATTATTATTATTATTATTATTATTATTATTATTATTATTTAAACTGTGATTTTTTGCATTTAGTGGAACAGGAGCTGCAGTTGAAATGAAACCAGAAGTTTTAAGCATTTGGAGTGCATCCTTTTGGGCCTATTCCAGAATAGAAATAGCTGAGCTGATACGTGAAGTATTTTGGTTTCTGCCTGATTTGATTACCAATGTGTGGAAACTGTCTACATTGTCTTGAAGAAAGCATCTGAAATATTCTGGAATAAAACTGGTCGCTATGTTTGGGTTATCCTATTCTGAAGTAAAAATGTAAAAACAAAAATAATAAATACTTTAATGTGGTAATACCCTCTGCTACAATAGCTAGTTTACAGGTGTACCACAGAAAGGAAATAAAAATTCATTTTACTTCAGAGATTGAACCCCGAATATGATAATCCTAAATGAATGCACTCTCACATTGCAATAAGACATGTTTCTATCTAATTACTTCATGGCCAGTCTGCAAAACTATATTTTTGCATATATTAATTCTGGTCATTGTATAGGAATCAAAAATATGTTATTGAATATGAAATGTTGGTTTATGTTCTTCTTCTGCCATCTAGAAAGCACTAACAGCTAGATTTTCCAATTTAAAAAATAATCATTTACAAATAGAGTTATCATATTTTGTAGAGATAAACTGTACTTTTTTAATGGTGGCTTATTGTCTTCATTTAGTGAAATTTTATTGTGAGAGATTGTATTATCATACATAATTCCATCCAAGTTGTGAGTATCTCATACCCCACAGCAACTTAAAATGCTTTCCTGTTATCAGCGTACTGAAATAATTGTTCAATATTGCCATCACAAACTGCTAGCCAAGCTGGAATGAACTTACTGACATCAAGTGAACTTTGATCACATTGTGGACTACACATAAACCAAGTTGCAGTTTATTGTTGCAGTTTTTATCTTGCTGTTAAAAATATTAAATAAGCAGCCTGTCTCTAAATTAGCCCCCTCCCTGAGGTCCAAAAATTAAACAAACAACCCCACCCAGGCACTAGACCATCCACCAGATCAGGTGCAGGGAAATTTGCCTCGTGTAAATATAGGTCTTAAGGTGATTCCCTAGTTTTGCATTGCGCATCTTTAGTGCGCACAACACTTTTGAGATAGTGGACATTAAGAACCACCGAAACTTCAAGATCGAAAGTTCTTTATACTCGTTACGCAAATAAGTTTTATTTTTTGTCGTTCCTTGTGGAAGCAGCCACCTTGAAAGTTGAAACTCGTCCCAGTCCCCTCTCGGAAAGACGTATTTTGAAGTGAATTCGCCCTTTCCTGGATAATTGCGCAAAAATGAGCATGGTGACCCCCCTTTTTTATTTCATGTATTTTAAGAAAATACAACTCCCCATGATATATCCAAATTTAAACAAAAATTCTTTACTCAATTTTGAAATACTATCATTGAATCACTATTACAATATGTTTTTAGGCGTTTCAGAGCAAGCGTGTAGATAATCAAATTGCCTATTATTTCATGGTGACCCCCTATTTGTATTTTATTTTTTTAATGTACTAGATGTAATTAATAATTGTGCAAAGTTTTAAGAAAATTCAATTACTATTTCTTTTTCGATGGAATCACCTTAAGTTACACAAGCCTCATTTACACTGGAATCTACAGCTTCCCTTTGTACATCTTCCTGTAATGTGGATGTGTTTGCAGCATAATCCTGTAGGATCTGGGTGTCCTCGGTGTAATACCTTCTATCCCAGCATCTCCGCCACCCAGTCCTTGTCATGGTGTACACTGCTCTGGCCAGAAAAACAGCTCCAATGAGGAAAAAGTAGCTCCCATAAATGACAAACTGTGGAGAAATACCGAAAACTGTGAATTACTTCATTCTTCTTTCATCATCTAGGGGTCATTTTAGTCTCCCTGGTAGCCATTATTGGCTTGCCACACAAATGGCTGGAAGTGAAGGGAGTCTAGGGGTCATTTTATTGAAAACTGAAATTTGTCCAAGCCATACAGTATGAATATTTTCAAAGACTGGATGTGAATGCTGAATTACAAAGTTTTTATGTCACAAAATATAGTTATGCAGAATTTGATCAAATGAAAATCCAACAACAGCCAAGTAGATCTCAACCAGTATCATTGATCAATATCTGTTAAAGCATTGGGAGTTCTCTAAAGCACACTGTACCTGAGTTTTGACATCCAAATTCAGACCTCCCTTCTCCACTACAATGGCAGTTAAGATAGTCTGTAGAAGCAGGGCAGCAAACATGTTGCAACCAAATACCAGTGCAAAGCGACTCATTCCAACAGTCTGGTTAGTGTCAACGTTTCGGGCAATCTGAACACTACAAGCAAAACATCAAACACCTGTCAAATTAGATTAGCACTTGGGTAATGGCCTTTTTACACTTTGGGTGTAAGGGTATGAAGAAACAAAGGATTTTTCTTACCAGGTATCTAGTGTATGCATGTACCCCTTACAAAAACTTTTTTATGTATTCAATCCCATGCACTGTCTCACCTGGCAATAGTGATGAGGAAGGTATAAGCTATTCTGAACAGGATGTACATGAGATAAGCCAACCAAATACTGCTTGTGCGTGCAGTGATGTACAAAAAGAATGCATCTGCTATGGACACAACAGCAAGGCATAGTTCTCCAAACAGCGACCAGTTGACCTTCACAAATGCCAGTGCCAGAGCAACGCCTGAGGCCACCAAATGAGAAATGGCTGTAACACCTCCATTGTAGATCTTATGATGCTTGGAGGGATAGATCACATCCCAGAGATTTTGGGCGTAATTCTCAACCTGGAATTCCCCACAAGTAGCAAATGCCCACCAAAGAGACCAGATGAGCAATTGCCTTTTAGAGTAGCACAGTTTGAAATCATGCCACAAGTCCAGCATGCTTTTTTTCCATGACAAATACGTCAACCTAAAGAAGTGTGACAGTCGTAAATGAACCTTGCAGCATCCAGTCCTTGAACCTTGCAGTGGCAACCCTTCCCCTAAATCTGGACTGGGATCACTCACTCCAAGACCGAAAACATTCCCAGACGCCTTGGGCAAAACAAGCGCGAATACAAAGGCAAGGCTCACGCTGGCAAGGGAAATGTAATTCAAAGCCAGGTAGTCTACCACGTTGAAAGAAATCAACAGCTGACCGACGACACCAGAAATCATGCGACCAACCAAAACAGCGGCTCGGGTGTAACTGGTTACTTTCTGGTAGTGTTCATGTGAAACCACAGCGTATATATATGAGTAATAAGCGACTTCAGCACCAGTGGCAACGCCATAAGCGAACTGCATAAACTGCATGGAAAGTACCCCTGAAGCCCAGATCAGCAACACACGAGTTGTAAGGTACGCCAGACCTTCTACTATAATGACCGGTTTGTATCGGAGAATGTCCGTGAACAGAAACACTACCACTAGCGCAATGAGGTAGGAATAGGTCCAAACTGGATATATCTCGTTGTCTAGCTCCTCCTCGGTCAAATTCTTCGGCGGTCCTTTCAAGAATGGCGTCAGAAATGGCTCCGAAGGCTTCATTTCTTTGAAGAATCCGTAACAGCATATCAGCAGAGTCGCTTTTATCCAGAATTCTATTGCCATTTTGTTAGACAGATACACGACGTACTGAGAAGAAATTCCCGGAAGTCTTGGAAAACTCGTGATCGAGGCTATTGTTTATTGTTTCCTCACTTTTACCCCCCTACCCCCGGACAGGACACAGACAACCCCCTTCCCCTCCCCTCTGCGAAAAGTAAATTGTGCTTCGATCGCGACAAGATGGCGGAAAAGTGTAGATTGTTTCCGGAAGAGCCATCGCATTGTGTGAGTATTATTATACAGAAGTTTGATCGCTGAGTACATCGTGTTTGTATTTTGTGTTTGTAAACGATCGATTAAATTTTAATCGAAACATTTCAGAGAGTCATCACTGCAGTGAAGACAGCTGTGGCCGCGTTTTCCCTGATTGGATGGTACGTACGTACATGAACACACTCTCTCTCTCTCTGTCCCATCGCAAGTTTTAGTTTTCTGTCAGTCATTTAAACGGCCCTGCATCTCTTAGTAGCTATGAGCGATCTTATTTTTAAAGCTCTCTCCAGTTTTGATAAATAATGCAGTGAAACTGAAATTTGCAGTGATCAAAGGGAAACTATAGTGTTAAATTAGTTATTACACAAAAGGTGGTGGTACACAGGTATTTGTGATTATTTTTGTTTAGCTAGCGTGAGTAATCAGTAACAGGTGTCCATATTCATTGGAACCGTCGCAGCCAGTTTGTTAACATACTCTTTAATGTCTCATTAACAAACAAAGTGCTTTTGGTTCGGCTTACAGAGGTATTCGAGTTTAAAAAATGTCCTGGATTAATAATAGATCCTTCTTTTTTCTTTCATAATCTATTATGTATGGGATCGAGGTTTTTTTAATATTGTGAGTGTTTTCTGGATTGACTCCTGTGAGTTGACTTAATAAAAAGACTTGTATCAGAGATTATTAATTATTAATTGGTTGTGGCTGCGCAGCTGTGGCGAGCTTAAAAATGGACTTTCTTTTCTTTTTTTTCTGGGTCGAGAATCGATCAGCACACGGTGATTGGTTCATGTTGTCACGTGATATGCAATGACGTAAATTGACTTTACAAACAACTTGATAGTTGGACTATTGAATTGCTTGTTACTTGCGTGTGAAAGTTAACTGCATCTGTTACGTTATCTGTGTTGCTCAAGCTTTACGTAGAGGTACACACAACAGCGTGTATTGAACAAGAACTGTCTTTTTAATGTTCATCTGCCGAGTACATACAGTTGACTGATGTATCAGTTATTGTAGTCTGTTCATGGCATGCTGATCATTCTAAATATCACGATAGGATTATGTTGCGAATACGATACAATACTAAATGGCTATTGTTGTAGTTGAACTGCTAAATGTCAAACTGCCACAGCATCCCCTCCAAACTCAACACCGTTTGGCTCTGTGGAACATGTACGGATAAACTGGATTTTAGGGAATAATTTTGGTTGCGTTGCTAAGTTCACCGCAGAAATGTGATGGATTCGATTATTTGATGGATACCACTACGGGATTGCAAATAACTCTGTCGCTGCTAATTATTTAGTCCCGACAAAACTTGCTGTGGCAACACGAATACTTCTGGGAAGATAACAGGCCGAAAACCAAAGCTACAATAAGCTTTTGCAGTAAAACAAAAACAATCTATGCTTTACACTGTACATGACATAAATGCTTCTGCTTATCATACATTGCCTGTTGAAATGTTAGTTTGTAGCCTTTGTTTTGCAATGGTCATTGTATAGTAGAAATGAAAAATACACCGAAATAGTCCTGAGCATTGAGTTTGCAGTCACAAATGGACTGAACACGCTGTGAACAAAATCACAATAATATTGTAAACAAGTCTTGTGTTGGGCTCATGTTACATTCCTTGCTTTCAATTTTATATTTGTTATAAAGCACAAATACTCGAAAGCCTGATAGAAGTGAAATGCATTCAGTTAAAAAACAAGACAGACTAGTATTGAAGCGAAGGCTGGATTAATCGTGGCATCTGGTTAGAATTAAGTGTTCGAAGTCAAACTGTCAAAATTGATTGTGCATAAAAAGACAAGTCACGCATTACTCAGGTTTACTCGGTGGCCAACCGTTTCACTTCTAAGCTCAAAATGCAGAGTCGCTCAACCTTTAAGAACCAAGTGTATGAGTGTTGTAATGATAAATTTATAGTTTAATCAGGTTTCATTTAAGCAAGGTGTCAAAAGCCAAGTTCTCTATACTGTGTGATATATTTCTGGTGAGAAACGGGAAGTCTCTCGGGAGTTCTGCTCTTGCCCCTGCTTTAGTTTATTCTGCTCTCGACCCATATAATGCCGCAAGCTCACTGGCAACGCCAGTCTAGTTATTATATATATTAGATATTAATTATTTTCTGGAAAATTTATTTTTTAGTCCTGATGGGAAAAATGAAGATTGTTTTTATCAGCTTTTATACAGTTTTCTCTGACTGTCAAAATAAATCAATTGGAAGTTATTAAATAAATATAATTTATAGCTACTGATAACCCATTCTCTTGTCTTCATAGTCTGTTCATCATTTTTGTAATATGGCTGTTCAAGAAGTACAAGTATTTCACTCAGGTATGTACAGTAATACGACAATTAACCTTTTGGTGTTTGTTGGTGGAGAAACACAGCTGGCCCATGCAGAATTTGGTGAATCTTGATTTTGCATGTGGGGTTCGATTAACTTCAACCGTTCTTTTCATTTCTAGCCAAAGCAATATCATAAGCTGATATCTTGCTCAGATGGGAGCAACTATAATACCCATGGATACATTTTCCTCTTGAATAGTTGGGAGTATTTGTTTAACTGGAATTGAGCAAGCTGAGCCTCCACCCCACCCCCTCCCCAAGGATAACTCCCCTCCATTTTTTTACTCAAGCCTAATTTAGATTCACAGTGTGCCTGGTCTGATTTACTTTCAGAGACTGATATTAGGCCTTAGCACAGCAGCATTGTTGGACAGCACTGCCTTTTTGATGGTGTGTAATAATTAATTTTGGCTGTAATTAATTAATTAATAATAATTAATTTCATGCACTGCATGTAAAATCACACAGAGCTAGCTTTGAGTTATACTCCCTTAGGCAACCTCAATATTTAGGCAGGAGATTTGGGCCTGAGGGTGGGCCTCTGGGCCACATTTGTTCAAGGGGCAAGGCTCTCAGGGGGAACATAATTTGTGTACATTGCGGGACACTCCCACATAAAGCAGTAGGTCTACCCTCTTTTAGGAACTTTAACTTCCTAAAAGAGAGTATAATAGTTGAAAAACCCTTTGGTGGAGTAATATATAAGCGCAACGTTCACATGCCCCTGCCCCCCCTGCCCCTGCCCCCCCTCCCCCTCCCCCTCCCCCTCCTGGGTTAAGGAAAAGAGCTTGGAATAATCCAGATGTACCCCTTTCCCCCAATATTTACACTTTGTTTCTGTGATATACTTTATAGGGAAGTGTGAATGCTAAAGCGGGGTCATTTTGCACGTTTCAAGCATGGTTGCTATCATTTGCAGGTAAAGACATGTGAAGATTCAAGTTATCATATAAAGGCACATCATACATTATCACCAGTTTGGGGCTTTAACCAGCCATCACCAGCATCATCACCAGCATCATCACCCATAATCACCATCACTATCATCATCACCATCACCAACACCAACATAATCATTACCATCATCACAAGTATGTCATCATTCCATCACCATCACCAACATACTCTAATCATCATCATCATCACCATCACTATTATCATCTACATGTATCATCATCAACATCACGGTCAACATAATCATCACAATCACCATAACCATGATCACTATAGTCATCATTATACAATCGCCACTATCACTACCATCATAATTATCATCACTATCGCCACCTATACCAACATAATAATCGCCTGTCATAATCACAGTCACCCTTCTCATAATTTATCATGTAGTATTCTTTTAACTATAATTTACTGAATTTGGCCCAATAATTCCATGCATTGCTCTTCAGATACAGCCGTACTTCTCTGGGTGTGTTGTATCACTTTCAACCTCTACTGGAATGCAATTAAGAAACGGAGAACAGAGAATTTTGAAAAGTGAGTCATCTAATCTTTTGTTTGAAACTTGTTTTGTGCTAATTGTAAGGAAGGGTTTTAACATGTGTACACTACTGGTATGCAAGCTTATGCATAAAATTACAGGAAGTGACTTCATAACTTTTTTCAATGTGAACCTTTTTCCAAGAACTACAAATTGTACATGTACATACATGGCTGTTATGTATCAATTTATGTTTTTTTATTACCCACTTGGTACTGTAGTAGTTGCCAATATAATAAAAATAATTCACATATGGTATCCACGTACTACATTTTCTCTATAGATCTCACCCCTTCTTCTCAGGCCTCCGCATCTATGCCTGACTGTGTAAATGGCTTTACTGAAGAAAGTTAGAGCTCATACACACATTTGCCTGGTCTTGTGTGTGATGAATCAGCTAAGGGTCAATGTGTGAAAATTGTATGCTGCTAAGAAGCCGAGCTACAGTTTCTGATGTTAGCCACTCATCAGAGCAGGTGACTTGCTCCGAAGGAGCAATATTAGTCACTTTCTCTGAGACAACTAAAACTCAAAACATCAGTTCAACCTTCATTTTAATATCACACATAGACCCTTGGTTGATTCATCATGTCTTTTTCCACACTAGTGCAGTCTAAAGCCAGTCCTCCTAAGTACTTACCTTTCCATTGTATTTGTTTACATTTGACTACAGGTTTTACCACCTTGTATCCTGGGGAATCTGCTTGGTGATTGCATGTCTTCCACTCATAGGGAATCATTATGGACCGGCAGGGCCTTGGTGGTGAGTGTCTTTGTTTATTTATTACGGGGGGGGGGAGTTAATGTTTTCCTACATTTACATTGCATAAAGAAAATTAGAATTTCGCATAACTAATAAATTTGCTCGTGACTAATTTAATTTAAAGCTGAATAAACATCAGTATAATCGAGATGAACAAGCGATTCCAATTACAAATTCAGATGTTATTATAAATGCGTTAGCAGCCCTAAAATGAAAAATTTACGCACGTTTATCGCGTGAAATCAAATCTATCTATCTTAGTTTGTAACTGTCTTATTAGGACATCTGAAGGTTTTTCTGCCGCATGCAAATTTGTGATAATATTTTATTTTCCTTTGTTCTTTATTTTCTGTTAGTTGGATCTCAGAGACCAGTAGCCACAGCGCTGCGTGGAGATTTACAACGTAACTATGGAACTCACTGTTTTTAACATAAGAAAGACAGCATTCATGACTATAACCAATGATTTAAACGAATAAGATGAAATCAAGGCCCGGTTTTTCAAAGCACGATTAGGCTAATCCTGGATTAGGTCTAAACTTTCATGTCATTTATATGCCTGAAAATGTGAAGGTTTCGTCCACAACAACTTTCTTTATGCGTTTTTAAGCTGGAACAAGCTTTTTAATCCATCTTCGAACAAAACTCTGCAGTTTATTGGCAGAGAGGTCAAGAGAAAGAATTTCGTTAATCCTGGATTAGCTTAATCGGCTTTCGAAAAACCGGGCCCAGCTGTTTTGATAGATGCAGAGATAGAGAGCAAACAGTGCTGTGGATCACAAGAGTACAGAATGTAATGCTAGTCTCTAAAGAAGTGGTGTTTGTCAGTGTGACATTGAAACAAAATGTAAGGTTCATAAGGGATATTTTGAACGCTAAAAGAACGTACATTGGCCGAGCGTTAGTCCGTGACAGCAAACTAAATCTTGCTCTTTGCTATGGTAAGAATATTGGTTAAGCAAATGCATTCTTTTACAGCGTTAGGCATATTCGTATCAACCTTCTGTTGATGCATTCTACGTTTTACAAGAATATTGAGAAATGGTAAGCAGTAAGGCAAGACAGAGCTTTCGGATTGTTGAGTGGATAGCTGGACATACTGTATATACTGTATGAAAAACATCATTCTATACCATTCTCTCCATACCACAGATACTACGTCCCTCTGTTTATTGCCATTGCTGTGCTCTTTGTAGTCTACATCTACATCTTCGTGACAATTAGAAGACAGGTGGGAAGATTGTTTTTATTTCTCCTCAGTTTGTTGTTGTCAGTGACTTGGATTAATCTGACCTGCTTCACAGTTGCAATCGCAATCGTACAAAAAAAATTAAACACTTGGTACCATCATGGTACCCGGATCTCGGATCAATTCCTCTTTTCCTAGCTAAGTGTTAACGGACTCTTAAACTATCTTGTCCTGACATTTCTAAACTGTTCCCCGTACGAATGAGCTGATGTTTCAAGTGTTTCATATCTCAGGCTAAAGGATGGGAGGGAACGTATAATCCTGAAGCAGAGAGGCACAAGGTGAGGATTCTTTGTCGACGATTCTACAGACAGACTTTGTAGTGAGAAATAGATTTGGTTTTGGGAGAAAATACAACTTGTACTGGAGCACGTGCTTGTCATTGCGATCATCATTTATCATACTCGGTATCATCACCATCATCATCATCAACGTCATACGGTCAACTCCCTCTAAAACGGACACCATCGGGACCAGCTCTAACTGTCCATTTTATAGGGAGGTGTCCGTCTTAAAGAGAATTCAGTTAGAGTAAACGAAAGAAGAAACGACAGGGACCGCTCCTACCAGGTGTCCGTCTTAGAGAAGTGTCCGGTAAAAGGGAGTTGACTATAGTAAGCTTTATTAGATTCATCGTCATTTTCATCGACCATCGTCACCGTCGCCATGATCGTCACAATCAATCTCATCGTCATAACAATCATTTGATTTAGAAACGTCTTCAATGGTTAATTTATAGAAGTGTATTAAGGTGTTTTCAGTCAAGTATCGGGGAGAGGGAAAGGGGTTGCCAACTAAACTCTTCAGTGTGTCTCAAACTTCAAACTTTACTTATGCCAAACTCAATTTAAACAACAGCCGTGCTTAATGGACAACGGCCAAACGTTGTCTTTGTAAACTGACTCCGATCCATGTTCTAAAAATGCAATTTAACGTTTGGCTTACCCTGTTTTACAGCGCCCGTTTAAACTTTAATTTAGCGATAAACCAGGACTAAGTTAGACTTTGTTTAAAAAATCGGCCCAATGGGTTTTGCTAATTTGCACTGAGTTCGGCACGGCAGTGGAGCGACGTTGGAAACGGGCTTTATTGTCTACCTTTTCTTGTTGGGTTGCCAGGCCTTGGTGAAGGAGGAAATCAAGCCGCTTTTAGCGTACCCGTTCATCTACCTGGTCACCTCCGTTTTCCCCACAATTCACAGGTGATCAACTTCAAGTTTCTCTTTTCACTTTCTCACCAGAGATATAGTATGTCATACAGTGAGGAGAATTTGGCTTTTGATAGCTGCTACATAAAAGCTGATTGAACTACCAATGACGTCAATAATTCTCGCTTCATCATTCATACGTTTTCTTCTCGAGAGGGGGAAATCTGTGTTGTGAACTTTGGAGCGAAAGGGTAGTGAGTTCTGTTTAGTGGTGTTACAGTAATTAAACGTAAGTAAATCAGACCTTGGTTGAGTGGCGTAAGACAAACAGCATTTCTCACCTCTGACTCGGGCAGAAAGAAAGATGAAGAGCTTGTACGAGCATTTTTTTGTCACTGTCGACTTTCCCAGACAGACACTTATGTCTTCATCACGTGACATGTTTATTGTGTTTTCGTATGTTCCGCTCACTGTGTACTCTGGTTACTGTCGTCTTGCAGGGTTTATAACGCGGTCCAAAAGGATACAGATTTTACCCTCATGTTGCTCCATGTCATTTCGTCGCCCTTAGTTGGTACGTACAAAATGTATAGTTGCATCTGCAGTGATGGGCTGGTCCCTTTGCAGATTAACGATTTAGATTTAGATGGTAGCGGTGTGTCAAAATTATCCTCGCTGTGGCTGCGTGCTGTGTCTGTGGCCTTTGTATAGATTGAGTTTGTAGTTTGTCCAATTGATTATTTGTTGTTGTTGTTGTTGTTGTTGTTGTTGTTTGTCTTCCTGTTTATATGAGGCTTTAGTTGTGTCCACCTTTGTAAGTCTTCTTTGTTCGTTTGTATGTTTGTTTCTGTTTTTGCATGTCTTTTCTGCGTGACCTTTGGTTTTCGCGTCTATTTCTGTTTTATTGAGTTCACGACAGAAAATTTAAGTTTAGCTTTCATAGTTAGTGCAACGCTTGTAAAAGTTAAGATCTTTTCTCCCTCTATTAAAAGTGCGCTATTTGGCACATAAAACTCACTGAACAACGTGAACACTGCTGTTAGAACGTACTTACTGAGGTCTTTCATTTGGTGGTCACTGTCCTTTAGCTCACTTGACGGTTTCATTTTTGCGTTTACAGCTTTTCTTTTTTTCGTGCGCATCAGCTGTTATTGGCCGATTTGCAGTAATTTTTATTTTTTGTTTTATTTGTTTGTTTGTTTTTTCAGGTGTCTTATTTGCTGTTGTATTCGGCATGGATAAGGAGACTCTCAGTAGACTCAAGTGGATCAACATTAAGGTGACAACACGAGACCGTTATACAGGCGCAGATCAAGTGACCCTCTTGAGTTTGTGACCAGGGGCCAATTCAATAAACATTTACACGTGTTCTGTACAAGTTGGACCATTATTCAAACACCACCAAACGGACTTTAATCTGACAAAAATCCTCAAAATGTTACAGAGAATGTCTTATATGGATAGCTCCCAGCAACAGTACTTGGACATGGCACTAAGTACATTTTAACTTGTGAGAAAATTGGTTCAACTTGTGAAATACACTTGTAATAAAATGTTTTATTGAACTGGCCCCAGCACTCCCACCAACATTATTTTTACTACAACAATGTTGATATCCGTAACTGATCAGGGATTCTTTACGGGAAATCATCTTTATCCAGTTTCTCCTGGTCTCTGGACCTTGTCCGTGATATCTGAAGTTCTTGTTTGTCAATCGTCTGTAGCCAGCTTGAACTCCGGGACTTTGGCCTTTGTACATGATATCAAGAATTGTTTTCAGTCAATTTTCTGTTCTAACTTTCTCCTGGACCTCGGCCTTGGTCCGTGACATCAAGATTTGTTTTCTTTCAGTTGTGTGCTCTATAACTTTCCCATGGACTTCGGCTCTTTACCGTAATATCAAGAGTTGTTTTCAGTCAATTTTCTGTTCTAACTTTCTCCTGGACTTTGGACGTTGTCCGCGATATCTAAAGTTGTTTTTAGTCATTCGTCTGTAACCAGTTTCTACTGAACTTTCTTCTCTGTCCGTGAATTCAATACTGTTGTTTTCAGTCAGTCTACTGCTCTAACTCTCTCCTGGATGTCCAGCTTTTGTTCGTGACATCCAGAGTTGCTTTCACTCAATCTTAACTCTCTCTGAGATGTTGCCGTTTATTCGCGGTAGCCGGTTCTCCACACACTGAGGTTTTCCTGTATTTTCTCTCAGGTGGCGCTTCGCCAGCACACAGGCAGTGCAAGGCCATTAGTGCGAGAGTATGCGGTCGGCGAGACAACTGAAGTGCAACCCAATGATGATTCCTCCTGGGGCACCGGCTCCTCCAATTCGGCTCAGACTCCCTCTCCAACTCCCGTCAGAGCCCCACCACCTCCCCCACCGGAGGACAGTCCGCAAATGGAGTGACTTGTCACCAAAGCCTGGTTTTCATGAGCGCCGCAAGCAAAGCACATTCAAGCGTAAGAGATGCGAGTCCGTGAAGACGGGCGACCCATGCACAAGTGCAAGCACAAGGAAAAGAAAATATTTTAAACTTTGTGCTTTCGTTTATGCTTGCTTTCTGTGCTTTCGCCGAGCCTGTGAAATAACTGACTCTTGAGCTAGTGCTTGCGTCGCTCGTGAAAAGCAGGCTTTGCGACTGAAAATCTCCAACCAGAGCAGAAAGGGTTTTGCGTGCCCGAAGTCAACACAACACATAATAGTTTTGCGTCGTTTGCTGGAGGTATTGTCTCTTGTGTTATGCAGCAAGTCCTTTCATGTAAAAGTAATTTTTGTACACATTCACATTTTCCATACCAGGCTTCAATATGAAACAGAAAAAAAGGAAAGACACCATTCGGTAATTAAAAGTCACGTCGTGAAGCCCTTTGTGCTGCCCAATTGAGAAGAAAATATATGATTGCCTGATATAGGGCCTTAAACGTCAATAAAAACTCTGAATCCAAAACAGGGCGACGGCTTCTTCAACGTAGTTTCGCAGTGACTTGCAACGTTTTCGTCGGCGCGGACAAAGTGTCTTTTGCGCTTCAAAATTCAGTAATTTATCAATGTTATCAGTCGCTAGAGTCACAAGTGCAAAGGTTGCTTCATTGATAAATTGGTAGCTTAAGGCCCGATCGCACTAGGAAGTTTAGTCGATAATAACTCAGCATCGAGAGCAATACGACGGCTTCTTCAATGTTTGGTAGAAACTTGCTGACATATTTCTGGTGACAAGCGCTGTTTGCACTTCAAATGATGCAAATGTCGATATTAATGTCGTTAAAGTTACGAGTGCGACCGGAGCCTTAGTCATGAGCTTTCATCACATAATAATGCCTGTATAATGAGTGTATGATATTTTTCTGGAAAGAGTGAACTTGTGCTTGGTGTTCGTTCGTACACAGTTCGCAGAGTGCAACAACGATGAAACGTTTAGCAGAGACAAAATGATGTAAATTTAATTTTTTTTTCTTTTGTCGCCACGGAGGGTGCTTATCTAACAAAACCAAGTCGTAAGTTATAAAGTTTATTTTTATCTATGGTAACTTCATGGTAACCAGGCTGTTTAGCAGCAATAAATTTTGAGTCAAAAAGACATTGCACGTGTATTTTCGGACATTGCATTTTTGGCCAAAAGCATGGGCTATAGCCTTACCATATTTTCAAAATTTGCCCATTTTCGGCCAACTCTCAGAATCGCATGAAACTTTCGAGAAATGTTCCTGGGAGAATAGCGAAGGTTTTGATATAACATTTGTGATAATTCATTGAGCGGATCGCGAGTGATAAGCGTAAATCATCGTCTCACATATCGCGTACTTTTCGAACAAAAGAATAAAAAAAAACCCGTAATTTCCTTGCTATATTTCTCAATGGGCGTGTATAGCAAAAACTCTCGTTTATAGTCCCAGGAAGGTTTCCTGAAACTTTCAAGTGTTTTAAAATTTTGCTCAAAATCGCCCATTTTTTACCAAAAGCATGGGCTTATAGCCTTACCTAACTCTCAGAATCGCATGAAACTTTTCGGAAATGTTCCTGGGAGTATAGTGAAGGTTTTGATATACAAAGTGTGCTATTTTACGCAACGGGTCCCGAGAAATTAGAACAAGTCATCGACTACTACCACTTTTAAAAAGAAGCCTAAGTTTGCTAAAGTTTTAAGTGTATTTTATTTTATTTTTTTCCATAGCTAGTCAACGGCTGAGAAAAAATAAGATAAATGTATAGCCAAATGTCTCGTTATAGTCCTAGAAAGGTTTCCTGAAAGTTTCAAGAGTTTTACAATTTTGCTCAAATGTGTGCACTATAGACTTACCATTTCTTCAAAATTTGGCCATTTTCGACCAAATCTCAGAATCGCATCAAACTTTCAGGAAATGTTCCTGATAGGATTGCGAAGGACTTGATGTAATGTTTGTGATATTTAAATGAACGGGTCGCGAGTAATAAGAGCAAATAATCGCCTCGCACATCGCGTACTTTTCAAACAAAAGAACCAAAACAATGCGTAGTTTTATTGCTATATCTCGTCAACGAAAAATCTGACAAATGTTAAGCAAAATGTCTCGTTATAGTCATACGAAAGTTTCCTGAAAGTTTCAAGAGATTTAAACTTTTGCTCAAAAAATCGACCATTTTTGGCCAAAACCCTAAGGGCTATAGCCTTAGTATTTTGTCAAAATCCGGTCATTTTTCGATCATCTCAGAATCGCATGAAACTTTCAGGAAATGTTCCTGGGACTATGCCGACAGTTTTTCCATAGTTTTTCTAAACTTTAAGCCCGCGCGTCGTGAGAAATTGCAGCAAGTTACAGCAAATCATGCACTAATTTATTCATCACACCTTTCGAGTTAAGCTGCTATATCTCGGCAACGGATGAAGATAGATAAAGCAAATGTATTGCGAAAAGTCTTCTTATAGTCCAAGGAAGGTTTCCTGAAAGTTTCAAGAGTTTTCACTTTTTGGCCAAAATCGGCAAAAAACCCTGTGCTATAGCCTTAGTATTTTGTGAAAATTCCAAGATTTTTCGACCATCTCAGAATCGCATGAAACTTTCAGGAAACGTTCCTGGGACTATGCCGACAAAGTTTGCATAGTTTTTGTAAACTTTTAGCGCGCGCGTCGTGAGATATTAAAGCAAATTACAGCAAATCATGCACTAATTAATTCATCACACCTTCCGAGTTAAGCTACTATATCTCGGCAACGGATGAAGATAGATAAAGCAAATGTATTGCGAAAAGTCTTCTTATAGTCCAAGGAAGGTTTCCTGAAAGTTTCAAGAGTTTTCACTTTTTGGCCAAAATCGGCAAAAAACCCTGTGCTATAGCCTTAGTATTTTGTGAAAATTCCAAGATTTTTCGACCATCTCAGAATCGCATGAAACTTTCAGGAAACGTTCCTGGTACTATGCCGACAAAGTTTGCATAGTTTTTGTAAACTTTTAGCGCGCGCGTCGTGAGATATTAGAGCAAATTACAGCAAATCATGCACTAATTTATTCATCACACCTTTCGAGTTAAGCTGCTATATCTCGGCAACGGATGAAGATACATATAGCAAATATATTGTAAAAAGTTTTCTTATAGTCCAAGGAAGGTTTCCTGAAAGTTTCAAGAGTTTTCACTTTTTGGCCAAAATCGGCAAAAAACCCTGTGCTATAGCCTTAGTATTTTGTGAAAATTCCAAGATTTTTCGACCATCTCAGAATCGCATGAAACTTTCAGGAAACATTCGTGGGACTATGCCGACAAAGTTTGCATAGTTTTTGTAAACTTTTAGCGCGCGCGTCGTGAGATATTACAGCAAATTACAGCAAATCATGCACTAATTTATTCATCACACCTTTCGAGTTAAGCTGCTATATCTCGGCAACGGATGAAGATAGATAAAGCAAATGTATTGCGAAAAGTCTTCTTATAGTCCTAGGAAGGTTTTCTGAAAGTTTCAAGAGTTTTCACTTTTTGGCCAAAATCGGCAAAAAAACCCTGTGCTATAGCCTTAGTAATTTGTGAAAATTCCAAGATTTTTCGACCATCTCAGAATCGCATGAAACTTTCAGGAAACATTCGTGGGACTATGCCGACAAAGTTTGCATAGTTTTTGTAAACTTTTAGCGCGCGCGTCGTGAGATATTACAGCAAATTACAGCAAATCATGCACTAATTTATTCATCACACCTTTCAAGTTAAGCTGCTATATCTCGGCAACGGATGAACATAGATAAAGCAAATGTATTGCGAAAAGTCTTCTTATAGTCCTAGGAAGGTTTCCTGAAAGTTTCAAGAGTTTTCACTTTTTGGCCAAAATCGGCAAAAAACCCTGTACTATCACCTTAGCATTTTGTGAAAATTCCAAGATTTTTCGACCATCTCAGAATCGCATGAAACTTTCAGGAAACATTCCTGGGACTATGCCGACAAAATTTGCATAGTTTTTGTAAACTTTTAGCGCGCGCGTCGTGAGATATTACAGCAAATTACAGCAAATCATGCACTAATTTATTCATCACACCTTTCAAGTTAAGCTGCTATATCTCGGCAACGGATGAAGATAGATAAAGCAAATGTATTGCGAAAAGTCTTCTTATAGTCCTAGGAAGGTTTTCTGAAAGTTTCAAAAGTTTTCACTTTTTGGCCAAAATCGGCAAAAAAAACCCTGTGCTATAGCCTTAGTATTTTGTGAAAATTCCAAGATTTTTCGACCATCTCAGAATCGCATGAAACTTTCAGGAAACATTCGTGGGACTATGCCGACAAAGTTTGCATAGTTTTTGTAAACTTTTAGCGCGCGCGTCGTGAGATATTACAGCAAATTACAGCAAATCATGCACTAATTTATTCATCACACCTTTCGAGTTAAGCTGCTATATCTCGGCAACGGATGAAGATAGATAAAGCAAATGTATTGCGAAAAGTCTTCTTATAGTCCAAGGAAGGTTTCCTGAAAGTTTCAAGAGTTTTCACTTTTTGGCCAAAATCGGCAAAAAACCCTGTGCTATAGCCTTAGTATTTTGTGAAAATTCCAAGATTTTTCGACCATCTCAGAATCGCATGAAACTTTCAGGAAACATTCCTGGGACTATGCCGACAAAATTTGCATAGTTTTTGTAAACTTTTAGCGCGCGCGTCGTGAGATATTACAGCAAATTACAGCAAATCATGCACTAATTTATTCATCACACCTTTCAAGTTAAGCTGCTATATCTCGGCAACGGATGAAGATAGATAAAGCAAATGTATTGCGAAAAGTCTTCTTATAGTCCTAGGAAGGTTTCCTGAAAGTTTCAAGAGTTTTCACTTTTTGGCCAAAATCGACAAAAAACCCTGTGCTATAGCCTTAGTATTTTGTGAAAATTCCAAGATTTTTCGACCATCTCAGAATCGCATGAAACTTTCAGGAAACATTTCTGGGACTATGCCGACAAAATTTGCATAGTTTTTGTAAACTTTTAGCGCGCGCGTCGTGAGATATTAGAGCAAATTACAGCAAATCATGCACTAATTTATTCATCACACCTTTCGAGTTAAGCTGCTATATCTCGGCAACGGATGAAGATAGATAAAGCAAACGTATTGCGAAAAGTCTTCTTATAGTCCTAGGAAGGTTTCCTGAAAGTTTCAAGAGTTTTCACTTTTTGGCCAAAATCGGCAAAAAAACCCTGTGCTATAGCCTTAGTATTTTGTGAAAATTCCAAGATTTTTCGACCATCTCAGAATCGCATGAAACTTTCAGGAAACATTCCTGGGACTATGCCGACAAAGTTTGCATAGTTTTTGTAAACTTTTAGCGCGCGCGTCGTGAGATATTACAGCAAATTACAGCAAATCATGCACTAATTTATTCATCACACCTTTCGAGTTAAGCTGCTATATCTCGGCAACGGATGAAGATAGATAAAGCAAATGTATTGCGAAAAGTCTTCTTATAGTCCTAGGAAGGTTTCCTGAAAGTTTCAAGAGTTTTCACTTTTTGGCCAAAATCGGCAAAAAACCCTGTACTATAGCCTTAGTATTTTGTGAAAATTCCAAGATTTTTCGACCATCTCAGAATCGCATGAAACTTTCAGGAAACATTCCTGGGACTATGCCGACAAAATTTGCATAGTTTTTGTAAACTTTTAGCGCGCGCGTCGTGAGATATTACAGCAAATTACAGCAAATCATGCACTAATTTATTCATCACACCTTTCAAGTTAAGCTGCTATATCTCGGCAACGGATGAAGATAGATAAAGCAAATGTATTGCGAAAAGTCTTCTTATAGTCCTAGGAAGGTTTCCTGAAAGTTTCAAGAGTTTTCACTTTTTGGCCAAAATCGACAAAAAACCCTGTGCTATAGCCTTAGTATTTTGTGAAAATTCCAAGATTTTTCGACCATCTCAGAATCGCATGAAACTTTCAGGAAACATTCGTGGGACTATGCCGACAAAGTTTGCATAGTTTTTGTAAACTTTTAGCGCGCGCGTCGTGAGATATTACAGCAAATTACAGCAAATCATGCACTAATTTATTCATCACACCTTTCGAGTTAAGCTGCTATATCTCGGCAACGGATGAAGATAGATAAAGCAAATGTATTGCGAAAAGTCTTCTTATAGTCCAAGGAAGGTTTCCTGAAAGTTTCAAAAGTTTTCACTTTTTGGCCAAAATCGGCAAAAAACCCTGTGCTATAGCCTTACTATATTGTGAAAATTCCAAGATTTTTCGACCATCTCAGAATCGCATGAAACTTTCAGGAAACATTCCTGGGACTATGCCGACAAAGTTTGCATAGTTTTTGTAAACTTTTAGCGCGCGCGTCGTGAGATATTACAGCAAATTACAGCAAATCATGCACTAATTTATTCATCACACCTTTCGAGTTAAGCTACTATATCTCGGCAACGGATGAAGATAGATAAAGCAAATGTATTGCGAAAAGTCTTCTTATAGTCCAAGGAAGGTTTCCTGAAAGTTTCAAGAGTTTTCACTTTTTGGCCAAAATCGACAAAAAACCCTGTGCTATAGCCTTAGTATTTTGTGAAAATTCCAAGATTTTTCGACCATCTCAGAATCGCATGAAACTTTCAGGAAACATTCCTGGGACTATGCCGACAAAGTTTGCATAGTTTTTGTAAACTTTTAGCGCGCGCGTCGTGAGATATTACAGCAAATTACAGCAAATCATGCACTAATTTATTCATCACACCTTTCGAGTTAAGCTGCTATATCTCGGCAACGGATGAAGATAGATAAAGCAAATGTATTGCGAAAAGTCTTCTTATAGTCCAAGGAAGGTTTCCTGAAAGTTTCAAAAGTTTTCACTTTTTGGCCAAAATCGGCAAAAAACCCTGTGCTATAGCCTTACTATATTGTGAAAATTCCAAGATTTTTCGACCATCTCAGAATCGCATGAAACTTTCAGGAAACATTCCTGGGACTATGCCGACAAAGTTTGCATAGTTTTTGTAAACTTTTAGCGCGCGCGTCGTGAGAAATTACAGCAAATTACAGCAAATCATGCACTAATTTATTCATCACACCTTTCGAGTTAAGCTACTATATCTCGGCAACGGATGAAGATAGATAAAGCAAATGTATTGCGAAAAGTCTTCTTATAGTCCAAGGAAGGTTTCCTGAAAGTTTCAAGAGTTTTCACTTTTTGGCCAAAATCGGCAAAAAACCCTGTGCTATAGCCTTACTATTTTGTGAAAATTCCAAGATTTTTCGACCATCTCAGAATCGCATGAAACTTTCAGGAAACATTCCTGGGACTATGCCGACAAAATTTGCATAGTTTTTGTAAACTTTTAGCGCGCGCGTCGTGAGATATTACAGCAAATTACAGCAAATCATGCACTAATTTATTCATCACACCTTTCAAGTTAAGCTGCTATATCTCGGCAACGGATGAAGATAGATAAAGCAAATGTATTGCGAAAAGTCTTCTTATAGTCCTAGGAAGGTTTCCTGAAAGTTTCAAGAGTTTTCACTTTTTGGCCAAAATCGACAAAAAACCCTGTGCTATAGCCTTAGTACTTTGTGAAAATTCCAAGATTCTTCGACCATCTCAGAATCGCATGAAACTTTCAGGAAACATTCCTGGGACTATGCCGACAAAATTTGCATAGTTTTTGTAAACTTTTAGCGCGCGCGTCGTGAGATATTAGAGCAAATTACAGCAAATCATGCACTAATTTATTCATCACACCTTTCGAGTTAAGCTGCTATATCTCGGCAACGGATGAAGATAGATAAAGCAAACGTATTGCGAAAAGTCTTCTTATAGTCCTAGGAAGGTTTCCTGAAAGTTTCAAGAGTTTTCACTTTTTGGCCAAAATCGGCAAAAAACCCTGTACTATAGCCTTAGTATTTTGTGAAAATTCCAAGATTTTTCGACCATCTCAGAATCGCATGAAACTTTCAGGAAACATTCCTGGGACTATGCCGACAAAGTTTGCATAGTTTTTGTAAACTTTTAGCGCGCGCGTCGTGAGATATTACAGCAAATTACAGCAAATCATGCACTAATTTATTCATCACACCTTTCGAGTTAAGCTGCTATATCTCGGCAACGGATGAAGATAGATAAAGCAAATGTATTGCGAAAAGTCTTCTTATAGTCCTAGGAAGGTTTCCTGAAAGTTTCAAGAGTTTTCACTTTTTGGCCAAAATCGACAAAAAACCCTGTGCTATAGCCTTAGTATTTTGTGAAAATTCCAAGATTTTTCGACCATCTCAGAATCGCATGAAACTTTCAGGAAACATTCGTGGGACTATGCCGACAAAGTTTGCATAGTTTTTGTACACTTTTAGCGCGCGCGTCGTGAGATATTACAGCAAATTACAGCAAATCATGCACTAATTTATTCATCACACCTTTCGAGTTAAGCTGCTATATCTCGGCAACGGATGAAGATAGATAAAGCAAATGTATTGCGAAAAATCTTCTTATAGTCCTAGGAAGGTTTCCTGAAAGTTTCAAGAGTTTTCACTTTTTGGCCAAAATCGGCAAAAAACCCTGTGCTATAGCCTTAGTATTTTGTGAAAATTCCAAGATTTTTCGACCATCTCAGAATCGCATGAAACTTTCAGGAAACATTCCTGGGACTATGCCGACAAAGTTTGCATAGTTTTTGTAAACTTTTAGCGCGCGCGTCGTGAGATATTACAGCAAATTACAGCAAATCATGCACTAATTTATTCATCACACCTTTCGAGTTAAGCTGCTATATCTCGGCAACGGATGAAGATAGATAAAGCAAATGTATTGCGAAAAGTCTTCTTATAGTCCTAGGAAGGTTTCCTGAAAGTTTCAAGAGTTTTCACTTTTTGGCCAAAATCGACAAAAAACCCTGTGCTATAGCCTTAGTATTTTGTGAAAATTCCAAGATTTTTCGACCATCTCAGAATCGCATGAAACTTTCAGGAAACATTCGTGGGACTATGCCGACAAAGTTTGCATAGTTTTTGTAAACTTTTAGCGCGCGCGTCGTGAGATATTACAGCAAATTACAGCAAATCATGCACTAATTTATTCATCACACCTTTCGAGTTAAGCTGCTATATCTCGGCAACGGATGAAGATAGATAAAGCAAATGTATTGCGAAAAGTCTTCTTATAGTCCAAGGAAGATTTCCTGAAAGTTTCAAGAGTTTTCACTTTTTGGCCAAAATCGGCAAAAAACCCTGTGCTATAGCCTTAGTATTTTGTGAAAATTCCAAGATTTTTCGACCATCTCAGAATCGCATGAAACTTTCAGGAAACATTCGTGGGACTATGCCGACAAAGTTTGCATAGTTTTTGTAAACTTTTAGCGCGCGCGTCGTGAGATATTACAGCAAATTACAGCAAATCATGCACTAATTTATTCATCACACCTTTCGAGTTAAGCTGCTATATCTCGGCAACGGATGAAGATAGATAAAGCAAACGTATTGCGAAAAGTCTTCTTATAGTCCTAGGAAGGTTTCCTGAAAGTTTCAAGAGTTTTCACTTTTTGGCCAAAATCGGCAAAAAACCCTGTGCTATAGCCTTAGTATTTTGTGAAAATTCCAAGATTTTTCGACCATCTCAGAATCGCATGAAACTTTCAGGAAACATTCGTGGGACTATGCCGACTAAGTTTGCATAGTTTTTGTAAACTTTTAGCGCGCGCGTCGTGAGATATTAGAGCAAATTACAGCAAATCATGCACTAATTTATTCATCACACCTTTCGAGTTAAGCTGCTATATCTCGGCAACGGATGAAGATAGATAAAGCAAATGTATTGCGAAAAGTCTTCTTATAGTCCTAGGAAGGTTTCCTGAAAGTTTCAAGAGCTTTCACTTTTTCGCCAAAATCGGCAAAAATCCCTGTGCTATAGCCTTAGTATTTTGTAAAAATTCCAAGATTTTTCGACCATCTCAGAATCGCATGAAACTTTCAGGAAACATTCCAGGGACTATGCCGACAAAGTTTGCATAGTTTTTGTAAACTTTTAGCGCGCGAGTCGTGAGATATTACAGCAAATTACAGCAAACCATGCACTAATTTATTCATCACACCTTTCAAGTTAAGCTGCTATATCTCGGCAACGGATGAACATAGATAAAGCAAATGTATTGCTAAAAGTCTTCTTATAGTCCTAGGAAGGTTTCCTGAAAGTTTCAAGAGTTTTCACTTTTTGGCCAAAATCGACAAAAAACCCTGTGCTATAGCCTTAGTATTTTGTGAAAATTCCAAGATTTTTCGACCATCTCAGAATCGCATGAAACTTTCAGGAAACGTTCCTGGGACTATGCCGACAAAGTTTGCATAGTTTTTGTAAACTTTTAGCGCGCGCGTCGTGAGATATTACAGCAAATTACAGCAAATCATGCACTAATTTATTCATCACACCTTTCGAATTAAGCTGCTATATCTCGGCAACGGATGAATATAGATATAGGAAATGTATTGCAAAAAGTCTTCTTATAGTCCTAGGAAGGTTTCCTGAAAGTTTCAAGAGTTTTCACTTTTTGGCCAAAATCGGCAAAAAACCCTGTGCTATAGCCTTAGTATTTTGTGAAAATTCCAAGATTTTTCGACCATCTCAGAATCGCATGAAACTTTCAGGAAACATTCGTGGGACTATGCCGACAAAGTTTGCATAGTTTTTGTAAACTTTTAGCGCGCGCGTCGTGAGATATTACAGCAAATTACAGCAAATCATGCACTAATTTATTCATCACACCTTTCGAGTTAAGCTGCTATATCTCGGCAACGGATGAAGATAGATAAAGCAAATGTATTGCGAAAAGTCTTCTTATAGTCCTAGGAAGGTTTCCTGAAAGTTTCAAAAGTTTTCACTTTTTGGCCAAAATCGACAAAAAACCCTATGCTATAGCCTTAGTATTTTGTGAAAATTCCAAGATTTTTCGACCATTTCAGAATTGCAAGAAACTTTCAGGAAACGTTCCTGGGACTATGCCGACAATGTTTGCATAGTTTTTGTAAACTTTTAGCGCGTGCGTCGTGAGAAATTACAGCAAATTACAGCAAATCATGCACTAATAAATTCGTCACACCTTTCGAGTTAAGCTGCTATATCTCGGCAACGGATGAAGATAGATAAAGCAAATGTATTGCGAAAAGTCTTCTTATAGTCCTAGGAAGGTTTCCTGGAAGTTTCAAGAGTTTTCACTTTTTGGCCAAAATCGGCAAAAAACTCTGTGTAGTATTTTGTGAAAATTCCAAGATTTTTCGACCATCTCAGAATCGCATGAAACTTTCAGGAAACGTTCCTGGGAGTATGCCGACAAAGTTTGCATAGTTTTTGTAAACTTTAAGCCCGCGCTTCGTGAGAAATTAGAGCAAATCATCGACTAATTAAAACATCACACTTTTTAAAGTTTTAAGCGGTTTTACTGCTATATCTCGCCAACGGATGAAGATAGATAAAGCAAATGTATTGCAGTAAGTCTGTCTATAGTCCAAGGAAGGTTTCTTAAAAGTTTTCAGGTAATATTCCTAGGAGTACTGCTATGATTTTCGTGTAATATTTGTGATTTAAAGGAACGGGTCGCGAGTAATAATTATAATTCATCGCCTGACACATCGCATACTTTTCGAACCAAAGAACCAAGACAATGCGTAGTTTCATTGCTGTATCTCGTCAACAGCTGATGAAAAATATTGCAAATGTATAGGAAATGTCTCGTTATAGTCCTAGGAAGGTTTCCTGAAAGTTTCAAGAGTTTTAAACTTTTGCTTAAAATCGCCCATTTTTGGCCAAATTGTATGGATTGGACATCCTTACCACTTCTTCAAAATTTGGCCATTTTCTTCCAAATCTCAGAATCGCATGAAACTTTCAGGAAATGTTCCTGGGAGCATTGCAAAGGTCTTGATGTAATATTTGTGATATTTAAATGAACGGCTCGCGAGTAATAAGAGCAAATCATCGCCTCGCATATCGCATACTTTACCACTCCCAATTACCACTCCCGATTGCCACTCCCGATTAGCACTCCCGCTTATCACACAAAATTACCACTCCCAACTGGCGACGGATTTCAGTCGTGGCAAATATGAAGGGACGGAATAGAAGCTGACAGCTTGGAGGGGAAGGATCATTTTTGTTTTGGTTGGGTTTGTGTGGGGGATTAAATTGAAAAAACTTAGGAAGTGGGGGGGGGGGGGGGGGTCGGTTTCAAAATGCCTGTTCTTGACACAGGGTCCGGCCTCACAGTTAATAAACGACCAGTCCCTGTAACGTGTCCCACATTCCTTTAGTGCTTTTTAATATTGATTAACTTTATCATTAATGCAATTTGTACTGAACTTGTTTTGCAACCGTTCTTGCCCGCCAGTCTTCGAACCCACCTCTCGCGCAAACTAAAGATTAATAAAAAAAACTGCTCAAAATGCAGATTCTCCCAACCTTTTAAGAGGAAATTGTATGAGTAATAAAGTGAGAATCGATATCTTAATCAGCTTCTATTTGAGCAATGTATCAAATGCCAAGGTCTCCATACTCTATAATATACCTCTGGCGAGAAGACTGGAAAGAGAAATTTGAAGTTGATCACTCTTGGGAGTGAAAGACTGAATAGTTCTCTTTGGAGAGATGCAAGTACGTCCAGTCACCAGACGTTGTCCTGATAAGGTGGGAGCTGTGCTTTTAGATATGACTTTTTACTCACAGCCCCGTTAATTTTGTAAGGTAGCTTACGGCCATAAGCAGTAGGTGACGAGTATGTGTTGCAAATTATCCACACACGTGTTAAGACATATCTGACCGATATTCAAATGTCACAATCTTCACAAAAATCGAGATATTATCTTGAAAGATTAGCATTTCAAAAAGCCTGCTTCAGCCAAAAGCTGTCTGACAAAGTAATAACTGAATGTTCAACTCAGTTTCAATCATGCAGGTAAGAGTTGAAATACTGAAATTATTTTGGGGGCCAAAAGTCAACTTCGTATCAATGTGAAATTTGTGTCACCGTAAGATGGCCTCCGATTGAAGGTATATCTGAACAGTACCGACAGAACGAGCTGCATGACTAGAGCAACGGGGATTTTTAAGTATAATAAGAAATATCCCGGTTCTTTTGCTATCGATTGCAATTGACTGTGAGTGTGAGAGCGAGTGTCGATGGCTTCTGATAAATTGATGGAAACTTAGAGGTTCGAATGAAAGGAGACAACCCCCCTCGGGGGGTACTCGTGGTATATTTATATGTGGGGAATGTGCCACCTGGTTCTGAAAACCCCTACCTTACTTCTGATTAAAATATAACCATATTTCAGACCTGTATCCCAAACCTCTCCTCTATTTCAGACTTACAAAACACAATAAGCGAAAATTTACTACCCTATTCCAAACCAGAGACAAAATCTATACCTTTTTAAGACTAAAAGGCTTGAAAACGGCACATGACAAGAAAAGAAAAGAATTTATTAGAAAACAAACTGATGTACGTCACAGCCCCCCGCCCATTTAGTTTGTTTTTTGTTTCTCTCAGTGGAGGTCTGGGCACGAATGGATACCAGATTAGTTGGAACAAATCCAAATTGCCAGATAAACTGAACCAAGAAAATGTATTAACTTGTATCTCACCTTCCGTTCACACAGAAAACGACGAAAAGGGTTGACAACGGTTCCCAAACTAGAGGTTTCCAAAAACAATGAGTTTTATAATTAAACGGAAACACCTGCATATTCGACCACTGCCACCAGAGGCCGAGCAATGAGGCGCTAAACAGATTCAGTACAGCACTCATCCGGACATTATTTATTAATCCGAGGGAAAGGCGGTGTGATGCATTGAGCCCGGCAGTGTCGTGCCATATCTGTTATTTTGATTCCGGAGGGTTTATCTAATCAGGGAAAAACGTGAGAAGCACGCATCACAGAAAATCATCAACTCATGCTTTGTGGAGCTTCTGAGTTGGAAAACAACCACGGAATTGCTTCTGCAGGTATATAACAATATTAATCTTAGACTGAGTAGTGAAAGGTGAAAACCAGTAACTTCCCAGTTCACACAATGGGAAGTCATTTCATTGTAAAAGCAAGAAGATAATTTAGCCTGTGGTGAGACATTACATAGCCCATTGGCGTCCGTAGATCAATTTTGAGTGCCAACTGACCGCATTTTATATTTTCACACAGCAGTGCAGCCCATTATTGTTATGCTAAACAACAGACGTTAGCGAGAAGAGTTTAACGAATTTAGTATTGGTTCTACTGTCCGAAGGACAAGGGGGAAATACATTGAAAGAACATAGGAACATATATATACGTGATACAAACTGAGCGGTTGTTGCTGCACGTGATCCAAGTGCTGTGACTTAGCTGACTTCGTAGCCGCATACAGCCGGTAGCTTCATTTATTTTGAACATTTACAAACCAAAAGTGCCCGTTACTTGTTTGTAACTTTGTTATGCGCCTCACACATTAAGAAATCCTAGAATCCAAGGCGCGTTTATATAATGCTGGGAAGGGGGAATTTTTTAATGCAGATAAACTTATTTTCATGCTGCATGTCTGCTATTTTGCCTTCGGCTCTTACTCAGCATGCAGTCGGAAACCTATAATGCATACTGGGGCCAATTCAACAAACATTTGCAAGTGTAGTTTACAAGTTGGACCAACCACCACTAAACAGACTCTAATAAAGCAAAAGTCTACAAAATATTACAGATACCGGTATCGCATGCATAACTGTAACAATTTGTGGCCATGTTATTGGATTCAGAGGAATTAGTCCAGCTTGTAAAATACACTTGTAAATATAAATGCTTTATTGAATTGGCTCCAGATTTTCATGTTTATCACAAACATGTATAAAAGATGTAAATACCCGTTGCGATCTTCGCGCTCTCCTTTTTCCGTGGCACAGATGAGACCTTCACGATATTTTTGCAATTAGATCTGCCAAATATTCACCCCCTTTGCTGTTATTTATCAGTTTAAATTATTAATTTATCTTAAAATTTAATTTCACAAAAAATTCACACAACCTGACCACGCGAACATTGCTAAGTAATTTGTTCAATGGGAATTTTCGGCATTTGAGGTGGTCACACCTAGTCAAATTCACCTTTCTACGGTGAAAGGCTACACACCGTTTTTTTCTAAATGACAGCTGTACATATGAATACATGTACGTGCATGTATGGACAGTTCAGCGTGTGCCATAACTTTGTGGTTTTTGTGGACACTATAAAGCTTCATGGTCTGAGCTGGTACGTTTACAACAACAATTTTTCGAACATTTTTCAAAATTGCATCGACTTGCAAAAGGTGGCCAAACGAGACGCAAGTCGATGCAAGCTCATGCAAGTTTTGTAAAAACTTTTTCTTTTTTAGACGGTTCTGAGTCAGAAACCGAGTAAAAAGTCTCTCTTGAGCTGGAACTTAATGAGGAGGCTTTTACTTTTGATTTTTTAAATTTACACTTGCCTTTGCTAACGCGCTCTTCGCTGTTTTAGGTGAAAAACTTGCGTCGACTTGCATGAAAATTTGAACATGTTCAAATTCCATGCAAGTCACTGCAAGTCGATGCAAGTCCGTGCAAGTTGGTGGCCAAACGAAACGCAAGTCCGCGCAAGTTTGAAAACTTGCATCGACTTGCATCGACTTGCACCTCGTTTGGCCAGGGCTTAACACTAAGAGTTTTAAAGCAATGCATCTGAAACTTTTTTTTTTTTTTTTTTTTGAGCGCTGTCTGGCGGCGTTCTAGAACCTGCGGTAGTTTATATTTCATTTGGGCGTATTTTTTGTTATAAAATAACGAAATAACGAAAACTTGCACTCTACTCTCTTTGCTCGAAACTCCTACATGATTCAAAATGTGTTTCAATTTAAAATCGGCTAGTTAACTCACAACAGCTCCGCCAAAATATGAAATTGGAAAAGTTTCTTTTAAATTGTAAGTGTTCAAAGATATTGCAAATTTCGAATTTCAAATTTGACCAAAATCGACCAGTGTGACACCAGCCTTTCATTTTTCAATATCACCATAGTTATAATAGTGCGGTAGAACTATGTTTCAGTTTAATTGTTTTATGATTCCAGTAGGAATTAGTCTGTCTTTGGAAATCTTAAATAAAAACAACGGCCATTTTATATTAAAAAGCACGACCGATTAGATCAGGAGACAAAAAGACACATGACGTCGGATAATCGGCAGCCGTTCACATCGTTCATTTCCAACGCAGCATGCTATATTCCCGGCTTTTTTCAAGTGGCTTTTTCGGAGACGCACAGCAATTTTTGACGCGAAAAGCCGGTAAGAAATTGCGATTCCTCTTGCCAAAAATTAAGTCTTGTGTGAACCAGTTTCTTTCAGAGTTACAGTGCCTACTAAAGATGATCTTGTGTTGAATCCCTGAACACACCTTTGAAGTTTGCAATATAGTTATAATTCAATTTTTTGTTACCAGTCTCATATCGGTGCTTTCTCCACTATACATATAGTCCGCTGCTCTACAAGTACGAACAATGATATTTAGGTTTAAAGCAAGTTAATATTCACGTGCCTGTTTGACAAAGTCACGTCTGATATTAGATAGGCGAAGCTCCAAAAAAAAAAAACAACAACAAAAATCAGGGAACTACTTCAATGAAAAGCCGCCGACCCCATTTCATTGAGTATTCTTTCATTAGTTTCATTTGTGCTGATGAACAGGGCACTCGTTTGATTATTATACCTCGACCAAATTTTTATCGTGGCCTGTTTTCTTTTACCACCAACCCGCACTAAATTAACTTTATTTACGCACACGAAAAGGTTTACATAAATCATGAGAATCAGTCGAGAAACCCAATACATTTCATGAAGATTTGCCAGAAATTGATTAGAGTGTGTCGTGTCAATTTAAAATACACAGTGCGTTTACTTTTTCCCAGACGGCTAAAACTTAAATGCACACAATTCAAACAAAACGAATGACATTATTAACTTTTCCAGTTTCTTCATGAATACATCACCTTCATTATTGTCGGGGCACCTCTCTCAATTATCGAGCGTTTCCCGTCTCACAGCCGAACTGATAAGACTTCGACTATTTTGGTGAGTATAATTGACAATCACTAAAGCGTTGAGTACTCGTGGTGCTAATGTTTTGTGGCGGGGCCTATTGCATATTCAACAAGACTAGACTCAGCGGCGAACACTGTTGATGAACGTCTCTAACAAAAATTGACTAGTAAAAATGTTCCGTTCCTACGAGATGCTACTGGATATTTAGTTCGACTCATCAATTTAAACATCAAGTGAAAATACGGTATGTGTTTTTCCCCTTTGATTTAAACCAAGAGCCGAGAAAAAAAAACACACACATGCAAAACTGCCAAAACCCATTTTTGAAGACAAAACACATAACTCGTAACCGAGACACATATACACAGGAACCGCAACGATCGAGACACCGAAATTAAAATAATGCCATTTCAACTCAGTTGTATCTCAATTGATATATTTTATCAGTGTTATCAATGGTATCTTGGAAACTGCGTCATATGGTGATTAAAGGGGCTGACCGCTCAATAAAACTAAAAGCTGTTATTCATTACTTCAACTTTCAAACTTTATGCCGTATTGGAGTTTATTAATTTTCATTTTGATGCAGGATATCTTAGGGAGAGCTCAGCTCTCGAAAGTTTCGGGTATTTCCAGGACATTTAGTGAGAGTACAGCTGTATTGAAACTGAGTTTTATGGCGATTTTCCATGAAAAACGCGAGGCAAAAAGATTTGCATAGTCTTACTGTGTTCGTTGTTTCCAACAACTACTAGTAAAAGCCTAGAGCTGAGACCGATTATTTCTTGCTGAACACTCAAACGTGCTCCAATCTTTGGCCGGTTCCCCCCACATACACAAACTAAAGAAACTCTGATTGGACGGATTTCATACAAAATAAATAACTCAAAGGCAAAGACTTGTGCAAACAAACACACCCACTAATCAGGAGAAATATAATTCGTTTCTTTGACACGATAAACCAGAATTTTTGAAATTTCTCTGTTAAGAAATTTGTCTGACCTGCTCGGCCATGAACCGCCAAAAAATGTCCGAAAATTCGATAAGCACTTCGAACTGTCGTAAAGAAAACATAACTACTCTAATGAGTCACCTCCGTGCTTTGCCTAAAGAAGAGAATTCGATTTACAGTTCATAAAGGAATCAGCATATTGTCAAAGTGAGCAAACAAGAAAATTTAATAGAACGAGTGCGCTTTGGAGGAATATAAAGAGATATATCTACATCTCATTATTCTTATATTCAGGCAGGTGTTACTGGTACTCGTGAATCCGTCGCTTTCAAGAACTCTTTTTTCGCGAGCAGAACTCTGCTCGGGGGCCCAACAAAATTATGATCAATGAACGGCATTTAATGATACCAGAAACTAAGGAACAGCAGCCTTAACAGCACGACACAGTTCCCAGAGGTATTTATACTCTCAAACTGTTTCTTGAGATATTTTATATTAGCGCATTTTCGATTGCAGTTTTTTTTTTTTTTTTTTTTTTTTTTTTTTTTTCAAGAAAAATTAACTCTACCATAATTCACTGGCAAGACAAAAATTAAGTTGACATAATTCGCTGGGAAGACGACCAAAGTTAAAAGGGCCGGAGCTTGTTTTCACCTTTCACATGAAATTGTAAATTCATTGACAGTAAGAAACAGTTGACATCACTCACTGTTGAAACCCTCCGTATAACCGACTTTCTCTCACAGCCGAAAAGTGTTTAGTTAAACTAAGTAAGTTCTTGGATAATGAACTACACTTAATATTCCCTGTATGATAATTTTACAATTTAGGCATTCTGCATGTTTTACTGCATACGGGCGTCATGTTTCGTCCTCGTTAAATATTCGAGCAGATATTTTGTCAAATCGGCTTTGAACGGCCCCAGAATTTTTCCTTTCTTTTAAACTGTTTCTTTTTAAAGAAATGCGAAGCTCGCTTTCACCACTACTTTATATTTTATAAAAGCCACTAAGGTTTATATTTCCAAAAACGCCCTTAAATCCACTCAGATGAGGATTTTTCCAAAGAGCTACTGGGAATGGACTTTTACTGTGAGTAACCGTCGCGAAGTGCAGATTAGGTCGACATGTCAATCATTTACGACAGAATCTGAGCTCTTGCTTTTGTCTTTAACAAAACAATTGCAATTCAAAGTTGTTGTCTCCCCTCACATGAAGCAGTCGAATGTGTTTAGTGAGTCTTTTTATTCGAAACAAGTTGATTTTCACTCGCAGATGGCAACGGATGGACAATCAGACCGTATACAGATGTTTTAATTCCATAAGAAAAATCCTTTCGACAGTGGCACAATTATAGTTCGTTCTTACTCTGTTAATTGCGTTTTTGGCCTGTTTGCTCAATAAAAAAAATCATTATGGAGCGATGGCAGGCCTCAAAGGAAATGATCTAGTACCTGTTGCTAAAAAAGTTCAAAATGGTGGTCTCTTCTTCCATGAACCGGTTATGAACCAGTTGAACGTGTTTAGTCCAATCGCCGCTACCGAGCTTCTTTTGATACCGTATTGTTTTGCGGTAAGTGAATTTTTAAATCGAAACAAGTCGATGGCAATGTCTTATTTCCATAAAAAAGAAACCTTTCACACCACTGAGACCATTATGGTTCGATCTTACTCTGCTTTCTTTTTTTTTTAACGGATACCAGATCTCAAAGGAAGTGGTATAAGGGCCTCTCATTTTGAATACAACACTGATCACTTTTTGTCAATGATAAATGCTATGACGTCACATCATGTCAGTCTCAAATTTTCTACAGAGCACACGAGCACTAAATGTAATCTTTAATTAATTCAGTTTGACGTAATGCCAAAAATGAATGTTCTCCTTCGATTCTTGTTGAAAGAAGTCTGAAAAATCTATGAAATCGATTTCTGAATTTCTTTGTCATGATTGAATTTTTAAGAATAACAAATTACACTGAAAGCTTTCTTGTGGCCACACCTTGACCGTACAGATTGCTATTAGAATGTACTCATTCGGAAGTTTTCTATAAATGAGTAGTCATTTGAGTCAGCTTCATTTGACAGACTGTCAAACTCAGTGCAAGCGAAAATGTTCAGGAAATTAAGAGATCCCGCCCAACCTCCATAAATCAATTCCCTCACTTGTCTTGGTGCTATTTACAAAGCTTCTGGATTGTCGATGTTATGTATTAATTCACGTGTTTTTGTTTCAGTCTGACGGATGAAAACCAGTCGCAGTCTCTACTCCATTGAGTAGAATGACCGCCTCGGATCCGCACGAAGGGGTAGTGCAAGCCTTGGCCAACACTTCCGAAACAAGCCCACTGAGCCCTTCGCGGCCAAGCAATGTCTCGACTAACTTCCGCGTCATAAAACTTGTGCTTTACGCGCTGATTTTCTTGATAAGTTCCATTGGAAACTCCCTTGTCTGCACCGTTATCCTACGCAAACGTGAGATGAAAACGGTTACGAATTATTTTATCTTAAATCTGGCCATAGCAGACCTGACGCTGACGTGTATCTGCATACCGTTTGATATTCCCGTTCAGGAGATGAACTATGTTTGGCCTTATGGTTCTTTCATGTGTCGCATACTTTATCCTCTACAGACGCTGACACTGTTCGCCTCCGTATACACGCTCACAGCACTAAGTTTGTCGCGATACTGGGCTATTGTACATCCCTTGAAGAAGCAATTGTCCACTGTCCACGCTAAGCGTATCATCTTTGCCATTTGGCTCGTTTCTCTCGTTATTGTCTCACCGTATATAGCCGTCTCGGTCGAACAGGACACGAAAACCGACGGTTTGAGATGCGTCGAGAATTGGGCCAGCGGTAGCAGTCGGAAAGCGTATACTGTTTCCCTGTTTCTCTTCCAGTATTTGCTGCCGTTGTCTATTATCGCAGGCGCATATTATTGTATCGGTTCGGACCTTAGGCGCCGAGCAAAAAGTGAGAACCGCCATCTTCAAGACATGCAAGTTGAGGAGGCGAGGAAAATAGGGCGCATGCTCAAAGTGGTGACAGCAGTATTTGCGGTCTGCGTACTCCCCACTAATGTCATGTGGCTCTGGTTGGACTTTGGTCAGGCCGACAAGCATTACTCTCACTTCTGGGATCTCGTGGCTCTCTGTAACATCATCACGTTCTCGAACAGCGCCTCTAATCCAATATGCTACACAATACTGAGTGAGAACTTCAGAAATGAGTTTAAAGAGTTTTTTGGCAAATGTGTGCAAAAACTCACCGGACGCCCGTTCGGTATGACAGCATTTGAAATGCAGGATGAAGAAGAAGGTAGGCGACTCCGCTCAGCGACAACTTCCTCGGCCCTATGAACAATTTTTGGGGAGCAGTTCCGAGAACACAACTAATTAACTAAAGTTGGAACGTAAACGATATTTGGAGGGTGAAGAAAGTCTTTTTGCTCAGAACAGAAGATGAACGCAAATAAAGCTGAGCGAAAACGGGAGAACAAGCCACTATCACAGTTACGTCGCGAGGCCGAGATACCTGATGATCAAACTTGGCGGGCAGAGTAGAGAATTGTTTCTTTGGTCAAATTCAAGTTAAATAGAGACATTTTATTTGTCACTCGTTTATACGGGCAGTAAAACGTACTATTTGATACTGCGTATGATTGTGAAAGTGGCTTATTGCCCGACTAAATACCAGACTGGATACGCAAGAGATTTGTTTTATAGCATTGCCGGCTTTGTCCTTGAAATGACATGTAATAACAAAATAATCAAAATGGACTCAATATATTCACTTGTGTTGTGAATGTGTGGCGTTGCTTTAATTTTCATATCTATCACTGTCCAATAAGGTGCCACTTTTTTAGGAAATAGTCGTGACGTATGTTCTCAACAGCGAGACAATGTAATACTAATATCATTGTGTCGCGATGATTTACATATTTGTATTTTCGTATTATATTAAACCAATAAGGTGTCACGTTCTATTTTTGAGGAAATAGTCGTAGCTCAGACAAGACATACAAAATACAATAAATATACATTAGATCAATTTACAGTTGTAAAGTACTAGTATTGTCACCATCACCAACGCATTCCAAGTGTTACTGTTTGTGCTTACGGTAAAATGGCACTGTTAAAGTGCACATAAGCCCAAAAATGATGTCTTTACATTCGAATCTACATGACGGAAACATGTTGACTATTAGAATAAGTCTGCGTTTTAACGCTGCGCCATTGAGTTATAAAGGTTTATATTTTGAATATGGTAATGACGTGACGTCAAAGAAGGAACAATTTATTATACAAAAATTGTTGGCAGAGATAATTGACATTTTATCAACGTCCATTTTATATTTGAATTCTGTGTAAATGATTTTACCAAATACTTTGTATGAATCTGGAAACAGTTCCAATCACGAAGAGAAAGAAATAACATTGAATTACTCCTTTGACGTCACGTCATTACCATATTCGAAATATAAACCTCTATAGCTTATAGGCGCAATTTTGAAACAGAAATAATCTAAAAGTCACCTATTTACTTTATGTAGAATCGATTGTGAAGATATCATTTTTGGGCTTATGTGCACCTTAAGTAGGCTCTTTTTCTAAGCATCTCACAAATTCATCCGATTGTTCTAATTCCAATGTCTTTCTTTCCCATTTTTACCCCACTTTCTTATAAAACAACAACAACAACAACAACAACAACAACAACAACAAAAACAAACAAAAAACAAAAAACAAAAAAACCTATCGATTTGAGGTTTTATGTGCACTTTAAAGGGTCCTGTTCCATGCAACTAGCAATATTGCTCCCACTGTGCGCACATGCGCTTGAGTAATATATGCTGTCTTCAGTGTGTCGCAACTCCTCTTGTGCGTTTGTGTACATTGGCTCTAATTGAGTGAAGGTCCGGGTTAATCTAACTAAAGCTTGACAACCTTGACAAACTGGATGCGATGCTGCCTCGAAGATTTGAAAAACAGATTTAATCAAAATTAATCAAATGCACGGAAACAAGTGCATCAATTTGTACTTTCAGGGAAGTAAAATGGGCTTCTGGGGCAGGATTCACAAAACTTGCGTACGAACGAAAATGTTCGTAAGTATAATTTACGCATCAGAACAATGACATACGCATACTATATTGCGCAAGATAGTATGCGTAAGTCATACTTACGAACATTTTTGTTCGTACGCAAGTTTTGTGAATCCGGCCCCTGGTACTTAATTTCAAAGGTAGAAGCCCAACTACGTTTCACCACTACGTGATGCATTTTCCTTTCAACTCATTCAATTGGTCAGGTGCTCATCTCTATAGACCCCCTTTCCATTTCTTGGTGATCTCGTACTGTGATTCGTCTATCCAAGATTTTCTTGAAAGCCTTCCTAAAATCTCTTTTTCTGATTGTATATATCAAAGGATTGATGGCAGAGTTAGAAAACGACACCAATAACGCCCAAACTGATCCCCTCTCGAACTCTTCCTCCAATTCACACAGTCCCGCGAATTCCATGATTGTTTCTGTGGCTGTCACCACAATCATAGGCAGAGTGAATAGCAAAAACACTCCAATCACAATCGCCACAGTCACCGCAGCTTTGTGGTTCTGTGCCTGAGCGGCCATTTCACCAACTGTTTGTTCAGACGTGTCTCTGTGCTGCCGGCGTGCTGCTTTCAGCATGTACACGTAGCAGTAGGTGATGACTGTAAATGGCACTACAAACGCAACTAAAGTGGTGATCAACCAAAATAAGTGCCCGTTAGTGGTGAACCGAATACAACCAGAGAGAATCGAGAAGATCCATACGCAGGTAACGATCCTTGAGAAGGTCTTCACAGTCATAATGCTGTGATATCGTAAGGGCTGCCTTACTGCTATGTATCTGTCAACTGTCACAGCGCACAGGTTGTAGGTCGACGCGGTGAAGCTCTGCGTGTAAATAACTTCTACGAAGACACCCAAGTGTTGCGCCTCCGACTTTCGTCCTGAATCAGAGGAGATGATTAACCATACCATCCAAGCAGGCAGGGCAATTATCCCCACGCAAAAGTCTGCCACAGCGAGAGAGGCGAGGAAATAATTGGTAATATGCTGCAGAGAAGCCGTGCGATAAATGGCCATCATAACCATTATGTTGCCTGCAACGGCGAGGATTGCCAGAATGGCGCCGAGAATAACGCCATAAACCCTCAGCTCTGGCGTCATCTGAAACTCTGAAGCAGCACCGCTTTCATAACTGGAACAAGCCATAACGATAAGCGGTTTATACCGCCAACAATTCGTTTAATAACCAATGGCTCCCGAAGTCGACATCTTTGTACGAGCATGATATGTGGGACAATGAAATCACATGAGCGAATCGGACAATAAGTGCCTTTAAAAACAAATGGTTAGTTTAGTAAATAGCCAGCTGCTTTGAATTTGCATAACATTCGAAGATAGCAGAAAGATATAATTTGTTATGCCCCATCGCCCGCCCTCACCTGCTATTTTCTGTTTTCATTTGCAGATTTCTATAGATCAGTTAATTGTAACCTTTTCAAAACGAAAACCCAGTTTAGCTCAACCATGAAAAAGTCCAACACTAAACAGTCAACATAGAATCAGTTCAACAGCAGAGTGTTCACTTTGTTTGTTTCGTAGAGTTGATGTTTTCTTTTTCATGTGGACCGAGGAACTTCAATTACATGTACTATGCCGCTTAAAAATATAGTTGCAAGTCCACTTGGAGTTACAAATTATATTTTTGAATGATAACCAGGAAAATGTGCTTGGTCATTTTCGAGTCATTTCAGCTTGGGACTTGTTTTACAGTAGCCATGGAAACATCGATATCAAACCTGGTATTTCGATATAGTTGTATAATAAATATTATTAGAATTTTCGTCAAGTGCTATTTTTTTTTTTTTTAGATATTATCATTACTTTTATTAGGGTTCACGTGAATACATTTAAAATCTTGAACTTGATATTTTAATTAAACAAAATCATTGGCCCACGAGTTGGCATTAATGCGCCCAGCTGAAAACACTTTCAACAGAATATTTACTGATTTACAAGTCAAGCTTTTAATAATCATCAAGTGCCTTTTCAGTTTTTTTAGGCCAAAGACAACAAAGTCGAATTGGCGTTGCATCCCAACCATGCGTTAATCATCGAGTTTCGGAAACTTGCGAATAACCAATCGTTTTGACTTGTCCACACAAAACTAAATAACGTCTGCCCGCGGTCTGTTCACTTTGAGGCGTAAAATGCATTTGAGTTTCCACTGCTTGAAAATGTATTTCTAACAATACTCTCTCGAATTAAGGGTTTTTACACTATTTTCTAACACTTTCAGCTATTGAGTCTGGTAAACTTTATTGAAACCTTCTGTATATATCAGAAACTCTACAAGCCAACATAGAGGGAAAACAGTTGGATTCTGCGCTATTTGTGGTTTTGAAGAAAACAAAATATTCAAACGCCTAATAGAATTTTGGTGCAAATTTTAAAAAATTATTCCCCGAACAGCAGTTCACTCTGTCCGTATGATTGTGGTTACAGTCACAGAGATAATCCTGGAATTCGCGGGATTTTGTGAATTGGAGGAAGACTTTGAGAGGAATTATGTAGTTTGCACACGTTACTGGTGTCGTTTGTTAATTCTGCCGATATGTTATCGAGTTAAAAGAAGATTTTTAGTTGGTTTTTGAACAAAAACTTGCAGTTTGTTGGCCAACGGGACGAAGGAAAAAAAAGGTTAATCCTGGATTAGCTTATTGGGCACAGAATTATATCTATTTACAAGTCATCTGGAGCACGTGCATGATACTTGTTTGAAGAAGAGGGTTTAATAAACCATAAAGTCCTATCAGTCTTTTTGAGCAAAAGTGAAGAAAGGCAGAACAGCCAAAACGAAGTTACATTATAACCACGCTAACCATCGAGTTTTGCTTGCAAACACTGGAGGAATCAGTAAAATATTTCCGTTTTATATATACAGTAAAATCCCGCTAACTCGAACTCCCAAGCGAAACGAGAAATAGTTCGAGTAAGCGGGAATTCAAGTTAGCCGATAGTAAATGACTGAAAGGGAATCCAAAGGAAATGGGTTTGAGTTCGGCGGGGAGTGCTAATTAACCGAGTTAGAGTTAGCAGGATCATACTGTATTGATTACTGGATGTAGCGGGAATTATTTACAGTATCTTGGAGAAAATGGACTAAACAGAACAAGCAGCTGCTCATCCAACTGACAATATCTGTTCATCTAAATAGGCGGATATTAAGGCAAGGTAAATTGTCACTTTCTTGCACCTGCAATTTGCGACAATTTATGCAAATTCTAAGTGGTCGACGATGGTGCACAAGATATATATATTTGGAACCTGTTATTATCATTCATGGTGGATTATCTAACTTGTGCATGACCATAACGACCATGGTATAAGTTTGGACTCCATCGTTCCACAGTTTCAGAATAATGATTGGTAAAATGAAGATTGATCCATTTGTATAAAGAAAAAAAGCAGAGATACGCCGACAAATTTTTGGCTTGGCAGTCTGGCAAGCTCCCATCGTTACGACTTCTTTTCCGTTACGAAAGCTGTGCTTCTTCAGAGTTTCAGATGTCGCCATTACTGATGTTTTATGTAGGGATTATTGTCGGAACCGTTCTGGTAATCCTCGCCGTTACAGGTAACACACTGGTTATGCTGGCCATTTATCGCACGGCTTCTTTGCAAAATATCACCAATTATTTCCTCGCCTCTCTCGCTGTGGCAGACTTTTGCGTGGGGACCATTACCTTGCCTGCTTGGATGGCCAGGTTCATTACCTCGTCTATTTCAGAAGGAAAGTCGTCACAGCAACTGATTGTCTTCATACTAGACTTTATTTTCATACAAGGCTTAACTGCATCGACCTACAACCTGTGCGCTGTGACTATTGACAGATACATAGCAGTAAGGCAGCCTTTACGATATCACAGCCTCATGACTGTCAAGACCTTTGCAAAGATTGTTTCCTGTGTATGGATCTTCTCGATTCTCTCTGGTTGTATTCGGCTCATCACAACCGGACCCTTATTTTGGTTGGTCACCACGTCAATTGCGTTTGTGGTTCCATTTGTAGTCATCACCTACTGCTACGTGTACATGCTGAAAGAAGCGCGCCGGCAGAACAGAGACACGTCTGAACGAACAGTTGGTGAAATGGCCGCTCAGGCACAGAACCACAAAGCTGCGGTGACTGTGGCTATTGTGATTGGACTTTTTTTGCTGTTCACTCTGCCCATAATCGTGATGACTCTCACAGAGATATTCATGTACTTCAAGGGATTGTGCGGTGAATTAGGGAAAGAGTGCATAAGGGGATCAACTTGGATGTTACTGGTGTCGCTTTCTAACTCAGTCATAAATCCTTTGATCTATGCGGTCAGAAAAAAAGATTTCAGGACGGCTTTCAAGAAAATCATGGGCAGGCAAAACACAGTACGAGATCACCAGGAAATGGAAAGGGGAAATACTGGCCGTACTACACAAACGAGCATGTGATGAGACTTCCAGGAAAAGAAAAGCAAAAATGCGTGGCAAAAAGTTTGTCTGAAACGACATGCAAAAAAAAAACAAAAACAAAAAAAAAAAGACATTAAATTTGTCTGATAAAACTTGACCTTCGATTGATTCTCGAGAAACTAATCCTTCCGATAATTAATACGCTCCATCTGTGGTCCAATTGAGCATAAATGATCGCAGTTCCTTTTCGGACACCCACGGCGAGAGAGCGGTCCTAACAATAGTGCTGAATTTGTGGTTCTGGGAAGCCCTTGTGTGTGTATTAAAAAAAAAGGTCCAATTACTTATAAGAATTCAGATACGAAGTTTCAAAAATGTTCAACGAACAGAATCGGAGAAAAACAATTATCTATGCAGCACCTGCATGCATGCCATCTGCAGTTAATGCAAATTTGAAGTGGTCGAAAATTAGTTAAGAACAACATATTGTTTTGAAAGCAAACAACATTTGTAGTGCTTGACAAAACTCGTGAACAATAATCGTGCAAGGTCCAGATTAATTTTCCCTCATACGACACACATCCGACTGGGACATACCTGTACAAATCTGTCGTCTTCGGAATACAACGATTGATTATGAAACATTGGCTGTTTAGTTTGAAAAACTGATACGACACGAGGTCTTGGCTTGGCGCTTTTTGCAACCGCTTATCGTTATGACTTGCTCCAGTCCTGATAACAGTACTGCTTCAGAGTTTCAGATGGCGGCCGAACTAAAGGTTTATGGCGGTATTTTCGGCGCCATTCTGGCAATCCTCGCCATTACAGGCAACACATTGGTTATGCTGGCAATTTATCGCACGGCTTCTTTGCAGAATGTCACCAATTATTTCCTCGCCTCTCTCGCTGTGGCAGACTTTTGCGTGGGAATAATTGCCTTGCCTGCTTGGCTGGCTTGGTTCACTATTTCGTCTGATTCAGGACGAAAGTCGGAGGCGCAACACTTGGGTGTCTTCGTAGAAGTTATTTACACGCAAAGCTTCACCGCGTCGACCTACAACCTGTGCGCTGTGACCATTGACAGATACATAGCAGTAAGGCAGCCTTTACGATATCACAGCCTCATGACTGTCAAGACCTTCTCAAGGATCGTTACCTGCGTATGGATCTTCTCGATTCTCTCTGGTTGTATTCGGTTCACCACTAACGGGCATTTATTTTGGTTGATCACCACCTCAGTTGCGTTTGTAGTGCCATTTGCAGTCATCACCTACTGCTACGTGTTCATGCTGAAAGAAGCGCGCCGGCAGAACAGAGACACGTCTGAACGAACAGTTGGTGAAATGGCCGCTCAGGCACAGAACCACAAAGCTGCGGTGACTGTGGCGATTGTGATCGGAGTGTTTTTGCTATTCACTCTACCTATGATTGTGGTGACAGCCACAGAAACAATCATGGAATTCGCGGGATTTTGTGAATTGGAGGAAGAGTTCGAGAGGGGATCAGTTTGGGCGTTATTGGTGTCGTTTTCTAACTCTGCCATCAATCCTTTGATATATACAATCAGAAAAAGAGATTTTAGGAGGGCTTTCCAGAAAATAGTGGGTAGGCGAAACACTGTTCCAGATAACCAAGAAATGGAAAGCTGAATTATTGCCCGTACTGCAGAGACGAACACTTGACGAGATTTCTAGGAAAAAGAAAAGCGAAAATGCCTCGCTTAAATTTTGTCTGAAAGGACATGAACTAAAAAAAATACACATAACGGTTAACTGGTAACTTTTGAGCTTCGTCCCAATATCCGTGAAACCTTTGCTCTGACAAACTCGATCTGTGGTCGAACTGAACGTAAATGATAACAGTTGCTTGCCAACCAGACACACTGCCTTAATAAGTGAGAGCGGTCCTGACTCCATGTGATTTTATTCGAAATTACTTTTCCACAAATCGGATTCTGTTTGAGCGAGGTTCTACTGTACTAGTGCAACCCTCAGCCTTGTCACTGAATTGTGCATGATTGTACAAGTCCCTTATTGGATAGTTGCAGCGGTTGTCGCAGTCTATAATGTCAGTGTTCTCTTATTTGCATTTTTAATAGCTCTGTAGAGGACACAATGCGCTTTCTTTTGGTGAAAGTCTCTGCATAACTAAAAAAAAACTTGCTTGAATTCCGTGCGTGTAATCGATTCTCGTGAATTCTGTTTCCACATAATCGAGGCATCATCTAATCTGTAGGGTTTTGTTGGATAAATATGGGAGAAACGTCACATTAAAGCACTTCAAGCAGGTGGTACAAGCGCATGCGCAATAAGAATTTTAAACGTCAGATTTTGTGTTATTAATAAGCCACCGTCACAGTCATGCGCAGTAGCTCGTGGTACGTTTTCCTGTATAACTGAGCAGCTGTTGAGTTAAATACATCTTATTCGATGGTTTAGCGCGTAATACGGGCCGGTATTTTACGAGTTGCTCGTATTTTTCCGAGCCCCGCCGAGCTTTGACCATAAATGTCAGAAATTGGTCAGTTGTTTTTTAGTTGATGGAAAACGTAATTCGGCACTGTAGGTTATCAAGTCTCAATCAAGTCCGTTTTAATCCAAAATTTCACTTCGAAACGATTAATTAAGCGATTAGTAAATTCATGAAAATTTAGATCATTCGTTTGAATTAAAACAAAACAAAAATATACAGCAACTGAAATGAAAAGTTCGTTTCCACAAAGGGGCAAGGTTACTCGATCCCCAATCCATTCTATTTTCAACAAAGTATTAAAGTTTCTTTGGAAATGGGACAGACCCCGCCGATTTAATAATATTTTACAATTTTATATTTGTAAAACACAGCTGCAGCCTTCCCAGATAATGCAAATTTACTGCGATGAGTGTATTTTAATAGTTAAAACTGTGTTGCTGTGCATGCGGCCTTATCACACACGCGTGCAAGGAAAGGAAAAAACATCAATAATTTTGTTTAACGACTAGCCTTGCCCTTTACTATGAATTGTTCCAACTACAAGATCGGTGGTTCGGAGTTTGAGATGGCGCCAGAACTGAGGGTTTATGGTGTTATTCTCGGCGCCTTTCTGGCAATCCTCGCCATTACAGGTAACGCATTAGTTGTGGTCGCCATTTATCGCACGGTTTCATTGCAAAATATCACAAATTATTTCCTCGCCTCTCTCGCCGTGGCAGACTTTTGCGTGGGAATAATTGCCTTGCCTGCGTGCCTGGCTCGGTTAATTATCTCCTCTAAATCAGAACAAAAGTCGGAGGCCCAACATTTGAGTGTCTTCCTACAAGTAATTTACATGCAAAGCTTCACCGCGTCGACCTACAACCTGTGCGCTGTGACCATTGACAGATACATAGCAGTAAGGCAGCCTTTACGATATCACAGCATTATGACTGTGAAGACCTTCTCAAGGATTGTTACCTGCGTATGGATCTTCTCGATTCTCTCTGGTTGTATTCGGTTCACCACTAACGGGCACTTATTTTGGTTGATCACCACTTTAGTTGCGTTTGTGGTGCCATTTGCAGTCATCGCCTACTGCTACGTGTACATGCTGAAAGAAGCGCGCCGGCAGAACAGAGACACGTCTGAACGAACAGTTGGTGAAATGGCCGCTCAGGCACAGAACCACAAAGCTGCGGTGACTGTGGCGATTGTGATCGGGGTGTTTTTGCTGTTCACTCTGCCCATGATTGTGGTGACTGTCACAGAAGCAATCATGGAATTCGCGGGACTGTGTGAATTGGAAGCGGCGTTTGAAAGGGGATCAGTTTGGGCGTTATTGGTGTCGTTTTCCAACTCTGCCATCAATCCTTTGATATATTCAGTCAGAAAAAAAGAATTCAGAGATGCTGTCAAGAAAATCGTGTGCAGAAGAAACACTGCACACTCGGGACAACAGATAGAGAGGCACGAGATGTCTTTTCGATCCCAACGAACGTCACCAATGTCATCATAATTTTAGCAATACCAGCCGAATAAACCGCACCTGGACTTTAGCACCAAATGCTTGTTCCTTTGTACGCAAAGTCAAGACCTTGGATCTCAGCCCGGGCACCGTAGCAAAATTTGGACACGATGAGTAAAAAGAATATAGTGCTTGTACAGCTGCCCGAATTCTCGGACGAGTTTTTTGTCATACTCCTTAAAAACGAAAATTCCGTCAAAATTTGCAGGTTTAAGTAACTTTCTTTCTGGTTTAGCTCATAAAGCAATGAACCAAAAAGGGTTTATCGCCTTACGAACACAATGGGCGAGCACCTGCAATCCTTGTAATTCCTGTCGTTTTATTAATGGATGTAGAGAGAGGCCATTTATCTTCTGCAGTATCATTATGGCAAAGTAATATTTGGTTTTGCATGACAAGGGACACAGCGGAGGTTGTAGTTTTTCTCGTGCGTACGGTAACTTTCAATGGATACAACATTACGCCAAGACGCAAAATAATCGCGCAATCTCACTAAAGTAAATATTATCTGAAAGCTTAGTGTGTATAGAATCTAAACGTCTTGTCACACGAAGAGGAAGCATACGCATGCAAACAACAAACGCAGTTCTTCGCAACATCTTTCTATCCAAATCGCAGAATCAATTTAGCAAGAGTAACCTCAATCTTTCATCACACAGAACACACAGGAGATTAGATCCTCCAGTTAATGAAGCTCCAAATAACCTGAAACATGAGTTTTGCTGAGTTCCAATCAGACTGTCAGGGGCCAACCGAACTGAAAATGAGTGCGTTTTTTGGTGATACAAGGCTGGTGCACACGAACGCAGCAGGTAAACATACAAGAGGGCCGCCGATCGGCGATCAACAAGTTGGACACTAATGCAGTTTCGTTTGCAATCGCGATGTAAAGATTTCAGATGGTTTTACGGATGCGTTTTTATGAAATCTTCAAAGTGTAAATTATTTTCATGAAATCAAAATTGACCAATGAAAGAGAACCCAAATGCGACACCGCGCGCTCCTGCTGCCGGCCATAATTTGTTTTGAAACTCTTCGACAGTTAGAAGATTTGTATTGGTGGATTTATACAGTTTACTGAACCTAAAAACAGGATGAAAAACTCAAAAAGCAATATCACTGACAGTTTAAAAGCGCTTCGACAACAATTTATAAATTGTATGAACCCGAAGCTAAGATTCTTCGGCAGTATTTTGTCGACGTTCGTACAAAGAAGACAATTCACACTACTTGAACCAAAGTTTTAAAATTATTTTGGGATGAGAACGATCATTGATTTAATCTTTTAAAAAGTGGGACTAAGAGCTTGACAAATTTACTTTACGCAAGAGTTGTATCCTTGCCTGAATAATGCAAATTTGCTGTGACGACCACATCACGGCAACCTAATGAAAGAGGATATTCGTTATTTTCCATTTTATTCAGCGGCTTCATGCGTTTTAACCGTGTTGTTGAGTCCTGTTTGCAAAGAAATCCTTGTTACAAGGTGGTAAACTAGAGTTTGTTGATTGGCTCATCAATTTAACTTGAAAATCGGCGTGCAGAGTTGACATGCACAGTTCTGTGCAATGAACTATGGTTTTTTTTATTTGTTACAAAATAGTTTTGTTGCCATGGAAACAATGGATATCAGCCTCAACTGTGCAGATTTATATCAAATGCAAAATCCATAATTCAGTGCATGTCAACTCCGCACAGTGATTTTCAGATCAAACCGTGATTTAGTTCTAGCATTTCGAAATATTCAAGATGGCCGCCGATCGGCGAAGATTATATTGGACCACGCCCCTTTTCCACACTAGTGCATTTTGTGTTTGAAAACGCGCTGAAAACGATGTGGAGAGGTTCTTAAAGTGGAGCCAAAATCAAAGTTTGCGAAAACGACGCGTTTATACATAAAAAAAAAATCAGTATGCATGGACGGGTGACTTCAAAAACTTCATAAACGTAACACGTGTGAAGTTGGTCTTAGGCCCGTTTCAAACGTCAAATTTTTCACCTGTCAAATTGCCCAAACAATGGAATTTGTTCATTTGCATTGAGTTCGGCACGACAGAGGCGCTAAGTGCGAAGCTGACCTTTGCTTGTGTTTGTGCCTTGCACGGTTATTTTGTTTTTGTAATCATTTCGTCCTTATGAACTACGCCTTGAGTTGACAGACGATGAAACAGAAAGTGTTTTGTTTTGTTTTTACTTGGGACAAAAAAAAAATGTAAAGTCCAGTAAATAATGCAGGAATTTTCGATTTCTAATTAATGTCATACAGAATAGCGGTTCAGGTGCGACTTTCGCACGTCACACTCATCAGTTCTCATGAAATATTAAATTGAATTCCGGAAGGCAACTCTGAACTATGAGTAATTTGAGAAGCCATATTTACGTGACATAGCAATATAACGTGAAGCGTTCTTGTAAATTCAGCACATTTAAATTAGGGATGTTTAAACCAAGCGGATTATACACAGTCTTATCTTAGAGAAATATTTTAAGTAGTTAAGAATCATCTCATTTATAGACCCCATGTAGGGAATACAAGTATGGGGAAAAGATCTTCAGATCTTCTCCGTGGACAAGTAAATAAATAAGACATTTCATGCAAATTAAAATCAAAAGAAAGAAAGACAAAATGAAGAATAGTGCACTTGAAAAAGTTTAAACAGCAACAAAAGTGACAGATGAAGCACTATTGTATAAAGTAGAGCGAAGTTCTTTTGTTGCACAAAAATAATTCACGCTTCACACTTTAACAACAGTACATTAGATAATACATTACTGAAAAAGTCTACAGCTGAAGGCATAAGCGGGTGAAAAATTTGCATTGGCCAACAGCTATTGGAAGATCCAATCTAAAACAAAAGACATCATCGAAAAAACTAAATCAACACTCGGTGATATTAATTTAGACGTGCCGTTTATCCGGCACTGATTGTATACAGTTCTACGGTTTTCCTTTCACAAATCCCGACTTTAACATATTTGCCGATAATCTGAAAGAGAAGACAGGACACAGTGCTCTTAGCTGCTGAATATACCAACCCCCGCACGCCTTCATTATGAAATGCCCCATACAAACAAACGGTGATTCGGAGTTTGAGATGACACCACAACTGAGGGTTTATGGCGTTATTCTCGGTGCCGTTCTGGCAATCCTCGCCGTTGCAGGCAACGCATTGGTTATGCTGGCCATTTATCGCACGTCTTCTTTGCAGAATATCACCAATTATTTCCTCGCCTCTCTCGCTGTAGCAGACTTTTGCGTGGGAATAATTGCCTTGCCTGCTTGGCTGGCTTGGTTCACTATTTCGTCTGATTCAGGACGAAAGTCGGAGGCGCAAAACTTGGGTGTCTTCGTAGCCGTTATTTACACGCAAAGCTTTACCGCGTCGACCTACAACCTGTGCGCTGTGACCATTGACAGATACATAGCAGTAAGACAGCCTTTACGATATCACAGTATCATGACTGTCAAGACCTTCTCAAGGATTGTTCCCTGTGTATGGATCTTCTCGATTCTCGCTGGTTGCATTCGGTTTATCATCATCGACCAGCACTTGTTTTGGTTGGTCACCACATCAATTGCGTTTGTGGTGCCATTTGCAGCCATCGCCTACTGCTACGTGTACATGCTGAAAGAAGCGCGCCGGCAGAACAGAGACACGTCTGAACGAACAGTTGGTGAAATGGCCACTCAGGCACAGAACCACAAAGCTGCGGTGACTGTGGCGATTGTGATAGGAGTGTTTTTGCTGTTCACTCTGCCCATGATTGCGGTGACTCTTACTGAAGCGACGATGGCATTCGCGGGGTTTTGTGAATCAGAAGAAAAGTTCGAGAGCGGATCGGTTTGGGTATTATTGGTGTCGTTTTCTAACTCGGCTATGAATCCTTTGATATATTCAGTCAGAAAAAAAGAATTCAGAGATGCTGTCAAGAAAATCTTCCGCAGAAGAAACACAACACATGCGGATCATCAGATGGAGGGTGCGAATGCTTCCCGTTTTAGACAAGCGTAGGTTTTATCACTACAACAGCAACAACTACTCTTTATTTGTGCATTCACGGCGCGGGAACAGTCTGAACGAAACATTTTAGCGTTTCCCGGACGTAGTTTGAGATCGTCCGGGTGATCACAACCTACATACTATTTACACTCTTGGGTTCAAACCATTTGCCTTGAGAAGGGTTGTTATACTAAAATGAGTACCCAAAATCCAGGTTTCCACTTTAGAGCATTTACTATTCATAACCCGGCTAAACGTTACCCTAAAACCCTTTACTTGGATTTAAAGAAATTCAAAATGTGATCCAGCTTAGTCACTACCTGCGGACCAGACCTTGTAGCCGAGTTTGAGCTGAAAGGTGTACAAGAACCACGGAATGATGCTATTCAGCTATTCCAGTCTTGGAATAGCGAAAAGAAAGCGAACATTTAACTAAAATTAATATCTGTATTTGAATAGATATATAAACAGATAGTTTACTTTGTCATTCAGCTGATAAAATACAAAATGGAAGGTGTATTTTAATTTTAAGAAAGGTGAACGAAGTTGAAAAACCAACGTTATAAATGTGACTCATTGTCTGTCCCTTGCATCTCACACAGTTTTCTACTTTTTAAATGAAAAAAGTTAACAGAAAAATAAATTTCCAGGACACACCACTTGCACGAATGTCAGTGCGCCTGCTATTTTAATATTTCCTACCGGAGTGTTTGTAGGCTATTTAACCCTTTCACTTCCAAGTTAAAAGTGCAGATTCTCTCAACCTTTTAAAAGGAAAGTGTGTGGGTGATGTAGTGAGAATTGGTGTTTTAATCAGCTATCATTTGAGTATGGTACCAAAAGCCAAGTTCGCTGCTGAAACTGAAAGAGAAAATTGAACATGATCACTCTTGGGAGTGAAAGGGTTAAAGAGTCAAGATAAACCAAAATATATACCGTAAAATCCTGGGTCGTGGTATTTTTCGGCCACGCAATGCAACAGGCGGATAACCCCGTCTGTTTTCGCAGGCTAAGCTTACACTGAATATTCTAACGAAAAAAGAAAGAAAGTTAATGTTCCAAATCGACCGAAAATTCGACGAGATACGATTGATTCGTGTCCGTCTCGTGCGCCAAAAGCAGGACTGGACACGAATCAATCGAAATCTCGTCCTGTTTTCGTTGGAACATCCAGTGTAAGTTTTCTGTGATCTGGGTGGGCTTATATCCGGGTTAAAAATTTACAGGAACAAAGTTTTATTACCACTTACGATAGTGAACCGTTCTTTCAGTCAGTTTAAGTGAGAAATATAGGACTGTTCCATTTAATCTCTATTTACCGTGGTACAAATGACGAGAGAGGAAGGATGGGGAGTTTATAACTGCACTTATGCGGAAAGATGCAGAGCGTGATAAATCTACCAGCCCAGATAACTCTCAACTGGCATAAGTCTGCCGAGCAACTTGTCAGGAAAATCTACCACTATACGAGAAAGTCCGCCGGTTGCCCCGGCTACCGGACACGACTTTCGTCTTGCCCTGAATGTGTATTTCAAAGGCCCATTACAGGGCCCGGTTGTTAGAGCTAATCCATTATTAATGATATTACTTTTCTCCATCTCATTGCTAACATAATGCACTTGGTTTTGATCAAAAGAACAACATAAAGTTTGCTGTGAGGGAAACCGTTTCGTTTTAATGCTGAAAGCGTGAAATCGGGAGGCTCCCGGGGACCTGAGTCTAGAATCGAGATGAATGGCGGCTGGTACTTACTCTCAAAATTAATAAGTCGTTAATTTGTCAGTTGTCACATAAATCACACCGTAAATTGCATTTTGATTGATCAACTTCAATCAACTTAACCATCTCCTCATAAAAAAAAAAAAAAAAAAAAAATCACCCTACGGCCGCCATCGACATAGTGTTTCTCCTGCAAAGGATTTTTAGAAGCATTAAGTTTTTTTTCCCTACTGCATATAGAAAACGACACCAGTAACACCCAATGCGATATTTTATGAAACTTGACCTAGCCCAGTTTACAAAGCTGGGCTGCGACAGTTACCACAAGTATGGGCAGAGCTAACAGCAAAGCAATACCACAACAATTGCCAGCCACCAGAACTTTGTGGTACTGTGCCTGAGCGGCCATTTCACTAAGACAAACTCGACTAAACGATAAAAAAACAATGAGCATTAGACATGCACAGTGTTTCTGCGAAATATTTTTTTAAAAGCATGGCGGAAATCTTTTTTTCTGGCTGCATATATCAAGGGATTGATAGCCGAATTGGAAAACGACACCAGTATCACCCAGTACAGAGTTCTCTCCAACGTCTTTTCCAGTTCACACATCCCGGCTAAATCCGAAACTGCGTCAGCAAGCATCACCACAATTAAGGGCAGAATGAACAGCAAAAACACTCCGATCACAATCGCCATAGTCACCGCAGCTTTGTGGTTCTGTGCCTGAGCGGCCATTTCACCAACTGTTCGTTCAGACATGTCTCTGTTCTGCCGGCGCGCTTCTTTCAGCATGTACACGTAGCAGTAGGTGATGACTGCAAATGGCACCACAAACGCAACTAAAATGGTGACAATCCAAAATAAGTGTCCATCAATAATAGATCGGACGCAGGCGGAAAAAATGGAGAAGATCCACACGAAGGAAATAATCCTCCTAAACGTTTTGACAGTCATGAGGCTGTGATATCGAAGGGGATTCCTTATTGCTACGTATCTGTCAATGCTTACCGCACACAAGTTAGACGTCGATGCAGTTAAGAGTTGGGCGTAAAGAACATCGGCTAAGGTCCGCAAAGGATCCCACTTTGAGGAAAACCAAGCCAGCCAAGCAGGCAAGGCAATTATTCCCACGCAAAAGTCTGCCACTGCGAGAGAAGCGAGGAAATAATTGGTGATATTCTGCAAAGAAGCCGTGCGATAAATGGACAGCATAACCAGTGTGTTACCTGTAACGGCAGAGATTGCTAGAAAGGCACCAAGGACAATGATATAAACCCGCTCTTCTGGTGTCACTGGCTCAAGCCCTACTCCATCAGTACAATTCATAACGCGTGGCTGCAAACGTCTTGGCAAATTCAACTAATATTTATGTTGTCCTCTGGGCGGTTGCAGTGCTGAAGAAGTAGCCTAAAGCTGTTGAACTGAACCTACGAAAACACTGAACGCCACTGACTGTTAAAGCTGAATCTGCTGATGAAAAAACTCAAAGGGCCATGAGTGCCAAGTTGTTGCAAGGCAGATTTTAGAAAGATTTTCCTTGACTCACTTCAGATATGACGCCAATATTTCGCCAAACTGCTCGACATTATAAAACAGCACGAAGCTCCTAACATTTCATGAAAAATACACAAACCTACAGTTTTAATTTAGTCTTGCAGGTTTATTTATAAACGTTTACACAGTTGTACCATTGTTGCCGAAACAAGTAGACTTATTGTCGCTCCAACCTGCTTCACTTGTCTCAATTCGACCATCTACAAATTGCAAGAGACAAACTCGAATTGCTATTATAGAGCAGCAGCTAACAGTGATATCTACAATCTCTTGAAATTAATAAAACTTTCATTTTGTCAATTGTTATCTAAAGTAAAATTAGATCCCATGCAAAATGAATGAGACGCTTATGGAAATATTCAGTTGACATTCATTTTTGGCCGATGTCAAAGCACCTGGCGTCGTTTAAACAATGTTTGGAAGCATTCTTAACCAATCCCGATCTAACGCAAGGACGTAAGCGGTGAGTGTGCCAAAACTAAATTTGTTGCTGCTAGAAGTTAAAGGCTTTTAGAGGACCACAGGAAATGACAAGTTTACATTATTAAATAGCATGCAGCCCCAGGCACTTGATAAAAAAGAATGAATTAAATGACATCAGTCAAATGAAAATAAACAACGTGCAGCTTTGATTTAGTCAAAACAGTTATTTTAATTTGTGGATCAGGATATATATTGTTGCCCGTCCAACTCGCATTTCCTGTCGCTAATATATGATAGATGTAGGAAAACATATTGATTTATTTTATGATATAGGAAGACTATACCAATCTCCATATTTCAAAATCTATTCGGCAGAAGCACACACAGGAACATGGGAAGAAGCTTGCAGTTTCCACACAGTTCAAACTTTGCTCGACCCAACGGGATGCACTTAATATAGAGTTATTAATATAGAGCCAACATTTAAGTATAGCATATCTTGAAATTAATAACTTTTTATTTTGTCGTCTGTCAACACTACAAAGCAAACTGCATATTGATTTCAGAAAATTAGCAAATTAATTTGTGCGCTTCTTTCAGCATAGTACAAGTGCTCAGAAGTCCATGAGCAAATATGGCACCCCAAACTCGACTGGATAATCCGACCCAATCTTTGATGACCATCAAACAAGTACAGCGTTTCTACGAAATATATTTTTAAAAGCATCTCGGAATTCTTTTTTCCTGACTGCATATATCAAAGGATTCATAACCGAGTTAGAAAACGACACCAGTATCACCCAGTGCGAAGTGCTCTGAAAAAACGTGTTCCTCAATTTACGGACTCCAGCCACACGCAAAATTGCCTCAGTAACTATTACTACAACCAGGGGCAGACTGAACAGCAAGAATAGGCCGATCACAATCGCCACAGTCACTGCAGCTTTGTGGTTCTGTTCCTGAGCGGCCATTTCACCGACTGTTCGTTCAGACGTGTCTCTGTTCTGCCGGCGCGCTTCTTTCAGCATGTACACGTAGCAGTAGGTGATGACTACAAATGGCACCATGAACACAAGTATAATGGTGATCAACCAAACTAATCCTGTGTCGAAGGGAAATCGGATACAGCCGGAAAGAATGGAGAAGATCCACACGAAGGAAACAATCCTCCTGAAAGTCTTGACAGTCATGAGGCTGTGATATCGAAGAGGATATCTTATTGCTATGTATCTGTCAATGCTTACAGCACACAAGTTGTAGGTCGATGCAGCTAAGCTTTGTACGTAGAGAGCACCTAAAAAGACTCGTAAATGATCCCAGTTTGGAACGAGTGAAAACATTGTTAGCCACGCCGGCAAGGCAATTATCCCCACACAAAAGTCCGCCACAGCGAGAGAGGCAAGGAAATAATTGGTGATGTTTTGTAAAGAAGACGTGCGATAAATGGCCAAAACAACCAGTGTGTTACCTGCAACGGCGAGGATTGCTAGAAAGGCGCCAAAAAGAATGACATCAACCCTCAGCTCTCGTGTCGCGGTCGCAAGCTCTACTATCTCAGTAGAATTCATAACGAGTGGTTGAAAACTTCGACAAACTCAGCTAAAAATACGCTGCAGCTCTGGATAAATCGCCTAAAGCTGGTGAACTCCCAAAAATTCTACATGGACACCACTGACTGTTCAAGCTGAATTTGTCGGTGTAGAAAAAAAGCCATGGATTGACAAATTGACTTATCAATCAGCATGCAGCCCCTGACAGATATGAAAGTGAAAAATACACAAACCTACAGAATTAATAAACTTTGCAGTTCTCTTTAGTAGTACCATTGTTGTCCAAACAGTTCTAATAAGACTTCTTGCCGCTCTAACTTAATCTGCCTCAGTCCAACATCTACAAAGTTTTAATATTTCCTGTTCTCTTTTCTAAAATGTATGGTAGATTTAGGAAGACATATATTCACCTAACTTAATATAATTTTGGAAGCCCATAATGCTCTCTAAATTACAAATGAGCCAACTTAAATTAATGTTAAAGAGCCAACAGTGATATCTACCAGCTCTTGAAATTAATAAAACCAAAGTTTGAGCTAATTTGCACCGGGTTCGACTAAACCAGGCCTAACTTAAAAAAATAAATTCCGTGCAAAATGATTGAGATGCTCATAAGAAAATATTGAGTTGACATTCTGTTTTAACAATATTAAAATATGGTTTTCGGACGGCTGTCGTTTGATACGCTTTCCGATTGGTCCAAGCAAATTTGGCAGCATTACATTGGCCAATCAGGCAAAGCCAGATTGCGCACGCGAGGAAGTGAACGGTGATGGCGCCAAGGCTGAATTTATTGCTGTTAGAAGAAGTCGAAGGCTTTTAGATGACCACTGAAAATGACGTTTACGTTTACTTATTAAATAGCATGCATCCCCAGACAGTTGATAAAAAAAAATTGAATGAAATTACATTATTCGAATAAAAGATAAACAATCGTGCAGCTTTAATTTATACGAAACTGTTATTAAAATTTGTAGATCAGGATATTATATTGTTGCCCGTCCAACTCGCATTTCCTTTACTAATCTATGATAGATGTACAAGAACATATTAATTTAGTTTATGTACATAGGGAAACCATACCTATCTACATATTCCAGAATCTATTCGGCAGAGAGCCATACTTTGTCTCGTACATATAAAAAGAATAGGGGCATACGAAGAAGCTTGGCCACATAGTTCAAACTTACTCGCTCGACCCAATGGAATGGAATTGACAATGCTATAGAGCCAAAAGTCGTGTCTAACATAAATTTAAATTAATACCCTTTTATCTTGTAGTTTGTCAACAGTACAAAGAAAACCGCACATTGAGTTTAGAAAATTCAGTAAATCTGTAACAAAAAAAAAAATATTCGCCTCGACCTCGGATACTTTTAAAAACGATGCGTTTCCAACCAAAACTCGACTGAGCAATCTTGCGAATGACTGTTTTTCCGAAATGTTTCCTTAAAAGCATCTCAGAATTCTCTCTTCCTGACTGCATATATCAAAGGTTTGATAACCCAGTTAGTAAACTAAACAACACCGATAGCACCTAACTCGATCCTCTCTCCAACACCTGTGCCTGAGCGGCCATTTCACCAACGGCTCGTTCAGTCCTATTTGATAAGTATCATCCAAGTGCTGCAATTGTGATTTTTTCTGCAAATGATCTTCTTAAAAGCTTTTCGGAATTCTTTTTTCCTGACTGCGTATATCAAAGGATTGATAGCCGAGTTAGAAAATGACACCAGGAACATCCAATGTGACACTTTCTGAAACTTTGCCTCCAGTTGACACAGATCAGAGACATCAGAGACTGCCTCTGCGACAGTCACGATAATCACGGGCAGAGTGAACAGCAAAAACGCTCCAATCACAATCCCCACAGTCACCGCAGCTTTGTGGTTCTGTTCCTGAGCGGCCATTTCACCAACTGTTCGTTCACACGTGTCTCTGTTCTGCCGGCGCGCTTCTTTCAGCATGTACACGTAGCAGTAGGTGATGACTACAAATGGCACCATGAACACAAGTATAATGGTGATCAACCAAAATAAGTCTCCGGAGACGGTAAATCGGATACAGCCGGTCAGAACGGAGAAGACCCATACGAAGGAGACAATCCTCCTGAAAGTTTTGACAGTCATGAGGCTGTGATATCGAAGAGGCTTCCTTATTGCTATGTATCTGTCAATGCTTACAGCACACAAGTTGTAAGTTGATGCAGTTAAGCTTTGCATGTAAAGAGCACCCCCAAAGACCCGCAAAGAACGTAGGTTCAATGACCACCAAGCCAGGCACACAGGCAAGGCAACGATCCCGACCAAAACGTCTGCCACAGCGAGAGAGGCGAGGAAATAATTGGTGATATTCTGCAAAGAAGCTGTGCGATAAATGGCTAGCACAACCAGTGTGTTGCCTGTAACGGCGAGGACTGCTAGCAAAACGCCAAGCACAATGATTACACAAACCTCTAGTTCGGGCGTTGTCATAAGCCCTTCTCCATCGGTACAATTCATAATGAGCGGCTGTAGCAACAACAAATCGACTGATAGTCCCGCAAAAACGAAAACATAGACAGTAATAACGTGATTGGCATGCATAGGCATACGAATGAAAATGCGAAGGACGCCATCTTGCTGTGTTGCGTAAACAGGTGATATGTCTAATTGATTCTGCAATTTATAGAGATTTAAAAAACCTTTTGAGTGTTCTGTCTTTTTTGAATAACAAAACGAAATCGTGAGCGCATTGAAAGCCGATGAACAGGATAACAGTGGTAAGTCCTGCATTAGTAGCCGGGCTGTTAGCTCTCAAAATTTAAGTCACGTCCGTTTTGACATCTGCTGGCTAAAATACAAAGCAGAATGATGCATCGATTTAAAAAAAAAGCCCTGACTTTTACTCTTTAACTGCTAAAAGTAAACTAGCCTGCGGATATACAACCCCTTCTCGCCAGGTACTTACTGAATCACCCGACTCAACTTAGAAACTCAACCACCTGAACTGTCAAATAAAAGTCAAAGTGTGACCACTCTAATGACAGTGTTCGCAAAAATATATTTTTTCTGAATCATCAATTTACATTTGACGCCCCATATTCGCGCTTTTGTCGAGCACAGTACATATTCCTAGCAAGATTTCGTCCAAAGTGGACAGACAAACAAGATAGTGAATGGGCTAAAATGATTAACATGAGATAGTTTGACTGTTAGATAGTTCGCTCAATCCAAACAAAAATACAGAGCATCATCCAAGTGCTGCAGTTGTATTTTTTCTGCAAATGATCTTCTTAAAAGCATCTCGGAATTCTTTTTTCCTGACTGCGTATATCAAAGGATTGATAACCGAGTTAGAAAACGACACCAGTAACACCCAATGTGACACTTTCTGAAACTTCGCCTCTACATGACACATATGGGAGACACCAGAGACTGCCTCTGCGACAGTCACTATAATCATGGGCAAAGTGAATAGCAAAAACACTCCGATCACAATCGCCACAGTCACCGCAGCTTTGTGGTTCTGTTCCTGAGCGGCCATTTCACCGACTGTTCGTTCAGACGTGTCTCTGTTCTGCCGGCGCGCTTCTTTCAGCATGTACACGTAGCAGTAGGTGATGACTACAAATGGCACCATGAACACAAGTATAATGGTGATCAACCAAAATAAGTCTCCGTCGATAGTAAATCGGATACAGCCGGTCAAAACGGAGAAGACCCATACGAAGGAGACAATCCTCCTGAAAGTTTTGACAGTCATGAGGCTGTGATATCGAAGAGGCTGCCTTATTGCTACGTATCTGTCAATGCTTACAGCACACAAGTTGTAAGTCGATGCAGTTAAGCTTTGCGCGTAAAGAGCACCGGCTAAGACCTTCAAAGATTTGGAATCCAAACAAAACCAAGCCACGCACACAGGTAGGGCAATTATCCCCACGAAAATGTCTGCCACAGCGAGAGAAGCGAGGAAATAATTGGTGATATTCTGCAACGAAGCCGTGTGATAAATTGCCATAATGACGAGTGTGTTACCTATGGCAGAGAGGATTGCAAGAAGAACGCCAAAACTAATGCCATAAACCCTCAGTTCTTTTGTCATCTCAAACGCTGCCGCCTCACTGCAATTCATAATAGGTGACTTTTTTTGCAGGTCAAAGATCTGCGGTGTCCTCTGTATAGTTCTAGTCCTTGGAGTAGTCGCCTTTGAGTGTTTACGAAGCTCCCGCAAATGCACAAAAACGGCAAACACTGTATGAACGCCACTTCTTAAAGGTGATTTTGTCTTAAAAGCTTGCATAATCATTCATAGCTATCATACAACTAATTTGTTATTTGCTCGTATTCGCAGGTGGGCAATGACAAACAGCTGGCGACAACAGATTAAATCGCCAAGGCGACTGTTGACGATCACTCTCAAGTTATAATTACTATAACTTGACAGCGGCCTATTTTTAAAAGTAGTTATTTGCAAGTTTATCTCAAACTTTTCTTATATAACTGCTTTTAACCGCTGACCACTCAACGCACCATGCCACTCTTCCTTACATAGGCCATTTCCGAGATGGCTGTTATCTCAAAACGAGGCGAAACCTTTCTCATAAAAAAATAATTTCATTTGCATAAACATGAACATGCGAGTAAAATTAGTTTTCACAACAAACGTTTCGCACTAGGCCTCGCTTCGAAACAGAGGCGACACGTATCTCGCAATGGGCCACTGCATTTAGAATTTTGCGCGGTACGACAAAAACAGTTTCAATAATTCCTTTGAAGGATATCAGAATTTACTTGAATGTTCTAAGAACTTGAAACAGAACCAGTTTTACGATGTGTCAACAGATCTTTGTGCCTTGTGAGAAGTGAACAAAGGTTGCGAAGCCTTAAACTTATTTCAGTACACGGTTTGAGCAGTTTGAAAGCGATGTTCCTGCATACTCTGTCAGGTATTTATAGGATCGAGTGATCGAAATATGTAGAAGCCGTCATCTTCAAACAGTGTTCGACTTCGCCAAGAGTATAGATTGCACAGAATGAACAGTGGCTTCCATTAGTACGAGCCCCCAAGACAGGTTTTAGAGAGAACTCCAGGAATTGTATATAGCCTTATTTCCTTTAGTTTCGTACCCTGAAAACCTGTGTCCCGTCTATGTCTATGTACAGTTGTGCACGTGCGTCACATGTAAGATTTTTAAACCCCCCAAAAACGTAGATTTCTCATTTCTTCGTGGTTTCATTTACTAAACATTCTATCAGTTGGAAGATTTCACTTTCTTCAAAAACACAAATGGCTAAATAGCGCAAAATCCAACTTTGTAACCCCCAATTAAATTCATAACAAAATAAAAATACAGCAACTTTAGAGTCACGACCTAAAAAACACTACAGCTGAATATTTTAAACCGTATTGAGCCCCAAACACACATTTTCAAGAGAAGAACTTCTAATTGGAAAAATTGTAATTTGCAGAGATCTCAGTTAACAAAAACGCGCAAAAACTGATAATCAAAATTGAACAAAACAGCGTTTGTCTGTTTCGCAAAATGTCTAAATCGATAATCACAATGAATCGACTCGTTGTCTCGTCTCCCACTGAAGAGACCCCATTTATCACGAGAACCGCAAACACTGTTAATATCATAAATTTCTCAGGTGAAAATTAATTTTCAGTCTATGTTTTTCAAATTGCGGTTTTAGTAAGCTATGCCGTTGGCGTATATAATGTCTGCAGCTTATCTTCCTGAGTGAGCTAAATACGTGACCGCCATATTGATTTTTACAGTTCGAAGATTAAGCAGAAGGAACCCCAGGGATGCTTTATCACAGAACAAAAACTAGAGGAAATGTGGAACTCGCAGGTGCACTAAATAATGAAGCCTATATATACATAGTCCTAACTATTACACACACTTTTAATATATTTTGACAGCTACAGCGAAAACCAAATTCCTTATTAGAGATCTGTGTTGTTCGTCCCTTGACTGCCTGACCTAGGATAATTTACAATGCCAGTCACACCTCCTTTTTGACCACTATTACCAATATTACAGTGTTTCTCACACGTTTAGTAAAGTTTGAAGCATCTCGGACTTTCACCAACTGTTCGTTCAGAGACGTGTCTCTGTTCTGCCGGCGCGCTTCTTTCAGCGTAGCAGTAGGCGATGACTATACAGCCACACTCTCTGATGAACATCAAACATGTCCAGTATTTCTGTAAAATATTTTCTTAAAAGCTTCTCGGAATTCTTTTTTCCTGCCTGCATATATCAAAGGATTCATAGCCGAGTTAGAAAACGACACCAATAACACCCAACTCGATCCTCTCTCAAACGTCTTCTCCAATACACACAACCCGGCTACATCTAAAATTGCCTCCGCAAGTCTCGCCACAATCAAAGGAAGAGTGAAGAGTAAAAACACTCCGATCACAATCGCCACAGTCACAGCAGCTTTGTGGTTCTGTGCCTGAGCGGCCATTTCACCAACTGTTCGTTCACACGTGTCTCTGTTCTGCCGGCGCGCTTCTTTCAGCATGTACACGTAGCAGTAGGCGATGACTACAAATGGCACCATGAACACAAGTATAATGGTGATCAACCAAAATAAGTCTCCGTCGATGGTAAATCGGATACAGCCGGTCAGAACGGACAAGACCCATACGAAGGAAATAATCCTCCTGAAAGTCTTGACAGTCATGACGCTGTGATATCGAAGAGGATACCTTATTGCTATGTACCTGTCAATGCTTACAGCACACAAGTTGTAGGTCGATGCAGTTAAGCTTTGTACGTAAAGAGCACCGCCAAGGACCCGCAAAGAACGTAGTTTCAATGACCACCAAACCAGGCACACAGGGAAGGCAATGATCCCCACCAAAAGGTCTGCCACAGCGAGAGAGGCGAGGAAATAATTGGTGATATTCTGCAAAGCAGCCGTGCGATAAATGGCTAGCACAACCAGTGCATTACCTGCGGTAGAGAGGATTGCGAGAAAGGTGCCAAAAATCGATCCATAAACTCTTAGTTCTTCTGTTATAGCTAATCTCTTAGTACAATTCATGATGATCACTGACTAAAAAGTTCGGAATGTAAAAGATCTTATGTTGTCCACTCAAATAAAAGACAATGTATGAACGACAGCTGTTAAAACTGAACTTATTGCTACAGGTTTTAATGATTCATACATAGAGAAATACGATTGACATGTTAATCGCTGGATCATCTTGCTATGTCTTGACGGTTAGATACATATCAGGGTCCATAAAAGACATGTTTAAAAACATGTTTCAACGTATGCCTTATACCACCAAACTTTCTGTTGTGACTCGGCTTTTGTCCTAATCCAGAAAAGAAGCGAAAACCAAGAGTAAAACGAAATATACTTGCTATATTATATGCATATAAATGGCCCCAGATTTACATTTGTCCAAAGAGATACTGCGACCTGGCCCTAAGTATTATAATTTTCATCCTCTGCCGCCTTGTGTGAGGGGTTTTTCAAAACTGAGACTAAATCGAATACGCGGTTTTAGCGAAAGAGGAGGCTCGCGGAACCTATACCTAAAATTGAGCAAATTTTACAATGTGGCCTTTAGCCAGTTGTATTATAAAATACCTACTCTCGCAAAAAGTACTTTTTACAAATTCGCGAGCTTACAGCTGCCTTGCTGCTTTGATGTGAAAACGCATCAAAGTCTCCACTTTGAGAACCATTTTTTAAAATCTCCGTTTTCATAAACCTCCGTTTTCGAGTCATCGTTTTAGTGTGGACGGAAAGCAAAAACGCATAAAAAAAAAGTATTCGTTTTCAAACGACAACGGATTAGTGTGGATGGAGCCTTAAGCATTGCCGCTGGCCTCACTACATTTCATCATGAGTGCGTTTAACGTCATCTTGTGTGAAAATCTGAAGGGCACTTTCACTTTCACATCTTGCTGTGTTGTGGAAATGTGTGATACATATGCAACTTTTTAGTTATTAATTCTATCAAGATATGAAGATTTGAAAAACCTTTTGAGGGTTCTGATAATTTTTTCAGTAGCACAAAAGGAAATGAAATAAACATCGCGGCTGATGAGTAGAATGACGCCGGGTGGTATTCCTGCATCAGTAGCAGCGTTAGCCTGAAGGTCATAATTAGTCAGATTATTTCTCTCGAAATTCATAAAGCACGTCAATTTTGTCATCTGATCGCTAAAAAACATCAATGTGACGCATCAATTAACAAAAGCCCGAATTTTACTCTTTTACTCTTAAAGCCGGTTGAACATGACCCGACTTAGAAAACTCTGAACAGCACCAGTCACGTAATCAGAGACTTGCAAGACTTCTTTGTATAGTTGTACTGTTAGGATCAGGCATCGTAGGCCGAAGTTCCCTTTCATCGAAAGCCACAACAAAACTCCTCGAGTGGAGAGCGAACGACTCGTTTGTTCAATGGTTCAATCGCTCGTCGACTTGCTTTTGAATGCAACCGATGGCATCAACGGTGTGAACTGTTCAAAGTCCAGAGCAGTAATTTGAGTGCAAGTCGGCAACTTTAGTGTCATGATCTAAAAAAATAACAAATGCAGCGGAAACCGTATTGAGCCCAAAGCATACAAATTTCCTGAGAAAAAGTTTTAATTGTGATAATGCCGGTAATTTGCGCAACTTTCTTTGATCTCACTTAATAAAGACGCGCAAAAACTAGTTGTGTGTTCAGATAAATCGTCCAAATATGGCTGGACACGTGGCATCCGTTCTCACTGAACAAACCTCGTCTATCACGAGAAATTGAAAACAATGGAAATATTAAAATATTCTTGTGAAAATTATCTTTCAGTCGACTTATTTTCAAATTGCGGTTTCAGTAGACACGTCATTCAGTAACTTATCTTTGTGAATGAGATAAGTACGTTGACCTTGACCATATTGATTCTACAGTTGGGAGATTAAAAAGGAACTCCAGGCATGGCTTTTATCACAAAACTACAGGAAATGTATAACTAGCAGGTGCACTAAACAATTAAGCCTTAGGTCTATAACTATTAGCAACAATTTTTAAATTTCTTTTGCGAGGCTACAGCAAAAATCAATAAGATGTGTGTTGTTCAGTTCATGCACTGCCAGTCCCGAGAACCTTCCCTTCCACGACTATTGCCCATATACAGTGTTTTCCTAAGTGCCAATATCATCGATAGCAAATAATCGATAGCAAAGTTAGGAGACGAGACCAAGAAATGACAAAAATCTTCCTTGCATATTCTATGATTATTTCTAATACAACCAACACAATCACAGCAAAAACACTCCGATCACAATCGCCACGTCACAGCAGCTTTGTGGTTCTGTGCCTGAGCGGCCATTTCACCAACTGTTTCTTCAGACGTGTCCGTAGTAGTAGGCGATGACTCTAAATGGCATCAAGAACACAACTGACCATGCAGCTCCACCCCTTGACAACCATCAACCCTGTGCAGTGTTTTTGAAAAATATTTTCTTAAAGGCTTCTCGGAATTCTTTCTTCCTGACGGCATATATCAAAGGATTCACAACCGAGTTAGAAAACGACACCAATAACACCCAATTCGACCCTCCCTCAAACCTCTCCTCCAGTACGCACAACCCGGCTACATCTAAAATTGCTTCTGCAAGTCTCACCGCAATCATGGGCAGAGTGAAGAGTAAAAACACTCCGATCACAATCCCCACGGTCACCGCAGCTTTGTGGTTCTGTGCCTGAGCGGCCATTTCACCAACTGTTCGTTCACACGTGTCTCTGTTCTGTCGGCGCGCTTCTTTCAGCATGTACACGTAGCAGTAGGTGATGACTGCAAATGGCACCATGAACACAAGTATAATGGTGATCAACCAAAATAAGTCTCCGGAGAGGGTAAATCGGATACAGCCGGTCAGAACGGAGAAGACCCATACGAAGGAGACAATCCTCCTGAAAGTTTTGACAGTCATGAGGCTGTGATATCGAAGAGGCTTCCTTATTGCTATGTATCTGTCAATGCTTACCGCACACAAGTTGTAGGTCGATGCAGTTAAGCTTTGCATATAAAGAGCACCCGCTATAAAGTGCAAAGAACGTCGATCCGATGACCACCAAGCCAGGCACACAGGCAAAGCAACGACCCCGACCAAAAAGTCTGCCACGGCGAGAGAGGCGAGAAAATAATTGGTGATATTCTGCAAAGCAGCTGTGCGATAAATGGCTAGCACAACCAGTGTGTTGCCTGTGATAGATAAGATTGCGAGAAAGCTGCCTAAAACTGAGCCATAAACCCTTAGTTCTTCTGACATTGATAACTTCACTGAACAATTCATGACGACTGGCTCGAAGTTCGGAACTGGTGAAAGAAGTCCACCGAAAACAGGAAACACTGTTTGAGCGCCACCTGATAAAGACGAATTTATTGCTACAGATTTCTACAAACATTAATGATTCTTACGTGTACGTAGATTAATACAATTGATACCGTATGTTAAGTGCTGGATCATTTACAAAAACGCGACTTTTTTACATAAAGTTTGATTACCCTGATTCTTTGAAATTAACCTTGGCAACGCCTTTAAATAGAGGCATCTTGAGGTAGAAAAACTCGCCGCCTCTAATATTCATTCCGCTTTTTCAAATTCACATCAGCTTATACATAGCAAATTTATAATTATGAAAAAGAAAGGACCACTTGCCAAATTTGAGGACATCTGCAGAGGCCATGCCCTTGGGAAAGGTTGAATATAATCGTGGCTGCTCCAGGGCAAAATGACTTTTAAATAGAGAGAGAGAGAGAGAGAGAGAGAAAAATAACTTGCACTGAACTGACTGGAACTGACAGAGAGACCTGTGCAAAGACGAACAAGAAGCTACGACAATGAAAGGACTGCTATGCTTAGCTAAAGTTCCCCGAATCCGGGCTGCCACAGTTGTGTTACTCACTAGCTACGCCGTGAGGCAGAAGGAATGTTCCCAGCCCTGTAAAAGGTTAACAACTCCACCAAAGTAACGTTTCGTTTAAAAGAATCGCGATATATGCTTAGCTAAAGTTACCGAATCCGGGCTGCCACAGTTGTGTTACTCAATAGCTACGCCGTGAGGCAGAAGGAATGTTCCCAGCCCTGTAAAAGGTTAACAACTCCACCAAAGTAACGTTCGTTTAAAAGAATCGCGAAACACCTTCTTTCGTACGCAATATATCCAAGGATTTACGACTGAGTTGAAGTGGATAGACAACAGCACCCAGCTGTACCACTTCCCCAGTCCCTCCATTGCATCTTCGTCGCCTCGAAACTCAAGGACCACCAACGTCATGGTAAACGCAAAGAGTGGAACCACACACAAGAAAAGCCCTCCAATCACCATGGCAAATGTAACGCATGCTCGGCTGTTATCCAGCCGTGATACACGGCGAACGATGTGCTGCTCCGTAGCTGCTATGAGTCGAGACTGACGGCGAGACTCACGGAAGATGTGAAAATAGCAGAAGGTAATCAGGACAAAAGGTAAGACAAAAACAATCAAAATGAAGATCAGCTCGAAATACTCAACTGCGTTATTACCGATTGTAGCGAACCTGAGGCAACCCAGCAGAACGGATGATGTCCAGATCATTCCTACGGCGTACGAACATCTCCTTCTGGTGACCAGAGCGTTGTAGCGGAGGGCATACTTCACGGAAATGTAGCGATCAACACTTACAGCACACGAGTTAAACAGCGCACAGGCGAGTGTAAGAACGTAGAAGAAGTCGACAGCAAGGTTTAGTCCAATGGAATAATCAAGCGCGTTGCATACAACCGCACTCTGTGCTATCCACAAAGGCAAGGCTATCACGCCAACAAATAAATCCGCTACCGCCAAGGAAGTTAGGAAGTAGTAAGTCACAGAATGTAGAGAGGGGGCCTTGTACACTGTCCAGATCACTATTCCATTGCCCACTGCCGACACAAAGGCAATGAGGGAACCCACAACACACAGGACTACCTTCTGATCCGGAGTTGTATTAAAACAAGTACCCTTCGCCTCTTGTCCTTCAGTTTCTCCGCTCATTTCTTTTCTCCGTGTGGTTTTGGTTATTCTTGTTGTGTGTGAGGTTTGTTCCACTCTGCTACTCTTGCGTGATGGTTTAACACTTCCTTTGATATGGAGTTCACTCAAATAGGTCCTACAACATTAGCACCCTTCGCCTCTCGTCCTTCAGTTTCTCCGCTCATTTCAGTTCTCCGTGTGGTTTTGCTTATTCTTGCCGTGTGTGAGGTTTGTTTTGCTTCGTCACTTAATAGCGGGATGGTTTAACAATTCCTTTGTCATGGAGATCACTTAAACAGGTGTTCGTACACAAACCACCAAAAGCTTTTTGTTGGGTAGGGACGTCTGTTAACAAGTCGTTATAGTTTGACATCAGCTTTAAAAAATGTTTGATAATACCACATCAAAGGGGAAAAAAGAAATTAAATCTTAGATCTTTTGTGAACATTTCACGGAAAATGCCGCCCCGTGAAAGAGCGCTATTTATTATATAGACACGAGTGTTTTACTGGAAAATATACCGTGCGTAAAATCCATACGAAACTACATCCGGGACCTGAGTGGCGTATTTTCCATATCGTCACTAGTGAGGATATCGTTGGCATCATTTCTCGCTTTTGCACGGGTGTTTGTGCAATTTCTCGTAAAACACTCGTGTCTAATATAATAAAAAGAAAATTACACGGCGGCTTGAAGATATGGATTTTATTTTCTCGTGGTAAAAACAATATTTTACTCACTCGCGAAGCGCTCGTTCGTAAAATAAATTGCTTTTACCACTCGAAAATAAAATTCATATCTTCGCGCCGCCGTGTAATATCCTCTATTTATGTTCTGCAGAATTATTGCTGTACATTTCATTAATGCTGCTGCCTGGCCGAGGATCTCTTCCTGTTACGTAACTGACCTATGATTTCCCATTTTCGATTCTTCATTTCAGAGAGGAAAATAATTTAATGTCTTATCCAGGAGCAGATAAATTGATTCAGAGACGAGAGCCGGTTTTTTTTTCATGATCTAGAGATCCTGAAAGATGTATTATTTTTAGACAGGGTAATCCTTTGAGCTTATATTATACGTAAAACAAAATTACTCGGAAACGAGTGAACAGAGTATGAAATTTGTTTGAAGTTCTAGAGGCGTTATCCTGGGAACTTTGTTGTTTACATAGACTGTGTAAACGGCATGACTTATTAGAAAGAAAACGACGTTGTTTTCGGGGAATTCTGGTTTATTGGAGAACCACTGGACAGTTGACAGCAGTGCACATACCGAAATAAAAGAAGCCGGGATTTACCGGACACGGAAAAGTACCCACGCGTTTGTGGCAGAACAATTAACAACTCTATCGGAGCCATTTTCTAAGGCCATTATGTTTTGGAACAAACAAGCTTAGTAATTTCTTGCGGGCGCCCTGCTCCCACTAAACATGTGATGATCAAGACAAACATAACATAGTCCGCCAGTTAACAAAAAGAAGTCCTTGACTGTTAATAAGATTGATGTGCAATTATTCCAACACTGCCTTTCCTCGCTTTCTCGTACTTCTGTGATCGTTCTAAGATTAATGACCACATGATTTTTGTCCACTTCACTATGAACATGTGATTGTCAACAAGGTAAACATGATTGGTCAGATGTTTAGGATAATGTCTGATCTAAGGTGATCCTCCATCTGCTTCACTTAGTATAGCTGTCACCACTATTTTGTGATTTACCTTCACGAAAGAATAAACCAAACTTCATTTAAAGGCCTTCCAGATCCAGCTCGGTGGGTGCAGCTCATCCATCGAGTTCGTAGGGGATTATATTCTCAGGAACCCTTGAAGGTTAAAACGGAAACGTCACTCCAACATTCACAAACTGTATAGTACATGAGTGAATTGCACCACAAGGTACGTGAGTAAACTGCATCGTACGTGAGTAAACTGTATCGTACGTGAGTAAACTGTATCGTACGTGAGTAAACTGTATCGTACGTGAGTGAACTGTATCGTACGTGAGTAAACTGTATCGTACGTGAGTAAACTGTATCGTACGTGAGTAAACTGTATCGTACGTGAGTAAACTGTATCGTACGTGAGTAAACTGTATCGTACGTGAGTAAACTGTATCGTACGTGAGTAAACTGCATCGTACGTGAGTGAACTGCATCGTACGTGAGTAAACTGTATCGTACGTGAGTAAACTGTATCGTACGTGAGTAAACTGTATCGTACGCGAGTAAACTGTATCGTACGTGAGTGAACTGTATCGTACGTGAGTGAACTGCATCGTACGTGAGTAAACTGTATCGTACGTGAGTAAACTGTATCGTACGTGAGTAAACTGTATCGTACCTGAGTGAACTGTATCGTACGTGAGTAAACTGTATCGTACGTGAGTAAACTGTATCGTACGTGAGTAAACTGTATCGTACGTGAGTAAACTGTATCATACGTGAGTGAACTGTATCGTACGTGAGTGAACTGTATCGTACGTGAGTGAACTGTATCGTACGTGAGTAAACTGTATCGTACGTGAGTGAACTGCATCGTACGTGAGTGAACTGTATCGTACGTGAGTAAACTGTATCGTACGTGAGTAAACTGTATCGTACGTGAGTAAACTGTGTCGTACGTGAGTGAACTGTATCGTACGTGAGTGAACTGTATCGTACGTGAGTAAACTGTATCGTACGTGAGTAAACTGTATCGTACGTGAGTGAACTGTATCGTACGTGAGTGAACTGTATCGTACGTGAGTGAACTGTATCGTACGTGAGTGAACTGCATCGTACGTGAGTAAACTGCATCGTACGTGAGTGAACTGCATCATACGTGAGTAAACTGTATCGTACGTGAGTGAACTGTATCGTACGTGAGTGAACTGTATCGTACGCGAGTAAACTGTATCGTACGTGAGTAAACTGTATCGTACGTGAGTAAACTGTATCGTACGCGAGTAAACTGTATCATACGTAAGTAAACTATATCCTACGTGAGTAAACTGCATCATACGTGAGTAAACTGTGTACGTGAGGGAACTGTAACCTACTTGTGAGTTGGTATGATATGTGTTATACCATACGTTAGTAGACTTCTGTTTTTCAGGAACAGTATCATTCATAATGAGTGCTTTAAAGATATTTGAAATAACATAATATTAGTGATGATCACACCAATCAAATGAATTATTTTACCTTTAGCGGAAGTGTGCCATCCTCTAAACTTGAGCTGACAAGACTATGTAGTTTATTCGCTTGGTCGCACGAAAATGCGACGCATTCCTTTAACCCTGTATTGAGAGAGACAGATCGGTGGAGGTCAACACAGAAATATGAATACACTGTATCTACGTAATTTCTCATCAATAGTGGCTGTAACAATATACTAAACGTTGGGAAGTATCCATGAGAGAGTACCTCCAGCGCCTGTACACATCTCTTCTATTTCATTGAGGTGTTCTTCGTAAATCTTAATCTGAAATTAACCAGAAAACGAAATAATCATTGACAAAAATTTACCTACATTTTTAGAAAAAAAGCAGGGGTCGGCTCTGAGAGCCAAACGTGTACAAAAATCTCACCACCCCGCGGTCATCAAAAGTTTTCAAAAAATTTTACCACCCCGCCGTCAACAATGTTTTTAAAAAAATTCACAAGCCTGTAGTAATCAAAATCTTTCACCATCCCGCGGAATCTACATGTGAAAGTGGTCTGACTAAACCTACAGCACAAAACAAAGAAGCATGCAAAGACAATTTTTTTTACAGACCTGGTCCTCAGCAATCTCTTGTTCCTTTAGCTCCTGTTTTAGTGAAGTGTTCACATATTTGGCCTGTAAGCAAATGAAACTTACAATCATGAACAAAGCTTTCGAGACACTCCATTTCAGTAATCAGCTACCTAATGTATCTACATGCATATATCGGTCATCTATCTGGCTCAATGTTTGAAAACCAAATTTCATTTTGAGACAAGTTGGGCCCTGCGGAGGAATGTGTGAAACCAGTAATATGTAGTGAAGAAGTTGCACTCTGGTCAGTATGTGGTCGGTAACATGGTCGGTATGTGGTCGGTAACACGGTCGGTAAGTGGTCGGTAACACGGTCGGTATGTGGTCGGTAACACGGTCGGTATGTGGTCGGTAACACGGTCGGTATGTGGTCGGTAACACGGTCGGTATACGGTCAGAAAGATCACTTGTGGTCGGTACCACGCATATCAGTGACTCTACCAAACCACTTATGTGGTTAGTAACGTGGTCGGTCAGCGGTAGGTAAGTGGTCAGTGGAGTCAATGATTGTGTGGTCAGTATGTGGTCGGTAGCGTTTTTCGCACCAGAAAATAAACCCCTTACACAATAAAGACTATAAAACATAGCTTTTCTTCTAAGAAATGTTTGTGCTGTTCAATACTAAAGCCCTAATATTGTTATATCCAACTCAGAGGAACGTGTGTTGCTGCATATATATGTAAAATATATCAGGACTTTAAGTACTGTAGTCAACATAACAACTTAAGTAGACAATAAAGTTTGTCACATCTGCCTTCGGGTCTTCTTGCCAAATAACGTTATATGAAGCGAGAATTGCATACTGGTTCACATGTATAAGCAAGTGCAAACGCAGTGTTCACACATCAAATTTAAAAAATGCAAGAGAGGTTTTTCATTTCCTTGGGCTTACTTTACACGTGTGAAGCCAGATTTAAACCTGCACTGACTAAAGTATGTAAGTTCTCTTAACATACCGCTTTGATTTTTCTCTGGAGATCCTGGAGTTCTAAATCAATTTCCCTTTCCTCTTCTTCAGTGTAACGGTGGCCCTGATGTATCTGAAATGACCAGGAGATGAGGGAAGAAAAAGAAAAAGGCAAGCTGTAAGCAATGGCCAGCTGTGAATTAAGACACATGCTGATGTGGAGTTTGAAGAAAACTAATGTCACAATTTTCTTTCTCTGCACTTACACAACTTTAAAATTAAGTCTCAGTTGAAAAAATGGACACTAACACAACTCATTTTGCTCAGACGAAGGGCTAGCACTTGAAACGTCAGATTCAAATGCGTTCACAACGTCCAGCTTTCACATATCGACCCTTAGTCGATCCAAGTTTGGTGTATGGCACAGGTACATGTGCAGTAACTATGAGATCTGCCTGTACATAAATGAAGAACAATTATAGCAATATTTACCTTGTCTTCTGCTAGCAGCACATGAGGTGGGATTTTAAAAATGTTGTTCATCACATATTTCTGAACACGAGATGATAATGTAATATGTTAATTTTCTACCTCACATAAGACAAGAAGAAGTTGATCACCCTCAGGGGTGAAAGAGTTAAGAAAATTGAGGCCATCTCATTGCTAGAAACAGGGTGCAATTAAATCTAATGTCCACTAGCCCAGGGGCTACCAGGAGCTAGTAGATGTTTCTGACAACTTGCTCAGAAGAAAGGTGTTTGAGCTACATGTGGGCTAGTTGAGCCAAGGCTTGCCCTTGAGAAAGCTGCCAAAACAATCCAATCACAGCCCAAAGAAATAGAAGATTTCTTTATGCAAGAATGTACAAATATATTTCCACTACCTGTAACACTAGTGCATTTACCTCAAACCTGTCAAAACTGCTATCCACACTCTTATGAAAGTTTTTCCCTGCCGCTTCTGTTGCCTAAAGATAGGAGAGAACACAATCACTCAAACCAACAGCTTCATACTGTATGGTACTGCATCAACCTGGAAACACTGATCTTCATACTGGGCTTAGTAACATATACATTGTGTAAAGGGAAAATGATCAAAACAAAAACTTGATGCTCAATTTGGCCCAGCAATCACAAAGACAACAAGACAAGACACCATAGAAGCATAGTAAGACATCTTTATTTATGAATCTTGTATTTTAGCTCCTATACTCAGACTACCAGCTTGGGCTACCTGACTGATTTATAATAACTCACATCAATGTTTGGAAAATGAGTGTTTTTTGACAGGTTTTGAGGGTGGCAGGGGTAGACCAAGGAGACAATCTGACCATTTTCCAAACGTGCAAGTGGCAAAGATGTGAGTTTCTAGGCAGTTTGGGGTGTTCTCAGCGCACAGGAAATATTTTGAAACTGGCTCTCTAAAATGCCATTTCTGGGGGCTAGAGATTGTTGTACGTATTTCAAAAATGAGACAGTGCGAGTGTGTGATGAGGCCGGGTTCCAAACACTGAGAACAATGAAATTAAGCTATGAAGCCACTTTGACCGAGTCTTTTTATTGTTTCAAGATATTTGGAATCCCTCATCAAAAGCAAAGCATGAGTTTTTGAAATAGCTGGTCAAGATAATGGTGATGCAAATTAAGAATGTTTATCCCTATTGTTCCAGTGGATCAAAAACTCAACAAAATGAAATGCATTGGTTACATGCTAATAAAACCATGAATTTATTTTTGTTTGGTTTATATAAACTAATTTGCAAAGCAGCATAGACCCACTTCTTGGTAGAATTTACAACATTACCTCATAAATCTGTTCTAGGCTGCATCCATCAGATAGAGTAGTCTAGAAAACCAAAATGAATAAAACATATGGTAGGCTAAAGGAAAGCCCTAAATTAAAGCTAAATTTACACAACAACATGGGGCATTTGCAATACCTGATTCAAAAAATTATGTCCAAACAAATTCAACCAGCTCACCATCCAACATTATTCAACAATTTTGTTGAATGAGCATATTGGACTCATATGGCCACCATGTTTTACAATGATTGGATGAAGTTTGATTCCTGTCAAACATTCTGGGTTTTAACATCATCCAATATTCCTTCTAGTTGTTGGGTTTGATGAATGATGTTTGGACACAGCCTTTACAACATATTTGTTTGCTTTGTGCAGTGGTGCACTAAAGCCTAATAATCATTATACATCCTTATTGTCTACAATGTTTTATAAACGTGTTGGACTTGTTGGGGCATGCCTTTCTGCTCAAGGGTAAAAAAGGTGGGGGGGTGGGGGGGGTGGGGGTAGAGAGGTATACTATAGTTTGTGGTACACATTCATACCTCTTCTTTCAGCAGATTTGTAAGCTCTTCCAAACAGTCACTCACATAGTCGTTAACAGCATTATACACTGTGAATTGAGTTGTGGGAATCAAACATTATTGCAACTTCTAAAACATCAGAAACCCCCTCCCACCCCACCCCCAACTCTAGAGAGAGGGGAGAGACAAATCGAGCACAGCTTACGAAGTGAAGTGTAAATGACGTGTTGTTCGGCAAAGTAATATTGAACTAAGCTGATAAAAATGAGCACTGCTTTGCCAGGTAAAGATCGGGATTTGCATTAATACATGTGGTGTATGTAAGCTAGTAATATACATGGTTCATGCAGCTTTCAAAATTCTTCCAAGAGTTCAGACTCGCCGACATCGTACAAAAGGAAACTAGAACAGACAGTGGTGTATTATCCGTAGATTGCATCAACTAAACCTGATGTTTCAAAGGTTTAGCGGGCTCCTAAGTGGTCAGTGTATTAACTCAGCTGTTGAAATTGACATCAATCTTCAATTTCTTACCTCCGTCCACGAATGACTTCGGTGTAAACCCGAAAAATTGCGCTTCGTATTCATTTCCAATTTCGCTTCCATCACTATATTCCATCTTGAGAGAAAGGTCTAGAGTGGTCGACAAATGCAATTATGGCCGCGTCTTCTCCCGCCACAAATCGAACTACCACAACTGCTCCTGTCTGGGGAGGGGTTGGAGGACAGAAGGTTGCCTTCAGGCCCTTCAGAACAAATGTTCAAGTTTTGATGAGAGAATTATATCCAATGTCAGGAAACAAAGCGACCTCCCATTAAATTTGTCCAAACTTTATTTCTTGATTTAGAATTCCGAAGAACGAACCAAACCGATGTATTTAGAAGCCATTTTAGCTACTACCTACCCTCACCCCCCAAGAAGTAGCTCTTGTCTGGCGGGGGAGATCTGGGCCCTACATATTTATCAACGGTTTGTAGTAAAAGTTTATTTACGAAACCGTTCTCCTGTTTTCACTTCACCTCTCCATCTATACAACTATCCAATACGAACGATCCACGGATAGGAGACCTCACTCTCATACAAGAAGGAGATTGTCTACCTTTATACAGTAGGTGTACGAATTAAATGCAGCTCTCATTCTCTGCAAATCAATTTTGCAGACTGCATTTTCCGAGAATACCCGATCGATTTGCCATTGCGGTCACAGCCGTCAGTTGCGGTGACTAATAGCAAAGATCAGTTTTAGATTCATCACCCCGAAGAAATTTTCTTGCCCGGATTGTTGTGTTTATAGTCTCCTAGGACTTATAATATATCCCATTCACACACACTCACCAAATCGTGTTTAGACTAATCCTTCACATGTAGTGCAATAGTGTTAAACCAATTAGCTTTTAGGTTTGATCACAGATAAGTAAAATTAATGCAGTGCGCACAGTCGAACCAGCTGGCATAAAATATGATTCAGATTTATATCACCATATCACTCATTGGTTGGGAAAATTGGAAAAAAACGAGATACATGCAGCATATTATAGCCCTGCATAGCTGTATGTACGGTATCAAATTCTTGGCATTTGCAGATAGCAAATAATTTGCAAATTATAATATTGATTGAGTTATATAGTTTCCAAGAGTTTTTTTACTGCAACCCCATTAACTGTTACAACCAGATAAGTTAGATAATATAGATGATATATAGTTTAGTTTTGATATATGATAGGATCGATATATATTTTTGCAATGTGTCCCTTTGATAGAATAATTTAAGAACCAAATATCACCTGTTTTTCTTTTTCATGTGCATGTGTCAAAGTATAGAGATGCTGAAAGTTCAGTCTCTTTCTCCTTTTCTTGGTTACACAGAGTTGGTAGTGCTACTGATCACAGTGAAAATACCATAACCATATCACCCATGGACTTCAGCCCCCAGTCCACATCAACCTCCGTGTCGTTCAGTACAAGCCAGTACACCATGTCTGTAGCTGACGATATGAAGACTCAACACAGACAGTTCTTCAACCCGGTCACTCCTGATGTCTCACCACCACATTCCTCTGCAAATGGGCTCCATTTAGACAATTTTGGGCAGTCACCGGTACAGTACAGTATATGTGTACACATGATTGTATATGTTCCAACACATTTTTTTTTTCTTGATTTGTTAAAGCTGTCATGTCAGTCCAATAATTACAATACCAAAATTAGGAGATAGAGATAGGATGGGAGATTGTTTCAATTACTGAGAATTAATTGGAACTTTGTAATAATATATTGGACTGAAAGTGGACCCTGAAGCAGTTTATTGGTCTGAGGATTGAGAAGAGACTATCTTTTTCACTGACATTTTGACATCCACAGGATCAACTGAACTTCACTGCAGTGACATCCTCTGATATCCAGGAGATGGAACATGTGCGAGAGCACCTGCAGTCCATGTTGAAGAATGCCAGAGGTTTTCTAGAAAATGAGGATTTTGATGCAGCAGAGAGCAACACTACTACAGGTAGAAGAAGTCATCTTGGTTTCTTCCCAAAATGAGAAGATTTTTGCTCACAATGATTATTATTAAAAGTCTGGTTGGTACAAGGAAATGTTAATCCTGGTTTTGAGCTTTGTATAACGCAGCTCATCCAGATACAGTATGCAATGATTATATTTATTTTAATGCAAAAGCAGTTACAAACTTACAATGAAGCTTTCAGCAAGAAAATGGTCAAACAGAAAAACTATTGAGACTTTTGTTGATTCACAGAACAAGAAAGTCAGGAGAACAAAGAGGACACGGAATCTGTTACCAGCATAGAGACGGCTGCTCTGCTCCGCAAACTACTTCCGAACTCCTCACCACTGTCAGAAATGCAGGTAGAGTATTAGAAGAAGACAAGACTACAACAACAACGACAAATAATCCTGCCGGTTACACTCACTTGCATACTTTATAAAAGTGTCTCTCAGTAGTATGCAAGCCATCTCAAATATTATAGACCGAGTGAATTCCTTTGAAAGTAACTTGAACTGGGTGGCAGTGTACAATGTAGAAGTCACCCACTGACATCTGCAATGAATTTAAAAATACAGTAAAAACAAATAATTGATAAAGAAACATGGAGATAGAGAGATTGGCAAGAAATAAAAAGAGGAGCTGCATGAACCTCGATAAAAGGCACTTGGTTTACCAAGGCTTGGTCCTAGAGTCTTTTGCCCTGCAGAGAAAGAGAGTGGGACAAGCAAGACATATGCTTGTTCAATTCAATCTCTTTCTTAGGAAGAAAAAACCCTCTGGGACCAAGGTAATGTTAAATGTAACAAACAACATATTTGCCGTTACATAGTGCACTACCTACATGTACAGGGGTATATGTTCATTTCACTTGTTCAGTTCACTCACAAGTGAAAAGAAGAATGAATGTGACACTAATATTTATAACTGGCATTGTATTCTGTATTTGTTGATGTTGTTCAGGTGCATTTTGCCGATCAGAGCACTTTAGTCAGTTCACACGGCTCATCAAGCAGTCAGAGGATGTCCCATGGTGAAAAGAAAACGCGGAACACAACAAACAACAGCTCGGCAGGCGAAAGGACGCTAATGAATGAGAACTCCTTACTCAGGGAACACTTGGAAAGGGAACGATTCAGAAGGAAGGTGAGGTGTCAGGATTTAGATTGCTTGATGTGGGTTTGCGTTCCCAAAAATGCGTAAAGTAAATGGAATGTGCATGATAATGATACAGCAAATAACTTTATATAGAATCTAACGTAACTGATTTTGTTCATCTGTATTGTCAAGCAATTTCTTTCATTATGACTTGTAGCTGAATAAGCATCGGTGTTTTGTACAAGCGATATTCAGCACTGCAGGCGAGAGGGCGTTTCAAAATGAGTACGCGCGCAAAGTTCGTATTCTGCAGCTAGGAAAATCATGCTATATTATTTATAGAGATGTCTGGCACTGTACCTTTAAATTGTATTAACATAAATGAGCACCGCAAAGAATGTGCTGGCTGGCATTTTCCAGGGAGTCTGCACGCAGGCGCGCAGGCTAGCATTTTAACGCTGACACTTTGTCAGCGGCAACTATGCAGTTTCGTAATCACGGCCGCATGGTGTCCTGGGATATGAGGGTGTGTCGACGTGATTAGTAGTCTCGCAGGCGAACGTATCATATTTCTAGTGTATCTACATACCACTGGTATGCAATTCACACTTCTTTGCTTCTAACGAACCTTAGCAAAACAGTCGAGGACGGAAATATGCAACCTCAGGAAAACTAAGCATCTAAGGAATCAGCTTCAATCTTTTCTTCTAAAAGGAAACACTGTTTGCTGAATGTTTTCGTCGTTTGCTTAAGGTCCCAATACTGTTAACAGTAACTCCAAATGATCAGAGTGACTAAATGCGAAAGGATTCTGTATATAAAACCCTTATAAGAATGTGGATACTTCCAGACCATATAGGATTGCAGATCACGTAGAAAATACAATAGTGTCTAATTTAACTGAAGGAAGCCTTAGCCTGACCTTCACTAGTATTAAATTCCTTTAGACGATACAGTGAAACACGATGCAACAATCAATTGGTGTAAGGCTATAGTGGCTGGTCAATGCATGTATGCAGCGTGAATACATGTCATGCCATGACGGTCAGATATCTGTGGAGTCAGGCTGCTGTTGTCACGCATACTTAAACTTGTATAACTATACATTTCATTTTCAGCATTGTGAGCAACAAATTCAAGACCTCCATGGCAAGGTATGAGGCAGGTGCCAATAACGGTTCCGTTTGCAAGTAATGTGTCCGACAGCGGTGCAACTGTTTGTCATACTTCAGGAGTCATTATTTTCCAAATACCTTTTTGTCTTTCCTAAACTAATCTGTAATGCTTTTGCTGTGTTCGTTCGTTGTGTAATTCTCTGATGTTTGATGTCATGCAGTATAATTAAGCATTGGTGATTGGTTGAAGATTCTGCCACTCTAGCATACTGAGATCTACACGCCCCTATTTCTAGCTCTTAGAACTCCAACAACAATTAGCGATAGCTGTGTCAAGTGAAAGAAAGAAAGATGTCATGGTGGAGCAGCTTGATAAGGTATATGTAGTACTGTATAGTAACTAATAAATTGTATTTTCTCGTGCGTATTTCGTAAAAAAAATGTCAGTAGTCCTCGCTTTACTCCACGTTTTCGTTTGTAGACCTTGGCAAAAGTGGTGGAAGGGTGGAAGAAACATGAAGCTGAGAAGATAACAATGATAAACGAACTCAAAAGAGAAAAGGAAACATCTGGACAGTCACACCAGAGGCAGCAAGAGGTAGGTACTTAAGAAATGTATAACGCATTTCCGTGATATATAGCCTAACCTAAATACGCGGCGGGAAGTTGGACGAACACGAGAGTTGCGTCAGGGAAACCACGAGCAAGTGTTTAAATGAGGCTATATTACACGGGAACGCGTTATATATTTCTTTTTTTAAATAGTTAGTCAATAAAATACATCGCGATCACGTAAGCAAGTAATATACTCTCTGAAAGGTGACCCACTCATGTATCTTTATAAAAGCCTTCGATCAGCTGACTGCATGTCCTTGAACACGAAAAACATCGCATGTTTGTGCAATATAAAGTTATACCATGTAATTTATGAAGTTTTGTTTGGGCAGCTTTGTGTTTTGCAGTTCTTGCAGCCATTATTAGTATAACTTTTAAATGAACCAACCATTTCATTGTCAGTAGTCACTCGTTAATTAAGTTCTGAGAGGAATAACAGATCGGCTACAATACCAGCAGTCAACAGATCGAGACTGTTGTGAATGGTTCCCTTATATTCGTTTCTGTTTAGATGCTTCTGCAGTTTGAGAAGGAACTGTCGCAGGCAGTTGAAGCTCTCACCAAAGAGCAGGAGAGGGCAGCGCAGGCTGAAAATGAAAAGCACACCCAGGTATTGCAGCAACAGAAGGAGAAAGAAAAGTTACTCGAGCTTCTCGCCAAGGAGAAAGACAAGGTGAAGTATGCAGAAGAAGACTTGATGAAGATCAAGAAGGAAAAAGAAGAAATTCAACAAAAGCTGGCAGAGATGCAACACAACTCTGAAGAGGTACATATTGGCCACAACCATACAGTTGATATACCAAGCTAAGGACATGATTACTGGACTTCATTCTGTCGTATAAGGTTTCGTTTTGGTCTGTGTCAGCGCACAGTAGTACCCACAATGCAACAACGTAAGGTGCTGAACACGTGACGTTGGCTGACGTTTTGAACGTTGACAGTGCCCTTTGCCCTAACAAAGGGCTAACACTTGAGGCACCAGCCAACACATTCATTACGTCATTTAGCGTATCCAAATCAAGTGTACGTTGCATTGATGCATTGTCTGCCGTAGTCTTGAATGTATTTTAGCAGAAAATTTGAATGTCTTGTACTGTTTGTGCATGGGTACAATGTAGCTTCTTGGAAGTTCTATACCTTGATCACAGTCAAAACATTTAGCGTATTTTTAGGTGATGCCTTTATATTTTCACTGGATGTAATTTACAGCTAGAGTACATGTTTCTATTTAGCATGCGCGTATAAAGACCGAGCTGCATTCAAAGTTGGAAGGTCTGGAACAAGAATTTAAGAACGCACTCGAAAAAGAAAAGGTACGGAGAACATGGAGTTTAGATAATTTAGCTTCACTAATGCAATGCATAACTTTGCCCAGATAAATGATATTATGAATTCATTCCATTTCATCTTCATTTTGTAGGAGAAGCTGGATCAAGAAAAACAGTCATCCAAAGTAAGAAGAATAATAATAACATTAATATTACTACAAATTAGTCTTTTGAACTTTATCTTTGCCGAAATGTCTCCAGAACGAAGATATTCCAGAACGAAAGCTTTTCATGCTGAATCAAACATAAAATAATGTTAAAAATAATACTTTCTAAAGTACATCTAAAGTATTTATATATTTATTTAGGATGCACAAGTTGTGCTGTCCTCTGTTCAGACGGAAGTTCAGAGACTCGAAATGGAACTGGATTCAGCAGTCAGAGAGAAGGTTCAGTTGAAACAACGACTAAGAGAGAGGGGAACACACAGAGGGGAGGAAGAAAAGTTGTAAAAAACAAAAACGAGACATTCAAGGGAAACAGTCCATCGTCAATCCAGCTATCAGTACCTTAATCTATCGCCACTGCAATACTATTGGTTAAAATTTACATAAACATTTTGGACCAATGTCTTGCATCTTCAGCTGGCAGAATACCATATAGAAACTTTTTCTAATTTCGAAATGTCACATACACGCGTTTTTACGTAATTGTTGCAGTTTTCTTTCTCACAGTTAGTTCCATTCGATGTGTAGTTGGCTATCACATTAACATTTAATGTGCTTTTAGGAGGGTCTGAAGATGGAGATGAGTTTGAAGGAGGCACGATACGAAGCCAACAAAACAAGGGAAGAAACTGAAAGACAAGCGGAGCTGGAAAGACAAGTAAGTGTCCTTAAGATCTTTGGTCATCATCAGCAATCATGCATTAGAACTGCACTGATTTTCTGACGGCACGAAAAAAGTTGTAGGATTCTGCCAGAAATATGTTTAAGCACCTTACAAAAATTGTGACCAATGATGGCCGATTTACGAGAGTGCGGATTATCTTGGTGTGTCATGTGCTTGTTACGACACGCTGACTATGATACGGACAGAGTTGTAGGGTTTTAAAAAGTATAACCTTGTGATAATCATGGCCCAAAATGTGACGGAAAGTATGACAACCAACGAGAAACACCATGAAAAGAAAATATATCCTTTTTTGTAGATGACAAAGAGGCTGGAAGAGATTCATAACCAGATGTCAAAAACAGATGCTGAACAAAGAGAAGCTCACAGAGAGCAGGTTGGTGTTACAAAGAAACATTAATAACTATTGACAAACAGGAATAAAAACCGGAACTGGGGTCAGGGTATCTGTCCCTTGTACTCTCTGGCAACCTGGCAAACATGCATTGTGTTACTACTTACAGATAAAGGATCTAAACAAAAAACACAAGGAAGAACTTCAAAAGCAGCTGGCACAGTTTCATGAGGTAGAGTACCTGACAATGCAAATGAATGCCACTTTAGACAATCGTATGCTACTTTGAAACAGATAGTATGAAGGGATTATATTTAGTCTAATAGTCTAATGTAAAAGAATTACCACCTTTAGACAGTCTTGTGTTATCTGAAGGAATGTTACTTACAGGACTTCTAGATGTTATAATGAAAACTTTGACTTCACAGTCTTATAACATTTCCTTTAGTTATATATTTTGATATAGCAGTTTTTTGTTTTTTAAGTGGATTCAACTCTGCCATTGGGTTCTAAGTCATTTCTTATGTTACTTAGGAACTTCAGAAAAAAGATGTGAAACTGAAGCAAACTACACGGGAATATGAAGAAAGGTATGCGTCTACTGCTGGAATGCAGGCTTTACAACTTAGTTACTAATCTATACAAGGTTTTTTTTACATGATCATACTCTTACTATTTAGAATGACTGAAAAACATGAGAAAATAGCATCGATGGCAAACATGCGGCAACATCTTGAAAATCAAAGGTAAGTTAATATCTGATCCCCTTTTAGTCCAGCTTTGTCTTAACTACTACTTTCTAAGCCACTATTTCCTGCAGGCTGTTCATCATCATCTTCTAATGACATGGTAGTATCCTATATATGTATGTGCATGCAGCTTACAACGTTTTGTTTGTCAAATGCAACTGAGAATTGCCATACACATGGCAGTTCAAAGTGATTATTGATTTCTTATTTCCTAATTTATGTTTCATAGACACAACCTAACCAGGAGGCTTCAGCGTATGATGCAAGCTCACTGCGAAGAAGCCATACAACTTCTAAACAGCAGTGCTGTGACCCTATCACCTCCCTCTGTGGGCCAGGTCAGACAAACATCCCCACCTCTATCCCCTTACCTTTGACCATGTACCGGTACTGGGGCATAATGACCCCATTTGGGAAGGCAAACTAATGTTCCATCAAATTTCCTGTGAAAGAAATTGAAGAACAACAATTCAATCTTTACAATAATATTATTCATGTCATAGCACCAAAACATTTCAATTTTGGATGAAAAGGTCCATAGAACTGAAACAAATCAATTTGCTAGTGACGCTTAAAGACTTAGATGAGGAAGGGTTGATTTTGGCAAACAATCATACTGGTACAATTTGACAAGCCTGCATTTCTTTCTTCAGCCTCTGAAAGGGAGTTAGACCCAATGCACACCTGCCAAGTTGGGGAAAAAACAAAAAAAGAAATATCTCCTTTAAGAATTGAGATCTATTCTCACAAAAAAAAAAACATATTGCTCTGCCTCCACCCTTTCAACATAGTTAGACTCCAACTTAGACATTAACTTTATTGCTGTCATGGTTCTTTCATCAGGGTTCTATGGTACACCCAGCTGACAGAGATGTTGCCATGAATGATAATCCCTCAACAATCAAGTACAAAATGCCCGGATCCTCCACCATTCATACATCTACCACACAGTCACTCACCACGGGCATGTTCTCTGGTAGTTACCTTGATCTGGAAGGAGGACACCGAAAACTTGACGATGTCACTGGAAGGTCCAGTTTAGATTTTGTGCCACTGCAAGTTTTAAATGAATCTGCAGACAGCACAATGATGAATGCTCATCAGGACACTTCCATCTGGCAAGACAGGCCGTTCAGCCACAAGCCCACAAATGCGATGGACTACAAGACAAAGGTATGTTATTTATGTAAGTGCATTGCACAACTGGATAGCAACAACAACAGCAACAACAACAACAACAACAACAACATTATTATTATTATATTAATAACATAATACTATATTATATTATTATTGATGTATGTATTTTTGTTCCATACCAGCAAGTTGTTCCAGATGCCAACAGTGGGAATAAAGATTTTACTCTGCTGGAACAGAGCCTTCTTGACTGCATGTCTGTCCCTTCACCAGAATCTCACTCAAGCAGGTTCCATTTAGATTTTTTAATATCGTATAAATATTATATATAATATTCTGTCCACTTTTTGTTGCAGTGGTCACTACACTTCACTGCACATAAACAATAATACAAAGGAAAAAAAATCAATACGTATATGTATATATTAATTTAGTAATATAACTGTGTGTGGAAACAAAATAAAATAAAATAAAAATGTGTATGTGATAATGTTAATTGTTCTACAGGTTTCAGTGCCTTCTTATTTTATTCATTTATTCTTTTCTTCTGTGCTGTAGTCAGCAAGTGTCCACCCAACCTGCCAATATTTCTGAGAAGCTACAGGAGCAAGAGATCAGGCAGTCAGAGCTCAATCATTATGTCAAAATGGTAAGAAAAACAGGCAAGCTCTAGAGTAAAGAAAGAAAAAACCTGTAAATCTGTAATCTGTAAAATTAGTTTGAATCTGCCTCCACACAGCATGGAACATGCAATTTCAACAAAAAATAGTATTGTGATAAATTATTGAATTACTCACAATGTACATTCTGTATTGCTATCAACAGCTTCTGGACAGGTCACCAGGACATCCAGTAGAAGAAGTAAGACAGTGTACTAAATGTGTTCTTGCAAGTTAGTGTGATAAGATCAATAGACAGGATATACATGTAGCATATGGCACATGTTGATTTTAAGAAATTATTACATTGATACATTATCTTGTTGACACCTTGCAGGGTGACGAGCTGCAGACAAACATCCTGTTGCCTATCCCAAGATCAGACAGAGCTGAAGGTAGTTCACTCATTGCCATGTTTATCAGTCCAAAACTCCAACAACAACAACAGCAAAACACTGAGAATATCAAGAGCTTTCACTTGACATTTTGGGAGTTACATGTAAAAGTTTTCTAGTCATCTTTTGCCTGGCAGCAGTGACGGGGTTAAAGAAGCACACATGTTACTCATTTTCCACTTGTTTGTTTGTTTTGTTTGTCTTTTTTTTAAGAAAATGGGCGATCATCACAAGTAATTTCTCCAATCAATACACAAGCAAGTGGCGACTTTGGTAAAATGGCCCTACCACTGCAGCATCCTCTTTTGGGTTCAAATTCTGTCACCAAGGACAGTTCATACCAGGTATAGTTTGACCAGCTTGTACATCCCCCAAGAATGATACATCGTTGCTGTACACGAATGTCTCTGAAGTAACATTCTCTATGCAATTTGTTCTCCCTTTAGCAGGCAGGTCATCCTCATTATTCCACCAGTGTATCAGCCTTCACAAAAGCAACTGTCCCAAGCACTTTCACATATGCTGGGATTGGGCAAGGTGATCACACATTGGGATCAGAAGTGGGCCCTACCAGCATTCAGGTATGGTACAAACTAGATAATTCATTTAGTAAGCACTTATAGGGGTGGCAAATGGTATCTAGAAAATCGTGGGTCTCGGAAAGTTTTGGTACGATTTTGGAATCTCGGCAGCCTTTTTGATGAGTCTCGGAGTCTCGTTTTTTGTTTTTGTTTTTTTTTTTTTCATTTCTTTCCGTCTTGGAGTCTCAGAGTGGTTGAAGTCTCGTTCTTGGATTTTTAAACAAGGGTCTCGACATTTTGGTGAGTCTCGGATTTTACCATTGCCACCCCTACTTATTGTGTAAGAAATTCCTTGCATCCAAAGGCCTATCACATCCTGTTCCATTGTTTTTAACAATTCCTTTGTCATTCTCCACATTTCACAGACCCATGGACACTTACCTTACACAAGAACAGCAAATGCTCAAGTCCCTCCACACACTCCTCCTCGCCGGGAGCAAGATGTATCTGCACCCTCTGGGGCACTCACCCCTCAACAAGTTGGCCACTTATCTCGCCTCCTGGGCATGTATAATGGAGAGCAGGCTCTTCCTTCAACAGACCAGCTCTTTGCCTATCTTAGAGGGCTGCAAATGAACAGGTAATTAAAGGCCTAAGCTTTGACACTTCTTGTCTGTTTAAAATTATAGGCACTTAATCAAAACATCAACCTGAACTACATTGTGATGTGAGAATGTAGAACTGCCCTGATACACTGTTGTTTTAATTCACAGTGCAGTTAGCCCTCACAAGGGCTTTTGAGTGTAGCAAATAACATCCCCATTTTCATACTTTGATCACCATCAACAATGAAACCCTGAAAAAGGAAAAATTGGATCCATGTGTCCATCAATAAAATCACTGGGGAACAGTACTTCGTAGTCCAAAAGTGTCTTAAACTGACCTTACCTCAAGATCTGTATCTGCCTTGTTGCCAGCGTTGCCCCCCAAAATGTAAGTGACGCATCATTGCAAAACCCAAGCACAATGCCAGATGCTGGTAGAGGAATTACAGCCAGTAAAGAAGATGCCAGGCGGAATATGGTAACTGTGCCCAGGGATAGGGCTCAACTGCACCCAAGACATCAGCAGCAACAAGGAGAGCAGCTCAAGAGTAAGAACAAAAGGACAACAGAGCCACAGATTGCTCCAAAGCAGGTAAGAGACACATGTAGTGTCTTACTTGACGTAGATGGCAGATGTAGTCAAAGATGCCAACCTCAAAAATATCTGAGGTCAGAGATTCAGGACAGGGGTCTGGGCCCCACTCGGTCAAGGGGAGGAGCCCTTTGGGGGTGGGGGTGGTGCCAGATTGAATTTAGAACTAAAACTGACTTTTGTTAAAATAATTAATCAGCGGTGCCTTTCTTTAGCTCTTTCATGTCACCTAGTTACAGTTGTAGCTACTATCCAAAGAAAAATGTTAGAGATCGCGGGGGATGAGGCATGAATGAGGTAGATTGCCGCGTGCGTTAATGAGAGAACAGGAGACATAAACAATGTTAAAAATGATAAAACTGTTAAAGTGCTGCCACCTTGCTCTTTAGGTTCACACACACCGCCAGGGACCACCAGCAAATGCTCATCAGAACCAGGTCCCTCCAGGAGGCCCAGTTACTAAAACTAATTTGGTCAAACAAGCACCAAAACAGTCGACAAGTGTAGGACAACCCCAGCGGCAACCAGTCAACAGCGAGAACTTGAAGCCACCAGTGGTCAGAGGAGAACCCAGCAAGGACAAGAAGCCAAGTGGAAAACAGAAACCCTCGGCATGGAGATGATGGAAACCGACAGACCTATAACTTTACAGAGCAGTGATCTATGTATCACATGTATCCCATTCAACTGGGAGTCTGTTAGGTTTATCAACAAAGGAGACGTCAAATATGGATGAATTCAAGAAGGCTGCTCCAAGTGTGAAACAGAAACAATCAACCTAAACTGCACTTTACAGTCAGAACAGTGATTTACAAGTACATACCATATCCTATAATTGCCAGCCCTTTTTGTTTATGAACAGAGATGCATGCATAACTTGTTCTAAATTCAAATCCTGATTCTAACTTAAACTAACAGTGAGTAGCATATCATTTCCATTAGCATCCAGTTGAACTATAGTATAAAGTTTATCAATGATGCCTGTCTGCTCATTCATGATTGCATGATTCTCTTTTTAGCAAGTCAGGCCATGATATTTCAGAAACTATTTATTATTGTTACAATCATGTAGTTTTGTTTTGTCCATGACTTTGCCATTCATTTTGGTGCATGCTCCCTCAGTACAGGGTAGGTAGCATTGCTTACACCGTCCTGTACTTCAAATACTGCACTTCAGTAACTGCATGTCGCAGCACAAGTTACGTGCATTTCTCAGTAAGACAGTAAAGTTACACACCTGCATGCTTGATCCTGTGCAAAATGTTGATCCCACATAATCATACAGTCATGTAAATGCACATGCATGCTATTTAAAATAAATAAACCTATCAAATCAAAGACTTTTCTTATGCATTATTTTAAGTTTTCCAAAATGATACTCAAAAGTGATGCTGTAGTGGGGTGCATTTCTTTGTTCAACTCCAACTAGGAGAATATCATATTGTAGTCATGTAGTCATTTAATAATGATATTGTGGATATTGCAATGTGAAGTAAAGTGTATCATCCAGGAAGACTCACAAATTCATCACCACTGCAGTATATAAAGCTGAATCATAACCTGTGACTACCTGACATTCAACACTTGAAAAGCCATGTTAAAACATCAAGAGAGCATCTGATCTGCTACAGTATGTATTGATCACCTCAAAAGCATTTCTCTAAAGCATCTCACTGTTTTGCTTGTGTTTCAAGCAACACTGTGGTAATCCTTTCAGTTTGCCTTCATCATGCATTTCACAACCATCAGATTTTGTCCCTGCAACTGAGGCTTCTAACTAGGCTCTCTACTTACAGGTACTGTATTTGTATTTCTTAATTATTAATATCTTTGTCATCAATTGAAGATATTAAGGCTCTTGATGTATGCATCTAGTCTTGACATAAATAGCTCACTTGTGATTGGTTCATCAAGGCGGCACATGGGGTTCTTTACCACATATTCCACATAAACCTAAGAAAAATATTGAATAGATTACTGCCTGTGAATCATGGTGTCATGGTGCATGTAATGATAGCTATACATACTCTACATGTAACCAGCTTGCACAACTTTTAAAACTTTTCAAGAAATGTATGTACCGTATATGGTGAGAATTGATACTCAATCAGCTTTTACTCAATGTATCAATAGCATATTTCTCCTTACTATTTATTTCTAATCATGTATTTCTGATGAGAAACTGAAAGAGAAAATTAAAGTTGGTCGCTGAGTGATCATAGGGTTGAAAGGTTAAAATCCCACTACCCTGCCCTTATTCTGCAAAGCTACATGATTGTACTGATTTTTGGTCAACACCAAAGTAAATGGAGTGGGAGTTTCTGATGTCCAAGTGATCACATCGAAAGAGAAAAACAGACAAATCCCAGACAATACCTTGCTATAAATATGATGCAAGATGTCTGTAATGTTCCCGACACTCAAGTCTGTATTTATGACAAACTTAAGGCCAGTAGGAGTCTCATAAAAGTGTAGCTTATACTTGCTGGTCCTGTAATTCATAAAGCTATCTTTGCTGTTGGTGTGAAAATCATTGTCAAGGACTTAAATTACAGTACATTTTTCACCTCAGACCAACTTTTTTTTACTATGTATTAAATACTGTAACTACACACTGTACCCAAAATTGTGTTCATACTACAGTACTGTATGTGCCCAAGCATACCCTGCAAGCAGAACCTCCTTCACTCTCTCTATGTTGGAAACGAAGGAAGAAGAAGAAGGCTCTGCCAACCAACTCCATTTTCTCCGTTGAGCATGCGCGAGCCCTATGTGGCCAAGCCTGTCGAAGCCTCGTTTCAAAGAACACCATGGGCACAATAACAGTCAGCAGTTTACCGAACTGCACATGCGGGGTAGCCCCGACTCATATGACCGGTTTACTGGGACAAAGAAACTGGTTTGACTCATCCAAAAGTTTGGATAAACGGCTCACGCATGCTCAATGAAGAAAGTCGAGGACGTTGGCAGAGTCTCTGACATTTACTCAGAGACTCTGCTAGCAGGGTAGCCCAAGCACTGAAAGCCAAAACTTTGGCTTAGGCACTAAACTCTTCACAGTCTTCACAGCTGTCGGTGTTGGGTATGAACACAGCCTACAGTAATATATAAATAATTGTTATACTAGTTTTTTCCATCTTCCTCAAAGTTGCTTTTTGAATTATCAATCCTGACTAGCTGCAAAAGGATATATGGAACAAGGCCCCAAAAATACTAATACTTGGTACTGGCACTAAGTTTTGTTGTAAAGTTTTACACATTATATTGTAAAATTTCACTTGCGCACTGGAATGATTCAACCCCAGAAGGTTGTCAAGTCTGAATCTAGGAAGGATACGAATCCATTGGAGACATCCTGTTGACGAAAGACTTGATCGAGTACAACATGCCGTACATGAGCTTGAACTCCTGAAGATCAGAAGAATAAAACAGGAATGATTCCATGAAGATCATTTCCTCGCCAAGAAACCTTACAGTAATTCCCTCCTTTACTCAGCTCCTGACCTCGTCCTGCGGCATTTCAGAATCCTTATTTCTGTTCCATGATTGGTAGGCAAGGCAGGTGCCATTCCTATCAAATATGTACAGATTATATATCGTCATGTTTGGCGGTAAAGAAACGGCAACAGCAAAGTCTGCTGATTTCAGCAAGCGGCCATCTTGAACATCGAATACTTCGTGTAATGCACCACAGAATGGAACAGGAGAGGTTACCAAAAACCTGAGTGGCCACCCATCAAAGTAATCACCATCTTGGTCGAAGTTCCTATATTGACAATGAAGCCGACAGTAGTAGCTCAGGATGAAATGTTCCCCGACGGTGATGCTGGCTGGATGGAAATGGATGAGGTACAGCCCGATTCATCGCTGATAATCTGAAAGCTTCAATGTACATTACAGAACTGTCGCAATGTCTACCCTACCAATCTATAAATTAAATTATTTCCTCCATTTATAAATTGATAGTTTGGGTCAGTCTGTTTGTCTATTGTCTTTATAGATGAGAAAGTATTTTAATTAGTTTTGTTCCTTATTTTAATAATCTGAAATTAAAACACTGCGCCTGATTGACAGATCTTTTTTTTTTTTATGCCTACATTTGTTATGTTTCGTTTGATAGGCTGGTGCTGGAGGAGGACTGCTTCTAGAACTTGCAGCAAATGAGAAAGCAGTCCACGCAGACTTCTTTAATAGTGAGTATTATGTTGGGAACATGTTGCACTGGTCGCAATGTGATCTGAATGTTTACTTTGGCTCAAATGAACCCTGACAATCTAGGAAATATGGTTGGCACAATGGTGCAAAATTCAACATAAATATTCCTTCACATTCAATATTTATATTTATTCACATTCAACACTAAAATTCTTGTTTTTTTTTTTATAAAACCCTGGATCTGCCCTAGCATACCAACCAGAGTGAAAGGCTTCTTGTGTCCACAGGGGTGTGGGTTGAACACTAATGTACCAGCTACATGTGCTGTAGTCTGCCTAATATGATCTTTGTCACTGGGACCCTGTGGCCACCATTTTGTTAGCCTGCGTAGCTGGCGGTCTCATTCGATGCGATTGAACAGTGTTCACGGGCGCCATTTTGTGCTGATGGCGGATGGGAGACTGAGGTCGAGTGACAAAATTACGGGGCGGGGGGAGGGGGGCGGGGGCGTGGGAAAAGACCGCCTGCCCGAAGACTTTGGGTTTTCGACTGGCTGCGTGCACCAGTGCACGCAGCATTCTGATTGGCTGAGAATAATAAACTGTCTATCAAGTGAACGGAGTGAGAGAAACGCGCAAGAGATGGCGGATTTGATCGATGTTGTTGTGGAAGAAGCTTTGAGAAAAAGTTAAATACTAGAGGTTGCGACCGTGAGATCGTCCTGAAAAAAGATCAGGAAACTGCCGTAAAAGATTGTCTGGGAAGCAGGTGGTCGCCGACTGGCTTTGGAAAAAGCCTGATTTTTACTTGTTCAGTGTTTGCTGGAAACGGCTTCGCGTCTGTTTTGGTTGTCTCTCCACTCAAGAGCCTGATAGGTGACCAAATAGCGAAAATACAATCGCTAGGTTGCACAGCCAAAAAACTCACGAGTGAGAGCTTGCTTGATATTATTACAAATACGCCACAGTCGGTGTTTATTGCTCTGCCGAGAAAGCGCCCAACCGTAACTTCTGCGGGGGTTTTGCCGTACGAACCTTTGAAACTCTGGCTTTGATGTGTTCGTAGATTGTGAAGTGGACGACAGTTCAGCGATATTCCAATGCATGACGCCGTAAGTCCGCGATAAAACGTTCTCACTCCTTCGCTCTTGTAAGAGTCTCGTACGAATTGTAGAGCGTTCATTCGTTTCCCTTCCCTGTCGTCAGGTCTTGAATAAACTACAGCGGGTTGGCGACGGTGTGATTTTACAAATAAAGCAAAAGTAAATCCTGCCAAAGCCATGTGACTGGAGCGGAATCCGTTTTCATGTGACCCGAACGACTTATGATATCTATCGTTTTGGATCCGTAATTTTAGTATACAAAAATATTTTCGTTACTCAGCTCGCCATGGGAAGTTTGCTGTGAAAACACATATCATGTATCAGATGGTGTCAGAAAATTTGACAACTGACAACCCATTGCTGATTGGCCTGTCAAAAGTGGGCGGATATCGAAAACCCACAGTTTTCGGGCAGGCGGTCTTTTCCCACGCCCCCGCCCCGTAATTTTGTCACTCGACCTCAGTCTCCCATCCGCCATCAGCACAAAATGGCGCCCGTGAACACTGTTCAACCGCATCGAATGAGACCGCCAGCTACGCAGGCTACCATTTTGTTAATATCACAGCTGTCTTGCGACATTTTGTTTTACTTTGACTTTTGTGTTACCAGCATTTGATGACCTCTTCGATGATGATGATCTGCAATAGTTTAAGTGTCCAAGATACAAGAAACAGATATTACAAACTGATGGTCTGTGGAGATGTAAATACAGTAGGAGCAACAAAATGAATGTTTCAAGCATATACTGTAAGATACCAGTTTTGTTACAAAAGTCATATCTCACTTGAGGCAATGTTGTTTGTTGATTTGAATGTAAATAAAATCACCTTTTTCATGAGTTGAGTATATGTCAACATGCTGGCCACAAAAATGCATTGGCTAACATTTCAAGCATACAGCCTTTTGCTTTTGCTCCAAAGAAGGGCTAACACTCAAAATATCAGCCACATTATTTGTACTATTCAGCATCTCACTCACAGGAGTTTTCAACTTCAATTTTCTCCTTCAGTTTCTCACCAGATGGGGTTAAATTACAGTAAATACATTACATACATGTACACATGAATATATAGAGAATTATACATGGGTGTGCAGAGATATGAAATTTATCTTCTAGTGTTCCTCTTGATAAACACGAGAAGATAAATTTCATATCTCCAAGCGTCCATGTATTATTCTGTTTATTTCATAAACTCTGGTGTGATACAGAGATTTCTGCCACTAAGAAATGCAAAAACATGCAAGATCACTGCTTGGCTGATATTAACACACATAAAAAATATCGTATTCTTACATGTGTTCAGATACGACATTTCTCAGTGGCAGAAATCTCTATATCACACCAGAGTTTATGTAATAAATACTGTACCGCCACAGTTACAGGACCACTGGTCACAGGTCTGACCACTGGTCACAGGAACTACTGTAGCATTCAATCGCAAATTACAGACGCTGTCTCCAGCACCTGTATTTATTATGTAAAGTTATTTACCAAATCACAACATCCAAGTCAATCGCATTATGGTACTTAGCAGTCATGCTGAAAATTGTTTAGATAACTTTATTGGCAGTTTTACCTGCTCTGTATAACAAAACATGAACAAACGTGTACTGCATCTGCTGTGCAACACAACAACCAAGTGTGGATGTTGTTTACTCTGTAAACAATGCAATGTATCACCTTTAAAAAATATAGAATAAGTCAAACTATTTTATGATGGCATATAGTGTAGGGTGATTTACCCTAAAATGGGTCAAGGCTGTCAAACTCTTGTTGTAGGTTTGATTGAAGTTTTTAACTCAATACCTAATAGATTACTTCTAATTTTCATTGGAATGTTGAATATGGACAATATGTTTAAATAAATAATACTCAATATGTTGAAACTGCTGTCCCTATTAAATAATAACATGTGTATATCCCATAAACTTCTCAGTAACATATGTAACTTCTTGACCTTTCTGTGTAAGTTGCAATGTACACTGTTTGCTAATACATCAAAAGGCAAGAGCAAGCCTGAAACAGCCATCTCTCTTCTCAAATCGTTAATAAAATTCTATAGCTGTGTACATATTGTATTTCTTTTGAAGCCAAATAGTGCAGTAAACTTTTTTATAAGACATTTCCAAGAATAATGGCTGGACTGAACTGCTTTTTTTATTTACCCAACAATAGGTTGAATATTTGAGCAAGGTTATTTCTGGTAAAGTATGTGTGTTCTGATGACATTCTGAATGTGTTGACTGGAGAACTCAAATAAATAAATAAATAAATAAATAAATAAATATGATATTCATAAAAGAACACACTGAATGTCAACACTTTGCTGTTGTTAATATACCCTTTCACTCCCAAAAGTGATCAACTGATAATTATATACTAAAGCTGATCAATCTATCAATTACAGTAAATCACTCTTACATTTCCTCTTGAATGATTGGAATAAATATCTGCATATTTATAAACTTGGATGTGAAAGGTGTTGGGTAAATTATTTCAAAGGAGATGAGAGATGGCTGAAAATGGTACACACACTGTTTTGGCTTTAGGCACATTTGCAAGCCCTTCCAAGTGGTGTTACTCTTGCATAGTATATTTCAACTCCCTTTCTGCCTGAACAAGAACAGTAACCAAAAACAACAACAGGTTCTAAAACTATCTAACAAACTGGATGCCGTGAGTCTTCATCCATGGCAGCCCTGGACTGCGTTCAGTGCCAGTGAGCAATGTAAGGCTCAGCTGCTTTTATGGAAGCGTCCTTGTCACCTTTCAAGCAGTTTCTGCATCACCTTTGGAACTAAAAAGAATCAACATAAATACAGTGGAATAGTTCTCTGCTGCTGTGCATGTCTCCCCTCCCACCCACACTAGATGGTCTGTGGTCATTAACACATCTACCGACCACATGTGAGTTTACCTGGTGGTGAGTATAACAGTACCGACCACACAATACATGTAACAACCATTTGCAATCCCCATACATACTGACCATGTGACTGACCACATTCTAAGTGGATTCTGTACCCTCATGAGGGACTACCGATTACTGACCAGTGCAACTTACAGGTAACACAGTGACTGCAGCTCGATGTTTGAAACCATTGCCGTGCCAGAGTTGAACCTTTTACTTCAGTTCAGCAGTGGCACGCTTTTTGAAACAGGCCCAGAAGTCTTCAATAAGAACTCTTGTCATAACTGAAACCAATATGGTCACATTATGGTAAAGACTGATATGATCACATACTTTACCTGTCATAGGTCTCCTCAACTTTCCCTCTGACTTCTGGTCTTTGTTTCTCTTCAACATTTCTTCTACTTGAACTTTTTCTTCATTCCTCGGTGATCCTGGCTCTGCCTTTACTCTGTCTTGAGAGAAGACAGAGGAACCTTTCTGCACATTACACTCACTTGCCTGGGGGACATTCTGCTGGAGTATCTTCTGAGCTCCAGGTGTTTCCCCAACAGTCACAGTAGATACGTTACCTCCATTTCCCAAGTACCCTTCCTTACTTTCATCTCCACTTCTGGTCGCTGCTTTCGCCTTCATTGTCCCAAGAGAGTGAGCATATGCAGTCTTCTGCACTTCATACTCGCTTGCATGAGGTACGTAGGGGTATGTATGCTGAGCTACAGGAGCCATTCCAACAGGGAAACCTGTCGCGTTAACTCCATTTCCTGAGTAAACTCCAGGCATAACAAAATGCATCAATGGTGGCAGTGGTGGTAGTGGAAAGCTGTTCATTTGTACTGAACCCAGGTAAAAATCTCGTTGAACATAAGGAACTGGACCCATGGCCGGTGCGCAGCTCGCTGTACTTGTAGCACCAAGGGAGAACTGGCCAGACGCTTCTTTACATCTTTGATCAACTGCATTGATGAGGGAAGTGTTGGATGGTTGAGAGGTCGTCACAGGTGTATTATGGCAAAGAAATGAAGGCACAAAATCATTCTTTCCAGATTCAACTGAAATGTTAGGACACAAGCTTTCAGAGGACAGGAAATTTGAGTGTTGGTCATGTCTGGCATTTGTAGGACCCTGTGCCTGCCTCATAGTTTCAGGTTGGACCAGTCCTTGTTGACTTGGGTTCAGTGTACTCTGCACCTGCACTGGCACTGGCATGTAAGGGTTCACCATTGGCATTCCCATGCAAAATGGCAAAGAAGGAAAAGCTGGAACACTGCTTATATTTTCCATTGAACCGGTGTGATTGATGGTGGCTTGAGGCAAAATGTTTGGAGGGACACAACCTGCCAACCATGCTCCAGATGTGGACATGTGCGCCGGGTCGAGCTTGGGGTTCACAAACTGGTTGGCTTCATTTATGCTTCCTTCTGATTTTACAGATGAGGCAGAACAGCACTGTCGTTCAGCCTCCTGCTCTTCAGTCCAGTAATTGGATGGCATCAATGAAGCATCACTTGTAGATTTTTCTCTCTCAACAGGACCGGAGTTGACTCTTGTATTTGAATCTTCACCACATTTGACTGACTTGTACTTAGAAGCTGCTTGTTTCAAGTGGTGAGGATCCTGTACATTCAGACAAGGTTCCTTAGCATCCTCTGTAGATTGCTCTCCTTCAACAGGACCAGAGCTGACATGCATGCCTGAGTCTTCACATTCAACTAACTTGAACTGAGAATCCCCTTGTTTCAACTGGTGATGATCTTGGATCCTCACTTGTACTTCTTCAGCACTCTCTGTAGAGCTGACTTGAGCTTTAGAGACCTCATCACATTTTCCCAACTTGTAATAAAAACTCCCTTCCTCAGACTGGGGATGATCATATGGCTTCAATTCTGATTCTCTGGCATCCCCTGTAGCATATTGATCCCGGCAGTCCTGATGTACTGAAAATCTGTCAAGACCATACTTGTCTTCAAGAGAAAATATACCTTCATTCAAATTCTTCTCAGAGAGCCATGGCTCAGAACAGCTACCATTAGATCCATCTACTGTAGTTACGTGAACACTGCAAGTGTTAACTGGACCTTTCTGACTTGAAAATTTCTCGTATTCCTTTGTGGCACCTCCTCTGGTGTTCTGTGAGCCACCAGGACCCCTTGTGCTTGGTGCTTTTGTATTTTGGGTTTGTTTGGGATGAGAAAACTTGCATTTATTTCCCAAGCAACAGTCCCTGCCATACACACATGACTTCTTCCTCCTCCTCCTCTGAGATGGTTGATCAGAATGCCCAGGCTTCTGGTCTTCTTCAAATGCACGGACAGTTTTCATTGGAATCTTTACCTCAGTAACCCTCTGCTGAACTCCCATAATGTCATCACCACTAAAGGCTCTTGTCTTTCTTTCAATATCACCAATGTTCACAGTTACCCTTGGATAACTATTATTATGGGCTTTTTCTGAAGTACTCCTTGAAGTTTTGGCTTCTTTTCCTATCCTGGCATCACAAAATGTCTCACCCATAGGAAGTGAGGTGGCTTCACTACAAGACCTGTAAGTATGACCAATGCCATCAAGTTCACTTTCCAACAGATGGACCTTCCTAAAATGAACCATAATCATTGGTTGAGCATAACAAGTGCAAAATACATTACCTGGGCCATAATCAACTAATCAAATAGGACAATGTGTGAGCAAAGGTTGAGAATCTTAGCTAAGATCTTGCCATGATCTTGATGGACTTACCAAAATCTTGATCTTACAATTTTTTGGTTAAGCAAAATCTTGCCCAGATCTTGCAAGATCTTGTCGAGATATTGGAAATGATTTATCTAACATCTTGTCAAGATTCTGGTGAGACATGATATTATCCAAGACCTTACAAGATCTTACAGGATCTTGCCAGGATGTTTAACCTGGTAGCAAGGGCAAGTTATTAAAAGTTCTTCATTCTGTGTAATTCTAGTGAAAAAGCTGCACAAATCAATCACTTCTGGCAGTAGAAGAGTCAAGATATGATACATACCTCTGGGATGCTTCAATCTCTGCTTGTTTTTTGCTCATCTCAATGGCGATCTTCAGCTGCTGCTGTTCCTCAGTTTCATTCACTGGTTGTAGCTCTGATAAGAATTCATGCTGTTGCTGTCTCTTATGCCAGATGTTAGGTGATGTAGATTGTGGCTTGGTCCATTGGTTCTGCACTCTGGTAGTCTGGGGAGATAACATGCAATAATATGTTCCATATTAGGCTGAAAATGCTCTGCATAAAAACAGGTGTTTCAACTGAAACTATCACAGTGTAACGTTAAAGTCCCTGTGAGGTGCTAGTCTCAAAACCACTTCTACAGCATTTAAGCTTTCCTACTTTAAGCAGGAATGAATTGTATCACTTGTTCATTGCACATGCTGCACGACACAAGATTGGTTTTAACACAAAAAATGTTTTATTCACATGTTTATATTCACATGAAAAATTTTAGAACAGGCCTCATTTTGGAACAGAGAATGAAGGCCAAATTTAGCCTACATCTAATAACTTACATTACAGTTTACACTTCTTTGGCTATGGTCCTCCTGTTTTTGTGATCCGGTTGTGCAACTTCCTTGTACAGGGGTCTTTGTTCTAGCAGTTGGCACTCTTGCAGGCTGAGAACAATCACCTGGGAGCACATGGCCTTTTGGGAAAGACTTTGTGCTACCCGGGTTCACTGTTGTTTCTGTTTCACTGGAAAACTGACCAAATTCTCGTGGTTTAGCTCCCCTTCCTTCTAGCTGCTCCTCTTTCTTCATTTGTCTCCTGTTTTTCTAGTAAATGACATTTCACTCACAGCTAAGTTTATTTTTATGCAGTATTTGCTTTGGGTTGGGTTGTACTAGCTCAGTGTTCCACTGCACATTTGGCCACCCCATCCTCATCAACATTTTTCGAAAAAATTTTCCCACCCTTCAGTCATCAAAATTTTGCAAAAAATTTCACAACCTGGTGGTCATCAAAAATTTTCAAAAAAGATTTACCACCCCAAGGTCATCAAAACTCATTAAAAATTTTTGCCACCCCAGTCATCAAAATTTTTCAAACAAATGCACCACCCCACGGTCATCAAAAACCTCCCACCATCCCGCTGTCATCAAAATTTATCACCACCCTGCGGTCAGCAAAATTTTTCAAAAATATGTTCACCACCGACAATCAACCCACAAAGAAAGATTATAATTAGTGTTGGTACATCCTTTCTAAGCAGCCAATATTAATAATAAGTACATGAATCATAATAACAACTTGAGAATTCACAAGTTTTGTCTCTGTATACTCTGTACAGAATTGCAGACATTAATTTGGATGCACCAGTGACCTGAAAAGACCCTTCAACATAATAGAATGTACAGGTAATTGTATAACTACCTTCTGTTTCCTCTTCTTAGTTTTTACATTGCCCTGTTTTTCTTCTACATTCTCTTTTCCCTTCCACAATGAAGACGCTGTGTTGCTGATTTGTTGCATAAGGAAACAATTTAGAAGGCAAAAAGTCAAACTGATTATATAGTGAAAGTGATCTGTATGTACATTAGGTGTGTTGCAGCTACAAACTACACCCCACATCCTTTGCAAATAAAAATTCAACTATCCATTACACTCACTGATCTTCTTCTAAATAGGTCACTTTAGACTCCTCTTTCACCTCCTTGTTCTGGGAGTTGGCTTTCAATGTCTGAAGAATAATTATTTACTTTTAATATAAAATACTGTATAGCAAATAGGGCAACAATAAGTGGTGCAATTCAAACTGAAATATTAAATATAAGAATGTTACATTATGATTTGTCATGTTTTGCCAGGACCAACCTCTTTTTCTAACTCCTGTTCCCTTTTCTTCTCAATCTCAGTTGCCACTTTGGACAATTCCTGTTGATTTAAAAAGAGCTGTAGCAGTCATTCAGAGCTTAGGGAAGAATAATAAACTGACATACCTGCTGCCTCTTCCAGTGTTCTGCACGCAACTGTTTGTTACTCTTTGACTTTGGCTGTAAAAGAAAGTGATTCATTCATGACCCTGGTTGCATAGTTTTACAGAGACCCAATATTTTTGACTCACAGATATGTAGCAGACACAAAAACTGAGACCCATACAGCAATCAATGGGCTCAAAAAATGGGCTCACTGCAACAACAGGCCCACTGTAACAACAGGCCCACCGTAACAACAGGCCCACTGTAACAACAGGCCCACTGTAACAACAGGCCCACTGTAACAACAGGCCCACCGTAACAACAGGCCCACTGTAACAACAGGCCCACTGCAACAACAGGCCCACCGTAACAACAGGCCCACTGTAACAACAGGCCCACTGTAACAACAGATCATGGACATAAATTATTGTACCTTGCATGCCGTTTGTCCTTGTTTTGTAGATCTTTGCTTCTTCCCCTTGAGGAAACATTGACAAACCAGGATCACTACTTGGTATGGTTCAATGTCTCCTAACCACATATTTTCATCCCTATTCTCAAATAGCGCCACACACCAACACTGAGACGCACAAACTTGTGATTCAGGTCTAGCAGACACTTAGCATAGCCTATTTGATACACTAGCTATACATATTACCCCTACTCTTTGGATTAAAAATTAATAGAGAATAATAAATAAAGAAAAGAAGCCAGTATGCTGGCATGACTTACGTCAGGACAAAACTTCCTTTTGTTGGCTTCCTTCTGCTCATCCAAACTGGCAAAAGCAGTGAACTTGGCCATCTGAAAGAAAACAAAATAATAATTATAATAATAATAATAATAATAATAATAATAATAATAATAATAATAATAATAATAATAATAATAATAATAATAATAATAATAATAATAATAATAATAATAATAATAATAATAATAATAATAATAATAATAATAATAATAATAATAATAATAATAATAATAATAATTTACTAACAAACCAAGGTTGATACCTAATAAAAAATATCTCTTTAACCAAAGAAAATAACTGACTGGTTGGGAGCACATTTTGATACTTACAGTGCATGCAGAGATGAGTAAGAAGAAGAAGAAAAAGAACAATATTATGCAAACACTACAGACAGTACAAGAAACAGACCATCACAAAACACATGGAATGGCCCAGAGACACTTGTTCAAACTCTCCCTGACAAACACACCACAGTAAAATAATATAATGCGATCATCCATACTGTGAAATTAAAAAAGTTTGGAGTTTACTCTTCACTGACCTCCTCATCAGTAAAAGGCTTCCCTGAGTATTCTGGATTTTGTTTCTGGATAATAAAAAAACAACCAGACGTCTCAGTTAAGCCCCAAGCTCAAGGTATGCAGTTACCCAGCCTGTACATTATGTGTGAGCAATGTTAGGAGAATTGGGAGTCTGACCAGATAATAAAAGCTCTTAATGAAACCCTCTGAGAAGTACCAACATTATATAATATCCAGCCAGTGTCAGGACCAAGAATCCTTGAATATACGTCCAGCACCAAAACACTACCACACAAAATTGAGGTGCAGTTTAGCAGCCTAATCCATTAAATAGAGCAATTTATTAGTGACACTCACCTCAAAATGCTCCTCAACAAAGTTTTTGTCAGGATGATCATTATGCCTAAAAGGAAAATAGGCCAGTTCTAAAATGTACCTGGTTGCATAAAACATTAACGCCTGGGACTATGTGTTAAATAACAATGAAAATTAAGTTAATCTTATCGTTGTTAATGCCTAGTCCCAGGCGTTAGCGTTTATGTAACAGGGCCCAAATGCTGAAGATTGTGCCTGCATTGATGAGCTAGGCAAAGTAACATTAGCTCATACACAAAACCATTCCATTCCATGTGACACATATGGCAACTTACACAACTACCCTTCCATGGCGACCTCTTTGTTGCTGATGAACTGGCAAAAAATACAACCAATTCAAGGTAATCAATCACACATGATGATAATTATTGATAATAGCACCTAATATTCAGAATATTATTATTAAAAGTTCAGTTCTCAAATTCACTCAGTTCTCAAATTCTCAAATTCATTGTTGTTTTGTTTGAACAGTTTTTTCTCTTTCAATTCATTGTCTAGGACTACTGTACATGGTCTGCATATCCTCAACTACATGTATCAATGAGACAACTGCATGACAAACTGTGGTTATAACTGGTTGAGCACCACAATATATAAACTGATACAAGAAACTCACCTCTGATCATTCTACCCTGTACTAATAACCATGCAGTAAAGTGCATTATTTGCTTTAAAACTCTCCCGTGCCCAGAACACTATGATGCATCAAAAGAACTTACATGTCATGAGTTCTTGTCTGAAGATATAACGATAGAACTGCAAAAAAGGTACTCGGTAATGAAACATACAAGTCAAATGTATATACAATAACATATAAGTGTACATCATAAATGATAAAATTTTATAATTAGAGGAAATTAAATGGCCATGTGGAGATACAAATTTTATTTTTGAGTGTTGATATAATATCTCTCATGAATGAGTGAGAGATATTACCAACACAAAAAATAAAATATTCACATATTCAAATATTCACGTTGCAAGTTTTTGAAAGCGATTCAAAAACTTGCAACACCGTTGCGTGAATTTGGAGAAAATCAGCGTTGCAAATCGACCAGTGTAACACCAGCTTAAGAAGCCACAATCCCCATATAATATTATATTTTTGCTGTGGTCACAATTAGCTTACATTGAGGATATCTTCAAATGTGAACTCATCTTCATCACACCAGTCTTTGTCTTCCTCTACACCTGAACAAAAATATACAAAAAAGATACACAATCATGTAGATCAAGAGGTTTCTAGATGACTACATTGAAAAACAAAAAACAAAAGACGTTACGACAATTGCCACTTCCTAATGCTTGCATCAGATAATCCAATCATGTTTTGCTTTTGTTCCTAATCAGCCAAGAATGCTGCCAAACTTGTTTGGATTGTGCATGACCAATCCAAAAGCATAGCATATGCAAGGCCAAAGCAAGATTCATACAATCACCTCAAGTCAGTCACTCAAAAATGACTAAATGTGTGTAGTAAAATGTTTCACAAACTGGTATAAGGATTATACTCAAAGACAAACAGACTGTTGAATTAATTATCACTGCACATACAAAACCACAGTGCTGTTTTTACCTGAAGTGATCCTCTTATATGCACATCCTAGTTCCTGAAACTTTATTGTTGCCTCTGGGTCATCAGGATTCTGTGATAATAGCAATTATTCAAATAAGACGGTGATCATTAAAAATAATGTACAAATCTGAAAATTATGTTCATGTCATTCAAGTTGTACTGTCTGTATATGCCCAGACTGATTAAGATGAATCAGCTTTCAGCTGACCAAACAATATGGCATTCTCCATATTGTATGATATATCTCTGGTGAAAGACTGAGGGAAAAATACTGCTGCAATAATTATCATTGTCTTTCAGAAGTGAAAGGGATAAAGACTTACATAAAACTAAGAGATGGACTATTAATTTAACAGTAAATAAAAGTTTAAAGTCACTAATTAAAACACAAAAAATTATTAGCACAGCAAAATGAGAAATTTGAGACACTTGTAGCAAAATAAAATCACATGTACTATAAAAGTAAATCCTGATAAGCAATGCAAGCACAATAGTCCTTTCTCACAATGAAAATCAGCTGCATGGATGCAAGCACACGTGTAGACAAAAATGCAAACACTAAGACTGAAATGTTTCCTTTTTCTTGTGCTTTGCTTTGCCCCTTTATCAGCTGACACAATCTCTGAGTATATTCACTGAACACATGAAAAATCAGGCTTAACAGGCCAAAATCTGTACAGCTGAAGGTGAAGTAGATTTCAGTACTTTTCAAGTCAATTTCACTGAAACTAAACTTCAAGAAAGGGCCTGACCATAATTTATGTGTGTGTTATAAAGCCATTTGTTATTTTTGTTAACAGGTTTTAGAATTTTACAAGCCTTTTCCAACCAGGGCAGGCCACACATACATGTACAATAATAAGCTCTAGAAATTACGACAAAAACCGAGAATTCATCAAAAGGAAAAGAGATTTATATATGAACTGTATAAATATGGTAAGTCACCTTGTCAGGGTGACACTTGAGGGCCAACTGCTTGTAAGCAGTTCTGACTTCGACTGCAAAAGATTTGAAAAAATGGATTAATTCCAAGCAACCATTTCAGCATTTTAGTCTGCAATAGGATATCGACTTTGAGCCTTCCGTCTGGAATAGCTGGGTAGGAAATTGATATTGATATTTGGTCTAAAATTTGGTTTGAGAAACTTTTATAAACAAATTTCAGCATCCAAAGGCAACCACTTCATTTATCACTACTGTTCTTTCTTCACTACTTTGATCACTGGCCAATATTACGCTTATCCGATCCATTGCGGTGTCAAATTCTCTTGGCACATTTCCTTAAAATACATGTTACATGCGGACAGTTTTCAAAATATCTCTGTGCGGCAGTATTGTTTTCAAAACACTGATCACATACAAACTCTTCCAATATGACCATTGTAATTCTGAACAACTTCAGCTTGAAGATACACGCACGCAAACGATAATAACAACGTGGCCAAGTGTACCAAGAGATCAGATTCCATCGCCCGTTGTGTCAAAACAACGTGGCGCTGAGTCCGGTAGAACGGCATTTCCTCAACATGCACTGCGTTTAGTCTAGTACGAACTTACCGTCCGATGCTGAGGAATCCAAACCAAGTATTTGATAACACTCGTTCAATGTTTTCCCCATTTTTCAACGCTGTCAAAGGTTGAACGCTGTCCAAAAAATTTGGCGTCTCGCTTATTTACACGTGACCGTTATCAGCGGTCGTGCCGCCCAGGGGAGATCGGACGAAAATAAAACGATTCTTGCCGAAGCCCTTCGGAAACTTTGAAAGCTTACGCTGGAGGGAGTAGCATTTTTTTTTTTTTTTTTTTTTTTTTTTTTTGTTCAACTACAGTCAGCCAGAAGAATAAGCCTTCTAAAATCAAAACTGTGTTAGATGTCCCGGGTTTTTCTTTGACGAATTTATTGAACCCCACAAACCAGCAAATGTTCATCAAGTATTCACATTTAAAAAGTTCAAGCTCTCACACACTAATAGACCAAACCAAGACAGGAATAATAATTTGAGTTCTGTCAATGACAAACAAGAATGTTTTACATTCTGCAAAAAAGGAGTACTGAATTACATAAACAGTAGAGGTTGACATTGTTCAGATGGATGTTTGTCCCTCCAGCAATCATTAACAGAATCCATGTTCCTTTAACTTGCCAATCAAATCATCCACTGTTTCTACTTTAATGCCAGCGTCCCTCACAGGGGGATCAACAACACTCAAAACTTCTATCCTGGGTGAAATGTCCACTCCAAGATCTGCAGGACTTTTCTTGTCTATCTTCTTCTTCTTTGCTTTCTGCAAGTTGTAGAAAATAAAGAAATTGTTTGATTTTGTGCTTTCTCTGTTCTCATATTCTTTTCTATTCCTGACTAGACTTGTTGCCTCTGCAGTGTGTCACTGGATACCTGATTGACACATGAGCTCCACTTTCCCCAAACCAATTTATCAGCTGTTGAGGATCACTTCATCAGGTGAAGTATAAATTAATTCCTGGCATAGTAGTAATATTACTATTTGAGTTTCAGACCTCCACATTTGAATATCATGGTGAAACATAAATTATTAAAAATCTGACATTTGAATCAATAGAATAATATTGCAACTGCAAACATTTGGGTTAAAGTATGGACAACTCTAGCTTCTCTAGAGTGATCTGAAAACAGTTGCCCAACGTAAGATGACTGTTTTTAGAGGCAAAGCACTTACCATGATGTTGGGTAGAGTAGCATAGCGTGGTTCATTTAACCTTAGGAAGAATAAAGGTTACAAGATAAGAATCACTTTAAAAATGAATTTGAGATTGTTTAATTGTTTCTACCAAAGTCTGGAAAATAAAATGTTATCTATTTTAGGAAATTATGGTGAGCTTGTACTCACCTCAAATCTGCAGACACTACACAGGGAAGTTTGACATTTATCATCTCCAAGCCTCCGTCTACCTCGCGAGTAACAGCGACCCTATCATCCTTGATTTCTATGTTTGAAGCGAACATGGCCTGTACAAAAACAAATTCATGTAAGCAAGAACATAGGCAATGTTGTTTAAAACACATGATTATGGTAATATATCTCTATGTTGCAGAGGTATGGTACTGAATGTGGTGTTAATAACATGGTTGACACTAAAACTATTTCATGTATGAGAAATATAGAGCCCTGAAACAAGTGTATCATATGTTACCAAGCTCTGTACATAGAACATCTGTTTATATGCGATTGCATTAACCGATACTCACCTGAGGCCAGTTAAGTAAAGCTGACAACATCTGGCCAGTCTGGTTACAATCATCATCAATAGCCTGAAATAAAATTTAGATCACATCAATGACCAAGGCTTTTAAAGTTGACTGAATCATGACTTTCCCAATGAAACATTTTACTGAAGCAATAGTCACCTGTTTTCCCAAGATCACCATGTTGGGCTGCTCCTCTTCAGCAATCTTGGCAAAAATCTTAGCAACAGCCAAAGGCTGCAGACCTTCATAGTCTTTATCATCCATCACAACATGAATGCCGCGATCTGCTCCCATGGCAAGTGCTGTTCTGATGGTTTCCTGTGTGGCAACGATAGGTCACAACTCGGTTCCTTGCACTCTTGAGCAAAAAGTCTGTTTTATATCACTCAGATTTACTTGTCTATTCCACTGTCAACTAACCCCTTTCAAACTTTACCCCACCCAAACACCCAACCAGTACTTCCCAACAAACAAAAGAACGTTTGCCACATTCATGTTAATGACTGAACGTTACTAGAAATGTTAAAGACATGTTTTTGTATATCTTTATGTATATCTTGGGTCATTCAGTCACACAACTCATGAATTTGACAATGTTTTACATCCATGGCATGCAGAAGTGTACTGTACAACTTCTATTCAATAATCAAAGTGAACATGAAATTTGTTGTGTCAATATTTATTATTGAAAGTTCTTATGTAGAGAGAGAAACTTTATTTGATTACGATAATTACATTCAACATTAAGTTGGTTTTCAAATAAGCCAATTAGGATAAACTATTACAATTTACAAGTTAGAAACTATATCTACTAATAAGATTCTTAAAACTAGATAATTTATTTACATCTCTAATATTATGTGGAAGACTGTTCCAGAGGGTAGCACCACTGTATGATAAGCTACGTTTGAGGTATTCTGTTTGAGGTATTCTGTTATGTACAATAATGAATCTAGACAACTGTGTCAGGCAACTTATTTGTAAGCACAAGTCAAGCTTACCTCAGATTTAGCTGGTCCACAACTCACTGCAACTACTTCTGTAGCAATCTTCTTTTCCTTTAGCCGGATTGCCTTATGCAAAACAAACTCATTTAGTTACATGATGTAATAAGAACTAAATCCCTCAAGAGCATGGATCAAAAGAGCACACACAATGGCACATTCTTTCAGCTTTGTATAACCGCTTATGATTGACTCAGCCCTGCCCAAGTGCTGTAAACCCACATCTTATCTCCCACTCTCCAACAAATGCACATCAGTCTCCTGCCTCCACATCTAATCCCCATACCATAATGCTATTTAGAACTTCAATACATAAATAATAAATAAAATGACAGAAAATATACAGTAACTAGGACAAGAAGTAAGTTTGACTTGATTTTTTTTGCAGAAGTCTGTTTCAGACACTACCCACCCCCAGAGAGGTTAGCCTGCAAGCTGAATAGGACCCCAATTTTCTGCCTAAAAATGCTGAGTTTTGGTATCTCTGCTGACAGAAAAATGCGTCAGTCAATAGACCTTATCATGGTTTCTGGCTGCCATCTTGGACAAGTGGGCAAGAAATTGAAGGAGAGGTTACCCAGCCAAATACATTTCTTTGTAAAAGTTCCTCACAGCTGACAACAAGAGATTTCTCAAAGATTTCTGCAATTTTTCAAAAAACTGAGTGATGTCGGTGTCTTTGGGTGCTAAAGGTAAGTAGATTTTTCAAAAAAAAACAATCAATTTTTTCAATTTTTTTTTCAAAAAATCTATTTACTTTTAGCTACCAAGGATCCCCAGATCAACAAGTTTCGAAAAATTGCAGAAATCTTTGAGAAACTTCATGTTGTTGTCAGCCGTGAGGAACTTTTACAAAGAAATGTATGGGGCTTGGTAACCTCTCCTTCAATTTCTTGCCTACTCGTCTAAGATGGTGGCCAGAAGCCGTGATAAGGTCTATTCCAGCCTGAAGTTGACCGACGCACAAATGGGAAATGTCAGCAGGACAGCAATGAGCATAGATTATATTATATTTTACCAGCTCCAACAAACTAGAGCTGGTTTTCAGCTATATTTATCAAAAATCTTGGCAACTTTTGTTGGCTGAAATCAGACTGTTGTGGGGTGGAGAGGAGGGAAGGGGGGGGGGGGGGGGGGGAGTATCCATGTCTAAAATTGTACAGTGCTGTATACTACGTACAAGGTACTAATACACACTTCCTTGCAGGCTCCCAGCTTGTAATTCAGATCCGCAGGACATTCCCCAAAATGATTCTAACACTACAATACAGGTCGCTCTTCTAAATATTTACATAAAGCCTATAATTTACCTCTTCGATCGCAATTTCATCAAATGGGTTCATGCTATGTTTCACGCCATCGGTAACAACAGCCGTTTTATCCGGTTTTACGCGGATCTGTTAAAACATCAAGAAGCGCAAAGATCAATAATTCCTTGGAACACCGCAGGCCAAACTAAACTAACAAAACCGCATACCTTGACTGCATAGTCGATGACACGTTTACAACCCACCAAAACCCGGAAAGCCGCCATATTGGATTTCAGAAAAGGACAAACCTTAATGCGCATGACAGAGAGGAAACTGCTGTGTTACTGCGGGCATTGCGTTCTTGACGACGGAGTGAAAATAGTGCAGTGAGGGTAAATTAGAGGTCCGCTCACGGCACAATGCCTCCTAAGAAGAAGAAGGGAAAAGGGAAGAAGAAAAAGAAGAAGGATGGTACGTCCAGTTTTCATTAGTAAAGCAGCGATCGGAGCTCACCAACCCAATTTGCGGCCGCAGTTTTGGTACTGAAGAAAGTTTGTTTATCTTCGTAGACAAGGGCGAATTAACTGTTGAGGACAAGTACAAGAGAACCATGCAGGAGATTGAAGTGTTAAGAGACGAGCTTGGTAAGTACGCTGATCTGTTATCCAGTTGGTTGAATCAGATGTTATGAGTGTGTATCTGGTAAAAACAAGGTGTTGACTTATAATTACTGTACATATTAACAAGCTGCTGCACTTCTTTCAGCCTCGAGAACGGAAATCGCACGGAGATCTAAAGACGTTGCTGATAGGATGAAGGAGAAAGTCAAAGATGCAAAGGATACTATTGAAACTGAACAACGAAACAAGCTCGACATTTCGTCTGGTTAGAAACTTGAAGTCACTTCTGTATGATTGTATAAATGTACATATTAAATAATTCATGGCTGCAGCACTTTTGCCAGCCTTTTCATTTAAAGAATGACATGGCACACCATATCGATCTTAAATGCTCTACTGAACAATAAATAGGCCAAAAAACAGTACTGATTTGATTATATAAAGGAGCAGGTACCTTATTCGAGTGGAGCAATATTATTTATAATATTTCAGTTCAGTTGTGAAACAAGATATGGTTTGTACAATAGCCTTATTTTTAAAAGCACTGAAGACAGTATGGTCCAGTGTGAAGTATACGATTGTGGATGTTTCAAAATTAACACCCACCCTCCCCTCCTGGGTTCACAATATTATTCAACATGCTTAGTGGTGTAGGGGTGGATACTTATGAACAAGTGCAATAATCACACAAGGTATAAAAGTATATCAATGATCCTCATCAGACCTGACCAGGCAGTACAAGACCATGCAATCAGAAATGGCACTGAGGATCCACATGTTGGAACAAACTGTGGCCAAACTACGAGATCAGCTTGGTAAGAAGTGCAGGTGTTTTATAGCGTGATTATCAGCATCTATCACTAATGAGCCAACAGACATGTCCAGGCTCTCATTTCAAGTATGACAATGAATGAAAATGTTGACTGACCCCTCAACTTTCCCGCTTTTTTACCAATAATAGAAAGCATCCCCTCCATAAGTGTCCTACATGTACTGCATGGCAAAGACTGTATCTGGACTGTGTCAACTCTTAGACCTCTGCAACAGGGTTTCCTTTAACCTTGTATTAAATGGAGGGGAACATGCTACTGCATGGGGTATTGGTTTCAGAGAAGTGTCTAAAACAGGATCAAGCCTTGGTCATGTCAACAGAATTGACTAGATTGTCAATGATTGCTTTGGCATTTTGTTTGTTTGTTTTCAGCTACCACTGAAGAGGAACTCAAGAAAACACAGAAGGAGCGGGATGACATCAGAAGAACAAAAGATGAGATTATTACTGAACTGCAGTTTAAAATTGATCACATGGAGACAGCATATGAAAGCATACTTCATGTGAGTCTTGAACATATATTTTTGTAAACAACACAAAAGAAAAATAAGGGAAATGGACAGAATACTGTTGTACTGAAATGGATTTACAGTATGGCAATAATGTACTAATTATTGTCAGGAATTCTGTATTGGAAGCCAGCATAACTTGTGTTTTTGTTTCGATTCTTTTATAGATATTAAATAAATTAAATTTGACCAAAATATCACTCAGTTTAAAAACATGTGTTATTTGGCATACATGGTAATTTTCATGCAATCCAAGTGAATCAGTCTCTTAATTTCATTACATCACAGGATGCCTTTGACAGGATGGCCAACAAGGTGGAAGAAGCAAGGCAAAATTGGCAAACAGGGTCATCGGAAATTCAACAGAGGAACAAGAGCCTTCTTCTAGAGTTTGGGTTGAACCCCATGCAGATTTGATGTCACTTTTAACAAAATAACACAATGTGCATATTTATCACATCACTGCAATATTTTCATCAAGTTAGATGTGTGATGGCAATTTTATAAATACCTCTGTGATGTTTGCTACCCAGGTTTGCTACTAATATTAAAATGATTGTGTGTTAGTTTAGAGGAAGTCAAGAAAATTTTGATAACAGTGATTGATAAAAGGTTTATCACCATCAGACCAGTTTTACAAGGTTTGTGTGCATCCTTCATCCTACAAGTAATCACCAAACAATAATTCTCCTTTTGAAAGTTGTGATCCATCAAGCAACCCTGAGAAGCTGGTCTCCTCATGGTGCAAGCTGCAGTAGCACATGTGTTAGTTTTACATTGTGAAGATTTTTCCTTTCAAATTCAGTAAATATATACAAAGCCTTCAGTCAAACAAAGTATTTGGTTCTACTGGCCAAGCTTTTAACATTAAATGTTTAGTGCCCTTAACTATAAACTCCCCAATTGACAAGGCAGCTACTGATTTATCTATATTTTAATAATGTTTGCCATAAGCCAAGATGTCCCATTTTCTAAATGTACTGTATCTGTGACAGATGTTTTAAGCATTTGGGAAGTGGCACAAAAACCAAGACACTAGAAATATTTTCTCTTCTTTAATTCACAAGTTTGCTACACTTAGTGCTTTAGCTAAATTAAAAAACCAAACATGATGTGGTAGAGGTTTTGAAACAATAAATACCAAAAAGACTGACACCACCAAGTCCAAGTTACTGGTTGCTTATAGTATCCAAAGAATAGAAAGCTCACATAAACTAAAAGCTGGACCTTTGCCATCCAAAAAGGCTACCAAAAGAAACAAACAGTGCATATCTTACAGTATTTTAACTCATCCTGGCTTGTTCAAACAGCACAATGACACCTTGGTTATGCATCAACTACAAATTGCCCTACTCAAAGGACAGTGTCTGAGGCTCGTCCAGCGTCATCTGCTCTGTCGCACCAACCAGACCATCATCTTGGTTCTTTAAGTCATTAGAGAGCTGGTTCCCTTCAGCAAGTTGATGAAAGTGCTGAGAGAAAGATAGGAGAGGATATTAACGTTTTTTTCCCCCTTTAAAATATTGTAGTTGGTCACTCTCAGCTGAATCAAAGTACAAACCTGTGAATTCTTGAACTCGGAGAATAATGTGAACAGTACATGGAGGGAGTGAACCCTATTCTTGTGCACAGGGATGTCAAGTATTCCTGGGGAAGGAATCATGATATTTCAGTGGAAAGACCATGAAAACAGCGGCAGTATGTGTACAGCTGGAAATATTACACAGGACTCACCACATATCAAGTCAACATACTGTGACAGATCCACATCAAGGTCTGCCGTTGGTAGGCCAACCTGGAAAATCACACACAAACCCATCAGTGTCCAGCAAAACATGGATATGCAAAAAGCACACATGACATACCATGTTTTCACTCCTTATAGAAAGAGAATTGACTGAGATTGAAGTGTGTTGTTTGTCCAGGTGTACTAGAATCACTGTAAGTACTGGCATGCAAATCTTTCAGCCAAGGCATTGAAGTTGTGAAGAATAATATAGTCTGTGTACTTGCCCATCTGCCATCGAACATACTCACTTGATTTAGAAGCTCTTCAAACTCGGGTGGCCATTCTTGCATCAAGGATTCAATGTCAGGCATATTCCTACAAAGAATAATGAGCAAAAAGAAAATGCAAACCAGTGCAAAACAATTCCAGTAGCCCTCTTTGACACATCAAAATATTTTTTTAAATTTGAACTTGTCACAAAACAAGGATTTGTGATAAAAATCAATACCTTTGGTAGTGAACTGTTGGTGCTGGCTTTTGACGATGGAGTTCCCTAGAATGCGAAAGTGAATAATTAACAATGAATAAACATTTGTAAATTTTAAGCAGACTGCTCTATAAAATATTTTAGGTACTAGGTTGCTCACAATACTCTTGGAATAAGAGCAGCACTCACAATACACTAACTACTTTCTAAAAGTTGAAATCACACACCTGATGCTGTCAATCCAGTTATCCACCGACTTTGGATTTTTCTCTGGATCCTCAATGCTTCGAACAGTCTAACACAGAAAAGAACAGTTGTACTATTAAATATTATTTTGTACTATTAAATTGAATTTTTATATTGGCCAATGATTAGACATAATCTGCAAAGACCTCACATGGTCATCATAACATTTTCTCACAAGGAAACAAGAATACCCAGAACTCAAAAAACAACTTAGAGTGACTAACAAAAAGCAACAATGAACCATCATCTTTTTTCTTCTTCTTGTAATTCCAATACGGGACCAAATGTCACTTTCTGTAACAACCCAAATCACTAATAAGTAAAACCGTGACAGTATTATTAACTCACCATTGCCTTGAGGTTGGTTTGCTTGGATATAGTCCTCAACTGTAGGTCCAAAACTGTGCAAAAAGAGTTTGATCAGAAAGCTTAGCCCTGGCAAATTAACACTCAGATAATCCAACACGGACCAGTGGATTAAAGGGACGTACCAGTAGGATCAGACTGTTTTGCAGTTGGTTCATCCAACACTGTTAGACCAAGAATTTCTGGTTTACCATCTGGACGGGTTACCTGAATATGGGAAAACAGAAAATAACTAGTCTGCAAACCATCTATGGAAACACTATTTCATGATTGTACACGGCTGGTACATATTAAGCAGAAATAGTCCTCCAGAGTGAATTTACCAGTTAAGGTACAGTCTTTACTGAAAAATCCAAATACTATCTGTCACCTGTCATTCTTGTATAATACTCCAAAATTAAAAAAAAATCAACAAGAATTGAAATTCAATTTTACCTAAAATCTGCAAAAATCTATTAGTACATCATTGTACATTTTGTGAAGGAAATTATAACTATTTTATAAAATATTAAATTGTAAGTTGTAATAAATATAAATATCCAGAAAACTTCATTTCTACAACCACTCTCTTTCAGAATCCCTATTTTTGCGCCTCACACAATATTACATGTTTGCTGTGCACTGCAGTAGTATGTTCCTAACAATCTCTTTTTGCTGTAACTGTGATCTCACCTTCAAGAAAGCATCAATATCTCCTACAGCAGGAATGAAGTCTGGAATGAAGGGCTTCATTTTGTGCTCCAGGTCAATTGTCTGTGGAGTGTACCTGGAGTGAAGTATGAAACATAATATATTAAAATATAAACCAATGTCAAACTGAACAGAACTTTATAAAAAGTAGTTCGTGGCAAACCTTGTTATATACTGGAAGAGTTCTTTGATCTCCTGGCTCACTGGCAGGTGCTCATAATCAGCTGGATCATATGCCCTGTACAACAGGTGTGAAGAAGAAATGATGATGCTGATAAAAATAAGTAATAATCATGATGACCCAGTGCTTGAAATTAGCGTCGTTGTGTCATCTGAGACAACCAAAAGTTCACGGACGACTGGTTTTCTGCCAAATTAATAGGCTGGTCATGTCAGGAGAAAACCCACTGGGCAGCCTAAAAAATCCCTGGGAAATGTACTTGCATCTTCGCGTATTCAAAACTAGTGCACATTCATGTGGTTGAGATGTGTAACAACTGCCGAAAAAAGGTCAAATTCAATACAGTATTTTTCTGGACAATTAAAAAGTAATCTGGAAAACCAATATTTCTCAAGCTTGGTCGTCCGACATTTACAATACGGACAGCCTGGACTTTTTTTAATTTAAAGCACTGATGACCATTATTAATATTAATATGTTGTTTAATCAGGGTAATTACTTTTATACAAAATAGAGAATAGATGAGAATCATGAAAGTCATGAAATAACTCGTTATTATTAAATTCAAAGTTTACCCCTCTGGGGCTACTCCATGGCCATCATCATCGTCATCATCATCTTCATCTGAACTTGTTTGATCCTCCCCATCATCATCATCATCTTCATCTTCGTCATTTGTGTTCTGGTGATCCCCGGCATTCATCCTGCCTTGCTGTGGTTGTGCATTACCACTTCCACCTCGTGGTTGAGGTCTACTGTAACCAGCTGGAGCCTGCACACAAATACCGCTCTATCAATAAACTAATAGAACAATGATTTTATCTGCAAAAGTGCCATGGACAATGTGTCCAGTATGTGAAGTACCTTATTCTCGACCAAGTTGTCATGGTCAAACTCGTCATCACTTTGGTCAGTCATGGAGTGAGATCCACGCAATTCTGAAACAATAGCAACATAGTTTTAATGCAGTAAACTGTCTCAGCTGTTGGGTGGAATGCTCTCATTTTAGCTTACTGTATACTAATACTGAAAAATACAAAAAGCTACTTGCAGCATTACTTGCAAAGAGAGAGAGAGACAGAGAAATTTTAGCTGGAAATGGCATTTATCCCCACAGATTTACAGCTGATGGATGTGAAATGTTTCATTTCAACAATATTTCAAGAATTCCAGCTGAATGGTCTCTCTCTTTTTGCAAGCAAAACTGCAACAAGGCTACTATTACATGTATTTAGTCCAATACAGTGAACTCTTTCTAAGACTGACACCTTTGAGACCTGGCCTAGGTGTCTATCTTTAATATGTCCAGCTCATAGAGAGTTTAGATACAGACAAATAAGCAAAATTCAGCTGGCCCCCTGTCCGGCTCATAGGGGTGTCTGTAAAGTGTATACTGGCAATGCATCCATTTTGAAAGAGTTCACTGTATACTGAGGTGGCACATTATGTACTGTGCACAAATGGATGAGATAAAAATAAATAGATGAGGTAAAATAGACAATCCCTATCAAATTAGTCCAAGATGTGTCCCAAACAGATATGACTTGAGAGGAAATTTGCTTGTTTCAGCATGAAATTCGCATGCAAGTTGTGACATTCAATTTTCATTAACTTCAGTGCCTTACCTGGGGCATAACCCCCTGGTTTTCCACCTAGAGGTCTTGGGCTGGGGGTAAAGGTGCTGGCAACTTCTTCGTCGTCATTCACTTCAAGAGTCTCATCGTACGGTTGGTTCACAATGAGCTAAACAAAATATCAATACAAATACTAATTAAATTCACGGGCCCATCATCTATTTCTAACACCAAGCAGCAAATCTTTTTCTTTCTATAACGACAGTCCACTCAATTTCGTAATCTCGGAAAGATTGCAACGCAGTTCTGGAAAAAAAGGCGGTCTCAGCACAGACCACAGGTTCGCGTATCCAAGGAAAACAAATATGATTTCCAACAGTTTATAGTCAAACGAATCCCCCTTTTCCGGGAGAGCATTTTGCCACAATGTTCGCATTTATAGTCTAGAAAACTAATTAAGAAATAAACATAAACTTGGCCCATTCTCTGCTGCACGGAATAAAATTTCCAACCCATAAATCGATCTAATTTACCTTTCTTTTCTCGTCGTCAGAGTCAGCCATGAACAAAATACTCTGCTCGCGTTGCCTTCTGGGACTTTATAACTCGGAATCGGATGGACCCCTCCCCTCCCCTCAACCTGAGGAAAAGCGAAAAATCTTGGAAGTGGGAATATTTTAGGTATTTTACGGGAAAAGGTGTAGTTAGTGAAAAATGAACAATTACCCTATCAACAAGTTCCAATACTGCAGAAGAAAGTTGGTAGTCATCACTCCTCATCCGGGATAAGGATGAGAGGAAAAAATTCCTCCGAGTTAAAATAACAAATGCGGGACTTTTAAAGTGACCACTACCCTCCCATCTAGATTAAAAAGTTCATGCGATTCTTTAGATGACCGACAGTACTTTAAATTTAGTAAAAGGCCTTCTTTCCTTCGGGAGGCGTTTGGCAATTTAAAAACAAAATCAGAACAATTTAATATAACCTCCAGTGACCACCAAAGGCCCCGTCCATAAACAAAAGAAACCCCATAAACGGTGAAAACAGTCACCGATGTGTACTTTTCGACAACTCCATTCTTTTACACTCCTTTCTAGCCATTCGAAAACGCTAGTGTGGACAGACAAATCATGTCAAAACGAAAAAAGATGTTTGAACGCAGAAATTTCTAAAAAATTTAAAAAATTAAAAAAAAAAGGGGGAGGGGCTGTTTTTAAACGGAAAGGGATCCGTGTGGACATGCCCTAAGTTTTGGACTCCTTTTCGCTTCATCTCCCTGCTGGAACCATCGAGATAGTCCGCGCCAGCGATACACACGCGGTTGCTATAAACAACACATGCGGAGTGCTTGGCGTTGGCCATGACAGAAGATGTACTTCATCGATTACCACAACAGACACTCAAGGAGTGTACTATAGTATATTATAGAAAGACTGACTTCATATCTTCTGAAAAGGCGCTAAAGAGGATTCTTCGTCTAACAGTCTCATTTTCGGGAAATGTGAACCTAAAAGGAAGTGACGTCGTCTGAACTGTCTGGGGGTCTTGTCCTTCCTGCGACCGACATTTTCACACTTTTCGCCGTGTTATTCGGCGACAACTGAAACCTAATCCGAGTTGAATTATCTGCGTGTGAAGTAAGGGCTTGTTCAAGCCAGGGCTGGATCGTAAAACATTTTGATGATTTCTAACAGTTGGTCGACGCGCGTCAAATGGAGGATCACACTTTTCCTTCGACAAACACGAACGGCGAGATGAGTACACACAGTAACCACGAGAACGGTTTACACATAGACGATGTTAATGAAGACCTCTTGTCCGATTTACTGGGTGGTATTCGGATTGATCACTCGCTTCAAAGTCCGGACATGATGGCGATAAAGCGGGAGAGTTTTGAACGAACACGCGCTACCATGGCGGTAAGTTGATTTATTTGAGGTGTATATATATACCTTGTGATTCTCGTCAGATCTTGCTTAATCGGTTTTCTCGTATGATTTATTTATCGGTCATACGCTTCTGTGTCTCGAAACAGCTGATAAACCTGAAGATATTTTATAAATTACCGAGTTTAAAAGGGAATGGATACAGGCGTGTGTGTGTAGTGCGTGCGTTTTAGTTCAGTTGGAAAACCGCGACGAGAATTGTTTAAATTCTGTTTTTACACTACGGTGAGATTTTAAACGCTTCAGTGCGGAGGAAACTCGACTGTATTGCCCGTCACAAACAACTAATGACAAATCTGTCATAAATGTGTCGTTGATGTGAAGAAAATTGAGGTGTTGTCATCCAGATTTTTGAAGGTAAACAAATCAGTCTTTTCTTGTTTGATTTCGACCTGATTAGAGTTTGTCGTATCGTGCAGTGCACGGATTGTGCAAGGGTCAAGATGAAGCAACGTGGGGTCAATTTCGACTCTTTCGCTGTTTCTCGATGAATTTGGTGTAATTTAATGATGATTTCTCAGATGTAAGATTTTGCCACCATTTATACTTTCGCAGAACTGCAATAAATTGACACCTAATGCCCTCCATTTCAACTACATTATTAACTGGCAAAGTAGCTTCTATCTATCGTGAATTCATACATGTATGAGTTATCCTCGACAAGATAAGACCCGGACTGCAAAACACCCCCTTTCTTAATTTCATAAGCTAATTCTGTCCTCAAGAAGTTCGTACTATGTGCACAGATAATATTATGTCAGTTATTGTATACCAATTGCCATATTCCTTCTTATGCATATTTCTCTTCAGGCCATCAACCCAGCAATTGCCAAAAGAATTATCCCACTGGTAAGGGTTGATATTTATGTCACTCATCACATTTTTCAAGTCATCCTGAAATTAGCCCTATATACCCGATTAATTATACTCCCGAGTCTTTTGATGGTTTTCGCAGCCACTTCAGACAAATTAACATCAGTATGCAGTGAGAAATTTTATAATTGTTCAATCAGCATGCCATCAGAACAATCTGTGAAATGGCAAATTTTTGCCATATCTTGTAAGGAAGAAAGATAAATTTTACCAGAGTACATGCTGCAATTTTAGTGAACATATTTGTTTTGTCAGTGGATCTACTGTATATAAAAATTTCAAATATGCAGAAAAAAACCCTGGAGTCAACATTTAGATCTGCAGTTGTCCCTCAATTTCTTAGTGCTGTACACTGTAGGACAATGATACTGTAATGTCCATAAATGGTAAAACAGAGATTTAAAAAACACACACACAACTAATTTCTGTTGAATAATAAATTCCTAGACATGTATGGGCCACCGATTGTTATGATTTGACCGATAAATAGCTGGTATACATATTTTTTATTGTCATGTAGATGTTTATATCAAATAATGTAAAACCAGTCAAATACTGTTATATGTATCAACAGCTCCTCCAAAAAAAGGGATACATACTGGTATGACCTAATGAAGTAATAAACATGTAATGTAATTTGCAACATCAGTGATAATCAATCTTTTGCATTCCTTCAAGCCTGACCACATATCAAGGCAAGAGTCTGCTGCCATCTGCATCCAAGCACACATCCGTGGATACCTGGCTCGCAAAAAATATGTCCAGCTGCTCTATGAGCTGTTTGAAAAGGTTCATTAATATGAATTTATATAAATTTTAAAAATGTTTTGTGAGGAAACACTTCTAGAAGTTTCAGCAACAACAGAACAGTATTAAAACCAGCGAACAGTATTGCATATAGTCTTCATTTCACTGAGATATAATTCAAGGTTAACTCGATATTATTAACTGTATAAAAAGAAAAATTATCTTTCATTGTTAATTGCTAAGCTTCGATAATATTACAGTTGCAGCAAATACACTGAAGTTGGAATAGATACTGAATGCTATATTTGTACTCAATATGAATGGCTAACTAGCTTTAAAGCATTAGCAATAATATTATAGGCATTAGGAATATAGAGAGCTCATATTGTGTGATCGTAACCAGATAAATTGGATAGTCCTGGTTCAGACAAGTGAATATGGATCTGATGCTTGGTCCCTTTTAAATTTCACAGGAGGAGGAAGAAAGGAATGCACGGGTTAGACAGCAGCTCGAGGAGGGGGAACTCCTAATCGATAAGTGAGTAGCTTTTAAAAGTGTCAAATAAACAAGTGACTAACCAATGGCAATGATGTCTGGTAAAATGAGCTTCATGTTTGGTTGTGGTTGTTTTGCTTTGTATATTGTAGCTATCGCCTCAGATGTGAGATGGATGAGAATGCATGCCTTCGTAGGAACCAGAGAAGGAATCTTGACTGCAGTGCAACAATGTGAGTTTCCAGCATACTGATTTTACCCTGAAAACAAAGAAAGTCGACAAAGCATTTGGAGTCAGAACCTACTGTACTGTACCAATGTTGTTCCAAAACAATCCTTGTGTGTTGTAATTTTTTTTTTACTCTTAAGCCCGTAAGGCAGAATAAGCATCCCAACTATTTGGGATGATTGTATTACGGTTTGGCAATAACTGATAGTTCACTTGAATTCTATCAAATTCCGAGCTGATTCTCTAATACATATTAAATTATTATGCATTGTGCTCTATATGATATAAATCCTGACAGAGGATAAAAGCATGATGTTGGCAGGTCAATAAATTACTGTATAAATTACTTTTTCATGCTATCTTCACCTGATACATGTACGATCATGTATTGTATGATGTTGTTCATACATGTGCATTCAGTGTGTCCCAGAAGCATTTATGCTACAGTACTATTTTTATACTAATTCATTTCCAGTGTTATTTTTGTGTCCTAAACAGAAAATTTCTTTTTTTATATCCCTTTAGGATACAGCGAGCTTGGAGAAAACACAAAGCAAAGTCATATGATGTGCTTCATGTTCAGCATAATGCCTATAGCACACATAATTTTGCTTCAGGTTTGGAAGAAACTGTGGTTGAAGACCAGAATATTGTGCACATCAGAACCAATCCCTTTTCTGACCACGACAGTGATGACCAAGATGATGGGCAGTCAGATGTTTTCAATGACAGCCTCGAGCAAATCACAGAGGAAAATAACTACAAAAACAAGCAGGAGCGTAATCCTCGTCAGGAAGGCTTGGATATGGAAGAGCACTTTGACGGTGACTTGTATGATGATGAAGCACTAGAACTGGATGCTATCACTTCACCAATTGACTTACCTTCCCCTACCACAGACTGGGAGTCAATAGAGTCTTGTTTGAATTCTCGAGGTGAAATGCAGGATTTTGACAATAATGACCTGAGTGATGTTGATGGGAAGAGATTGACAGATTTTAAACTCAAGGCAAACAACCTTCAAATTTGCTTTGTGGATGACGACGGCCTCTTGAGCGATGCAGATGGCTCAGTAGATGGATGTGATATTAAGGAATACATAATCGACAAACAAGAGTTATCTGATGATGAGAAAAGAGACTCAGGTTGTGTACCGGGTGACGAGGAAGGATCAGAATCGTTCAGCATTAAAACTGTGAATCCAGAAGCTCTAGAAAACACAAGGGTTTCCCCAGAAGACTTACAGCAAGTCATGCTAGAGCTCAATAGACAAGACAGCGAGGAAGAGAAGAACCAGGAGGAAGAGTGTCAATATAAAGGCTGGACAAAGGAACGATTAGAAGAACTAACACTTGAAGAACTTAGGGAACTGAGAAACAATATGAGCCAAGTAATAGCAGGTCAGTAGCATTAGAATAAGCATTCTAGCTTTGCCAGCTAATACTGGTACATGGTGAAAAAAATACACTACCTGTATAACAAAGTTTCATTAGAAAAAGTGACAGCGTATGCATCAACCAGGTGCAAACAAACAGCCATCAAAAAGCTTTTTTTTTTTTCTACATTTCACCCAGACAGAATTTTGCAGTAAATATTTCCACTGATGGCTTGAATTATGTTGTTGTATCCTTTCAGCTCAAAATGAAGTCCTTGTGCAGGAACTTATGGATAGAGACCAACTGCATTTAAAACAAGACTCATTACTCATGGAAGTTGAAGATTCATCAAAGTAAGAAAATCTCTAAACAGCAGTAAAGTTTGAACATAGACTGTGTGATAGTGTACAATCAGAATACTGTATATTTTATTGAGAATGTGTTAGCTAATGTTTGAACTTTTTCTGTTACAAATTATTATCGATCCCTCTCTATTCAATGTACCTAATATATCTGCAATGTTATAATTAGGTCACGCTAATGCAGTAACCCTAAAAAAATGTCAGCATGCATGTCTACATTAACATTTCACTGATGCATACAGTAAACTGCATGTACCTGATTTACTAATGATGGGAGTGTAGATTTTGTTGTCCAGTTTTACTATGACAAGATGTGAGTTATTCTGGGTGATCTAACTGTCTCCTGACACCAGATCCCATTTTTTGTTTAAAGAAACCAGGATTATAGCATCTCCATTAACTTTTCGTTGCAATAATGAGGACTGCACAATAAAATAATATTATTTTATAATTCTATAATTTATTTTATAATTTTATTTAATTTTATTTAATAATATTATTATTAATACAGACAGACAGACAGGGAGTAGTGTTGTATAGGAAACCAGGGTTACAGTAGTCTAATAATGCTATGAACAGCAGGGAACTGTTCTTTTAACACTTCATAGAGTCATTTTCACATACCTGTCGGGAAGACTTCCATATATTAGAAGCCTCTTCTTTCAAAATAGAAAAGAAAAAGTGTTGCCCTTTCAAATTATCGTAGTTAGTGTGTATATAGTGAGTGGAAGCCATGAATACCAGTAAACTTAGAAAACACTGCCAGCTCAAACATGTGTTAATAAAATTGTAAAGTAATCCACATGTATTCTCATTTGTAGCTCTGGAGGGCAAGAAGGTGGCCAAACAGAGATAATTACACCTGACATAATACTACGCCTGACTGTAGATAAAAATAATATTGCAGCTGAATAAATTTATAATACCAAAATGTAAAATGCTTTCTGCATTATCCTTTGTCTGATGTAACATGTAACTGTGACTATGTACGTACTGTACAATGTCATGTACAGTAACCTGTACCTTGAGCTAGCCAGTAAAACCAACCTACAGTTACGTATTTTGTGGTGGTAATTCTCTCTGCAATTGATTACTGTCAATGCAGTAAATTTGTTGAATACATGAATGATAATTCTCGCTATTTGACGAATTATACGAAAGATTAGCTCAGATTTGTGTAACCTATCAAGAAAAAGTGAGAATATCTTTTACACTACCACCACAAACTACAGTGCATGTACAGGTTGATGCCATAACGCCATAGTTTGTAATGCTTGATGACTATATGTACCATGTATAAGTTGATATTGACTGCTACTATCTTTTTTCATAACTGTTACAATAATGAAAATTAATTAAATTAATTAGATTAAGATAATGTTGGCTTATCCTAACATGGGATAATAATGCTTGAAGGTGTTCATGGACACCTATGATTTTCTCTCGATATAATGTGGCGTTTGGTTTGGTTGGTTGATTTTGACGATCAGCTTTTGTTTGTGTCTGTTTGTTTCTTTTTCTTGACAGATTAGCTCAGGCAAAATACAAGATGGCACAGAAAACAAAACAGAAAACATAACTGACCTACAAGTCCACAAGTGTTCACTTCCCTATTGACCTAATATCTACATATACAAGTGTCTAATTTAATTTGTGTCAAAGTATATTTGTCCTAAACAATGAAAGGATCACGGTATCTGTTTCAGAGGTTAAACAATAAATAAGAACTATTATTACATAAAGTTAAAAGTAATTATTGTGCTCAAATATTGTGGGCTTTACTTCTAATAGTACGTATTTTGCATGCTGAACGACATCCTTCCTTTTTCTAGTCGATTTGTTTTTATTTTAAATTTGAGTTTAAACCAGAGGAACATGGCAGTGAAATGGTTAAATCTAAAAAGGCAAATAAGTTTAAATTTACTGTACCAGTAACTATTATCAAAAGTAGTGATCACTAGAGATAGATACCATTGTGTATGTCGATTTGGATGGGCTTCCTACTCGTACCGTAGTTAGTCATTAGAAACAAAGTTGTGTGAATAGATTCCATTTCATTGCGATAATAAGAAATTTAGTTTGATTACTGTTGCGTGGTGCCATATTCATGTCTACAGTATGGTAAGCCACTCACATGGCCAGTTGCGTTTCAGACATTGGTTTTGTGATTTCCGAGGATTTAGGAATTTTCGTTCTGACGTTTTACAGTTCAACTGAAAATCCGCAACTACATAAAACCAAATGTGTAGGTTATTAATCGAAAAATTTAGAGGTACACATACCAATAGTCAAACTTAATATTTCCGTAATTATTTGGTCACATTATTTTTATATGCCGATTATTTTGTTTGCTGAAAATAAAGCTGTTGCCACAGCATGTACATATATAAAGGGCCTTGCTAATGATAAATAAAATATGTAATAAATGTCATTTGTAATTTGCTTCTAGCACGTACCATTTCTCCTGTCCCGTTATGACTTTCCCTACCATTTCTCATCTCATGTCCTCTTTTCGGTTTATCTTCTTAGTGTCCAGCCGAAAATCTTTCCACGTCACATTTCATTCAAATCTTTTGACATAACATGATCCGTGCTCGTTTCTCCTCCGTTCGCTCCCGGCCGTTGATGGTTGAAGAATGAAATGAGACGGAAACATAGCTGCTTTTTATTCATCTTGCTCGAAACTGCATGTCGTTTGCGCATGATGAACTTGAACAGATACCGCGGCAAAATGCCGACTGTGTATCCGCGGCCCGGCCGGCCGGCCGAACAATTTCCCGCCAAATTGCGCGGCTGGCTTTACCTTCTAAAGCGCACCAATGAACTGACAATCTTGAAGTTCTTTTTTTTTTAATTACTATATCTCGTGAACAGCTAAAGAAAAATAAGACAAATGTATCGCAAAAGTCTCGTTATAGTCCCAGGAAGATTCCTGAAAGTTCAAGAATTTTGAAGTTTTCGTTAAAACCGGCCATTTTTGTGAAAAAAGCACGGGCTATAGCCTTTGCATTTTTCTCAGGAAATGCTTATTTGGGCCTAATTTCAGAATTGCATGAAACCTTCAGAAAACTTCCCTAGGATCAAAACGAAGCTGTCCATGTGCACAGTTTTGATATTTCATACAACCGGGCGCGGGAAAGCTAGGACCAACCTTTGATGCTTTTCGGCACTTTGGCGTGTGTCATGTTCATGTGACACCCATTCACATGTGTTCCTAGTTCGCACTCATGATTCACATAATTGCACACCGTATAACACGGCAGGTTGTATAAAATTTGACAGACATCACCGTATATCATACGGCTGTAACGACGTCGATTTAAACACCGTCACCCTGCCACATCCAATCTGTTAGATAGCTTGTTACGCGGAACTCCGCCGTGAAGCTACGAGTAGCCACGCGGAACTCGGTCACTTTCGCATACAGTTATGGGCTCATTCTTTGATTAATTTTTAATACTCACTGCGAAAAGCGTACCGCGTAGCCACCTACTTGCACTTAGTGTCCTTTCCGTCTTTTTCCAGTAACGATTTCAATGTGGCGGCTGCAGCTCACGTTGCTCCGCCGTGCGTCGTAAGATATTCGCAAGGCCATAATATTTGTAGCGAGTATTTGCTTTGCTCTCGCTTTAGTAAAACCACCGTGAACTGAACTCGTTCGAACACTTGGACTCGAATTGTGTTTCGGCAAAGCCACGTTAGAACCAAGCCAGCCTGCTAACTATCGCCCTCTGTATACTAAAGGAAATCTTACAGCCAACCGGCAGACTTACCTCGTCTCGTAAAGTCCTCGACCAAGACAAAACGACAGCTACGGCTGCGAGTGAGAATGTCGGCCAGGCTTGGCGCATGACGCGATTTTCTGTGCATGCCTCAAAAAATAACAGGCTGCAAACCTGCCCGCCCGCCCGTATGATGCGACAGCGCCCGAAGGCATCCACAGTCTGATGACGCATTTGGATAGAAAGCGAGCTTTGATTTTTCACCGGTTACCGGCAAGAGTTCAAAAACAAAAATATGAATCGAAAACCGATATGTCTATATATGAGAAGGCGGGCCAGCCAGTTTAACCGAGATCTCGATCTTCTCTAATATGAACAGTCCAGCCCGGTTAACCGGGACGAAAATGTTTCAACTACGCGAGTCTGAAATGTACTTGGAAGAATTGGCAAAAACTTTTGCATTGTTCAAGACGCATTTCGAAGTTGAAGATGACCCAGCACATTATTTTAATGAAAACAGATATATAACTAAACTACAGCTCTAAAACCTGGCTACTGTTTCTAATCAACACCCATTGTTTGATCAGAAAATATTTTACTAACAGTACATGCCGTCTCGGCCTTGACTGTTCAGCCATGCTTAAACGTTTGGGTTCTTGTAGATTCTGTACTTAAACTTTGAAAGCTTCAAATCAGTATTATAGACATAAATGTCGCGGCCTTTGGCGCTATGCTTGGAAACCTTCTTTACTTCATTCTCGGGTAGTTCAACTTCGATGACCCACGTAACTTTATTCCAGTTGGCTTCCACGACGCGCCTAAAACTGTCATCATAGTTGTTATAAAGGATTTTTTCTGGATACTCATTTGGCTTGATAGAGGTGAGATATACACCTGCAGAGGAAATAGAAAAATGTTTGTTCTTTCTACTGTCCGCTCTTTCAGGATGCGCTCCTGTTCGCCGCGGGCAAGTGTAAATTGTGTTATACACTATACACACTACTGGAAAGTGCAAGTTCATTTCAAATGAGATCCAGATCTTCATGCAAATCAATTGAGTTATTTCTATGGTTAAATGTTGCCTTAACGTCGTGCTGAAACAGGCAAATCTATCTATTAAAAGGCATTCTCTGTCGTCAGATAAAGGAGCCGCAGTTCAGCCATGTTGTTTAATTTAACGTTTAACTCACACCTTCTGCAGTGATAATTGTTTTCTTTAATGTTGCTCACATGGACACATGGCAGAGAGAGAGAAAGTTCAAGGGAGCTACACTCTGTACACAAAACCAAATTTGTGCATATTTTAAAAGTTAACTGTATAAGATAAGCCAGACGAAATTCGAAGCAAGATTACCGTTCCCAAATGCAGCATCAGTTGAGCTTGAGGACAAACGAATCACACAACTCTTTGAGATGCCAACCGCTCCTTCCTCTGAGGTGTAATGATAAAGAGTGATCTTCTGCAATGATAAATTATATAAATAATCACCGATATGCAGCTGAAAAAAAAAACCTTTAATGGCAATGTGTCAGTAGTACTGCTGTGCACCATATCATCATTAGAGTTGGTCTTTGTACCCACTGCTAACCCCACAGTAGCGAAATAATAACGCAAGTCGTTTTAAAATATAATTAAACATTGTTATAGTTGGAGGCCTACCCAAAAAAACCTAAATAGGTTATCTTAGTTAGTCCTCATTAAAGGGACCCTCTCAACCACAGTCCTTTGCACGCCAAAATCCTTGGTTCCGCCATTTTTGGGGCCCCCGAAAATCGAAAGATGAATAACAATCCACTTCCATCCGACTCATTTGAGGAGAAAATTAGTTTCTTTTAATCTAAAAGTGCTACTAACCTATTTTTCTTCTGGTTAATTACGTTCTTTCGTGTTGGGAACCAAATTAAGCCTTGGATTTTCCAGATGTAGGCAAGAACATTGAAAAGGCCGAGAGAGCCCCTTTAATTAAAACTTGTGTATATATATAATTCTTTCACCTGTCGCAAACATCGAAAGGCACCGCTACTCGTCTGTTCCAGCTACATTCGCTGGACTAAAGGCTGGTTCACACGGTAAAGCAAGCGCAAACACAAGCGCAAGAGAATGAAAACTTTTCCATTCTCTTGCGCTTGCGTTTGCGCTTGCTTTACAAATTTTATCGTGTGAACCGGTCGCTTGCGTTTGCGTTATCGCTTGCGCTTGCTTTACTCGTGTGAACCAGCCTTAATGGCTCCGAGGCATGTAACTAAAATTAAAATTAATTTAAAAATAATTTAAATAAATTTAACTCCCTATCTCCAAAGAAAATCTTATAATCATCAACCAATATTACCTTCTCTCCGAACACAGCAGCAACAAGCCACACGGCAGCGACGGAACAGGCGACAGCACCAACAACAAGAGGGAGCGACATTTAGGAGATCGATCTGTCCACAAGAAATCGGTGATCGTCTGAAACAAAAACGATACAGTCTTCAAACAGAATCTTGAAATACATCTTACAATTCATTCAAAAGTTCTCATTTGATAGTCTATTGTTCTGGGAACCACGTGGGTAATTTTATTCACTGCGTTCCGCGTAGCCCGGCACTACCTCTTTGAATATTATATCAACTGCGTAGCGGGAGTTTCGAGACTTCTTATTTATTTTATTTCCCTTTCCGCGTACCAGTTAGCCAGCCTTCTTGCGGTAATGTGGCGATATAGCTGTTAGAAAACAAGGAGAGAGAGAGAAAAAGGCATAAGGAGGATGAAGAAAAAGATGGTCAAGGCAGTTATGATGGTGAAAGAGAACGTGCCAAATCAAAGGTAGAACATAACATACATACATACATACATGAAAGGCATGAGGGCACTTCATCTGTTTCTCTCTGTTTGGAATCCCTCATCAAACACTTGCACACGTGTATTAGAAATATAGCTAACTGCATTGCATATCTGGCTTTATCCACTCATGCTAATAGTAAGAAACTGTTTCAATTTAATTTTTCCACAGATTAGGGAGGCTAGGAAAAATAGAGTACAGACATGTGAAGAGGGTTTGGTCATACGGGTAAGGACGACAGCGGGAATGAAGAAGAGGAGGTTTCCTAGAGGATCGTGTTTTCAGGTTTGTGCTATACATGTTTACACTATAAGTCTTATAGTTTTGTGCATGTGCATAAAAATATACTTATGACAAGGGAACTTAACGGTGTATGCATTTGTTAATGCACAGGAGGTTTATGATTGGGCAGGTGCCAGTGAAGATTTACCCTTATACTTCACACTAAACAAAGGGCCAAATGAGGTCATCAAACATGGTGACCTCATTACAACAGAGGAAACAGTGAATGTTATGGAAAGGGTAAGTTATTTAAAGTTAAGTAATAACTCAATGTGTCATATAACATTCAGCAATCCAATCATAGTTGGATATACACAACAAAAGTGTAATACCATTTTATGTGGAGATCATGATTACATTATGTATAACTCAGCAAGGCTAACAAACCTATGCAGTCAGCTAGCACGACCGTTAGTTATATAGATCGTTTCGCAAAATACAAATTTAATTCGCCAATAAAATTCGAAGCGCAAGTATATACTCTTTATATGTCTCTTAATGATTGCCGAAGCCATCAGCATTTGTTTATCTGTCGGCTCCACACTCTTTCATTTATACTAGGTAGTCATTCTGCTCATTTCGTTCTATTTCGTTTCATTTCGTTTCGTTTTGCAAAATATAGTAAGCCGTTCACAGGCATTCATTAACGCAGGCATGTTTTTTTTAGGATGAAAACGAAGCACGTGCTCTTCTACATACTCCAGTGAGTACAAACATAGATGTATAGTTGTAGGTAACTACATTGTAGCCATGGATACACTGAACACTGAGATACATTGTAGATATTATAGTGTCAATCATCTGACTTGAGACCCAACTGGAATCTGTCTTTGCATGTAGGCTGTGTATTCACCTTACCTTTTCTTATATTTTGCAGGTTTCACTGATGGGGAATTTTCCTTTGGCAAGGAGCCAAAGCCCAACAGCCTCAGCCTTAGCCTCAGACGATGTGTCTAATGATGGTAACAGTCCTTTAAGTGTAAATTTTACATACAATACTACTACTACTTACTATTACTACTACTACTACTACATTACAAAAGAGCCTGTGTACTACTCGTGAACATAGGTGCCACAGATGCTCAGAAAGAAGGGAGAGGAAGGGTGTACTACTCGTGAACATAGGTGCCACAGATGCTCAGAAAGAAGAGAGAGGAAGGCTTTCGTATACTTAGGCACTTCATTTTTGTATACATTTAATTTCTTCTTATTGCATGTACAATTGATTTGCTACCAATACGAGAATTATAATGCCAAGTTATTTATGTTCGTTTCAGACTCGGTACTTTTTTGTCAAGTTACGTTGACAAACATCCGGGATATTTTTCCCACCGTCTCTCCCTGCGTCTTCTAGTGAACGTTTGCGTTCTGCAACAGAAACAAACAACCAACCAAACAACAACAACAAAACTCAAAACTCGAATCACAAACTGCTCGATCCCATACACCTCAATAATCGTGATTTAGTGCCAATTTCAGTATCAAACATTTTCAGACTACATTTCACCCACTGCCATTATAAACCCTTATTTTATTCTGCTTTATTCAGAGCTGTTGATTGTTGAAAAATAAAAACAGTTGGTGGTTTAAATGGACTTTGTTGTTTCTTCTTCTCATTTGACAAACCATGCATAAAAACGATAGTCAAACACCAAATGGGGCGCGTTAGTACGATGGGTACGATCATTTTCCAACATTTTCTCCACCCCTCCCCGGGTTTCCCGTCCCCTCCCCCCAAATTTGGATTTGTTATATAACTTGAAACGAGGTCTTAAAGCGGTTCTGTAAGAATTGATAGAGTGGCTTTGTAAGAATCCTTAGAACGGCTCTGTAAGAATCCTTAGAACGGCTCTGTAAGAATCCCTAGAGTGGCTCTGTAAGAATCCTTAGAACGGCTCTGTAAGAATCCTTAGAACGGCTCTGTAAGAATCCTTAGAGTGGCTCTGTAAGAATCCTTAGAACGGCTCTGTAAGAATCCTTAGAGTGGCTCTGTAAGAATCCTTAGAACGGCTCTGTAAAACAGTACACTTACATAGAGGGTCTTTTTCTTATGTTATTCTTTGTTTTTATATAAGGCTCCGTGCCCAGAAAGCGATAATGATCCAAGATTCTTCCTCTGGTCGATCACAGATTTGCACTCTTTGGGAATTATTAAATCTAAGGGGCTTTTATAAATAAATTTTGGCTTTCGTGTTTAATATCTTACCTTGGCTTCATAGGCAGCTCTCCGATCTCTATTCTGTTAAAAATGATAAAATGTCTGTGCGTGATTAATTCAACATGTCAAAACCGGTTTCTATTTAATTTATTCGCCGACAGCTGACGAGGCAGTGGTTTACTAAAAAATCAAACGGTTCCGTTCTTTCTTTTCGTCCTTCTCCTCGGAACATCGGACACAGCTGGGTGTACCGTATCCGGTATTCCACAGTGTAATGGGCCAGTTCTAACATACGCTTCTTTAGCTTAAAAGTCAGTGAAGTATTTCTTGATGCTTTTATGTTTACTTGTGCAACGTGGAACTAGATACACAATGAATATTTTATTAACCTTGTTTTATCGGTCTGAACAGAAAGCCCAGACACACGAATTTAACCGTTATAAGTATTGTGAAAGGTATGGCAGATTCTAGTAACTTTTACTTGATCGCATAGATTGTGGAACTATTATTGCCTATAAAGGGATATGTAAAATATGTTTAGTTTCGTGTTATCTTACCCCAGCCTTAACCATAGCTTGCCACTCTCGTGCCTATTAACAAAACAAAAATCAAACGACACATCGGGAAAATGCCTAAATTCGACGTTTTGACAACTTCTGTATGCATTCTTAACTTCTAGTCTATCTGTATGAGATAATGCAGCACCAAGCGAAACACAAAACACAAAAAGCGAACAACCCGGAAGTTTAAGCAAATAAAAACCGCACTTGCAAATTCAGCTATTATTGCTTGCAATTCTAAAGTGCGATGTAACTTTACTCAGTATTGCAAGACAATCTCTTCAAACCACGTTTTACGCGAAAATATAAGAAATTACGAATTGTGGGAATTGGAAATCCAATATCTCTAAGCTGCATGTTACCATACCTCGGCTCTTCTACGCCTTTTACGCTCTTTTTGTTTCTGGTAGAAAAAAAAGAGATCAACAACAACAACAAAAGGAGTGTTAAAACGGACAACGTAAGGGTAAGGACCGATAAGTCGTTGTATTCCAGTGCCACCAGCGAATCATAAAAAACAAACAAACGTTACAAGGGAAAAAACCCGAGACGGCAACGCTCCTCTTGTGTGATCAATTGATATGTTCAGTCCACGCAAGGAAATCTTACAGTTACCAACCAATTACCTCTTTCACGGCCGTCACCGCCGCACCAATAATGACCCCAACAACAGCAACAGCAACAGCACCGACAGCACCGACAGCACCGACAGCAACAACTGGAACCATTTTGAACTGATATTCCAAGTAAATGCGGCAAATCTCGGAAAGGAGTCCTTCTGCGCATGTTTGAATGAGGTTTGCGTTTTCCAGGCCTCTGTCGATTTTCCATGTCAGCCGCAAGGGTTTCTGGGATCAACAGACTTGGAAGCGATGAACTGTCGTCGAAATTAGTAAAGTTCAAGGACTTTGTAAACACAAGATTTGTGCTTTAACCCTTTACTCCCAAGCTTTAAGTACAAATTCTCCCAACCATAAAATGAGAAAATGTATGAGTGATGAAAAGAGAATTCATGTTTTAATCAGCTGTCATTTGAGCAAGGTATCAAATGACAAATTCTCCATACTGTATGATATATCTCTGGTGGAAGACTGAAGAGAGAAAATTAAGGTTGATCACTCTTGGGAGTGAAAGGGTTAAATGGGCTAATGGAAATTATGACAGAGAGCCACAAAGCAAGAATCTTATGAACCTCGCAACACCGTCTTGGAAAAAAGGACCCGACTATCTAGGAGGTCCGGGGGCAAGGTCTCCCTGAAAAATTACAATAGTAGACCCTCCAACGCTATTTCTGGAAACCGAGGACTATATTTAGAAAATTTCACCGGTTTCCGTAAACCGGTCTGAATCCAGCTACGATGCATCATACTCCTAAACACATAACGCTTTTGATGTAACTAAAAGTATATGCAGTATTTAATTATATGCAAACTATATGCAGATAATTATCGTCGCCAATGATTCGAAGCTACTTGGTCACCAAAATTTTTCATACAATTCTAAAACAACTAAGGCAATGAATATACATTGCGGAAACGTTACTAGCAAGTTTCACAATCTCCAACTGAACTACTAAATAGCACGACAATAAATCAACATTCACAAGTCACACAGGTAATCTGTAAGACTATCAATCAAAGGAAGGGTTCCACACACAACAGCTTTACACAAAAAACTCGTTGTTTTACAGTAAAATTGATCAGACAACTAAAGACTACAGATTATATCTTTCAATTTGGCAAAACAGTTTCTAGCTATAGATTGTATCTTGGGTCCCTCTAAATATGGCTATAAAGCCTTTTCGTAAGTTGTTTATAAACTATGTAACAATACAAGGTACCCGACAGACACATAACTTGTCAAAATAACGCAGTACAGTCTGTTGGAGGCCTGGGTCCGGTCAGCTCAAAGCTCAGTGAAGTTAACCCACGATTAACTAACTTTGGTCTCTCGTATAATGGACGAACCAACTCTCAAACTGCAGAGAGTATTCATTCAAACCCATCTGAAAAGCTCTTTGCAAATCAAAATATATAAAAGAAGTCGTTTTGTTAGCAAAAATCTTCTTATTTTCAGGCTTAAAATGAACAAAAAGTTCAATTAAAGCCTAATCCTTAATTGTGCTTTGAACATCTGGGCCCTGGAATGCTGTTTAAAACGACAGAGAACTTTACGCAAACTAGGACGGTGTTAGGAAGATATTTTGGGAAAAATATCACATTTGCTCCTTTAACAAGCTCGATTTACCTCAACTATAGTTAACTGAACTGTAATAACGTCAGCCAAACTTTGCCTGGCCTTGACTAATTGAGTTTCGAATCTGCCTGACTGATCTAGGCTGGATTGGCTGTAATTAAGTGTAAAAATCTTTTGTTATCAATTCTTGGGTTGTGTAATTATCTGTTGTTTAAGGTCTCAGAGCTCAATTAACGTGCGCTACTCTTAACCCCGTTTTACGACAAAGTTGTACTTTTACTTTTAAAGCTCCTGACGTAATGTTTACCACACTAGTTTTGTTGACTACGAAACTTTGAAATACAAGTCCTGGTATAAGTTGGTTGGTATATGATTGAGTCAGTCAGTGTTAGTACTAGGATTATGAGGGTTTCTTTCTCTGGACTTCTATAGGTGCGAACACCATAGATAACTGTATGTTTGAAATGATGACACCAGGGCCGAATCTAACTAGGGTCTGATGGGTGGGAAAAGCAATCAAACAGAGTGCTGAAGGCATACCCTTCTAGGGGTCAGTCAAAGTATGTCTGGTTAATCAACCGCCGCGGAACGTCACAAGTATGTTCCAATTGCCGAAACATTTGAGCTAAAAGGTCTCTGCAATTTTGCCACATTTTGGGGATCAGTATGAAGCTTTAACAAACGCTTGGCTTTTTGCCACAACACAGCCTGGTTTTACTAGGGAAGAGGACACAAGTCCTTCTGCCCCTACATCAAATACGGCCTTGGATTACACTAACTGCCCTAGAGTTTGAAGAATAGATCCTGGAAGTCAAAGATTACTGCATGACGACTCACTAACCTCTATTAAATCAGCATATCGTTGCAGAGCGGTTCAGTTCATCTCAGACGCATCACAGAGTTTATGGACAACAGTCACGTAGTGCATGTAACCTAAGCTTACCAATATCCACGGCATCTACAAAGTTCGTTTGCAGTTACAATCCTTTTGTTTCGGTTTCTTTTGCGAGATTTTAAGCACGCCGTGTTCGACTTAGTTAGCAGCTTTGTACGCTCCCTCTCCTGCCTGTTCCGTGCCGGGAAGCAATTCTGGGAAGACCCTCCGCAATTCGCTTCTCAAGCGCTCGCAGTCTTCCTTCAGGTGGATATAGGTCTCTTTAATCTCCTCTTTGGAACGCTGATCATTCTTTAACTTTTCATACAGTTGTCTATCCAGACTAATCATTTGCGGAATTACTGCTTTCACTTCTTCCAGACACTCCGCTACAGGTTTCATGAGATGTTCTGCGTACGCGGAGAATAATTCTGCATTCTTCAAGAACATTTTAAGGTGGATGGACGAAGCCTCTTGTAGCACTGAAATTCTGTTTTCCTCGTACTTCTGAATCTTCCTTTTCTCTTGTGTTTCCTTGATTTTCTTGGTAGCAGCAGAAATGGCAAGTACAGACAGCCCAGCTGGGAGTGCAAGTATTGCACCGGCAAGGGCGAAAGGCGCCCAAAGAGGAGAGCTTCCCCAGAACACTTTTGGATGGTCGTATTCCACGTTCAACACTAGTGCTACAGCTGGACCTCCAAATAAGGATGCAGCCAGATTCAGTTGGAAAAATATTATTCCAGGAAAAGCTACTGGAATCACGGAAATTTCGTCATCCGACTCCTGGTCTTGTTGAACCTGAACCTCTGGAACAGCCATGACTTCCTCTTGCTTTAGGCGGGCAAGCTCTCTTTCAAAATGTTGATACTTGGAAAGAAAGCGGTTGATGAGAGACTTGCGGGCTTCTGCAAACACGTGGTTCTCTTCCTCCCATTCTTCAATGAGTTGTCTCAAACGGTTTTGCAAGCTTTCTTGTATCAACAACTCGGTCTCCTTCCAAGACTCCATGTCGGCAGGTGGCCCTTCTTCGTGCTTCCAAGAACAGAACCGCTCCCGGAAGGAAGCACTCCTTATATGATCAGCCAACAGATGTGCGGCGTCTATGGTATTCGTTTCAAGGATAATTTGCAGATCTTCCATGTCTTTTGCCTGATCCTGCTGCAGGCGATCCAGCCTTTCACGGACGCTTCGCATGTTGGTCATTGTCTCCTCGCGACTTCTGTCTGCATTTACGAGGAAAGCATCAGCAGTTAAGACCATCCAGTCAATTAGACCATTCAGCCATCTAAAGACGAAAAGAATGGAACCAAAATGAATAAACAACAAATAAATCAGCTTTTAGTAAAATCAACGAAATGGAGGTGGGAAAGTTAAACGTCCAAGCTGACGTATCGGCGTTAGCCCTTCGTCCAAGCAAGTGCACTCTTGTGTGATTTACCATGTCACCATAAGCCGAGGCAGTCTAAAATTACAGTTCCGCAAGTAGTAGCTTTCTATTTAATATCAGGATACGTCCGTTCCAATCCAAGATGGCCGACACTTGTTAATCAAACTATACGAGGCATGAATGGATTTATGGGCCTAATTTTATTGTAATTTTTGGGCGCTTATTGGCTCAGGTGAAGATATCCGATCACGTAGTTAGAAAGAGAATTATTGCTTACCCCAAGTGTATTTCTAGTCTTGACGTCATACTTCTGATCACCAAAGAATTGATACTGTCGAGAAGGGAAGTGAACTCCCTGGAACTTATCCCGTACTCCTGCGCTAGAGCAGCTCTTTTGGTTGAAAAGTGCATCACCTGAGTGTTGGGGTTCAACTCTGGCAAACACTTGCACAACATCTCAGTCGTTTTCTTCTTCACCTCTTTAGCTTCTTCTTGTGGTATCTGATCCCACTTATTGAAGACAAACAGGGCGGACTTTGATGAAAATCCACCTTGTGTCTGATCCAATATTTTCTTTACCTTATCGAGCAGCTTGATAATCTAACAACGAGAAAATAGTTCCGCATAAGATTAAAGTGTTAAAACCCAATAAGAATCTATAAAGGTTTTCGTTTTCAAAAATAGACCACTGACCCTGTCTTTCTGGACTCCTCCTGCGTTAGCGCTGTTGATGACGTAAATGAAAGCAAAGACATTTGGAAGATACTGTGATACCATGGCATCCATGACATCCGACTCTCCAAATCCTGGACTGTCCACGATTTGCACACCTTCCTGTATAAAACACAGGGTTTTTTTTTAAAGAAATGTTGTCATAGGAAGGCGGCGGGAAGACTTAGGAAGACTTCAATTTTATTTAAAATGAAAAATGAAAGTACAAGAAAATGAGAAGATTCTGCCCAATTAATGTGCTCTCAAAAACTGAAAATGTTCAGCATTGGGCTTCGAATCCTTTAAGCCTGTTTGTAACTTGGATTTTGTTGCCCACTTCAAGATTTTACCGTAAAAGCACTTGAGATCAACAATTTGGTTTGTATAAAATTGACCCGCGATCAGAAACTGAAGAGGACTAATGGATGAGATTTTCTGGACTGGAAGTATAATGGAATAATAGAAATTTTAGAGCAGGAATATAGGTCATTATTCCTCTTCAGCCCCAAACATGACGTGTGTAAATACGAATCCAACTGAACGTTACTGGGAAGTTTTAGTCAATCGTTGGATTTATGCTAAGGTTCATGCACGTACTGGCTCCAATGTTGAAGCCCAATAAAACTAATCCCGAATTATTTACACACAATACTACACAATAAAATGATATTATTTTATAATTCTATAATTTATTTTATAATTTTATTTATAATAATATTATTACAGACAGACAGACAGACAGACAAGAAGTGCATGCTATGAACAGCAGGGAACTGTTCTTTTAACACTTCATAGAGTTATTTTCACATACGTATCAGGAGGACATACATATATTAGAAGCCTCTTCTTTCAAAATAGAAAAGAAAAAAGTGTTGCCCTTTCAAATTATCTTAGTTAGTGTGTATATGGTGAGTGGAAGCCATGAATACCAGTAAACTTAGAAAACACTGCCAGGTCAAACATGTGTAGTAATAAAATTGTAAAGTAATCCACATGTATTCTCATTTGTAGCTCTGGAGGGCAAGAAGGTGGCCAAACAGAGATAATTACACCTGACATAATACTACGCCTGACTGTAGATACAAATAATATTGTAGCTGAATAAATTTATAATACCAAAATGTAAAATGCTTTCTGCATTGTCTTTTGTCTGATGTAACTGCAAAACCAACCTACAGTTACGTATTTTGTGGTGATAATTTTCTATGCAATTGATTACTGTCAATGCAGTAAATTTGTTGAATACATGAATGATAATTCTCGCTGTTTGACGAATTATGCGAAAGATTAGCTCAGATTGTGTAACCTATCAAGAAAAAAGTGAGAATATCTTTTACACTACCACTGCAAACTACAGTGTGTATGTACAGGTTGATGCCATAACGCCATAGTTTGTAATGCTTGATGACTATATGTACCGTGTATAAGTTGATACTGAATGTTACTATCTTTTTTCATAACTGTTACAATAATGAAAATTAATTAAATTAATTAGATTAAGATAATATTGGCTTATCCTAACATAGGATAATAATGTTTGAAGGTGTTCATAGACACCTATGATTTTCTCTCAATATAATGAGGTGTTTGGTTTGGTTGGTGGGTTTTGACGATCAGCTTTTGTTTGTGTCTGTTTTTTTTTTCTTGACAGATTAGCTCAGGCAAAATACAAGATGGCACAGAAAACAAAACAAAAAACATAACTGACCTACAAGTCCACAAGTGTTCACTTCCCTATTGACCTAATATCTACATATACAAGTGTCTAATTTAATTTGTGTCAAAGTATATTTGTGCTAAACAATGGAAAGGATCACGGTATCTGTTTCAGAGGTTAAACAATAAATAAGAACTATTATTGCGTAAAGTTAAAAGTAATTATTGTGCTCAAATATTGTGGGCTTTACTTCTAATAGTACGTATTTTGCATGTTGAACGACATCCTTCCTTTTTCTAGTCGATTTGTTTTTTACTTTAAATTTGAGTTTAAACCAGAGGAACATGGCAGTGAAATGGTTAAATCTAAAAAGGTAAATAAGTTTAAATTTACTGTACCAGTAACTATTATCAAAACTAGTGATCACTAGAGGTAGATACCATTGTGTATGTCGATTTAGATGGGCTTCCCACTTGTACCGTAGTTAGTTAGTTCAAACAAAGTTGTGTGAATAGATTCCATTTCATTGCGATAATAAGAAATTTAGTTTGATTACTGTTGCGTGGTGCCATATTCATGTCTACAGTATGGTAAGCCACTCACATGGCCAGTTGCGTTTCAGACATTGGTTTTGTGATTTCTGAGGATTTAGGAATTTTCGTTCTGACGTTTTACAGTTCAACTGAAAATCAGCAACTGCATAAAACCAAATGTGTAGGTTATTAATCGAAAAATTTAGAGGTACACATACCAATAGTCAAACTTAATATTTCCGTAATTATTTGGTCACATTATTTTTATATGCCAATTATTTGTTTGCTGAAAATAAAGCTGTTGCCACAGCATGTACATATATAACGGGCCTTGATAATGATAAATAAAATATGTAATAAATGTCATTTGTAATTTGCTTCTAGCACGTACCATTTCTCCTGTCCCGTTATGACTTTCCCATCTTTTCCCTACCATTTCTCATCTCATGTCCTCTTTTTGGTTTATCTTCTTAGTGTCCAGCCGAAAATCTTTCCACGTCACATTTCATTCAAATCTTTTGACTTAGCATGATCCGTGCTCGTTTCTCCTCCGTTCGCTCCCGGCCGTTGATGGTTGAAGAATGAAATGAGACGGAAACATAGTTGCTTTTTATTCATCTTGCTCGAAACTGCATGTCGTTTGCGCATTATGAGCTTGAACAGATACCGCGGCAAAATGCCGACTGTGTATCCGCGGTCCGGCCGGCCGAACAATTTCCCGCCAAATTGCGCGGCTGGCGTTACCTTCTAAAGCGCACCAATGAACTGACAATTTGAAGTTCATTTTTTTAAAATTACTATATCTCGTGAACAACTAAAGAAAAATAAGACAAATGTATCGCAAAAGTCTCGTTATAGTCCCAGGAAGATTCCTGAAAGTTCAAGAATTTTGAAGTTTTCGTTAAAACCGGCCATTTTTGTGAAAAAAGCACGGGCTATAGCCTTTGCATTTTTCTCAGGAAATGCTTATTTGGGCCTAATTTCAGAATTGCATGAAACCTTCAGAAAACTTCCCTAGGATCAAAACGAAGCTGTCCATGTGCACAGTTTTGATACTTCATACAACCGGGCGCGGGAAAGTTAGGACCAACCTTTCATGCTTTTCGGCACTTTGGCGCGTGGCACGTTCATGTGACACCCATTCACATGTGTTCCTAGTTCGCACTCATGATTCACATAATTGCACACCGTATAACACGGCAGGTTGTATAAAATTTGACAGACATCACCGTATATCATACGGCTGTAACGACGTCGATTTAAACACCGTCACCCTGCCACATCCAATCTGTTACATAGCTGGTTACACGGAACTCCGCCGTGAAGCTACGAGTAGCCACGCGGAACTCGGTCACTTTCGCATACAGTTATGGGCTCATTCTTTGATTAATTTTTAATACTCACTGCGAAAAGCGTACCGCGTAGCCACCTACTTGCACTTAGTGTCCTTTCCGTCTTTTTCCAGTAACGATTTCAATGTGGCGGCTGCAGCTATACGTTGCTCCGCCGTGCGTCGTAAGATATTCGCAAGGCCATAATATTTGTAGCGAGTATTTGCTTTGCTCTCGCTTTAGTAAAACCACCGTGAACTGAACTCGTTCGAACACTTGGACTCGAATTGTGTTTCGGCAAAGCCACGTTAGAACCAAGCCAGCCTGCTAACTATCGCCCTCTGTATACTAAAGGAAATCTTACAGCCAACCGGCAGACTTACCTGGTCTCGTGAGGTCCTCGACCAAGACAAAACGACGGCTACGGCTGCGAGTGAGAATGTCGGCCAGGCTTGGCGCATGACGCGATTTTCTGTGCATGCCTCAAAAAATAACAGGCTGCAAGCCTGCCCGCCTGCCCGTATGATGCGACAGCGCTCGAAGGCATCCACAGTCTGATGACGCATTTGGATAGAAAGCGAGCTTTGATTTTTTACCGGTTACCGGCAAGAGTTCAAAAACAAAAATATGAATCGAAAACCGATGTGTCCGATATATGAGAAGGCGGGCCAGCCAGTTTAACCGAGATCTCGGTCTTTTTTAATATGAACAGTCCAGCCCGGTTAACCGGGATGAAAATGTTTCAACTACGCGAGTCTAAAATGTACTTGGAAGAATTGGCAAAAACTTTTGCATTGTTCAAGACGCATTTCGAAGTTGAAGATAACCCAGCACATTATTTTAATGAAAACAGATATATAGCTAAATTACAGCTCTAAAACCCGGCTACTGTTTCTAATCAACACCCATTGTTTGATCAAAAAATATACGGAAACGCCGAACTTCAAATCAAACAACAAAAGCTACAGATTGCTTTAAACTGCGACACGGTAATTCACACATTATTCAAACTACTAAAACACATGTCTATAATGATTGAGCTAATCTTTTTATATACTTAGTTTGTAACAATACGTAACTATGTACGTATCTGACAGACACTTATATATGTATATATATGTTAATCTTGTCTATCCCTTCTACCAAAACAACACGGTACAGCCTGAAGTCTGTTGGAGGCCTGAAATACTCTAACGAAGTTCGTTTCATCAGCCTTATGGAAACACTGCAAGGTTGCAGTTAACTGACGTGCCGTGTTTACACGAGACTGACTCCCCGCAGTCCAATATTTACGACAGTATATTTGCACTTACTATGCCCTGATATTAAACTCGCATTTACTGCCATAGTTTTTCTAATGTTTGATACGTTTACTGTAGCAAAGTAAATGCTTTTACCGCGATAAGTATAATTCTCGTTTAAACACGGTGAAAAGATGAAACTGAATCTCCCCCTCAGTACGCTTAGTATACTATAATCATTTTTGTATAAGTAAATTAACAGTGCTAGTATTAGTACGATTATGAAGGTTTATTTTTTCTCGCTGAACTTTCTAGTTTTTATGAGCACTTTTGTCAGCTTGTAATATTTACATGGGCGAATCCCATCATATCATTGTTTAGTATATACCACACAAGTGAATAGTGCTTTTCGCGCGCTCTGATTGGCTACTCAATCTCGGAATATCAAGTACTATTCACCTCCCGGCGGCTTCCGGTAAAACAAGATGGCATGCGAACCCAATTTTTGGAAGTTGGCCATTAAAAAGTTGCTGTTATCATTATACTTAAGAGATTATCATTATATATAAAGCTAGATAGTTAGATCAGATTACAACTTTTACATGGGCGAATCCCATTACATAAAGTTGATGTTATCATTATTATAATTAATGGATTATGATTAACCTCATCGTTATCGTTGCCATAGCTGTTGCCATCACTTCTGCCTTGTATTTCTTGAAATCGAGAAAATATTGCCTGATACCTCTGTTCTTAACAGTAGTATAATCTTTGAGTCTGCAATTTTTTCGGGATTTTTGGGGACCACTATCAAGCTGTTGTCACATTTCATAAATGGCTACAACATAGTCTGATCTTACTAAGGGGGTGGGGTAGGGATACAACTGTCTCTATACGGCTCTGGGTTATGCTAACTTAAACAATCAAATAGAAAAAGCTACTTTTGTTCATTTACATACTATTGCTCTATATCAACTCTATTTTTCACTTTGTAAGTGAGCTCGGATTGAGCTGGATAGAGCATACTGAAACGTCATCAAATTTTGTGTAATGCTCTGTTCCATTTGAATTACACAACACATGTTTTATAGGGGTATAAAAACCGTACGCATTATCACTAGCAATGTAAGTTTATATCTGACTTTGTTTCCATTTTTCATCCGAAAATAGTTTTTGGTAAAGAAGCAGTTACTATTTTTTAAACAAATAGATTTGTTCTTAAATTTTAACCAAGAACCTATTTTTAAATTTGACCGAGATCGAGTGAAGGACTCGAACATAAACGTTAATACTACAGGGAGCTTAAGCAAACTAGGACGGCGACGGCAACGCAAGGTGTGTGCAAAAAAGTGTATCTGTGTTCCTTATATCTTTGTTACTCTTTATATTCTTAGGTTGCTCAAATTTTGTGTTTGTCGAAGTTCTATTGCCTTCATCGTCTCCTACTAAATAGAACGACTGATCGTGACGTCCATGTCCTAACAAAGACCTAAAAAAGAAATATTTGAAGTCGCACGCGAGAGCACGACGACCCCGAGATCATGTCAATTTCCTATACTCACGTGTTCCTTTTTGTCCTCTGTAATTAATTCTATTGTTTCACCGACGTTGCCGTCCTCTTCTCCCTCTTCGCTAACCTTTTTTAACTCGGTGTATCAATTGTAGTATGGTTTCCTGTCAGCCACATCAGGTTATGTGTGTTAGTAAGTACTCACTGGCCATAAAACCATTCTATCTCTACCAAAGTTCACACTATCTTCACAGTTTTGCCATTTACGATCTGTTTTGCCTCAGTTTCTTTTGAGCAGGTACTTAACTCAGTGGGCTGCTTTGTCCGCTCCCTTTCCTGGCTGATCAATGCAATGTTTTGGAAACTCTTTCCGCAGTTCGCTTATCAGGCGCCCGCAGTCTTCCTTAAGGCGGAGGTAAGTTTCTTTAACCTCCTCCTTAGATCGCTTATCGCTCTGTAAATTCATATACAGTTGTCGATCTGTCTCAATCATCTTCGGAATTCCTGCTTTCACGTGCTTCAAACACTGCACTGCAGGAGTCATGAGGTGCACTGCGTAGCGATAGAGGACTGTGGTGTTATTCAAGAGACTTGGAAGGCAACTGGACGCAGCTTCTGTCAGGAATGGACCTCTGTCTTCCTCATACTTCTTGATCTTGTTCTTCTCTTTGGTTTCTTTTACTCTTCTGGCCCCGAACGCAATGCCAATTGCAGTCAGCCCCGTTGGAATTGCAAGTATCGCACCGACAAGAGCAAAAGGCGCCCAAAGAGGAGAGGTGGCCCAGAACACTTTTGGATGTTCATCTTTCACGTTCTCCACTAGTGCTACAGCTGGACCTCCGAGTAAAGATGCAACCAGATTTAGTGGCAAAAATAATAAGCCTGGAACAGCTACTGCAATCATGTCAATTGTGTCGTCGCCATCCGACTGCCGGACGCCTGGAACCCTGACAACTGGAACGCCCATTTCTGTTTGCCTTAGGCGGGCAAGATGCCTTCCAAAATGTTGATACTTGGCAAGAAAGTGGTTGATGAGAGACTTGCGTGCTTCTGCAAACACGTGCTCCTCTTCTTCCCATTCTTGGATGAGTTGTTTTAAACGGAGTTCTAAGCATTCTTTCATCTTCAACTCAGTCTCCTTCCAAGACTCCATGTCGGCAGGTGGCCCATCCGAGTGTTTCCAAGAACAGAACTTCCGACGGAACGAATCACTATTCATATGCGCAGTCAAACGTCGTGTGGCCTCTTCGGTTTTTGTTAGAAGCATGCGGTCCAGCTCTTCCATGTCTTTCGCCTGATCCCGCTGCAGGAGGTCAAGCCTTTCACGGACGTTGTGCATGCGTTTCAAAGTCTCCTCTCGACTTCTGTCTGCGTTCACAAGGAAAGTGTCAGCAGTGGAGATCATCTTTTTGATGAAAATACTCAGCCATCTAAAGACGAAAAAGAGAATGGAATAAACACACGAACTGTATTAGTGATATTTTGCAGTTGTTCTGCCCGAAAACTTCTTTTCTGCTAAACAACTTTAGACTTACTATCAAGAAAGTATTGATATGAAAAGATAAATATAGAACTGGGGCCAATTCAATAAACATTTACAGGTGTGTTTTACAAGTTGAACCTTTACTCAAACATCACAAAACGGACTCCAATCCAAAAAATTCTGCAAAACGGTACAAACAAATGTTTCAAGTGCATACCCGCAAATTTGCAAACTGTCTAGGTGCAAATTCAGTAAAAGATTTACAAGTGTGTTTAACGCGTTGGAAACTGATTGGTACGACTTATAAAATACAATTGTAAATGCTTTATTTAATTGGTACCTGGGGCCAATTCAATAAAGCATTTACAAGTGTATTTTACAAGTCGGACCAATTTCTTCACACGTTAAAACACACTTTAAACCAATACAATGGCCAAATACTGTTGTGGTTGTGCACTGGGGACCTGTATCTGTAATATTGTACAGAATTTGCTGGAGTAGAGTCCGTTTAGTGGTGTTTGAATAATGGTCCAACTTGTAAAATACACGTGTAAATGTTTATTGAATTGGCCCTGGACAGTTTACAAATGGTTTTGCCATACCGTCTCCTAAAATGGTCCCCACTCATACAAAAAACTTTAAAAAAGGAAGCCTTATGAAAAACGCAGAAGTACAACGCTTACCTTCTGTGTACTTCTAGTCTTGATGCCATACTTCTGGTTACCAAAGTATTAATGCTGTCGAGAAGGGTAGTGAACTCCCTGGAGCTGATTCCGTACTCCTGCGCAAGAGCAGCTCTTGTGGTTGAAAAGTGCATCACCTGCGTTTGGGGCTTTAACTCTGGCAAAGACTTGCACAACATCACAATGGTTTTTTCTTTCACCACTTCGACTTCCTGTTGCGGTATCGAATCCCACTTATTGAAAACAAACAGGGCCGACTTCGATGAAAATCCAGCTTGACTGAGTTCTAATTTTTTCTTCACTTTATCCAACAACTTGATAATCTAATAAGGAGCAAATATTATAATATAAGATTAAGAATAAAATCCATATGAAATAAACACAAATGCATCAATCTGTCGAGGCATACCCTGTCTTTTTGGACTCCTCCTGCGTTAGCGCTGTTGATGACGTAAATGAAAGCAAAGACATTTGGTAGATACTTTGATACCATGTCATCCATGATGTCTGATTCTCCAAATCCTGGACTGTCCACAATTTGCACACCTGCCTGATGAAAACTGTAGTTAGGAAATGCTGCACTAAAAGCTGACTTCAAGGAATCCAAGATGTGCTCAGTTGAACACTATTCAAAATCTGTGACCCGTCAAACAATCTCGATCTCCTCAGTACTTAGTTTCCATGCACTTTGAGAATTGGTTACTATAAACGGAAGCCATTCTTGGACCAAGATCATTTACTTGTAGTTGTGGATTTCTCACCACTTCTTCGAAGTTATATGAAAAGCATTTGAAATTTTCTTTTATAAAAAAAGGCAAACAATTCTACTAACTCAGGCCTGGTTCAAACGTCGAACTTCTGCCGTGTCGAAAAATCTTACTTAATTCAATTAGACAAAAGCACGGCAGTGGTTTCAAACGTCGAACTAATTCAAGTCGAACATAATTGCTAAACTGCAATATGGTCAGCGGCTGTTGTTCAAAATCTGGGAAAATTTAACTCACCCGTTTTATCCGACTGGCCCAGTCGCATAAAACGACGCCGTCGAACTTAATGCAAATCTGTCGAACTTAATTGATTCAAACTTCAACCTTTTATATTTCCTCGCCAAAAGTAGTTTATTGTTTAAATATATTGTTTGCGGCGTCATTTTGTTTGTAAATACGGCGCCTTTGCTTCAAGCAAACACCGCGCCGATCGAATTCTGCCAGGATTCTGTTCGTCTGATTTTATGTAGTTTTTATATATTTTTCAAACATTACATTACATCAGTCTGTATTTTACACCTGGTCTGCGGTCTGTAGTCAGCATTTTACACTGACCGAATACAAAATGGTGAAAGCAAACAAACCCGCAGGGGTGAACGAGAAACAAAGAAACGACTGCAGGGCATGCAGTTGCCACGGAAAACCTGAGCGGTTTACAAACTCGACTGACAAGAGGTGCTGTCCGGCCTTGGAGACTGTGCCAAAAACAGTCTTTCCTATAGTCCCCATCCACCCTTTCCCTCCCCAGAAAGATATCTAATATAGTAGGTGGTCCCTGGAGACAGTACTTGCCACTAACTCAAACAAGAGACCATACGAGTATGAGGAACAATTAATATATACCTTCAGCAGCGGATGAGGCCAATACAACACCACTTTCTCATACTTCGGCTTCTCGCGGGCCTCGCCCTCTGCAACAACAACTTTTTGGATCTTCTGCTTAATGGCTTCAAAATCCATTTCGATAAACGGAAAGGATTTTACAGACTTGTTTTTGAAGTGTACCTCCATGCCACAGTTCTCCCCATATTTGAGTTCACAAATGACTGAGGTTGAACTGAGATGTGCTTTGGGCAGCAGGTCCTCTCCAAGAATCAGATTCAATATGCTGCTCTTGCCAGCACTGGTCTCCCCTGCACACAACAGCAAAGAGAGGTGATTGCATGCTGTACTAAACAATCAACTGACGCTTTTTCATTAACAGTGGAATCAATAAACATGAATATAATAATATACAATCATATCAAAACGTGCAACACGTTTCAATTATGTACCGATCAATTCAAAAGTCGCACATCCCCACCGAGCATTTAAACATTTCAAATTTCTCAAATTTCCTCACCCTCAGGCCAAAACGACTGTTCAAATTCCCCGTTTCAAGGTTGAATTTAGTGGTCAAATGCCCCACTCCGGGGCAAAATAAAAACCAGACAAACGTCTGGCAAAATGACTTGTTTTTGTGAGAGCGCGCGTGCGAGCTCGATAGCAGTGAGTTGGCTACTATCGTTTCTAAGCAAGTTACACTGTATCCTATGATTTAGGAGGAAGTGAATACGAGTGATTTGCAAGACTGAAGCATGTGCGGGTTTCGAATTGATCGATACATTACTCTCGACAATGTCGCTGTTCGTATACTTAATTAACGTCCACTTCATATTCTGTCAACTATAACCTGCATTTTGAGCCGGTTTACTACACCTTGATCCCCGAGCTCTGCGAGCGTAATAATCAAGGCGCTAATGGTGTAGTATTGCGCTATATTTGAGACTCCAAGCGGGTCGTCATCTCGAAATTTAATGTTGTCCGTCTGTCAGTCAGCTAGTCAGTCAGTCTGTCAGGCGTACGGCCTCCAGGCACGGTTGCTCAGCAGTTGAAGTTTTAACCATTTCTGTTAGAAGCGAGAGTACGAACGGAAGCGATTTCATACAACAAGATGCAGATACAAGGCTAAGCAGTTCGACGGGCGCCTGGAAACGGTCCGGATATTTTGCCATTGCATGGGAAGCAAGCTTGCAGCCGTATAATGAATAAACCGATTTTTTTAGGCATCGACTGGGGCCGCCTGGGCACAATCCCACACGCCAGTATTGCATGTGGTAAAACTCAAAAACTTCCTCAGGAAGGATCAGCAGAATACAGTCGGTAGAAATCGAACAATCACCGTGGCAAATTTCACCGTTTGACTGGACGTTTACATGTTTGCAGTTTACAAGTTTTGACAAAACGCTCTGCGCTCAAAACAATGGAAAATTGGAATTTTCGAACTGTATGACGGCTGCTCTATATTTCGAAATCACCGAAGGATAACGTAGACGATAACGTTTGGGGTTTTATTCTTTCAGCTGGAAGAGAACATTACGACTTTCACAAACCGGCGAGTTTTTATAATTACAGTTTACGTACGGTACATGCTAGCGTATTTCAATAGTCGCCGTATATTTTGTGGTTTGGTGCCCCGGGACTGTGAGGAAGACCACTTAGGATTATACTGTGACCTTTTCGCTGATTTTCGAAGCTATTTCCGAGTGCCTTTGTGCAAGATAACCTGATTACCGTTATTTTATACCGTGTGAATGAGAAATATTTGCATAGTTAAAATATTTCCGATATTTCAAAAGAGCAAACAAGCGATTCTCGCTTTCAGATTTAAATTTGTTACACTTAAAGAGACGTAATTTATAGAAGTATACACGTATTTCGCGAGGATGCTGCAGCGTTGGCTGGAGCAATCGCGGCTTCTGTTGAAATTTAAAAAATATTTTTCGGTGTCGAAGATCGCCTGACTGTACAAAACAGATTGAGTCACGATTCTAATCTCAGATGTATTCTGTAATTGTGTGCAACAAGTTGTCTCAGCGAATTTTAGAGTTTAGCTTGTCCACAAAAAATTGAAAACGCATCCGACAGTACACGGTCGGGCGGCTATGCAACCAAGGTTTGTAAAAACGATTTTAAAATACCGTAATCTCCACGCAGAAAAGAGACAAGAACCTTGCTTCCCGAAAACCCACTGCAGGGCAAGGGGATATCTGCGATTATCGTATTTCTAGTAAAACTTTTGGAGTTCGAAGGGGACGGGAGAGAAAGCGAGAGAGAAAGCATTTGAAGAACAATAAACCTATCTCGTAAATACCTATCAATGGTATATTTGCCACTGCAAAATAATTGGGTTCCGAGAAGCGAACCACTGTCAGTTGTTCAATTCTCAGAACAGTTGTTCAATACTCGTTTGCTTCTGGAAACGCATACAGTCCGAAAACACTTATATCGGTGCATGTTTCCAAATGTATCGTTTAATAGAGCGGATGTTATAATTACCTGACAAGCTTTCCACTTGGAGCGGCTATGCAATCATGGTTTGTAAAAAACGGATTTAAAATACCATAATCTCCAAGCAGAAAAGAGACAAGAATCTTGTTTTCCGAAAACCCACTACAGGGCGAGGGGATATCTGCGATTATCGTATTTCTAGTAAATATTTTGAAGTTCGAAGGGGGGGGGGGGGGGGGGGGGGGGGGAGAAAGAGAGGTAAGCTTAATATTTTGGTAAAATATTTTAGATAAATGACGGATTTAACACCTATTCGATCTTACTTTCTACAAATCACCGTCTTTCGTACCTGCCACAAGCACAACGTACTCCTTCACTTCAAGCTGATTTTGAAGTTCTCTGATTTTGCCAGCTTGGGATTCACGAGTTTCGCCGACTTCGTCTCCAAACTTGTAAAGGACTTTCGTCGCTTCCGTGTACAGTTTCTTTAGGTCAGACCTTTGCGCCACATCTTGAGCTTTTGCATTTGCAAACACGTTGAAACCCTGAGGTGAATGCAACAATGATGTCGGTATACAAGAACAAATCAAGCAAATTACCCAGAGCATAAAAATCCAAACTCTAATACCAGGTGATAGTCGCTTTGAAAGGTATCCTATCAGTCATAGAGAATTTTCGAAAGGTTATAATTGTCACACGCAATCATCTTCATGTTGACTTTTTATTCGAGCTCATTTGTCCAGGTGGAGATTCTTTTTGCTTGGCTCACAAGGACTCTTTCCATACGGTGAGCAGTTAAATCCCCGGCATCCCTTTTCCCATATTTTGAAGTGAACTACCCGACCATTAGTGACTCACGGCTACTTTACAAACCGCATACTTTGTATAAATGATCTGGCAAAGCGAGGAATCATTGTGGCGGCAACATTGTGTGGGTGGAAAAGCGTGCGGCAACCGCATTGTTGCGCTCGGCGCGGACACAACAAGCTTCTAAAGTTTTTGTGAAACATTTTTCGTGTCCAGGACACAAATTCGTGTCTGCAGCAAGTGCTTTGCGTGTGGCAAAACGGGCAACATCGTTGCAAATGTGTCCTCGTTTTGCCAGGCTATAAGGACACAAACAACAGTCTTCTGCACGTTCTACGCTTTGAACTGATCTAGTAGTTCTTGGTGTGTCACGCGTTTTAAAACAATAAAGGGATTAACAAACTCAGTGGAATTCGCTGTGAAGCTCAGACTGCTTCGAGCATATTATTTGTATTTTCAAGATAAGTTTATTGTTCTTGAAATATTTTCTCTCGCGTGCCCGCTGACACTATTCCGCACAGATAACTGACAAGTCTCCCCATCTTTCAGCTTTTAGAAGTTGCGTGCGATGTTATTCGACCCCTGTTTATGCGTGAGGAAACGAGCATGTTATTCTCACGCGTAAACAGGATCGAATAACGTCGCACGCAACTTCTAAAGGCTGAACGATGGGGAAAAGACTGTAGTTATCTGTGCAGAATAGTGTCAGCGAGCACGCGCCAGAGAAATCATTTGAAGAACAATAAACTTATCTCGAAAATACCTCTCACTGGTATTTGCCATTGCAAAATAATTGGTTCCGAGAAGCGAACAGTGACAGTTGTTCAATTCTCAGAACAGTTGTTCAATACTCGTTTGCTTCTGGAAACGCATACAGTCCGAAAACACTTATATCGGTGTATGTTTCCAAACGTATCGTTTAATAGAGCGGATGTTATAATTACCTGACCAGCTTTCCACTTGGAGCTTGTGTCCTCCTGAAGGTGCTCCTTTACTTTATCCTTCATCTCTACCAAGCTTGACAAACCTTCTCCCGAGATACCGAGGGTATCCAACAATTTTACCATCGTTGAGATGTTCGTGATGGCATCTACCTTGTTTTCGCAGCTCACTGGTGCCATAACAGACCAAAAGGAGTTCGCTTCACAGAAACGAAACGGAGAAAACGAGCGAACGCACAGTGCCTGTCGTAAGCGTTTGTACAAGGTTATAAAAGGTCAACTGTCAACTGTCAACTACCGCCTCTCATTGGTCGAAGCAAATTTGCAACTTTCTCGGCCAATCAGACGCAAAAATCAAATCAAATCACGCAATCTGGTATGATAAGTGCTGCAAGGGCATGGCAGTTATCAACTAAAATTTATCTACAATAACTAATATTTATATTTATGACCCATCAAATATTTCCTCTCACGCGTGATTGGTGGAAACGCGACACGTGACCGAATAATCTGACTGAATTGTTTTGAATGTCGCCATTCCGGCATTTCCGGTGGCATTCTGTGAACAGAATCATGGCGCAGTCAGAGTAGTATTAGCCAAAGTAATGGTAGAAGCCGAAGTGAAAAACAATTTTCTCATTCCCAGCATCACCCTGACGAAAACATACTAGATTGAAGAGACCATATGTTAATATTGAGTCCGAATTCCAACTGAGATAATCCCATCACACCCCACTGTGCCGATAGAAAACAAATGAACATAACGCTGTCTCTGAAAAACAGAGTTCAGTCGGTGGAAAGCGAACAATAATCACCAACGGTTGCGGTTCCGCCAAACGTTTTGCGTACGCGTGATCAACAAGAGCGCCAAGATCCGCATGAACAAAGTTCTAGTCTGAATCAGCACAGGCGGCCCAAGCGTTATGGGTGATTCTGCTGATAGTTCGCGGGCGCAACATAATGGCGGTTACAAGAGAATGTTTGGGGATTTCAATCGATCGGACAACGAGAATCTTTACTAATAAAATAAGATTTGAACACACTGATCTGGTTTATCTGGGTCTCCTGCTTAACTGTGAGGGTTCTGGGGCCATATGAGCCAGATTTATCCCGGTGGTTCCCCCCAGTCATTTTTCTTACTTATTAGTTATAATTGACACTTTTATAGCGTGAATTGGTCGCAAACTATTGTTTCATTTAACAAACTCAATTGACCTCAACTATAGTTAACTGAATTGTAATAACTTCAGCCAAAATTTGCCTGGCCTGACTAATTGAGTTTGGAATCTGCCTGACTGATCTAAGTTGGACTGACTGTAATTAAGTGTAAAAATCTTTTGTTATCAATTCTTGGGTTGTGTAATTATCTGTTGTTTAAGGTCTTAGACCTCAATTAACGTGCGCTACTCTTAACCCCATTTTACGACAAAGTTGTACTTTTACTTTTAAAGCTCCTAAACCCTAAAGTAATCTTTATCACTCTAGTTTTGTTGACTACGAAACTTTGAAATACAAGTCCTGGTATAAGTTGGTTGGTATATGATTGAGTCAGTCAGTGTTAGTACTAGGATTATGAGGGTTTCTTTCTCTGGACTTTTTAGGTGCGAACACCATAGATAACTGTATGTTTGAAATGATGACACCAGGGCCGAATCTAACTAGGGTCTGATGGGTGGGAAAAGCGATCAAACAGAGTGCTGAAGGCATGCCCCTCTAGGGGCCAATCAAAGTATGTCTGGTTAATCAACCGCCGCGGAACGTCACAAGTATGTTCCAATTGCCGAAACATTTGAGCTAAAAGGTCTCTGCAATTTTGCCACATTTTGGGGATCAGTATGAAGCTTTAACAAACGCTTGGCTTTTTGCCACAACACAGCCTGGTTTTACTAGGGAAGAGGACACAAGTCCTTCTGCCCCTACATCAAATACGGCCTTGGATTACACTAACTGGCCTAGAGTTTGAAGAATAGATCCTGGAAGTCAAAGATTACTGACGACTCACTAACCTCTATTAAAATCAGCATATCGTTGCAGAACGGTTCAGTTCCTGTCAGACGCATCACAGAGTTTATGGACAACACGTACTAATGCATGTAACCTAACATTACCAATGTCCAAGCGGCATCTACAAAGTTCGCTTGCAGTTACTATCCGTTTGTCTCAGTTTCTTTTGCGAGATTTTAAGCACGCCGTGTTCGACTTAGTTAGCAGCTTTGTACGCTCCCTCTCCTGCCTGTTCCGTGCCGGGATACAATTCTGAAAAGACCCTCTGCAGTTCGCTTCTCAAGCGCTCGCAGTCTTCCTTCAGGTGGATATAGGTCTCTTTAATCTCCTCTTTGGAACGCTGATCATTCTTTAACTTTTCATACAGTTGTCTATCCAGACTAATCATTTGCGGAATTACTGCTTTCACTTGTTCCAGACACTCCGCTGCAGGTTTCATGAGATGTTCTGCGTACGCGGAGAATAATTCTGCATTCTTCAAGAACATTTTAAGGTGGATGGACGAAGCGTCTTGTAGCACTGGACTTCTGTTTTCCTCGTACTTCTTAATCTTCCTCTTCTCTTGTGTTTCCTTGATTTTCTTGGTAGCAACAGAAATGGCAAATGCAGTCAGTTCAGTTGGGAGTTCAAGTATTGCACTGGTAAGGGCGAAAGGCGCCCAAAGAGGAGAGCTGGCCCAGAACACTCCTGGATGTTCATCTATCACGTTCTCCACTAGTGATACAGCTGTACCTCCAAGTAAGGATGCAGCCAGATTCAGTGGGAAAAATATTATTCCAGGAACAGCTACTGCAATCATAGAAATTTCGCTATCCGACTCCTGGTCTTGTTGAACCTGAACATCTGGAACGGCCATGACCTCCTCTTGCTTAAGGCGGGCAAGCTCCCTTTCAAAATGTTGATAATTTGAAAGAAAGCGGTTGATGAGAGACTTGCGGGCTTCTGCAAACACGTGGTTCTCTTCCTCCCATTCTTCAATGAGTTGTCTCAAACGGTTTTGCAAACTTTCTTGTATCCTCAACTCGGTCTCCTTCCAAGACTCCATGTCGGCAGGTGGCCCTTCCTCATGTCTCCAAGAACAGAACCGCTCCCGGAAGGAATCACTCCTCATATAATGAGCCAACAGATGTGCAACGTCTATGGTCTTCGTCTCAAGGATAATTTCCAGCTCTTCCATGTCTTTCTCCTGATCCCGCTGCAGGCGATCCAGCCTTTCACGGACGCTTCGCATGTTGGTCATTGTTTCCTCGCGACTTCTGTCTGCATTCACGAGGAAAGTATCAGCAGTGTCGACCATCCAGTCAATTAGATCATTCAGCCATCTAAAAGACGAAAAGAATGGAACCAAAATAAATGAACAACAAATAAATCAACTTTTACTAAAATCAACGAAATGTTGACGTAGGAAAGTTAAACGTTTAAGTGTTAGCCCTTCGTCGAAGCAAGTGCACTTTTGTGTGATTTACCATGTTACCATACACCGACGCAGTTTAAAATTACAGTTCCACGAGTAATAGCTTTCCATTTAATATCAGGATACAATATCGGAATAAATAGTATTCCAATTTGCATACACTTGGCTTGTGGGTAACCAAGACACAAAAAACCATGATCCTTAGCGCGCGCACTCGTTCGATGTTTGATCATGTGGCTGCTGCTTCGAACACTCTTGGCGACGGCTGCATTTGCCTTGTTATTCACAAACAAAACGCGATCAGATGACGATTCCTTTAACAATTGATTGGTTTTCCACGGGAAGATTAACTCGAATAATAACAGGAACAATCATAAGAAAAGTGACAACTGATTCCGACCACGTGGAGAAGTTCAAACGCGGTTCACGGAACAATACAACAAAACAACAAAAGGGCTAACTCACTGCAGACTAATGCAGTGACAATCGAAGTGCTTATCGTCGTGATGTATTTCCGAAAGAATTACTGAAACAGATGGATATTCCTAGCCAATTTACTTCCTTCCAGGTTTTTTTTTTTTGCGAAAAATAATTGAGCCCGTTTCTTTTTCTTGACAGATTAGCTCAGGCAAAATACAAGATGGCACAGAAAACAAAACAGAAAACATAACTGACGTACAAGTCCACAAGTGCACACTTCCCTGTTGACCTTTATGATCTATATACCAATCAAGTGTCTAATTAGTTTGTGCCAAAATAATTTATATTTGTCCTAAACAATGGAAAAGATCACGGTATCTGTTTCAGAGGGTGACCGGTTAAACAATAAATAACAATAATTATTGCATAGAGTTAAAAGTAATTATTGTGCTCAAATATTGTGGATTTTACTTCTAATAGTACATCCTTCCAGTAGTCGAGTTGTTTTTATTTGAAATTTGAATTTAAACCAGAAGAACATGGCAGTGAAATGGTCAAATCTAAAGAGGCAAAAAAGTTTGAATTTACTGTACCAGTAACTATTATCAAAAACTAATGATTATTAGAGATAGATTCCATTGTGTCTGTCCATTTAGATATCTATTTAAATGTTTAATGGGCTTCCCACTCGTACCGTAGTTAGTTCAAACAAAGTTGTGTGAATAGATTCCATTTCATTGTGAATTTAGTTTGATTAAGGTGAAGAAATACGGGCAACGTTTTCTTGTAGAAGCCGAGTCTACTTTTTGCAGCATGTTGTCGCAACACGAAATTTTGTTGCGTGCGTAGGTAGTAATACGTGCAACACAGGCCGCAACATGCTGCGCAACTTTGTTGCACGACGAGTTGCAAGAAAATGTAGCCCGTATTACTTCACCCTTACTGTTGCATGGTGCCATATTTATGGCTGTTGAACAGTATGGTAAGCCACTCACGTGGCCAGTTGCGTTTGAGACATTGGTTTTGTGATTTCTGAAGATTTAGAAATTTTTGTTCTGACGTTTTACAGTTTAACTGAAAATCAGCAGCTACATAAAACCAAAAGTGTAGGTTATTAATCGCAAAATTTAGAGGTACACATACCAATAGTCAAGCTTAATTTTTCCGTAATTATTTGGTCACATTATTTTTATATGCCTATTATTTTGTTTGCTGAAAATAAAGCTGTTGCCACAGCATGTACATATATAAAGGGCCTTTGCAATGAGGAATAAAAAGTACAGGTAATTGCATGATTTCGAGTGCAATTTGGAATAAATTAGCACGAGTAAATTTTTCAAAGACCACAAAATTGCACAAGCGCCGCGCGAGTGCAATTTGTGGTGTTTGAAAAATTTACGAGTGTTTATTTATTCCAAAATTGCACTACGAGAAATCATGTGATTACTTGTTAATAGCATGCATACAATAATTTACGTTGCGCAATTTTTTTTCAATTTCGTTACAATTCACAAGCGTCTCTCAAGAACTTTGTTTTCTCGCAAACAGAATCGGATTTGTCCTGAGGATTAAAAACACGCCCTTTTGTTTTGTTTGGCTTCGCACATACGCGCGCCAGCAGTCGGCAATTTTAATTTCACATTTCTGCACTCTTAATTTCACATTTTTGCACTGTTTGGGATAAATTGACGTGCGCTCAGCCAATCAGAATGCAGAAATTATTGTATGCATGTTATTAGTATAGGTAATTGCATGATTTCGAGTGCAATTTGGAATAAATTAGCACGAGTAAATTTTTCAAAGACCACAAAATTGCACGAGCGCCGCGCGATGTCATTTGTAATTTGCTTCTAGCACGTACCATTTCTCCTGTCCCGTTCTGACTTTCCCATCTTTTCCCTACCATTTCTCATCTCATGTCCTCTTTTCGGTTTATCTTCTTAGTGTCCAGCCGAAAATCTTTTCACGTCACATTTCATTCAAATCTTTTGACTTGGCATGATCCGTGCTCGTTTCTCCTCCGTTCGCTCCCGGCCGTTGATGGTTGAAGAATGAAATGAGACGGAAACATAGCTGCTTTTTATCTATCTGGCTCGAAACTGCATGTCGTTTGTGCATGATCAACTTGAACAGATACCGTGGCAAAATGCCGACTGTGCATCCGCGGCCGAACAACTTCCCGCTAAATTGTGCGGCTGGCTTTACTTTCTAAAGCGCACCAATGAACTTACTAAAACTGTCATCATAGTTGTTATAAAGGATACTTTCTGGATGCTCATTTGGCTTGATAGAGGTGAGATATACACCTGCAGAGGAAACAGAAAAAGGCCGTGTTATTAGTGTCCGCGTTTTGATGCGCTTTGTAGATGAAAAAGGAAGTTTAGGTTCCTGTTCACTACGGGCAAGACTATAGTGCAAATTGTAATTTATACACTAGACACCAATGGCAAAGTGCAAATTTATTTCAAATAAAGCCCAGCCCTTCGTGTACAATAATTGAGTTATTTCTATGGTTAAACGTTGCGCTGACTTTACTCGAAACAGGCAAAACTATCTATTAAGAGGCACTTTCTGTCGTCAGATAAGGGAGCCGAGGTAGCCACTTTTTTGAGAGTTTTTCTTTTGATTTTCTTTTCCTTTCCGTGTACCATGTAGACATTCTGCAATTGCTCCTCCGTGCGTCATCAGATATTCGCACGGTCATGATATTCGTAGCACAGAATATTTGCTTCGCTCTCGCTTCAAAGCCGCAAGCTAAAGCATCACCAAATCGTGATTACTCTTGCTCACATGTAACAACATAAGTGTGTTCAGCACGGTGAAAAGGTGTAAAGGAATACAAGTCAAACTATCGCGAACTCAACCCGTTCAAACATTCGGACTCGAATTGTATTTCAGCAGAACCACCGTCGCGAACTAGCATCCGCTCTGTCACGCGCGCGGAACAAACCAAACAAGCCTGCTAACTATCTCTCCCTGCTTGCTAAAGGAAATCCTACAGCCAACCACACTCACCTTGTCTTGTAAAATCCTCGGCTCAGGCAAAACAAAAGAAACGACAGCGAGACATCTAAGTGAGAAATTGACAAGTTTGGCGTATGACGTCAATGGGAATTCCCGGAAGACGATTTTCTTGCGCATGCCTCGGAAAATAATAGCTGCCCGTCCGGGTTAATTTACAGCTGAATCACGACTCATCGGGTTTGTCATAACATTTTTAGTGAAAACTAGCTCTTTAAATATACCAATCCGAAAAATCTGTTATGGGCGCTAGCTCTTTGCAGATATTGTGCCGACACTCTGGTGACGCATTTCGATAGACAATCTTTGATTTTTCATCCGGCGATAGCCTAAAATAATCACGGCACATGCACCCCCAGTCAGTTGAATTAGTTCTTGCGACCACTTACCAAATGACTGATTTGTCGCCTCTGTCAAATTTCTATTGGTGAAACCTCTCGTAAACGACCGCGACCATCTTTGAGGCTCACCGTTTAATTTTTGTTGTTTCGTTGTTTGTTTGTTTGTTTGTTTGTTTATTTGCTTTTTGCTTTTTGTTTTTTTTTACGACCACTCTATGCTCCCAAAGAGCAATTTTCTGAGCCAGGACTAACTTTCCTTGCAAAAAGCGGACCGGACAAAACACTATTAACCATATGTAATGTAACGTGCAACAGGACACAAGGTTGATTTCTTGGAACGGCTTATTCACTCATTAAAACTGCATTATTTGACACTGATTCTGTGATATCAGACTAACATTTCTCACCAAACACCTGAACCATTGCTTGATCAGAAAAACCTTAGGAATATTGCCGTCTCCTCGACAGTTCGTCAACGCTTAAAACTAGTAGTTTGGGTTGCGGTAGATTATGTACTTATAGCTTGAAAGCTCCAAATCTTTGTTATAAACATAAATGTCGCGACCTATGGCCTGATGTCTGGCAACCTTCGTTACTTCTTTCCAGGGCAGCACAATTTCGATGACCTGGGCAACTTTCTTCCAGTTGTCTTTCACGGTACCCTTGCTGTCATCATAGTTGTTATATAGGATTGTTTCTGGATGCTCATTTGGCTTGATAGAGGTAAGATATACACCTGCAGAGGAAATAGAAGTGCATTTTCCGTTTTGACAAGTGTCTTGAAACAGGCTGGTGAAACGATGAATAGACCCCTTTACGGTACTGAATGCATGATGGGTAATCAGGGCAAATAAACTGCATATACATTCGTTTTTCTGATCGGTGGAACTTTAGAGCACTCCAAACTGCCATTTGTAAGCTTTCAGTGGTTCTGATTGCAAACAAGTTTACTATTAAATTGAGACTTCTCGCACGCGTCGTCGCCATATTTCTTTGTTCTTACCCTGATTACCTATCATGCATTCAATACCGTGAAGGGGTCTATTAAAAAAGTATGTCATCAGACACCACAGAACCTGGAACAAACTACATGTATTAGGGTAACCGAACGGAGATAAGCCATGTAGTTTTGTTTTATCGTAACTCCTGCCTCCTGCAGTGCTACATTTTATTAGTTTCGAATATTGTCGGCCTTTAACCCTTTCACTCCTAAGAGTGGTCGATTTTCTCATTAAGTTTCTTGCTAGAAAAGATATAATACAGCAGGGAGAACTTGGCTTTTGATACCCTGGTAAGATGAAAGCTGATTAAACTATCAAATCTCACTACATCAGTCATACATTTTCTTTTTAAAAGGTTGGGAGAATCTACATTTTGAGCTTGGGAGTGAAAGGATTAAGTGGACACACAGCAGAAAGAGTTCAAGTGACATTCAACCTGTCCATAAATCAAACTAGTACAATACTGACTTAGCTGTGTTTGTTGTAGAATACGAGTGAATAGGGGTAGAAAAAGGACTGTAACTCGAACCAAGATTACCTTTCCCGAACGCAGCGTCATGATTGCTTTGGGATGCATGTATCACGCCACTTTTTGAGATGCCATAGGCCCCGTCTTCTGTGGTGTAGTGGTAAAGTGTGATCGTCTGAAATGAAAAAAGTAGATAAAATGTTACTGAAAAACAACACTAAAAACCATAATTGTCGGTCCAGGAAGACCACGTGGGGATGCTGTCCAATTAACAAGCCTGGTTCAGTGCCTTTTTGTCTTTTTTATAGAATGTCATATAGAAGAGGCAATAAATACATTACACATTGCGTGGCGCTCTAAATGGGAGCTTTGATATTATGGTCAGAATTAGCTGGGGAGTTCTGCAACATCAACGCGCACAAGTCTAATTGTTAACAATTTGTGGAAGATTCTTCCTCTGGTCGATCACAGATTTGCACTCTTTGGGAATTATTAAATCTAAGGGGCTTTTATAAATAAATTTTGGCTTTCGTGTTTAATATCTTACCTTGGCTTCATAGGCAGCTCTCCGATCTCTATTCTGTTAAAAATGATAAAATGTCTGTGCGTGATTAATTCAACATGTCAAAACCGGTTTCTATTTAATTTATTCGCCCACAGCTGACGAGGCAGTGGTTTACTAAAAAATCAAACGGTTCCGTTCTTTCTTTTCGTCCTTCTCCTCGGAACATCGGACACAGCAGGGTGTACCGTATCCGGTATTCCACAGTGTAATGGGCCAGTTCTAACATACGCTTCTTTAGCTTAAAAGTCAGTGAAGTATTTCTTGATGCTTTTATGTTTACTTGTGCAACGTGGAACTAGATACACAATGAATATTTTATTAACCTTGTTTTATCGGTCTGAACAGAAAGCCCAGACACACGAATTTAACCGTTATAAGTATTGTGAAAGGTTTGGCAGATTCTAGTAACTTTTACTTGATCGCATAGATTGTGGAACTATTATTGCCTATAAAGGGATATGTAAAATATGTTTAGTTTCGTGTTATCTTACCCCAGCCTTAACCATAGCTTGCCACTCTCGTGCCTATTAACAAAACAAAAATCAAACGACACATCGGGAAAATGCCTAAATTCGACGTTTTGACAACTTCTGTATGCATTCTTCCAACTTCCAGTCTATCTGTATGAGATAATGCAGCGCCAAGCGAAACACAAAACACAAAAAGCGAACAACCCGGAAGTTTAAGCAAATAAAAACCGCACTTGCAAGTTCAGCTATCATTGCTTGCAACTCTAAAGTGCGATGTAACTTTACTCAGTATTGCAAGACAATCTCTTCAAACCACGTTTATATACGAAAATATAAGAAATTACGAATTGTGGGAATTGGAAATCCAATATCTCTAAGCTGCATGTTATCATACCTCGGCTCTTCTACGCCTTTTACGCTCTTTTTGTTTCTGGTAAAAAAAAAAAGAGATCAACAACAACAAAAGGAGTGTTAAAACGGACAACGTAAGGGTAAGGACCGATAAGTCGTTGTATTCCAGTGCCACCAGCGAATCATAAAAAACAAACAAACGTTACAAGGAAAAAAAACCCGAGACGGCAACGCTGCTCTTGTGTGATCAATTGATATGTTCGGTCCACGCAAGGAAATCTTACAGTTACCAACCAATTACCTTTTTCGTGAGTACGGCCGTCACCGCCGCACCAATAATGGTCCCAGCAACAACAACAGCAGCACCGACAGCAACAACTGGAACCATTTTGAACTGATATTCCAAGTAAATGCGGCAAATCTCGGAAAGCAGGCCTTCTGCGCATGTTTGAATGAGGTTTGCGTTTTCCAGGCCTCTGCCGATTTTCCATGTCAGCCGCAAGGGTTTCTGGGATCAACAGGCTTGGAAGCGATGAACTGTCGTCGAAATTAGTAAAGTTCAAGGACTTTGTAAACACAAGATTTGTGCTTTAACCCTTTACTCCCAAGCTTTAAGTACAAATTCTCCCAACCATAAAATGAGAAAATGTATGAGTGATGAAAAGAGAATTCATGTTTTATCAGCTGTCATTTGAGCAAGGTATCAAATGACAAATTCTCCATACTGTATGATATATCTCTGGTGGAAGACTGAAGAGAGAAAATTAAGGTTGATCACTCTTGGGAGTGAAAGGGTTAAATGGGCTAATGGAAATTATGACAGAGAGCCACAAAGCAAGAATCTTATGAACCTCGCAACACCGTCTTGGAAAAAAGGACCTGACTTTCTAGGAGGTCCGGGGGCAAGGTCTCCCTGAAAAATTACGATAGTAGACCTTCCAACGCTATTTCTGGAAACCGAGGACTATATTTAGAAAATTTCACCGGTTTCCGTAAACCGGCCTGAATCCAGCTACGGTGCATCATACTCCTAAACACATAATACACACTTTTGATGTAACTAAAAATATATGCAGTATTTAATTATATGCAAACTATATGCAGATAATTATCGTCGCCAATGATTCGAAGCTACTTGGTCACCAAGATTTTTCATACAATTCTAAAACAACTAAGGCAATGAATATACATTGCGGAAACGTTACTAGCAAGTTTCACAATCCCCAACTGAACTACTAAATAGCACGACAATAAATCAACATTCACAAGTCACACAGGTAGTCTGTAAGACTATCAATCAAAGGAAGGGTTCCACACACAACAGCTTTACACAAAAAACTCGTTGCTTTACAGTAAAATTGATCAGACAACTAAAGACTACAGATTATATCTTTCAATTTGGCAAAACAGTTTCTAGCTATAGATTGTATCTTGGGTCCCTCTAAATATGGCTATAAAGCCTTTTCGTAAGTTGTTTATAAACTATGTAACAATACAAGGTACCCGACAGACACATAACTTGTCAAAACAACGCAGTGCAGTCTGTTGGAGGCCTGGGTCCGGTCAGCTCAAAGCTCAGTGAAGTTAACCCACGATTAACTAACTTTGGTCTCTCGTATAATGGACGTGAACTAACTCTCAAACTGCAGAGTGTATTCATGCAAACCCATCTGAAAAGCTCTTTGCAAATCAAAATATATAAAAGAAGTCGTTTTGTTAGCAAAAATCTTCTTATTTTCAGGTTTAAAATGAACAAAAAGTTCAATTAAAGCCTAATCCAGGATTAACTTAATTGTGCTTTGAACATCTGGGCCCTGGAATGCTGTTTAAAACAATAGAGAACTTTACGCAAACTAGGACGGTGTTAGGAAGATATTTTGGGAAAAATATCACTTTAAAATTAGTATTCATGATTCTCAGAGTTTTCATCTTATAATTGACACTTTTATAGTGTAAATTGGTCGCAAACTATTGCTCCTTTAACAAGCTCGATTTACCTCAACTATAGTTAACTGAACTGTAATAACGTCAGCCAAACTTTGCCTGGCCTTGACTAATTGAGTTTCGAATCTGCCTGACTGATCTAGGCTTTATTGACTGTAATTAAGTGTAAAAATCTTTTGTTATCATTTATTGGGTTGTGTAATTATCTGTTACGATACGATACGATAATCTTTATTTAAACACGATAAGAGTTTAAGCATCAGCTTGTGGGGTCGTGTATAAAAATAAATAGTAATAAGCTAATCAGTAACCTATATTTAAATTATTAATAACTAGTAAAAACTAACATTCCTATAATAAATATCTAAAAATGCTAATAATAATAACAGCAATAACAATAACGTGCTAGTATAGTGTATAATTAATAATATCTAAAATGTTCATTAAAATCTGGGATGGACTGGGCAGATAGGGCGTTAAAATCTATATTACGAAGTGTTTTTGTTCCTTTGGCCCTTTTCACATACGTTGTAGCAGATAGTGTTTCATCGCAGGGTAAGTGCGCTGAAAGTGCGTTCCAAACTATAGGGCCCCTATGGGCTATAGAGTTATTCATGAAATAGGTATTGAACCGGGGCACCTTGAGTTTGTTGCTATTTCTGAAATTATAATTATTATTGGGTCTTTCTATAATGTGGGACATGCTGTTTGGTGCTAAATCATGATATAGCTTGTATATTAATTTCACTAAACTAGTTTTATATATAAAAAATAGGTTGTCCCATTTTGCCGTTCTCAGAACGTCCTATGTAGGCATATCCCATGTTTAAGGTCTTAGAGCTCAATTAACGTGCGCTACTCTTAACCCCGCTTTACGACAAAGTTGTACTTTTACAAAGCTCCTGAACCCTGACGTAATGTTTACCACTCTAGTTTTGTTGACTACGAAACTTTGAAATACAAGTCCTGGTATAAGTTGGTTGGTATATGATTGAGTCAGTCAGTGTTAGTACTAGGATTATGAGGGTTTCTTTCTCTGGACTTTTATAGGTGCGAACACCATAAATAACTGTATGTTTGAAATGATGACACCAGGGCCGAATCTAACTAGGGTCTGATGGGTGGGAAAAGCGATCAAACAGAGTGCTGAAGGCATGCCCCTCTAGGGGCCAATCAAAGTATGTCTGGTTAATCAACCGCCGCGGAACGTCACAGGTATGTTCCAATTGCCGAAACATTTGAGCTAAAGAGTCTCTGCAATTTTGCCACATTTTGGAGATCAATATGAAGCTTTAACAAACGCTTGGCTTTTTGCCACAACACAGCCTGGTTTTACTAGGGAAGAGGACACAAGTCCTTCTGCCCCTACATCAAATACGGCCTTGGATTACACTAACTGGCCTAGAGTTTGAAGAATAGATCCTGGAAGTCAAAGATTATTGACGACTCACTAACCTCTATTAAATCAGCATATCGTTGCAGAGCGGTTCAGTTCATCTCAGACGCATCACAGAGTTTATGGACAACAGTCACACAGTGCATGTAACCTGAGCTTACCAATATCCACGGCATCTACAAAGTTCGTTTGCAGTTACAATCCGTTTGTTTCGGTTTCTTTTGCGAGATTTTAAGCACGCCGTGTTCGACTTAGTTAGCAGCTTTGTACGCTCCCTCTCCTGCCTGTTCCGTGCCGGGAAGCAATTCTGAAAAGACCCTCTGCAGTTCGCTTCTCAAGCGCTCGCAGTCTTCCTTCAGGTGGATATAGGTCTCTTTAATCTCCTCTTTGGAACGCTGATCATTCTTTAACTTTTCATACAGTTGTCTATCGAGATTAATCATTTGCGGAATTACTGCTTTCACTTCTTCCAGACACTCCGCTGCAGGTTTCATGAGATGTTCTGCGTACGCGGAGAATAATGCTGTATCCTTCAAGAACATTGTAAGGTGGATGGACGAAGCGTCTTGTAGCTCTGGACTTCTGTTTTCCTCGTACTTCTTAATCCTCCTTTTCTCTTGTGTTTCCTTGATTTTCTTGGTAGCAGCAGAAATGGCAAGTACAGACAGCCCAGCTGGGAGTGCAAGTATTGCACCGGCAAGGGCGAAAGGCGCCCAAAGAGGAGAGCTTCCCCAGAACACTTTTGGATGGTCGTATTCCACGTTCAACACTAGTGCTACAGCTGGACCTCCAAATAAGGATGCAGCCAGATTCAGTGGGAAAAATATTATTCCAGGAAAAGCTACTGCAATCACGGAAATTTCGTCATCCGACTCCTGGTCTTGTTGAACCTGAACCTCTGGAACAGCCATGACCTCCTCTTCCTTTAGGCGGGCAAGCTCTCTTTCAAAATGTTGATACTTGGAAAGAAAGCTGTTGATGAGAGACTTGCGGGCTTCTGCAAACACGTGGCTCTCTTCCTCCCATTCTTCAATGAGTTGTCTCAAACGGTTTTGCAAGCTTTCTTGTATCAACAACTCGGTCTCCTTCCAAGACTCCATGTCGGCAGGTGGCCCTTCTTCGTGCTTCCAAGAACAGAACCGCTCCCGGAAGGAAGCACTCCTCATATGATCAGCCAACAGATGTGCGGCGTCTATGGTATTCGTTTCAAGGATAATTTGCAGATCTTCCATGTCTTTTGCCTGATCCTGCTGCAGGCGATCCAGCCTTTCACGGACGCTTCGCATGTTGGTCATTGTCTCCTCGCGACTTCTGTCTGCATTTACGAGGAAAGCATCAGCAGTTAAGACCATCCAGTCAATTAGATCATTCAGCCATCTAAAGACGAAAAGAATGGAACCAAAATGAATAAACAACAAATAAATCAGCTTTTAGTAAAATCAACGAAACGGAGGTGGGAAAGTTAAACGTCCAAGCTGACGTATCGGCGTTAGCCCTTCGTCCAAGCAAGTGCACTCTTGTGTGATTTACCATGTCACCATAAGTCGAGGCAGTCTAAAATTACAGTTCCGCGAGTAGTAGCTTTCTATTTAATATCGGGATACAATATCGGGAAAAAGGTAAAAACAAAGTTCGTTCCAATCCAAGATGGCCCACACTTGTTAATCAAGCTATACGAGGCTCATGAATGGATTTACGGGCCTTTTTTTATTGTAATTTTTGGGCGCTTATTGGCTCAGGTAAAGCTATCCGATCACGTAGTTAGGAAGAGAATTATTGCTTACCCCAAGTGTATTTCTAGTCTTGACGTCATACTTCTGGTCACCAAAGAATTGATACTGTCGAGAAGGGAAGTGAACTCCCTGGAACTTATCCCGTACTCCTGCGCTAGAGCAGCTCTTTTGGTTGAAAAGTGCATCACCTGAGTGTTGGGGTCCAACTCTGGCAAACACTTCCACAACATCTCAGTCGTTTTCTTCTTTACCTCTTCAGCTTCTTCTTGTGGTATCTGATCCCACTTATTGAAGACAAACAGGGCGGACTTTGATGAAAATCCACCTTGTGTCTGATCCAATATTTTCTTTACCTTATCGAGCAGCTTGATAATCTAACAACGAGAAAATATTTCCGCATAAGATTAAAGTGTTAAAACCCAATAAGAATCTATAAAGGTTTTCGTTTTCAAAAATAGACCACTGACCCTGTCTTTCTGGACTCCTCCTGCGTTAGCGCTGTTGATGACGTAAATGAAAGCAAAGACATTTGGAAGATACTGTGATACCATGGCATCCATGACATCCGACTCTCCAAATCCTGGACTGTCCACGATTTGCACACCTTCCTGTTGAAAACACAGGGTTTTTTTTTAATACAAATGTTGTCATAGGAAGGCGGCGGGAAGACTTAGGAAGACTTCAATTTTATTTAAAATGAAAAATGAAAGTACAAGAAAATGAGAAGATTCTGCCCGATTAATGTGCTCTCAAAAACTGAAAAAGTTCAGCATTGGGCTTCGAATCCTTTAAGCCTGTTTGTAACTTGGATTTTGTTGCCCACTTCAAGATTTTACCGTAAAAGCACTTGAGATCAACAATTTGGTTTGTATAAAATTGACACGCGATCAGAAACTGAAGAGGACTGATGGATGAGATTTTCTGGACTGGAAGTATAATGGAATAATAGAAATTTTAGAGCAGGAATATAGTTCATTATTCCTCTTCAGCCCCAAACATGACGTGTGTAAATACGAATCCAACTGAACGTTACTGGGACGTTTTATTCAATCGTTGGATTTATGCTAAGGTTCATGCACGTACTGGCTCCAATGTTGAAACCCAATAAAACTAATCCAGAATTAATTATTTGTTTCCTCTAACCTTTTAGCTAACGAATTGCAGGGCTTGGTCGAAAACGAATGGAAGAGCCTGTTTAACCCAACACTTATCACTGATTTGCGAGCAAATTATTTCCATTCTCACGCTTAAATATAACACTAAAAACGTTTAAACCACAAGAAATTCACAAATGCTGAACATTCCCATATTTAGATTTGCCACCGGACAGAACACTTTGTACTATATAAATGTAACCCTATGGAACAGTCTGAAGCTGGCACTCAAACTCCACAAATCGCTACCGGGGTTCAAGAGAGCAACAAATAGGACCTGCTTTGCCACTTTTTTAATGTTATTTTCCACTAATTTTTAGTGGAATTAATTATTCTTATTGTAATTATAATTAATATAATTTTCGTTAATATTTACTTAAGTTATCAAGTATTGGGCAATGTCGTTAGCTCTGTAGGGACGTGTTAATAAAATACGTATGCATGTAATCTAGGGTTAGTCTGATGAACAAGTGGGCCCGGTTGTGTTACAAGTACGGTCTATATATAGACCTTTAACTTAGAACAAACACAAATGTGATCAAGAATTGTCTACCTTCAACAGCAGATGAGGCCAATACAGCTCCACTTTCTCGTACTCGGGGTTTTCACGGGCATCGCCCTCTGCAACGACGACTGTTTGAATCTTCTGCTTAATGCTTTCAAGATCCATTCCTTGAAAATAAATTGACTCTGGTTCAGGCTTGTCTTTGGAATGGACGACCATACCACAAGCCTTCCCATATTTGAGTTCACAAATGACCGAGGTTGAGCTGAGATGCGCCTTGGGCAAGGGGTCCTCTCCAAGAATCAGATTCAACATGCTGCTTTTGCCAGCACTCGTCTCCCCTGTATACAACAGCAAAATAAAAAGAAGTTCAAGTCATTCTAACTGGAGAGGTGTTCCGAGTGCAAGAACAACAAACAGAGCTCAGGAGAGAAGCGATATGTTTGCACAGCCCGAGCAGGAAAGGTTATCCAGTATCTGCCTTCCGGTACAGTGAAACATGCAAAAGTTTTCATTCAGTCACTCTTGTCAACCCGTTTGCCGCAATGCGTACATGTGTCTACTGCGCGGCAGTTAAATCAAGCAGTAGTTCTCGCTAAAGCAAGGAGAGAGAAACTAAGAGAGATTATTTTATTTTGTGGATAGATTAGTTGATGAATAATCACCACTCTCTTTCTATTCATGACGTTATTTCGCACCTGCCACAAGCACAACGTACTGCTTCTTTTTGAGCTGCTCTCTAAGTTCCCTAATTTTGCCAGCCTGGGATTCACGAGCGTCCTTGATTTCGTCCCCAAACTTGTGAAGGACTGCTGTCGCTTCCGTGTACAGTTTATCGAGGTCGGACCTTCTTCTCTCGTCTTGAGCTTTTGGATTTGCAAACACGTTGAAACCCTGAATAAATTTTAAAAAGGTTGAGTTGTTTACAATATATCTTTAAATTTGCCTGGATAACTTACCACAAAAGGTTACTTTGGTGTTCTTCGTTGTAACGAATTACAATTATCAAGAGTTCGCTCGAACGAACTATATGCAAGTTAGAAAACAACACATTCTTGTACGTGTAACCAAGCGGACTACGGGACAGTGGAGGGCAGGTGGCAAGGAGCGGTCAAAAACACAAACTGCTCAAAGCAAACTCCGGGACAGAACTGATTTATTGACGTCAATTACACGCGATAAAAGCTGACGCGAACGACTGCGTGATCCGTTACCATATTTTATTCAATCATCCGGTTAATATTTATCTGTTTTATCGGATTACCGAGACCATAAATGTGAACCTTCTATAACAGGTCATTCATGTGACCATACTAAACTTCACTCTTGAGAAAACATTTTGTGTTCGTCGTCATTTGAAATCCGAGTTAATGAATACCCGTGAATATGTATACCGCTTGGAAGAAAGATACGCCGTTCAAATGATTTGAACGCCGGTAAAGCGGGCAAGGTTTGTGCATTTTAGAATATGTCCTGCCGATTTTCGCTTTGATTTGAGAAGATTAGGCCACGTTGAGGTTTACAGAGCAATTATTTGAATCAGACTCCGTGAACTGTGGAGCCGATTGCCTCATTAAATATGCATGTTACGCATGATGAGTGCAAGCGTGTTGGGTGGTAAAGGTGGTGTTACACTGGTCGATTTGCAACGACGATTTACAACGATACGATGTTGCGCTAAAAATTGTTCAGGTGCAACACCCCTTTGCGAACGATTTTTCGCGATGTTTGCAGTGCTGCAACGCGTTGCAAGTTTCTGAAAGCGATTCATAAACTTGCAACACCGTTGCGCGAATTTGGAGCAAATCGGCGTTGCAAATCGTCGTTGCAAATCGACCAGTGTAACACCAGCTTAAGGGTGACGTCGTTATTTTGCAAAAATTTCGATTCGAATCTCTAAGCATACACAGCTGCACAAACGTGTGCAAAGTTTCAAATCGCTAGCCCTACTGGGGTCACTTTACAAGAATCCATATCCATTACTTGTTGTTTAGAATTATCACTATATTTAGCTTAAAATTTACACCTTTGTGACCTGCTGTTGGTTTGATCATACTATGGTCCAGTCAACAATTAGGGACATAGGCGTCCTTGGTTCGCTGTAGAAAGTTCAGAATAATTTGTATTCATCTGACAAACCTGTCGAATTTCGAATCAAAGCAGCGATGCCCCTGTAAGGTCGGCTCTCTTTTTGATTAGCAGACTTTAGCTGTGGTCTAGTTCGTACAACAGGCTTAGGAGAGCATGTGAATGGGGGGCGAGCCGAGAAGAACAAGGTCTCGTGCCAGACTTCGAGCGACGCGAACAACAAGCTGCATGGACAAATACAAGGGCCTGTTGTGCAGGCAAGGAGTAGTCATTCTTGCGCGTTAGGAGTGCTTTCCTTTGCTCAACGTTTTAAAATTTGGTTGTCCGATACATACTTGTTTGGACTTCAAAGCTTCCAGACACAATAAAGTCATTTTCAATTATTAAAATACGCATCCGTTTCGGCAAAGGTATATGAGTCTACTGCTCTAAAGTAGGGATTGCCTTGGGTTATAGTGGTAAAGTAATGTCACAAAAAATATCTGAAATGTGGATTTTAGACCATTCTTTGGAATGCCCTGTCTAAAAAAAGGTCACACAAAAAATTAGCTCTTTAACGCATTAAACAGCCGAGATGTGGGCTATTGTGGTTCAAATTGCTCAATACTAAACCCTCTTATTTGGTGTTGTTGGTTCCTTTGATTAAAAACTGATGCTAAATAAGAGAGCTCAGTATGAGCTATCTGGTTGCTGTCACTTCTTAGGTTACCTTCAGTTCTTGTATGTCTATCACAACGAAAGAAAATTAACAGCAACAGATGATTGTCTACGTATATTAAAGTAACCCTAAGTTACCCGCAAGAACGTATTTACACCCTAATAATTTCCATAACAGAGAAAGCTTGACAACGAAATCAGAAGTGTTATGTCTTCGTTAATGTAATGTTACACGAGACAACTTTAACGACTGTTTGTTTCGCGAAAAGTTGTCATAGTGTAACATGGCGTGCCGGACGATTTTCAAGGCAATCTTCGTTGCGGCAACATGTTAAAAGTTTTTGAATGGCCTTCAAATTCATTGCAACAATGTTGCCTGAATTTTGTTGGAGTTGCTTCGTGTAACATCATCGTAATCGCATTTCGTGCAACATTGACGTCACAGAAGCCTGTTCCCATGGAATCAAAACTGTCGACAAACAAAGGGCTCTCTATCTGTAGCACGAACAATTGACTCTTTCAGTTAGTGTCACGTGACCTGAAATGCGTCTCTAACAGTAAAATGTCACGGGGTTAGCTCATGATTTTTGACAAATGTGTTTTGGTTGGCTGATTTCACCGTGGGAAATATTTACTTTGACCTGAAGCATCTCGAGTACCGAAACTCCCAAGGTAAATTTGTCGTGGTCAAGTTTACCTCAGGATTCGCTAATACCACGGGATGTGCAACTGTTACGACGGAAATCAATTAAATATCCCTTCAACATTGCTCAGATCTCGCCAGACATAGGCCGACAAGCCTTACGTCGTTGCTACTAAGTCTATCTTTGAACCGATCGTTCAGTCTTCAGTACACTTACTGCTGGCGTGCCTCGTTTAGCATTTTACCCCACTATTCAAATTACGTCAGTTACATTATTTATTCGCTCTAAGCCACAAAGCTTCCGCTTTGGACATTCGCTTCTTGGAATAGAGTACGAGCCTCCGTTGCATATTTTAGTCCAAAAGTAGCTCATTAAAGCGGATCAGGCATATTTACCTTTCCAGCTTTCCAGTTCGAAGTTTTGTCTTCACCAAGGTGCTCCTTTACTTTATCCTTGGCAGTTTCCACGCTTGATACACCTTCTCCGGAAATACCGAGGGTTTCCAGCAGTTTCCCCATCTCTAAGAAGTTTGTGATGTCTTCTATCTTCTTTACGCGCTCTACCGGTGCCATGATGTTCCAACGCCGAAGCTCGTTTCACACAAACTGCAGAAGCTGAGATACACCAGCAAAATTCACAACAATGTTGTTTATGTTTGCGCAGGCACGTCTTTCACGTGACGTCACGGATAAGCTTACTATTGCCTAATAAGAAGTACAGCTCAAGAGGCCCTTCACATCAGGTTGATCACATGACCAAAATCCACTACTTAACTGAAATTACAAAATTGTTTACCCCATGGAGATCTAAAGTTTGATAATTAAACATGAGGGGGCCTGGGGATCCTGAACCCATCCCATTCCCTGGAGAGAAAACTTCTTTTATTCTGTGCTCCAGATTGACAATGAAGTCACGTGAAAGAAGTCTATAAAACGGCCCTTCTAGTGCCATTCACTGAGGTTCAGCATTTCTCTTTACTGATTAATGACATCCTCGTTCCCAGGCTCTCTTCCCACGGAAAAGAGTCTGGGAACCAGGATGGATTAATGATTGCATTCCAGAAACCACCATCAGAGAGAAATACTCAGAAGACTTTCGCATGCACCTGAACAGCCGTATTAGCTGTGTAGCGTTTTAAACCAAACGCTGGCAGGCCGTGGTGCAGTAGAAGCTTCCTTGTTTGATGGTTGTTTTGATCGATTCGATTTTTTCGTAAAACAAACTTTAGCATATTGGCAACGTTTTGGAATTCTTGATTAAAAGTGTTCCAGTTTACAAGTTATTTTCTTCATCCGAGAAAAAAGTCTGGATATTGCGAGCGTCCAGCATATTGGAAAACCGACATCCTCAGTAACAAAATGCCAGCTGCTTTAACGGGAACCACGTGACGCGATGGGTACCACGACACAACAAACACAACAGGAACTGAAAGAAAGTATAAAACAACTGAAACATCAAACCCAATCTTCAGAAGTCCTTCAAGGTCTCAACAGCTCGAATCTCTTCTTCAGAAATCCATTTGACATCTCAAATCCGTTCCTTAGAAGTCCATCAAGGTCTCAATATCTCGAATCTCTTCTTCAGAAATCCATTTGACATCTCGATTCCATTCAACAGAAGTCCATCAAGGTCTCAACATCTCAAATCTCTTCTTCAGAAATCCATTTGACATCTCAAATCCGTTCCTCAGAAGTCCATCAAGGTCTCAACAGCTCGAATCTCTTCTTCAGAAATCCATTTGATATCTCAAATCCGTTGCTCAGAAGTCCATCAGGGTCTTCACATCTCGAATTCTCTGCTGCCGTTTCTCTTCAGCTGAAGGTTTATTCTTGAACGCTCCAGTCATCAGATCTCTCTTCTTCTTTTGCAAGTCCAACATTCGCTCTTCCACAGTATCTTTCACCACAAACTGAAACAAGTAGTACATAAAATGAGTGACAGGCAAATATGCTTTGCACACATTCGTGTGTGCACTAAAGGCTGGTTTACACGTACGACGCAAACATAAGTACAGCACAAGAGAGCGACAGAAGCCTAAGCATAAAGAACGGACGTGCTTGATCCTTATACTTATGCCGCCATTGTCGCTCTTTTGTGCTATGCTTAGGCTTGCACTTGCGCTTATACTTGCGTCGTACGTGTAAACCAGCCTTAAGTCATAACTGTAAGCTGATTGCTGTCGGATTATCCGTCAAAGTTCTATATCTTGATGCGTAATCAGTCTGACGAAAAGCTCGTCCACAGACAGATAATTCGTCTCTAGTATAAATTGGGCTAAGAATCAATTTGTCATTGTAATTGACATAATTGTAAGGTATAATTATTATAATTTATTGAGTTACCTTGGTGATGACGACATCCTTGGTCTGACCCAATCTGTGGCATCTGTCAAAACACTGCTCCTCCGCTGCTGGGTTCCAGGCCTACGAAACAAGAATTCCAGTTCACGTAAACAGAACAAGCCGTATCGGAAGCCAAAGGACTGGAATACAAGTTCTGCAATACCTGAGACGAGATACTGCTATCAAACACAGAACAAGCCCCACAAAACGAATAGGAGTAGTTACGTCAGAACTTTCGTTAGAGTGGTTTTCGGATGACTGTCGAAAGTAATTGTGTGATTGCTTTGGTTTTGCGTTTGCTTCGCTTTCGGATTGGTCCACACGAGTTTGTCAGCATGCTCAGCCAATCAGGAACAAAACCAAAACCAAACACTTCTCACGCAAGCGATGGCGTGTACTCGCACTGCTGATTGGAAAGTAAAACCAAACGCAAGACCAAACGCAAATTACTTTGGCTTCCAATTGGCTGAACTGTTTTCTCTCGGTCTCTGTGATTGGCCTGTGTGATTACTTTGGTTTTGGTTTTCGACAGTCATCCGAAAACGGCTCTATTACGTTGTTGGCCGGTATACTAAAGTCGACTGAGTTAAAACACGCAGTAAACGGGGTCTATATAACTACGCCCATTATATCTTCGGGACCTTAGGAAGATGGGACTGTATGTACACGGGTACCCACATACATTACACCCTTCTGTGCTAAATAAAAGATTCTAGTGACAAACTGTAAACAACTGACATACAGGGCATCAACCTAAAGTTGCATGATGCAAATATGTTGAAAGCTGTAAAGAATGTATATGACTGTTAGTGTTAAAAGCCTGTGCAAACGAATGCAACATGGCTCCGAGCATTATGTTTCATCGGGTTTTTCTTCACTTACCGGGTCCAACAGGAAGATGCGTGAAGCGGCCGTCAGATTCAGTCCAACACCGCCGGCCTTGAGAGAGAGTAGGAAGACAGTAGGAGAGCCGTCTCTTGTGTCAGCAAACTTCTCCATGGCCTCTGAGCGCCGTTTTAGGCTCATGGTGCCGTCAAGTCGCACAAACTTAAAGCCCTCCGCCTTCAACGGAGTCTCCACCAGAGTGAGCATTGCTGTGAACTGAGAAACGACCAAACTCTTGACTGAGGGATCGTCAGATCTCTGTTTGATTAAAGCGGACATCATGGCATCTACCTGATGAAGAGAAAAAAGCGAACGTAAATATTTGCGAAATAAAGGCACTTGTTTATGTATCCGTTCATTGTGCTTGTCCCTAGATCTCCCCGGTCACACCAAATCGTCGAGAAAAGAGAGCGCTTCTGTCCACTGATTCAAACTAAAAAACTCCCGTCTTCTAAACACGCTAGCCGTGCCACAACCCGCTAACGTTGGACTTAAAAGTCTATTATCTTATCTTGTATTAATTTGAATTTGAAAGAACACAAGAGAAGTGTGGAGCACGACGCCGTGGAGTGTCATATTTCTTTTATAAGATGAGGCAATTGCTAAATCAGAAAAACAGCAACAAGAAATACAATGCAAGCTGACTTCAACCTGACACCCGCAGGCGGCATTCGTTCGCATTTACTAATCAGATCGCGTGTATTATTCACCTGATCTTATAAAATGATGATGATGGTGTACATGTATATCTCAAAGACAGGTCGCACTATTGTCTGCGCACGTGTGAAATGCCAGCAATTTCTGAGTTTCGAGATCTTTGTGCGGCAAAAGGTCACTTGTAACAACAGTACTTAAGGTTTTCCTTTGGCAGGGAGCTAAAATAATTATTTGCGCTTTTGTGTTGGGACGTAAAAGTCGTAATTCAGGCTTTTACTCGTGAACATTATCTCGGCATTTAGAAAACATGTTTTCAGTTGCTTTTACCTATTTCGCACAAGCTCACACAATCTATTACTCTTCAGAAGCGTTCATCTGATTTTACCAGCAGATCTGTACACTCTTTCTTTCGTTTGCTTTCTTTACCTTCACAGATCGCTCTTCGGTTGCGATAAAAACTGCAGTGAAAAATACGAGCGGTGTTTTCCATTCCGTCCAAAAACTTGTTACAAACAAATTACGACTGTTAAGCCCCATGCACACGAGCAAGTTTTCTATGACAAATTTTCTGTGACAAATGATTTGCCCGTGTATACGGTCGAGCAACTTTTTTTTCACAAGTTTTTTGACAAATTTTCGTTGTTTCTTTTCCTTCTGACTTTGACTTCCATAAACTTTTCGCGTGATCTCAAAGCCTCCAGCAAGAGGCTAACTGCATTATTTGGCTAATTCAAAGACTTTGTTGTCAATGTTGTGGATGCCGCCATCTTGACCGTGCGAACACGCTTGCAAATGAAGACATGGGAACTAAAGTTTTCCGAAAAACTTTGACAAGTTTTCGTGTACACGATCAAATTTCACATGTGACAAGTTTTCCTTGTCATAAAAAAGCTAGTACGCCAGCTTTTCAGCAAATGCATTTGTCACAGAAAATTTGCCCAAATTTTCTCATGTACATGAGCAAAAAAATCTTGTCACAGAAAACTTGTCATAGAAAACTTGCTCGTGTGCATGGGGCTTTACGTCCCAACACAGAAGCTCGAATAAATAATTTAGTTCCCTGCAAAAGGAAAACCTCAACTTTTAGGGGAAACTCTTAACTTTTGACAAAAACCGAGCGGTAGTAACGTTTTTTGCAAAAAGTTACCGAGTTGCTAGGTGATGCGCCGACCAGACATCGCAGGCGGTTCACGCATGCGCATGCATTATTGCGACCTGTCCACCTCAAAACGTACTGACCGGAAGTAAGAGGACAACCTCGTTCCCAGGCTCTTTCATTTCCCGGTTGAAGAGCCTGGGAACGAGTTTGGTAAAAGGATAGGAAACGTTGGACTATGTCGCAGAGGAAGAACATAAACAATCTGCTTTAAAGCAACACACCTTAGAACTGGAATGCCACTCTTCCTGCCCGTCAACCTGTTCGGAACTTTCACTCTCCACTGGGACCTCAACAAGTCGATCCAGAGAAACATCAGCACGGCACAGGGGGCACCGAGGATGCAGCTCTGTGGACTGAATCACGTCTTGAATACAGCGGCGGCAGAACACATGAGCACAGTGCGTGATAACAGGGATAGTCAGTGAGTCCAGACAGACGGGACACTCCTCGTCTATCCCAGAACTTAGTAACGTCATCCATGTGCTGATCAGTTTTTGTCGGAGCTCCTCGGGGGTGGCATTTTGATCGACATCTGACGAGGAAAATGAAATGTCGTGAAATGTCACGGGGACGTTCTTTCTTGCGATGTTTGTCTGTGTAAAGCCTTTCAATTAAGAAATATAGTATGCATTAGCGTACTATGCTGAGTTATAGAAGCACGAGGAAATTTGAAAGAACATGAGAGAAGCGTGGAGAAGCAGACACGATACTCCATTCCTAATTGAGAAGATTAAGGGACATGTGGCCCTCTTGCGACAAAGACCGCAAGCTCGAGTCAAAAAAAAAAAAAAAAAAAAAAAAAAAAAAAAGCATTCTTTTAGCGTACTATGCTGAGTTATAGATTGAAGCACGCGGGAATTTGAAAGAACACGAGAGAAGCGTGGAGAAACCACGTCACGGAGAAAAAGAAGGGGTTTTTTTGGAGCAGAGACGATACTCCATTCCTAATTGGGAATATTAAGGAAAATGAGGTCCTTTTGCGTCAAAGCCAACGCAAGCTCGAGTCAAAAGAATTGCGTTCGTTTGGAAAATGAGAATATGTCTATTCCGAAATATTCCGGAATGTATTCTTATTCCAGAATAGTGCCAAACGAACGCACCCACATCGACCTCAGATTGATACATCATGCGTTTTACCTCAACGTTGACACAAGTTAAAACTAGTTCTTGCAGGGACTAGCATTGCATTAATACAAAACAGACGGCAGGCCGGACTGAGAAAACAATATTGCAATGACATCTAAATATATCTGCAATATTGTACTTGCCCCTTGCAGACTGTAGTAGCTTGGCACACAGCTTCGGATGGCAGCAGATTTGACGCAGCCGCATCAGTATTGCAAGAACGTCAGCATAGTTGTTCAGAACTGTTCCTGCCTTGAAATACCTTGGATGAAATAAAAGTGATTTACCTTTAAAACATCTGCAAGTACCCAACTGGAAATAACGTTGCCGCGATAACACATTTTGGATGTAAGTACTGTATAAGCGCTTTTCGGATGACTGTCGAAAACCAAACCCAATACAATCATAGATCCAATTAATGAGGCGAGCAAAAACACGTCCGACCAATTATAAGTACGAGCAAAACCAAAACCAAAACCAAAACCAAGTAATTGCGATTGGTTTTACTAACCAATCAGCAGTGAGAGAACACGCCATCGCCACTTGCTTTCTTGCGTGAAAATTTCGCAACCAGGTGTTGCTTTTGCTCTTGACTGGCCAAGACTGTTGCAAAACTTGTTAGGACCAATCGGAAAGCGCAGAAAAGCAACCAAACCAATCACACCATTATTTTCAAAAGCCATGCGAAAACGGTTCTGTACATAGGGTGATACATGCAGTAAGATAACAGCATTTTAAAATGACACTATGCATCCTCGGAGACCCAGGGGCGAGAGACAACCCCCCCCCCCCCCCCTCTTCCCCCTCCGCCAATTTCTGTGTCCCGCCCAATGATCTGCCCCTGGTCTGGGTGTCCGAAGATGGACACTGTGCAGTTCGCGTTTAGCGGTTTAAATATGCATGCAAAAAATCGCCGGATTCTCTAACATGGTTACCCAGAAATCCACCTGATGCCAGTGTAAACAAACACTCAAAGGGCTCACTTACTTTCCTATCACAATCCTGCCTTCCTTCGCGATTGAATCATAAAACTTGCGCTCTTCCAGGGACAGCTCCACTGGCTGAAGAAACACGTGTCTCTCTGGCAGCTGCACCAACGGTTGCCCATTTACTTTCTGGTCCTTGGTGCGACGCATGGCTATGCTTCTCATGAGAGCTTGGACACGCCTAAAGAGGAAACATCAAGGGTTACGAATCTAGTTGAATCCCTTCCAACTGACCCTTCATCCATTATACCGTCAAAGATTCACTCATCCCAAGAAACGCCCAACTCCTGAACTGTCAAATGACCACACGAACTCAAATGAAAGCTCTCAATGAGCACATTTTGACAACAGCACTCGCATTGCTGTTCCAACCTAATTCGATGCATTCTGTAACGTAAGTTGTGCACAATAAATTCCTCTTATTTCCACTGACTTATTCAACGTGACGAAGGCCTGGGCCGTCTGTGGGGGCTCATGGTTGGGTTACCGGGATGCTTTTGACGTCACGGGCCTGGGCGATGACACCGCGGAAATATGTTGACGTCACTTTCGTTGGTCAGCGTTCGTCCCCATGGCTATCTAACTTCTCATACTTTGAGGTAAAAATTCACATCGTGTGCAAACCTCGTTTTTCTTGTGCACAACTTATGATATAGAAAATGCATTGAACTAACTTGTAGTTGAGTGTCGAGTCCTAGTATTGAGTTTCTTGGCTAAGTCTTGAGGTTTTACGAACGTTACATTTAACTACAAAGTCTGCACTTGAATCCACGGTTTTGTGCAATAACCGCTGACTCAAAAGCAAGGTGACCGCACGGCCAAAAAACGTATTTCCGCGGTGTCCTGGGCGATGCAGCTGTTCTTGCCAAGCCTTACCCCAATGCATTCTTGTCTCCCTCGCTAAGCGGACGCTCAATGCACCGACGCCACCACTGTTTGTCTGTGAACGGATCCAGCTTGAGGAAACAGATGATGGACCAGAGATCCTTCATGGAATTCTGAATGGGTGTACCAGTGATGACCCAGCGTCTCTCTGCTTTCAGCGCATGTGCTGCTTTTGACATCTGAGCATTGGGATTTCTGATGGTGTGCCCTTCATCCAGGACAACACGCAGCCAATTTAACTTTATTAGTGCAGAATTACCCTGCAGATATGTGAACAAATATTAATACTAACATGAAAATTTAAACCCTGAAACCAACTAAATCCTAACCCAACCCTTAAAAAAGAAAAACTGGGCACATAAAGGTCCATGAACGCCCCCAATAAATCAAATTCAAGTTTTTATTTAAATTCTCTCACACGAGAAAACATCACGTAGTAAGGAAGACCTTTTTTTTTCTGATAAGCTGCTTAGATCAATCCTCATGGTGTTGCTCGTAAAATTGAGCACCCTAAGCAGTTTTGACCGATTTTGATCTCTTAGAGGTAGGACAAGAATCCCAGTCCTTATTTATGAGGAAGTTCCCCCCTCCCTAGGGGGTCTAAACCAGACAGTGAGTATACATTTAAGGCTCAATTCACACACCTTGGAGAATTCAGATGCCAGGGTTTGATAGGTTGTCAGAACAACGTCTTGGTCTGCGAGTATATTTGCTTTCTTGGTTCGATCAGAGCCATAATACATGTAAACATCAAGAACTCCTGGATGTACATGACTGCTGAGCTGATCCTAAAAATCGCAACATCACATAATAATCTTACTTCAGATAATAGTGTTTTTTACCAACACATGTCATGGCTTTCAGCAAAATTGTATCAGTAAGTTCACAACACTTGTTGTTACATAAGTACCTGCCAGTTGCTCATCACAGACAGAGGACAAACCACGAGAGTAGGCCTGGGTCCACATGTTGCTGGGGTCTTTGTCACGGTGCTTGGTACCAGTCCTCCACTGGTGAAACCAGTTCCTTCACTTGGTGCAGACTCATCAGTTACAGAACAGACTGCTGTTACAACATAAGATAAATGGGATCGATAAATGTGTAAAGAAGCACTCACTGTCATTGTGAGTGTCCTGCAAAGTAAAAAGAAATATGCAATCCACCCCAAGGTCATAAAAAATATCCAAACATGTTCCCAACCTTGTGGTCATCAAAATTGTTCAAAAAAGTTCACCCCCCTCCCCCCCCACACGGTCATCAAAATTTTCCAAAAATTTCCCCACCCTGCAGTCATCAAAATTTTTCACAAATTTTCACCGCCCTGCAGTCATCAAAAATTTTCAAAACTTTTCACCAGTCATCGAAATTTTTCACAAATTTTCACCACCCCACGGTTAGCAATTTTTTTACAAATATTTCCCCTTCCCACAACCATTAAAAATTTTAAAAAAAATTACTACCCTGAGGTCACCAAAAATTTTCAAAAAATTCACCACCCTGCAGTCATAAAAGTTTGCCAAAAATATTCACCACCCCACGGTCACGAAAGTTTCCTGCAAATGAAGGGGAATCCATCTTGAGGGTTCAGGAAGTCAAAATGTGAGCAACAACAGTCTTCCTGGAGACTACTTTAACCCAGACAATCACAGCCAATGTACTGAACATACCAATGTCTGATATCTCTGGAGCAGCATCAGGCTTCATTCTTGGTAGAGGAGGAGCACCAACAAGTGCTTCCTTCACAAACACCACATCACCACCTGCAGAACTGCTGGAATTTGTGACAAAGGAATCCCTACCTTCGTATTTACCTAGAATCATAGTTGGAAGAAAACACTTGGCAAACATATTTTACATAAATATGTTTTCAGTCCCAGAACAAGACAAAACAACCCATACACTCTATTGTATGGGTTGCTGGCAAACTCAGTACACTGTAAGTACAACACGCAGCTGTTTAATCTTTCACTCCCAAGCTCAAAATGCAGTATCTCCAAACTTTTTAAGAAGGAAATGTATAAGTTAGCAACTGAGCAAGGTATCAAAAGCCAAGTTCTCTTTACTCTGCTGCCAAAACTGAAGGAGAAAATTGAAGTTGATCACTCTTGGTTGTGAAAGGGTCAAACCCTTTCACAACCAAGAGTGATCAACTTCAATATTGTTCAGTTTCTCACCAGAGACATGTCATAGTATAAGGAACTTGCCTTTTGATACCTTGCTTAGATCAGTTCTTACCACATACTGACATACATTTTCTTCTCAAGAGGTTGGATCGAAGAGTCTGTATTTTGAATTTGGGAGTGAAAGGGTTAAAGTGGGCTTCAACAAAACGATGATGGCACCTTTCTTCCCTGTAGTCTGCTTGGGGGCCTTCTTTGGTTTCTTTGGTTGGACAGCTGCATCTTCCTCAATTTTGTCCTCATCCATCACAGTTTCCATGTACTTAATTGTCTTCCTTGTAGTCCTGCCACAATTAAAGAAATGTGTGAGTTATGGTGCTCACTAGTAATCAACTTAACTGGTGGTCTGGTAAATGAGGTTAGAAAACCTTCCTACCTTGAGGAATGCCGGAGTGGTTGCTGGCTACAGGTCTCTTCAGGAAGTAGTGTTGGTACAAAATCAGGGTCTTCTTTCCCTGTCATGATACAGCTGGGTTCCTCATTTACGCATTCATCCTCTTCCTCCTCCCACTCTTCTTCATCAACACTCTTCTTCCGTTTCCTCCTCTTTCTCAATTCCTTCCTCTCCTTCAACGGTACATGTACCTAAACAATCACATAAACAGTGGAAAACAAGTCCTCAAAAATTAATATATATTATGTTGTTTTCCATTTTATTTACAAGTTATTATAATTTCAGCTGTCAATTAATTTCTTTAAATAATATTATTGTAATCTGGGTAAGTGTACTGTAGTCCAGTGAATTGCGACTGACAAATCAAAATATAATTTAATCCTTTGTTTGCTGAACTCTGCTCTATTACGTATAATGTGTACATTATACCCTGGACTATTTTTAATTTGTTGACCATTTAATTGTTTATGGGGCAGTTTTGGTTAATTACAACTCTTTAGTCTGACACCATTTTTTTCACAATTTAACATAATAATTTTTAATTTTTTTTCCAAAGTACCTAATCCTACATCATCTCAACTGCTACCTTCTGTCCTGGTGTCTCTGGTTTCCAGTCCTGAATTTTGACCAACGGCTTTCCATTGTGGAAATTTGTCAGTATTAAAGAGATCACCTCCAGCGTTTTGCCAAGCCCCATGTCATCTGCTAGAATCCCTCCCAACACACACTCAGGCCGTTTGCTTGCACTGTGGTTCGTTGCAGAGTTGAAGTACTCCTTTCCTTTCTTGCTTGCTTGTTCTTTCCAGAAGGGAGGGAGGTCTCGTGAATTCTCACGAGCTACCATCCATGCTAGTCCTTGTTTTTGATGATGGAATAGTTTACTCTTTAATGCCTGCAGGACGTGTAAGTCCAACAAGCTTTAAATGTGCAACAATGAAATAACAACCTGCACCTTGCTTTATGGAGGTTGAATGCCTAGGTCCAAGACGAGAAGCACTGCTTTCATGGCTGGCAATTTCGGCAACCCAGCCACGAGACCCTACAATGGCCCAGGCACCTATCACACTAAATAAGTCAGTCGGAACTCGCCAAATAGTCAAACTGAGAACAGTGGAACAGGAGGGGGGAAGGGGGTACAAAACACACACTCCACTCCGCCATCCTTGTACAAAAGTACTGTTTCGTGGAAGTTAAATACAAACTAACCTCAGCTGGTTCCAATACTGCAGTTTTGTCCTCTACTCCTAATTTATTGAAAAGACCATCCAGCTCATCTTTCATCTGCAAAAAATGGAGAATCACACATCAAGTTAAACTTGCTTAGAACATACTATTTTGATACCAAGTATTGTCAACACCCAGTACATTTTAAATAGACTTGATCAATATTGAACATGAGTACACAGGACACTCAGTAAAAAGAAGACTGTAGCTATGATCATGCACTAGGACAGATAGTTAGTTCTGAGAAAGTTATCAGGAAAATCTTCTAACCCAATGAAAGAGTCTGGGCTTAAACTAGCAGACAGTTTAAGGCTTCTGTCACACCCTGCACACAACCTATTATTGGCAACTTTTCATTAGTCTTTGTTCAACAGTTTTCAATTTTAGTTTATTTGGATTTAGAGAAGAAAGGATCAACTTGCAATCAACTTTATTTAGTTCTTTACTAGATAAAAATATTATAAAAATATTATGCAGTATGGGTAACCTGGCATTTGATAGCTTGCTCTGATGAAAGCTGACCAAACTATTAATTAAATCTCAGTTATCACCAAATATAACTTTTTTTAAGTCTTAAGTGCAGGCTGGGAGAATTTGTATTGTACATGTGTCATAGTTTTAGGGATTACAAAGGTGACAGAAAAATAAAGCATATCTCCACATTTACCTTTTCTTTGGAGATCTTTATGGCTGGTGGACCCACCATGTATAAGCTGTTGGATGCCCCACTCTTGTTTAGGGCAGGCTCCTTTCCTCTCCTCAGCACATAGCCATACCTACGCATTGTGTCGATCACTGTCTGCTCATCTTCAGATTTGCTCCAAAAGGAGATATCACAAGGCATTTGGTAGATGTTTGTTTTTCCAAAGGGTACCACGCTAAATTCCCAGCAGGTACATAAAATATAATAATGATCACAATGTTGATGTTGACAAGCAACCCAATCCCTGGAGCTTCGAAGTACAAACACATCTTGGCCATGTTGGTGCCAAGTTAATTAATTCACGAGCAAATATAATCTGGCCAACCCAACATGGCCAATCAATACATGATACTATGTACTATGTCACATAAAACCAAGCCAAATATGAGGGCCTCGGTTTTAAGGTTAGAAGCTGCAGCTTTAACTTCCAGGCACCGCTATACAGGTGCAGAATAAGAATGTGGAGAATCTGAAAAGCAAGAATGAAAACTGGATCTCAACTAGTACTTTCGCACCATCAGGCCGCGCGCCCCAAAGTAGACAACTTGTCAAACGGCCAAAAAAGCAACGTACATGCATTTACCTCTCAGTTGCTGGCAAACTTTGGAGGGTAGTTTCTGTCAACAGATGAGTAACGATTGAAGCACTGTCACACACTAATCACTGTCTTACGGTATATAACGACGGCAAATCCTCGTGCGCGCACATTAACGCTGCAGCCATAATACTATACAGAATATTAAGTGCACTCGGGGCATCGTTCGAGTTCAGGCTTACCCTTCTACTCTTGCTAATCCTTTGTCCAACACATCAGCAAGAGCCCGAGCAAGTTCCCTTTTGATGTGTCCGACCTGAATGCCTCGCACATTGTCCACGCGTACAGCATTGCGGTCGTACGGATTGTGAGGTTCTCTCACCAGCGACACCATTTCTCTGCTATTCACTTGACCATTGTAATACCTTATACCCACAATATCTCCCCTGTAAACCCCAGCGTACACTTCATCGTCCAGCTCATCAATTGAAGTTACGTTCACAACGCTACTGAAGGACGAACAGGCCATATTTTTGCAGACCGACTGGCGCTCAGTTGACAGGCTCTCAGTTCACAGTCCGCGTGACCGCGTCAAGGCAAACGACTTGGGATCTGGTACGAGTAAACCTTGCGGCGCGGGCGCGGACAGAGCTGAATAACGCATTGCGCAGCCGCACAAAGTCAGCGGTATGGAACGCGGGCAAAATTGCGGGCTATTTAAAATGGCCGGGACACCAAAAAGTGAAAAGAAGCGCCGAGGTTAAGCTCGGTATTTAGGGGTTAAGGTTTTTTCTTACGTTATTAGACGAAGGAGTTCATCTTCTATCCGAATTCGGTTTGTAAAAATTTCAAACGGGTGTGTTTAAGGAAATTCGACTCGTGCACTAAAAACGTAAACAGTAAGTTGACATTAGTGGACGACTTTGGAACAAGATTTCTCGGCGTACCGACGTACGAGCCTGGTGAGGTACCACAACACTGAAAGAATCTTCTGTACGGAACCTTCTCTACAGGAAGAACGAAACGACTAAAGAAACGTCCAGGGGGACCGACTTTGTGACTGCCAGATGAACAATCACGAAGGGCACATGCATCGCCTGGCTCCTGTGCCTGCTTTTACCACTTAAGGAGGTCCACCCCAATGTTCTCTCATCCTGATCGCCTCTCAAGAGTCCTGCAGAGAAGCGCATTTACCCTGGATGTACGGTTGAAGCGGGTTAAAGCGACACTCGAGTGAAATAAAAGCCGTCTGTTGAGCTCACTTTTAAACTGTTAAGATTTAGTTTTAGTGTGTCGAATGGAGGATTTGATGTAGCATTAAAATTCACTTTGTAAAAAATTCTTCCACGCTTGTCTAAAACGCACGGTCGTGCCTTTGTAGAACATCAGGAGCACTGTATTTGCGACTAAATACAGGAATTGCACCGGATCACGATTGGACGATATAAATAGCATAATGGTTCCGCAAGTCAGATTACGTAATTCACGAATGTGATGTGAATATTTGATTTGGCTTGTGAATTACCAAACACATATATACTCTGGTATATATTTGAAAGTAATGTTTTACGGTTTGGATGACGACAGCCTTTTCTTTTCCAAACCGGATCCTTGTAGCACCGTGAAAACTCATTTCGCTCGATTAATTTGTTGTAGCACCGTGACAAACTCATTTCGCTCGATCAATTTATGTGTTTGACTGCTCAAACAGTTTGCTGTAGCTTTTGAAGTTGCGAGGGTGGTTTATAGTATGACTGTTGGCGAGACTGTAAAAATTTTAGCGTCGTTGAAATCGGTGTAATTCCTGTATTTATCTGTTGACTAAATACAGGAATGCACCGGCGAGCGTAGAGGCCGCGAACTGATCGGCAATTAAACGAGAAGACGATGAGCTAGCATTGAGTAACCAAGTACAGTGGTTTAGAATTGCTTGATATCAAACTTGTAATGTATATTACAGCAACAGCAGCGTCAAATTTGTTTATATTAGAAAAATTTTCGCGCCGTTCTTAGCAGGATCCCGACCATCCTTAGCTGGATCCCAAACATTGGATTTAAAATATTTAAGGGTCTGGAGGGTTTTCAGTGCACCAAATTAAACATCAATGGCGATGACTAGGTAGATATCAAACTTGTATTATATATTACAGCAACAGCAGCGTCAAATTTGTTATATTAGAATATTTCTGTCGCCGTTATTAGCAGGATCCCGATCATCCTTAGTTGGATCCCGAACATTGGACTTAGAAATATTTAAGGTTCTGGAGAGATTTTAGTGCACCTTAAATCCAACAACCAATGGCAATGACTTGGTAGATATCAAACTTGTAATGTGTATTATAGCAACAGCAGCGTCAAATGTGTTATATTAGAAAAATTCTGTCACCGTTCTTAGCAGGATCCCGTCTCCTTAATAGCTGGATCCCGAACATTGGACTTAAAAGTGTTTAAGGTTCTAGAAGGTTTTTAGTGCACCAAATTAAACATCCAATGGCAATGACTAGGTAGATATAAAACTTGTAATGTATATTACAGCAACAGTAGCGTCAAATTTGTTTGTATTAAAAAAAAATTCGCACCTTTCTTAGCAGGATCCCTACCATCCTTATCTGGATCCCGAACATGGACTTAAAAGTATTTAAGGTCCTGGAGTGTTTTTAGTGCACCAAATTAAACATCCAATGGCGATGACTAGGTGATATCAAGCTTGTAATGTATATTACAGCAACAGCAGTGAAAAAATTGTTTATATTAGAAAAATTCTGTCGCCGTTCTTAGCAGGATCCCGACCATCCTTAGTTGGATCCCGAACATTGGATTTAAAAATATTTAAGGGTCTGGAGGGTTTTTAGTGCACCCAATTAAACATCGTATGGCGATGACTATGTAAATATCAAACTTGTAATGTATATTACAGTAACAGCAGCGTAAAATTTGTTTATATTAGAAAAATTTTGTCGCCGTTCTTAGCAGGATCCCGACCATCCTTAGCTGGATCCCGAACATTGGACTTATGAAATATTCGCTACAAGGATCCAGTTCGGAAAAGAAAAGGCCGTCGTCACCCAAACCGTAAAACGTTACTTTCAAAAATATATCAGAGTATACATGTGTTTTATATTTCACAAGCCGAATCAAGCAATTCTAAACCACTGAATTTGGTTACTCAATGCTATCTCATCGTCTTCTCGTTTCGTTGCCGAGTTCACGGCCTCTAAGCTCGCCGGTGCATTCCTGTATTTATAGTGTCAACAGATAAATACAGGTATCGCACCGACTTCAACGACGCTAAAATTTCCGAGAGCACCCAACGAAGATATTTCTCAAAATACGTTAGTTTGCACAAATGTATGGTTACTTGTCCAAAACATAGTTTATTTTCTGCTTTTTTTAACGTTGCTGGCAAACACAGAGGTGTTCCACACTTCCAGGAAGGCAATTCAGAATATCCGTTTCCCAGCAGAGCGGTCCCAGAAAATCTCCCAGCCAGCAACTTCATGGTGTACCACTTTGTCAGAAAATGTCAGCACTTCAAACAAAAATGTAGCCTCGATTGCAGTCTTGCTTGTTCCCATGCCTCCAGCGAGACTGAAAGCAGCTATCTCTCTCCCAGCAGTCCGATTTATTAATTTTTTTCCCAGCCAGCAAAAAAAAAAAAAACAGATAGATCTCATGCCAGCCAGGACAGGTTGCAGTGCGGAACACATATTTTGTGGAACAGCTCCGATGGGTGCTCCTCAATATTTCTACTAAGTCCAACGTTGGGGATCCAGCTAAGGATGGTCGGGATCCTGCTAAGAACGGCGACAGAATTTTTCTAATATAAACAAATTTGACGCTGCTGTTGCTGTAATATACATTACAAGTTTGATATCTACCTGGTCATCGCCATTGGATGTTTAATTTGTTGCACTAAAAACCCTCCACAACCTTAAATACTTTTAAGTCCAATGTTCGGGATCCAGCTAAGGAAGGACGGGATCCTGCTAAGAACGGCGACAGAATTTTTCTAATATAAACAAATTTTACGCTGCTGTTGCTGTAATATACATTACAAGTTTGATATCTACCTAGTCATTGCCATTGGCTGTTGGATTTGGTGCACTAAAATCTCTCCAGAACCTTAAATACTTTTAAGTCCAATGTTCGGGATCCTGCTAAGAACGGCGACAGAATTTTTCTAATATTAAAAACAAATTTTACGCTGCTGTTGCTGTAATATACATTACAAGTTTGATATCTACCTGGTCATCGCCATTGGATGTTTAATTTGTTGCACTAAAAACCCTCCACAACCTTAAATACTTTTAAGTCCAATGTTCGGGATCCTGCTAAGAACGGCGACAGAATTTTTCTAATATAAACAAATTTTACGCTGCTGTTGCTGTAATATACATTACAAGTTTGATATCTACCTAGTCATCGCCATTGGCTGTTGGATTTGGTGCACTAAAATCTCTCCAGAACCTTAAATATTTCTAAGTCCAATGTTCGGGATCCAACTAAGGATGGACGGGATCCTGCTAAGAACGGCGACAGAATTTTTCTATAACAAATTTGACGCTGCGGTTGCTGTAATATACATTACAAGTTTGGTATCTACCTAGTCATCGCCATTGGCTGTTGGATTTGGTGCACTAAAAACCCTCGAGAACCTTAAATATTCGCTCAATTTCTGCAGTAAACGTCTTGTACCCAAACGAGTGGGTCCCAGACTCCCGACCAAATTCTCCCGCCCGACAATTTCCGGGATTTGGCATCTCTTCATAGGCAGCTGCTGAGCACGAACTAATAAATTTTGAGCCTGGAAGATTACTGTACGTCTAACATTACGTGTAAAAGTCAAGTCCCTTCCGCTCACAAGAAGACTTTCTTACAATACTTTGAGCCATATGTACTTTATAATCTTAGTCTTTGGTTCAAACTCTGCAGTTCTTTGGGAAAAAGCATCAAAAAAGGAATTTAGTTAATCCTGGATTAACTTAATCTACGGTGAACAAGCAGGCCCTTAAGACATGGGTCTGTCTTGGACCAGTGAATTGATTGATTATTTATTTAAGCTCAACAGAAGTTAAGTCATTAATAAACAAACCCAAGATTAGCCCAGTCATGGCTTTAAACCACTAAACACTGCACACTTTCAGTTGGTGTTTTCCAAATCATCGATTCACACATTTGCCCAGGTTACAAAGATGTTTTTTTATTTTTCAACAGCAGTAATTTCAAGAACATTATATCTGATTGCTACACTGAGTCCATACAATCTGTACATAGACAAGAAAAGCATGCATTGTACCCAAGAGAGCTGAGCAATACAATAAACAAGCACATCAAGATAGTGACTAAGACAGTGATAAACAGCCCTTCTCTAGTACTGGCAGAGTTTACACTTAAAACTGCCAAGTCTCTCTTGTGCTGTCAAGCAAGACACAATGAAACAACAAAACAAAAATAATTCTATGCTTTCTGTTGCAGCCACTTTTATTTTGATCGACACTTCCATAGGGTGCAGTTCTCTGTCCCCTTCTATTTTTTTGAAGTTTTTTTCACATTTAGTGTTAAAATGGACATATCTATATCAGATCTGCCACGTTCATGGGCATCTCATCAATTTGAGTGTTGTAGAATTGTTCAATGTCTTGCAGAATTCGAGTATCCTCTTTGGTCACAAAGTTGATGGCCACACCTTTGCGTCCAAATCGACCGCCTCTGCCAATCCTGGAAACAAGAAGGTAGGTCAGTAAATTCAGTCTTAATACAACAACAACAACAACAACAACAACACTATACTGTACCCTATTCGATTACATGTAAGTTGTGTTAAATTCTTGTAAATCAACAGCTAAAAGGGTACTAGCTTCGGAAATAACTGTGAAGCTAAAAGCCCCACAGGACACATCAAAGACTCATTAATCTCCTGAACAAACTCCACCATGCTCTTTTAATTCACACCATACCTGTGAATGTAGTTTTCACGGTTAGTTGGCAAGTCATAATTGATGACAAGTGAAACCTGCTGCACATCAATGCCACGAGCCTAGAAGAATCATAAACAAACTTAGCAGTATACAAAAACAATATTAAGTCTCTTACTTCTTGACTCAAAATTAACTTATAATACACTCAATTCACAACACACACCATGAAACTCTTTGAGGCTGGCTTCACAAACACAAGCAATCGGGTGACGCAAGTACAAGGAAGTACATGTCCTGTATTTTGATCCTTGTTCTTTGTGCTGATATCAAGTCTGTTTTCCAGTGCTCGACATTACTGGTTGCTCCCTATGCCAGGGGCAACCAAAAATTTTGGTTGGGCAGGTAAATTCAGGGCCGGGCAACCAGAAATTATATAGAGGATATTACACGGCGGCACTAAGATACGAATTTTATTTTCGAGTGGTAAAAACAATATTTTACAAACGAGCACTTTGCGAGTGAGTAAAATATTGTTTTTACCACTCGAAAATAAAATTCATATCTTCGCATCACCGTGTAATATCCTCTCTATATAAAATACCAGTAATAACAAGAGCTCTTCACTCACCAGCAAGTCAGTTGTGATAAGCACTCGGCTGGATCCAGAGCGGAACTCCTTCATGATAACGTCTCTCTCCTTCTGGGACATGTCACCATGCTGAACACCAAGAGATAAAGAAGTCTCAGTAAAATCCTGACCAAACCAGTCTCCCAAGTAAACCAAAGTTTGCTACAAATCATAACTTGCATACAGAATTGTGATATGTGGCCATACAGACTCACAGGTCACTAAGTCGCAAGAAAACCATTCAATTTCCATAAAGAAAACTAATCTGACAAGCTTGCATTGGATGAAAAGCTTATCTGACTTTGTTCAACCTGCACTGGATGGTCAAACAGTGAAAAACTTGGATCAACTTGGGTACAAATTTGAGCTCAACTGAAATTAACCAAGTGGGTGGCCAAACAATACTTAGTTCAATTTGGGAGTGTCTCTTTGACCAACTGCAAAATGGAGTAAGCCCTTCAGAGTGAAATTGTCAATTCTCACATACTGTTTATAAATTTCTTCTTTAATGGTTTGGGAAACTCACATGACTTCAGGGGCAAAAGCTTAAATTTGGTACACAAACATTGCACATGCTTACCATTTGTGAGACAGTAAAGTCCTTTTCCAACATTTTGTTGGTGAGCCAGTCAACCTTTCTTCTGGTGTTCAGGAAAATGACAGCTTGAGTGATTGTAAGTGTTTCATACAAGTCACAAAGTGTATCAAGTTTCCATTCCTAAGACATCAGATAAAGAAAAGAAAAAAGTTGGAGGAACCACTTTTAGTCGATACAAATTAACCAGGGCAAACTGCTTTGTAGAGGAACAATATTTTAAGCCTCATCACATTCAGTCCTTCCAGTAAGTCAAGAGTTAATCATCAATCATACAATGAAGGAATGGCTCATTTAGCAAGTGGCACCAACATTCGCAAAATAAAAATGGGCTGCTATACTGTAACTCCAGTCATATTTTTGTTCTCTAACTTTCAAAGCAGAGCTAAACAAATCTTTTTTTTTTTACGATCTATTCAGTTCAGTGTAGTGCTTGCCTATTTCTTCATATCCATATTCATATATTATCAAAACAAACTGCATAACTACAGTAAATCACTAAGCCATGACCATGACCATGACCATAACCACACAATGATGTACTGGAACAAAACTTCTTTCCTCTGTACTTCTTACCTCCTTCTCCACAAGGACAAAGAACTGCTTGATGCCCTCTAGTGTAAGCTCCTCCTTCTTGACAAGGATTTGGATGGGGTCACGCATAAATTTGGAGGTGACCTCCAAAACATCAACAGGCATTGTTGCTGAAAGCAACGTGACCTGAAAATCACAGCAAGAGTTAAGACTGGATATATGCATGTGTACATGTAACCTGGCAATTCACTCTTAAAAGTTTGACTTAACTATAACCCAACCTGCTGGATGATTGTTTGAATACTATTAGTAGACTAACAGTTAACCCTTTCAATCCCAAGAGTGGTCAAGTTCAATTTTCTCCTTCAGTTTCAGCAGCACAAATATATACAGTAAGGAGGTCCTTGCTCAGATGATAGCTGATTAAACTATTAATCTCACTGCGTAACTCATACTATTTCCTCTTAAAAGGGTTGGGAAAATCTGCATTTTGAACTTGGGAGTGAAAAGGTTACATGTAAGTTACACCAATCACCACAGTACCTGCACGTTTGAAGGCATTTTTCGGAATATATCGTAGATTTGGTCCTTGAAGCCTCTGGACAACATTTCGTCAGCTTCATCCAGGACAAAAATGCGGATATCTTTTGTATCTGGAAAATCATTTGCAGTTAACACAATATTAGACTACATGAATTCACAGACTTTTCAAAACAAGCAGTCAAAATCAAGGTCTATTCAAGATTGTAGTGAACTTTGTTTATATTACAATGAATTTCGCCAGATTTGCGTACCAAAGCACGTATCAAGTCGGTCCAATGAAAGGTTTTATAACAGCTGCAACTCACTAAATATGTTTCGGCTGATCATGTCAAAGACACGCCCAGGGGTTCCCACAACCGTGTGGATGTTTTTTTTCCTGAATTTCATGGTGTCCTCTGCCACTTGGGTACCACCAATACAAGCATGGCATTTGGCTTCAAGGTAATCCCCAAGTGCTGAGATCACTTTTTGGATCTGTAATAAAACAATAGTTCAGAATAAATACATGTATGTAATGGCAGGTGATCCAACTTCTCCTTTTGGAGAAGGGTTTGGACTAAAGCTGATTAGAGCAGCAATTCTCAATATTACTTATAGACAGAAAAGGCAGGAGAAGTGCAGAAATTAAACATGCTACTGGCAAACTGCTAATGAAAAAAACTGTCAACTGTAGCCAAGTCTTGATTGGACACCCATTTTGAGCAGACCTTGGCTCGCAGATTGGATTGCTTAATTTCAGCATTTCAAGAATACTGTAAACCACCTCACATTACAGTAACAAATAGTTTCTATATGAACAAGCGTCTGATAAGTCACTCCGCTGAGCTTTGTTTTGTTTCTAAATACAGCTAATTGTATTATGACCGAAGAAACTTGACCTGCTGGGCAAGTTCTCTTGTTGGAGCCAGCACCAGAGCCTGGACCTCTGGAGAAGTCACATCAATCTGCTGCAAAATTGAAATTGAGAATGTGGCTGTCTTGCCAGTTCCAGACTGTGCCTGAGCAATCACATCAAGGCCTGCAAAGGAAAGTAGTGATGAAAACTAAGACTCGCAGCACACAATGTCATTTTAATACTTCTTCACCACAAAAATTGGAAAGGACCTCTTAGACAATACAGGCCTAAGGTTCAAAATTAATGGTCGTCCAGTTGTCCCAGACCACCAAAAACATGCTGGGGCAACTAAATAATGTGCAATGGTTGTCCCTTGGGCAACCAATGGCTTCAAGAAAATTTAGCAACATTGTGCTGTATGATGATACTATTTTTCAACAATGTGGGACACCAAGAAACTGGATTGGACAACCACATGACTCATGGTTTGCCTTAGATAACTGAACACAAAAGTTAATTCAGTGCTCGAAATTAAAAATAAATCCAGGTTGGCCAGATATGCAAATTAGTTTGCCAGGTGGGTTTTCTCCTGGATGACCAGACCATCAATTTGGCAGAGAACCAGTCGTTTGAGTGAACTCTTGGTCGTCTTGGGCACCGGACAACTATTAATTTCAAGCACTGTAATTTCAAACTCTCACAGGCCTTGTTTTTTATGACATCAGTTTGCTTGATGCGTGCAATGAATATTGGTCATAGCATGAAGCAACAAGCTCTTTATGGATCTTCTAGCTTTTCACAAAGCTCATGCTACTTTTTTCGTGTCGTATGCTTTCGCTTATGACACAGAGTGATTTTTTATCCGTGTCGTAAGCGAAAGTTGCAACGCGTAAATCGGGCTTTACCGACGCGCTATCAGTGGTGAAGGATCAGCATCGGCTTTCCGCTTAGCGGGTTGCGTTCCGAAAAGAGTCGCTTGTCAATTAATTTTTCGAGTGCGTCCAAGCGGACGCACTTGCTGGAATTTTTTGCGTCCAAATTGAGATTTGTGCATTCCAGGATGCAATGACGCGCTCTGGATACAACACTGAGGTCTAGTATGGTTCCCAGTCTTTGAGCTCAATCTGGTATTCACAATATTGTTGCCCCAGCATGCTGGGCACTAATGTGAACGTATATTTTTTCTTAGCATGGTTCCCAGTGTGCATTCGTTTTGTGTGCGCCAGTGCCCAAGCACTCAGACACCAAGTGTGGATTGGATTAACTAAATTCTTCCTATTGACTAATAAAATTGCAACTGTAACTTTTCATTGAAGTAACTTTATGCCAAAACATTGTTTTGGTGGACTTCTACCATATCTTCTATTGTGGCAAAAGAACAATTAACTGCCAAAACTTCTGACAATTATAAAGATTGCTCTTTTTCTATCATGTACTGTACAGTTGTAAAACAAATAGAAAGAATTCCTTATTAAAATAAACCCTGGAAGATTGTGCAATATAAAGACATTTCATTGTGCAAAGAATCTTAAATAAACTCAACGAAAAACAACTGTCATAAAGTGCTCGTCCATCTTTCACAGAAACTGATAATTTAATCAAGGAAAATCGCACAATTCAGTTATCCAAGAGCGTCACTTAGAGCGCATTAATCGACAAACCTTTATATATTTTATCTCAAAAAGAACCCAAAGCCATAAGAATACAATTTATAGCAGTCACAAACCTTTACAGCAGGGGATGATGGCTCTTTGTTGGATGGCTGATGGCTTCTCAAAACTGGAATAAAGACATAAAGCATGACAATGTGATTGATGCCATCCAATTCCAAGACATTTTTCACTTACCCATAGGCGTAAATTCCGCGAAGTAGCTCTTCTCGCAGTCCCATGTCATCAAAGCTCTCCACTACTTCAGTCCAGTTGGACTGCAAGAAAGAAAAGTAAATTCCTTTCATCGGATCCGAGGGAAAGTTTAGCACTGTGGTCAGCACCCAGAAAATTCTGAATCATGTGTTCACGTTACCTCGATAGGTGCCTCTGACTGCATTTCTGGAGGCCCCCCATACTCCTCGCGATCGCGTTTGGTCTCAGACCTGGCAAAGAAGACAAATAAACCCATTCATAAGAGAGGTATGGTTGAAATGCCGAGTCGAGATGGGACACGTGGTTCAAAATGGCTGACAATGTGCCGGGAAGTAGGAATCATTTCGCCTTCATTGCTACGTCTTCAGAGTACTTTACGCTTAAAACATCTACTTAATCGAAAGGATATAAACAAAAGTATCGCTCATTCGAATTCTCGCGATCAAAACACCAGAAGATCGCCGTTTTACGAACCTTGAATCGCTAAAATTATCGTAAGACATGTCGCATACACCGCGGTAAAAGGAAGAAGTCAGCCAAGCAGCTGGCCTATAGGGGCCCCCGATGCATTGGTCAATGACACCCCTCTGACGTCATCTCACTTCCGATTGGCAAACGGTGGACAGATGACGCCTTTTATTCGCATATTGTCGACTTTCAAGACTTTCAAACTACAATTTTTTTTTACCAAATTACGCAAATTGGTAAATCTCCCGTATCAGAAAAGACACATCTCTGTAACCTAACCTCCTTTATCGGCAATAGTGGCAAAATGCGTTTCTGACATCTTAGGGTGGCGAATGGCATACCTATAAAATCGTGGGTCTCAGAAAGTTTTGGTCCGATCTCAGAATCTCGGCAGCTTTTTTGATGAGTCTCGAAGTCTTGTTTTTTTGTTTTTTGTTGTTTTTTGTTGTTGTTGTTGTTTTTTTTTTCGTCTCCAAGTCTCGGAGTGGTTAAAGCATCGGTCTCGGATATTCAAACTCTCAGCGTCTGGGCGAGTCTCGGATTTTACCATTCGCCACCCCTACCTTTGGGCGGATGCGTTGCACAAAAAATAAAATAAAAATCCATATGTGAGGTTGACTGAGATCACTTGTTATAATTTGCCGACGTTTGCCTAAATTTGGATGAAACATACGACTCAAACCCGATTGATCCACTGACACAGATAAAATGTCACTAAATGTCCTTCGAGTTCAAGCTCAGTCACTGCACCACCGTGTTCGGAGCGCTTTTTTGTGAGTGCGCCTTTATTTGGTTTTTATCTTTGGATTGTGTCTTGGGCGAGGTCTGCCGTGGAGCATGTGACTCGGCATATGCCGGCGTCACGCCATGTTTGGCCGAAAGGCTCATTGAAGTCGGATCACGCGATGGTTCACTAATCACTCTTAACTCAAAGCAGTCGGCCCTCGCGGCTATAAAAGTAACGGAATAACTGTTCAAGTTAAGACGTTTTGAATCAAGTTCCTGTCAACATATTGCCGGTAAGTACGGAAGCTTCATAGTTTAAAACTCGAACTACCAACTAACAAAGACTTAAATGTTGACTATGCGTACTCTGGCCTACTCTAAAACTAACCAGATATCGAAAACCATTGCTTTGCCTTCAACTCCTGGCTGTGTTAGTGCGATTCCCAAAAGACAAACGGCTCGGCCTTGCTTTGAGGCGATAATGTAGACTCTCCTAGCGGTTGACTGTATGGATAGTGTAGTGAGAATTGATACTTTAATCGGTTTAATAAATGCCAAGTTCTCCAGCCATACAGTACTGATGTAAATAGATATCTGGTGAGAAACTAAAAGCACAAATCTGAACAGTGAAGGTTGATCAATCCTGGGAGTGAAACTCAACTACGTTTTCTCTCGCATTTCGACCTCGGTGCCGAAGATTAGAATACTGTACAAAGAGTTCTAAACCTTTGGGACGGCGTAAAAATTGGACAATTTTTATGTGAAAATCCGTCGTATAATACAATGCGAGACTTTCCCAGTCAGCTATGATTTATACTAACAGTCGACATTTTTTGTACTAATCAGTACAACTGATCTTTGGCAGACAAATGGCATCGGCTACGGTTTCTAAGTGTATCAAAGGTTTTCCTACAAAAGAGATTATGTCGTCCAGTGGAGGCCGAGCAGCAAAACAGATGAGTGAGACGTGGAAGAATATCGGAGAAAAGCAGTTGGGACGAAGGCGTGTGGCAGAGTCGGTCCAGAGTCTAAAGATTGTCAGTAAAGCGAAGTCAGATCTGAGCACCCACAAAGACGAAGCAATGGATGAAGAAGGGAGTGGTCTGGGGAAAGAGAGGGGAAGGAAATCTCTTGCAAAGGTCTGCACCAATGGCGACAAGAAACGGAACGAAACAAAGGGTCTTGGGTTGGCCCTGTCGCGTGTTAGAAAAGGAGTGTTAGAAGGCGAAATCGTTGACAAGATTCTTGCTGTTCTAGCCACAATACAATCCATGGCGGCGCTCGAATTGAAAGTGAAGTTCAGCAAATACTCACTGAGCCTGCATAAGGTCGCTGGACGAGTCAAGCTTGTTCAATGTCGCCTTGTACTGGACGTACAAAACCACAACATGAGGCTAAAAATTCAAAACTCGAGTGCAGTACCTCGGTTGATTCCAACGCCAGTGCAACAAGCGGTCACAGCAATGAACTTGCTTATCAACCGTCTTCCGCTAAACACTGAAGATAGTGTCTTCCGCCTCTTCATGACCATCAGTGACGCTGCCTTCACTACTGGTGCTGCGAGTCATGACGTCATCAATGACGTGTCCAAGCCTGTCCTGAGCCCAGGTGGCGCCATCAATGATGTCTGTAACGCAAGTGATTTCCTAAGTGCGCTGAAAAGTTTAGATATTCAGATTTTGTGTTCATCCGTTTTGAAACTTGAGCTGAAGAAGAGAAAGCTGTTTTCAAAGATCGGACGGAAAATGGTGATGATCGACGCAAAAGAAGGCCTGGAAATTGTGAAAGAACCGCGCGTTCTTTTTAAACGGCGCGAGTTTCGAGACGCCCAGGGTATTGTGCAAGCGTGGGTTAGATCCTGCTCCGGATTTAAAGTCGCTCAACAAGTTCTGTACATCGCAGAAATTATAAAAGATACCAGATAGTAAGCATTTCCCGTAAATCACAGGACACGGGAAGCAAACGCCCAATTGTAGAGTTCATGTCAAGTTTGTGACTCTCTCTGATATGTACCGAATCTAGCATATAAAGTTTTTTTATAAAATTAAACTAAAGAATACTATTGAAAAATATTGTTGCAGTTTTTTAGGGAGGGGGTGGGGAGGGGGTGTTGTACTTGGTGTACCCAAGGTGACTCGGAGAGGAGGGTACCTCGTCAACCTTTCTCCAATTTACGTGAGACTGATGATGCGGACGAGTCATTACATGGCTAGACCGGTATGAAAGTATCAAGTTATTGCTTTGCATGAGACAGGAATGAACTCTGCATAGGCCGGTACAACTTCAGAATGAATCCAGAGTTTTGTTCAATGACCGCTGACTCACAAATATGGTGACCGCACGGTGGAAATACCATCCTCAATCCCAGGCTCTTTTCCCTACCCGGAAAAGAGTCTGGGAACGAGAATGTGAAAAAAACGTTCGCGGTGCTGCGTTTTTGCTAATTGCGCCCATCCCTGAATCAACCATGAAGTGTTTTCAGCTCGCCTGTGCTTTCGTTTTCTGTGTTCTTCCTGTTGGTAAGTTATCGTCTTTAGATCGATTACATATCGCTTTGATTGGCGCAGGTAGTTTAGCGTTTATAAATTACGCTAAAGCAATACTTTGGGTATAGCTAGCTTAATCGCTGCTTCGTCGCAGCCGTTCATTGCATGCAATCCGCGTATAGCTTAGCTTTATTCAAGTTCATGGAAGATTTAGGGCCACTTCATATGAGCCTGGTTACCGAGATCTCGCCCTCCCACTATTTCCTTTGTTATAATTCCGATGTGTTCATATGAGAGAGCGGGCCAGCCCGGTTACCGAGATCTCGGTCTTTGCGACAGGGATCTCGGTTAACCGGGCTGGCCCGTTTCTCATATGAACACTCCAGCCCGGTTAACCGAGATGAAAATGTTTCAACTATACATGCGAGTCTGAAATGTACTTGCTTCTTAATTTGGCTTTAATGGCAGAATTGGCAAAAACTTTTGCTTTATAGACACTCTATCTCGGTTACCCGGGCTGAAATTTCATCGGCAGAAATTTCAGACATCCGGTTGCGCGTTTCACGCTGAGAGCCGCTCAAGAAATAATAAAGAAATGTATGGGATCTGATAATAAATTGCGCTTTTTGCTTAGCTGAAGCACGTTCGTAAAAATGTCTGGGCAGCATTCGGAAGAGGAAAGCTTCCTAAACACAACAGTACAAAAAGTATTTATCTCCGGTAAAATTCGATGTGTACTTTTTTGAATTTAAAATTTCGGCCGACGTAAGAAGGGATTGATAGCAGAATACGCTCAAAACCGGCTACTGTCACTTTTTAAACTGCATTTAATACAAGAACCTTGGGTACAACGCAAAATGTTTACCCCGTACCTGATTGTCGAAGGATTGAACATCTCCAGTGAAGCCTCGGTCAGTCCCCTGGAGCAAATTCTATGTGTACTTTTTGCGTTTGAATTTGCAGTTCACAGCCAGCCATGGCGAATACCTCCCGTGAAATACGCTGACTTCGGATGTTGATATTTTGGGCTAGGAAGCTCCAAATCGCATGAAAATTGCATCAAACGAAAGCTAATTTCAACTAGGTCGTTCAGCGGCACATCTCCCAAACGTAGCAGTCTCTTTTTGAACTGGAGAAACTCATCCCTCCCCCACCCCACTGAGGCAAAATACGTAACAATGTTGAATGTATGAATGGCGCATGTTCATACCGCACGCCGCTGAAAAAGACCGGAAGCAATCGTGGACGCGAAATGTCCGGAATTTCTGGCGATGTCCCATATGAACACACGACCGGGCTGGCCCGGTTGACTGAGTCAGCCCGGTCAACCGGGTTCATATGAAGAGGCCCTAACCTTTGTTGCTTGTCCTTTATGAATAAGTATCTAAGTTTAACACAAAACGGAGTCTGAAGCTCCCGATTTGCTTTCACTAAGCACTGTTCCCTTCTTCGGCACGCTTCCGTTCATGATGCTGTCCGTTATAGCATGTTTGTCGTCTTTTCTCTAAACGTATTTGGCGCTGTTCGATCGTTTCACGATTTCGCCTTGCTCGCCCAGCTCTGGTTCAGCTCCACCGCACATCACGCATGGCGACTTTGAACTATAAACCAAAGAGCAACGCAAGGAAGCGGCATTGCCACTTATTTATTTGCGTTATCAGATTGCAATTTGAAATTCGCTTTTGTTTCTGATTGTCCATGAATATTGCCAAACTTGATGGAGCAAACCGAAAGAGTAGCAAATCCAAATAGAGCAATGAAAGCATATTCATGCGATAATTACGCTCGACCATCTGGAATCAGCAGTGATCCATACCCAATGCGATTAGAACAGGACGCTTGTTTCTATATATGCAAATGCGAGACTGCATAAAACAACAAATTCAACCTCGCGTTCAGGGTCTTGGTCCCGCTCGGTCGATTAATGGAATTAGAACAGTAGTCGTGGACAAACTACACACTTTTCCCCAGGGAAATACGATTTACCGAGGGTGAAATGTGAAAAAAATTTCCCAAGGGAAAGTATCTCGTGTTTCATTTTCCTCAGGAAATCACCGGTCACACCGGTCACACCGTAACCAAGTTGACCTCGGGGTGTTCTTTCCCGCGAGTATATGCAATAACATGTCCGATAATCAACGTGAAGAGTTTACTCTTATTCGCTCACTTTTTGTCACTTTATTTCAACGAGCAAGGCGATCAAGAGCACTGCTATTACACTGTTTGATTGCTCGGAGACGTCGACGAAGACAACAAGTGGAATTATTTCGATTTAAGACCAGTTTGGCTTGTCAAGCAGGGCACCGGTCCACGCGAAACGCTTGGGTTCTTCCCAGGCTGCTCTGGTTTGCAAACATGCTGCAGTCAGATATTTTGAATACGTGGTGGAAGGAGAACTTTCGTGTTTCAAGACATACTTTTGACTTCATTTGTGCGCCATCTCTGCGCGGCAAATGTATCCCACGTGCTTAGTCTTCACTTCATGATCTGTCACTAGCGCATTAAGCGACGAGCCCCTATTGGTTAACATGCTGGGGAAATGAATTTACCCTTGCTGTTTCTTATGGGTAGCTGTCAGGGGAAACTCTATTGTTCGCATGACATATTCAAGGCCCAGAGGGTGAAATAGCTGGGGTAAACTCGGTCACACTTAAAAATTTTAGTTACCCTTGGTAAAGTGAGGTTTCCCTAGGGTAAAAGTCTCTAGTGTAACCACGACTAATGTCGTTTCCTCGCAAAGTACTTATTCGTTTCTTCTTCAGAGTACAATCAAACTAAATTATACGAATTACCTTGGCTTCTGATTGGCTAAAAATTTTTTCTAACAGTACTGATTGGTGGTGCACTTGTATTTGTTATCAGCCTTCTCCCTTACGTGTAACCACTGTATACCCGACCAGGCCAGCATGATGAGGAACGTTACGAACCTGCCTAGTAACTTGTCCAAAGAGGGGTTTCAAGAGTATGTGGACTCCTTTTTTCTGTGCCAGAAACCCACTGGCGTCATCGAGTGCCCCACTGGTGGATATCTCCCCATGGATTCCTGTTCAACTCAAAAGATAAAAATGGGCCTTACGATTCCAGTGTTAAACCACACCCTCAACTACACCATGCGCACAATGAATTGTACATCCAACTTCACATGCACCCCGGAGATGAAAAAATACTTTTGTGACACCCTTAAGGGAGTGCTGTACATCGAAGATCTCCTCAAGCTGGAAGATTGCACGTTTGAATGTTGCCAGGAGGATCGTTGCAATGGTCCTGACCTTGGGGAGAAGAAGGACCTTGATGAGAATCCGACAAGCAAAAGTCCAGGAAATGAGAAGCCGACAAGCAAAAGTCCAGGATATGAAGGCCATTTGATGAGCACCATGATTACTTGGATTGCCATGGTTCTATTCCCTGCATTTTACTAGTGTTTAAGTTACATGCATAAAAAGTAGATGATAACTCTGAAGTGTAGTTTGCATTTGTTTTGGTTTGGTAATTTCATCGCCAGAAATTTCAGACATCCGGTTGCGCCATCTCGGAAGAGGCATCAGGTTTCACGCTGAAAGCCGCTCAAGAAATAACAAAGAAATGTATGGGATCTGATAATAAATTGCGCTTTTCGCTTAACTGAAGCACGTTCGTAAAAATGTCTGGGCAGCATTCGGAAGAGGAAAGCTTCCTAAACACAACAGTACAAAAAATATTTATCTCCGGTAAAATTCGGTGTGTACTTTTTTGAATTTAAAATTTCGGCCGACGTAAGAAGGGATTGATAGCAGAATACGCTCAAAACCGGCTACTGTCACTTTTTAAGCTGCATTTAATACAAGAACCTTGGGTACAACGCAAAATGTCTATCCCGTACCTGATTGTCGAAGGATTGAACATCTCCTGTGAAGCCTCAGTCAGTCCCCTGGAGCAAATCCGATGTGTACTTTTTGTGTTTGAATTTGCAGTTCACAGCCAGCCATGGCGAATACCTCCCGTGAAATACGCTAACTTCGGATGTTGATATTTTGGGCTGGGAAGCTCCAAATCGCATGAAAATTGCACCAAACGAAAGCTAATTTCAACTAGGTCGTTCAGCGGCACGTCTCATAAACGTAGCAGTCTCTTTTTGAACCGGAGAAACCCATCCCTCCCCCACCCCACTGAGGCAAAGTACGTAACCATGTTGAATGTGTGAATGGCGCATGCTCATACCGTACGCCGCTGGGAAAGACCGCAAGCAATTGTGGACGCAAAATGTCCGGAATTTCTGGCGATGTGTAGATTTAGTTTTATCACTGATCAATACGTGTGATGATATGCCTAGGTAATAAGATTGCTCGTTGCCCTTCTTTAATGAAATTCCTTATTCCATTTAGTTAATGATAGGTTCTTAATGTTTTCACTTATTTCTCTCCTTTTAGTGGCAGGTTAGAATATCGATTTAGTAGTTGCTTTTTGTCTAAAACAGCAACGGTTTAGCAAAGCAACAAAAAACTTGGCCATGTAAATCGGCAACGACTTAAGCCTGGTCCTCACTAGCGCATAAGCATAAGCATAAGCATAAGCATAAGCATAAGCATAAGAATAAGAGAGCGACAGTGGCGACATAAGCATAAGCATAAGGATCAAACATGTTCGTTCCTTATGCTTATGCTTATGTCGCCACTGTCGCTCTCTTATTCTTATGCTTATGCTTATGCTTATGCTTATGCTTATGCGCTAGTGAGGACAAGGCTTTAGGATGCATAAAGCGAAAAGAAGTTGATAATCGCCAGGAGTATTGTGTATTGTGAGTATTGTGGTTTTCTTAGACATTAGCTGTGGTTAGACACACCGTGGTATTAGCAAATCCCGAGGGTAATTTGACCACGGGAATTTTATCTTGGGATTTCCGGTGCCCGAGATGTTGCCGCTCACACTGTAACGACAATTCCCACGGCAAAATCCGAATCGCAAAGAGTCGAGAAAACACGACTGCTTCAACACCGGCGTTTCTTTCTCTGTTAAAAAAGAACCCGTTGTACAGAGCTTCACCGGGATCGGGGATTGAGTTCCTTGAGAAAGCAAGCACGATTTAAGCATTCGCGAGGAAAAATTCCAGCCAAACGGTCAATGAGATCTATGAAATGATATTCAAAGCGAAGCGCGGAATCCAGCCGTAAGTTCGGATAAGTTGTAGAGTTAAATTCGTGGCAAACTGAGACATGTCCGGCTCCGGCGTGAAGTTGTTTAGGATTTACCGATTTCCTGAACTGTCACGCGCTGCTCGCGGATTGGTCTATTTGCCGTGGGAATCAGAAAACCTTAGGTAACTTGCTCGGGAACTGTCACGGGCTTTCCTTTTGTTCTTTCTGATGTATCCATGGAGAATGCCCTCGGGAAATTTAGCTCGGGAAATCGCGGTTACACACCGAAAAAATGTTTCCCGTGGTAAAAGTGCCAAAACCCACGGGAAAAGGGCCGTGTGTAACCACGGCTATTAGTATTGTCGTTGAAGTAAGTGCGAACTTACACAGCACTATATTATTTACATATCACTTTTAGAACTTGTAGTGTTTTATACACAAATAAATGAATATATACAATAAAACTTCATTGATACTCGTCTGTTGTTAGCGAAGAAGAGGGAAATTTGGTAAAAACGTGCAAAATCCAAACAAACATCCAAAACAACATCGTATAACAACAACAACAACAACAACAACGACGACGACAAAAGCAACAACAACAACAACAACAGCAACAACAACACCGTATAACAACTGCGACAGTGGAAATATGGTTACGCGTGAACTTGTCAGAAGGCGGGAAAATTGAGAAGTCTTTGAAGAAAAGTTATGTTAAATACATTTTAAATTAATGGCCTGAGGCCCATACTATTCGAATCCTGTTTCATATTTTCCTTTCGACTGACATTTCTTGCCGGGATGATTTACTTTATCACCTCCATTGGTAGAGGTTTAATCTTAGTTCTTACAGGAAAAAAAGAAACGAAAAGAAAAAAAAAAGCAGGCAAACCTCTATATCAGTTCGAGTTTATCGCTTGTGGTGGCCAGCGGACTTCGCCTCTCTTAAGGAAGTGAAAACCTGAAAACACTGACCAGCGGTCCAACGTGACTCGGGGTTACCATGCCAGCAGGTCTCCATGACGCGTCGCCAGGCGTCTGGTGGCGGTGATTTCCCTTGAACGTGTTGAGGTCGATACCCATTTCTGATCTTCTCGTATAATTCCTCGGCAGAAGAACGCCGCAGTTCCTCGAACACCCGCTGACCGTACCACATTTCCCACAGCACCAGACCGAGGCTGTAGATGTCGGCTTCTCTGCCATAAATGCGGCCGCTTGTGACTTCCGGTGCGATGTAGAGGGGGGTCCCGCACAGAGTCCCCGAGATGAGCTCGTTGGATTTAGCCAGACCAACGTCTGCGATTTTAATGCATTTGTCCTTAATCTGGAGGTCAACATTCCACGAAAACTTATTGTTAGGAAGAAATCGAAATTCAGTTGAACGGTAAATCTCAAAACACGGAGTAAAACGGATTAAGGTTTCAAAAATGGAGCAAAACGCACTTATCGCTACTTTTGCGTCATAATGGTGTCACACATCGAATGACGTATTAGGGTGTCATCTGCATTTAGCAGATTCTGAGAAACACGTACACGCGCAAGTCATAAACGCAGACGCTCGCACATACACGCACAAGCGCTCACGTATACACACGCAAGCACACGCACACGTACACGTACACGCACTCACACACGCGAATGAAGCAAGCACGCACATATACATGCAGACATACACACCACGGAAGGTGTTGGTGGTAAGAGCTTGCTGTACTTACGAGAATGTTCTCTGACTTGAGGTCTCTATGCACCAGTCCCTGCTCGTGAATAAAACGCAGCCCGTCGCTGATTTGCACTGCCCAGCGGAGAGCAAGCCTCTTCGTCCTCAAGTTAGTGCCGGAGGTCGCAGGAGCATTTTGAGGTTGGCGCAGGATGTAGGAACTCAGACTCTGGTCGCACAACTCAAGTACCAGGATCGGGTACCATTCAGAGGTCCCTTTTCTGTGGTGCAGTAACATACCATATAGGCCCATAATGTGTGGGTGAGCGGAAAGTCTCCTGAGAGTATAAAAGATAAGGTTATTATCGTTTACTGCCAGACGTGAAATGACACCAACTGGATAACTTCTAACGCCTGAACTGTCCTGAAAGTTAAAAGTGTGACCACTCAAATAGTGAACTTCTCGACGAATACATTCTAATATTCATGTTACTGTTGAGCCGAGTTCATGTTCGCGTGGCGATAATAATTTCGACCAAAAATGGAGCATGGCAGGAAAACGGTAAATAATATTGCTATATTTGTACTGATTGCAAAATTTTCCATGCTGCCCGAAAAAAAAAAGAGGTCTTTTTGCGAGATATCTCTGACTTTCTGCCTATCTATAAAGACATGGCTATTCTCTTTCTCCAGACACTGAAAAACCTCATAGAAATAAGTTCTGGGAAAATTCTGAGAATACTTAATGTCCACAGTTAATTTCCACAGTTTTGCCCAATTCCAGTACAAGTCTCGGAGTGGTTAACTTCAGACAAGTCTCAGCGTCTGGGCGAGTCTCGGATTTTACCATTCGCCACCCCTACCTTTGGGCGGATGCGGTACACAAAAAATAAAATAAAAATCCATATGTGAGGCTGACTGAGATCACTTACTATAATTTGCCGACGTTTGCCTAAATTTGGATGAAACATACGACTCAAACCAGATTGATCCACTGACAGAGATAAAATGTCACTGAATGTGCTTCGAGCTCAAGCTCAGTCACTGCACCACCGTGTTCGGAACGTTTTTTCGTGAGTGCGCCTTTATTTGGTTTTTATCTTTGGGATTATGTCTTGGGCGAGGTCTGCCGTGGAGCATGTGACTCGGCATATGCCGGCGTCACGCCATGTTTGGCCGAAAGGCTCATTGAAGTCGGATCACGCGATGGTTCACTAATCACTCTTAACTCAAAGCAGTCGGCCCTCGCGGCTATAAAAGTAAAGGAATAACTGTTCAAGTTAAGACGTTTTGAATCAAGTTCCTGTCAACATATTGCCGGTAAGTACGGAAGCTTCATAGTTTAAAACTCGAACTACCAACTAACAAAGACTTAAATGTTGACTATGCGTACTCTGGCCTACTCTAAAACTAACCAGATATCGAAAACCATTGCTTTGCCTTCAACTCCTGGCTGCGTTAGTCCGATTCCCAAAAGACAAACGGCTCGGCCTTGCTTTGAGGCGATAATGTAGATTCTCCTAGCAGTTGACTGTACTGAATAGTGCAGTGAGAATTGATACTTTAATCGGTTTAATAAATGCCAAGTTCTCCAGCCATACAGTACTGATGTAGATAGATATTTGGTGAGAAACTAAAAGCACAAATCTGAACAGTGAAGGTTGATCAATCCTGGGAGTGAAACTCAACTACGTTTTCTCTCGCATTTCGACCTCGGTGCCGAAGATTAGAATACTGTACAAAGAGTTCTAAACCTTTGGGACGGCGTAAAAATTGGACAATTTTTATGTGAAAATCCGTCGTATAATACAATGCGAGACTTTCCCAGTCAGCTATGATTTATACTAACAGTCGACATTTTTTGTACTAATCAGTACAACTGATCTTTGGCAGACAAATGGCATCGGCTACGGTTTCTAAGTGTATCAAAGGTTTTCCTACAAAAGAGATTATGTCGTCCAGTGGAGGCCGAGCAGCAAAACAGATGAGTGAGACGTGGAAGAATATCGGAGAAAAGCAGTTGGGACGAAGGCGTGTGGCAGAGTCGGTCCAGAGTCTAAAGATTGTCAGTAAAGCGAAGTCAGATCTGAGCACCCACAAAGACGAAGCAATGGATGAAGAAGGGAGTGGTCTGGGGAAAGAGAGGGGAAGGAAATCTCTTGCAAAGGTCTGCACCAATGGCGACAAGAAACGAAACGAAACAAAGGGTCTTGGGCTGGCCCTGTCGCGTGTTAGAAAAGGAGTGTTAGAAGGCGAAATCGTTGACAAGATTCTCGCTGTTTTAGCCACAATACAATCCATGGCGGCGCTCGAATTGAAAGTGAAGTTCAGCAAATACTCACTGAGCCTGCATAAGGTCGCTGGACGAGTCAAGCTTGTTCAATGTCGCCTTGTACTGGACGTACAAAACCACAACATGAGGCTAAAAATTCAAAACTCGAGTGCAGTACCTCGGTTGATTCCAACGCCAGTGCAACAAGCGGTCACAGCAATGAACTTGCTTATCAACCGTCTTCCGCTAAACACTGAAGATAGTGTCTTACGCCTCTTCATGACCATCAGTGACGCTGCCTTCACTACTGGTGCTGCGAGTCATGACGTCATCAATGACGTGTCCAAGCCTGTCCTGAGCCCAGGTGGCGCCATCAATGATGTCTGTAACGCAAGTGATTTCCTAAGTGCGCTGAAAAGTTTAGATATTCAGATTTTGTGTTCATCCGTTTTGAAACTTGAGCTGAAGAAGAGAAAGCTGTTTTCAAAGATCGGACGGAAAATGGTGATGATCGACGCAAAAGAAGGCCTGGAAATTGTGAAAGAACCGCGTGTTCTTTTTAAACGGCGCGAGTTTCGGGACGCCCTGGGTATTGTGCAAGCGTCGGTTAGATCCTGCTCCAAATTTAAAGTCGCTCAACAAGTTCTGTATATCGCGGAAATTATAAAGGAAACCGGATACTAAGCATTTCCCGTAAATCACAGGACACGGGAAGCAAACGGCCTAGTGTAGAGTTCATGCCCAGTTTGTGACTCTCTGATACGTATCTGAATCCAGCATATAAAGTTTTTTTTATAAAAATAAATTAACAATACTATGGACAAATATTGTTGCAGATTTTTTAGGGAGGGGGTGGGGAGTGGGGTGTTGTACTGGTGCACCCAAGGTGACTAGGAGAGGAGACCCCGTCAACCGTTCTCCAAATTACGTGAGACTGATGATGCGGGCGAGTCATTACATGGCTAGACCGGTATGAAAGTATCAAGTGATTGCTTTGCATGAGACACGGATGAACTTTACATAGGCCGGTTCGACTTCATTCAATGACCGCTGACTCAAAAATTATGGCGTTCCAATCCCGCCAAAAATCAAAGTTGGAACACAACATTGCACTTGACAGATCAACAATGAACTTGAAAGATCAACTTTGGACATCATCCCTTAACTTTAGACTTGATAGAGTTCAACATTGAACTTGAGCCATCAACTTTGGACTTGGATCATCGACTTTAGACGCTAGCCATCAAATTTAGATTAGATCGTCTTGCAGTTTGCAATGTTGGACTTTGCGACGCAATGTTCAATGTTGAGACGTGAGAGGCGTACCAAGCCCGCCAAAAATCCCATAATAGTTTTGAAGAGCGGCTTGGTAACCTCCCCTTTCTTTCCGGCATGGAATCCAACATGGCGGACATACAAGTGTAAAAATAAATGTTGAAATGTGCTATAAATGACGTTATCTCAAGAATAAATAGGCTCGAAGACCCTGACGAGATTGGCGCAATCATATGAAGGATGGACTACATAAACAGGATGATTGTTAATTTGGGCCTTGAGGTGAACACTATGTGCAGTTTGCACGATGCTGTTGCGAATATCGAGCTGAAGTACCGTCGTCGTACGGAAGTGGCAGATGCAGGGTACCAAGCTTGTTCGAAGAACACTGGCAGTCGTGGAAGACCAGCATTCGATATTCCGAACGAACAGTTATCGTTTTTATTGGAACAAGGATTTGGATGGATTTTCCACAAAAGCAACTTGAATAGTGTCATTTGGACAGATGCTTGGTGTGCCATTTACAATCTTTCTTCTCACCATCAGCTAACTGAACTTTCTTGAGTAACAGCTCAGCATCGATCACTGCATCCTCCATGGATGGAAAAACCTTGCTTGTAATGCAGGGGTACTTCCTAAGAAGATCCAAATCCTTGTTCCAATAAAAACGATAACTGTTCGTTCGGAATATCGAATGCTGGTCTTCCACGACTGCCAGTGTTCTTCGAACAAGCTTGGTACCCTGCATCTGCCACTTCCGTACGACGACGGTACTTCAACTCGATATTCGCAACAGCATCGTGTAAACTGCACATAGTGTTCACCTCAAGGCCCAAATTAACAATCATCCTGTTTATGTAGTCCATCCTTCATATGATTGCGCCAATCTCGTCAGGGTCTTCGAGCCTATTTATTCTTGAGATAACGTCATTTATAGCACATTTCAACATTTATTTTTACACTTGTATGTCCGCCATGTTGGATTCCATGCCGGAAAGAAAGGGGAGGTTACCAAGCCGCTCTTCAAAACTATTATGGGATTTTTGGCGGGCTTGGTACGCCTCTCACGTCTCAACATTGAACATTGCGTCGCAAAGTCCAACATTGCAAACTGCAAGACGATCTAATCTAAATTTGATGGCTAGCGTCTAAAGTCGATGATCCAAGTCCAAAGTTGATGGCTCAAGTTCAATGTTGAACTCTATCAAGTCTAAAGTTAAGGGATGATGTCCAAAGTTGATCTTTCAAGTTCATTGTTGATCTGTCAAGTACAATGTTGTGTTCCAACTTTGATTTTTGGCGGGATTGGAACGCCATAAAAAATATGGTGACCGCACGGTGGAAAAACCATCCTCGTTCCCAGGGGGCGGGGTAGGGAAAAGAGCTTGGAAACGAGGATGAAAGTCCGCGGTGAGTTTTAATGCAAATTGCGCCCATCCCTGAATCAACCATGAAGTGTTTTCAGCTCGCATGTGCTGTCGTTTGCTGTGTTCTTCCTGTTGGTAAGTTATTGTCGTTAGATCGAATACATATCGCTTTCATTGACGCAGGTAGTTTTGCGTTTATAAATTACGAGCAATACTTTAGCATAGCTGGCTTAATCGCTGCGTTGTCGCAGCCATTCATGAAACCCGCGTATAATCAACTCGAGGTACGACCGTTCTGCAGTTTAGTTTTATTCAAGTTCATGGAAGATTTAGTTTCTTATCTTGATACGAGAACATTGGCGGCGTTTGAGTTCCTTCAAGATCTGTTGCAAACGTTTCACCTGTTAACATTTCGAGATTTGGAAATTTGGTGCAAGGGTACAAGGATATAGTTGCTAGTGTACGTTAGTAAACTCTCTGGAAGTGTATGAGTATTGTAACGAACTTGTAACGAACTAATTTCTCAGGAAAACAAAAACAAAACAGAGCAAAAAACAACCAGAAACCAAATCTAGTCTTAGATACAACTAGACTGGCCTTGCCAGTGAGCTCGCGGCGTGAGTTGGGTCGAGACCAGAATATAAAATGGAAAGTAGGGGACAAGAGCGGAACTCCCAAGAGAGACTTCCAATTTCTCACCATAAAAATATCACACAGTATAGAGAACTTGGCTTTTGACACCTTGCTCTTTTGACACCTTGATTAAACTAAAAATTATTATTACAACACTCATACACTTGCTTCTTAAAGGTTGAGCGACCCTGCATCTTGAGAATGCGTGACATATCTTTTTATGCACAATCGATTTTGACAGTTTGACCTTGACTCATATTTCTAACCAGAGGCCACGATTAATCCAGCCTTCGCTTCACTACTTATGTGTTTTCTTTTCTTAACTCAATACGTTTCTTCTATCAGGCTTTCGAGTATTCGTGCTCTGTAACAAATATAAAATTGAAAGCGAGGAATGTCACACGACAGATGTTTACAATATTATTGCGCTTTTGTTCACAGTGTGTTCAGTCCATTTGTGACTGCAAACTCAATCCTCAGAATTATTTCGGTGTATTTTTCATTTCTGGTATTTAATGAACATTGCGAAACAAAGACTACATGATCGAATGAAAGAAACACTTCAACAGGCAATGTACGATACGCAGAAGAATTTTATGAGGCAACAGATGTCATGTACAGAGTAAAGCATAAAGCGTCATTGTTTTACGGCTAAAGCTCACCGTAGCTTTGGTTTCTGTTTTCGCCCTGCTATCTTCCCAAAAGTATTTCGTGTCGCCACAGAAAGTTTCGTCGGGACTAAATATTTATCGGCGACAGAGATATTTGCAATACCCCAGAAGTACCATCAAACATTTGTTTACGGCTATTCTCAAAGCTTGTGCGGTGAACGCGAGCCAAAATCTTTTCCTAAAATCCAGTTTATCCGTGCCTATTCCACAGAGCCAAATGGCGTTGAATTTGAATGGGATGCAGTTTACTTTTTCGCTTCACTACTTATATGTTTTCTTTTATTAACTCAATACGTTTCTTTCTATCAGGCTTTCGAGTATTCGTGCTCTGTAACAAATATAAAATTGACAGCGAGGAATGTCACACGACAGATGTTTACAATATTATTGCGCTTTTGTTCACAGTGTGTTCAGTCCATTTGTGACTGCAAACTCAATCCTCAGAATTATTTCGGTGTATTTTTCATTTCTGGTATTCACTGACCATTGCGAAACAAAGGCTACATGATCGAATGAAAGAAACACTTCAACAGGCAATGTACGATACACAGAAGAATTTTATGAGGCAACAGATGTCATGTACAGAGTAAAGCATAAAGCGTCATTGTTTTACGGCTAAAGCTCACCGTAGCTTTGGTTTCTGCTTTCGCCCTGTTATCTTCCCAAAAGTATTTCGTGTCGCCACAGAAAGTTTCGTCGGGACTAAATATTTATCGGCGACAGCGGTACCATCAAATATTTGTTTACGGCTATTCTCAAAGCTTCCGCGGTGAACGCGAGCCAAAATCGTTCCCGAAAAACCAGTTTATCCGTGCCTATTCCACAGAGCCAAATGGTGTTGAGTTTGGATGGGATGCAGTTAACTTTTACACACAAGTAACGAGCAATTCACTGGCCACATCTCGAGTTGTTTAGCGAAGTCAATTACGTCATCGCCCAGCACGTGATAATATGAACCAATCACCGTGTGCTGATCCTCGACCCACAAAAAGGAAAAAAAAGAAATAAAAATTCCGATTTTTAAGCTCTCGTGGGCCCCAGGCCTCCGCGAGCAATAATACTAAACTAGGCGGTCAGATATCAGTGACTCCGGTTGGAACTCCGACCATGCAGAACGAATGCATGAGTATGAATTACATTATAAATCAAACTAGACTGGCGTTGCTAGTGAGCTCGCGGCGTGAGTTGTGTCGAGACCAGAATATAAAATGGAAAGTACGGGACAAGAGCAGAACTCCCAAGAGAGCAGGGGCGGATCCAGCATTTTTAGTGGGTAGTTTCCGAAATTGAGCGCCGAAGGCGCGAGTATGTTAGGGGGGTCCGGGGGCATGTTCCCCCGGGAAAATTTTGAAATCTAGGAGGCCAGAAACGCCATTTCCTGCAATTTTTGACGAAGGGGCGAGAAACAAAATTGAATGTGATTTCGTAAATGCTGCGGTCAGGTATCCCGCATGTTTGATCTTCCGAGACCACATGCTGGATAACCGAGCGCAATCTGTTTGCTAAACTTTTTGTGGCTGTCTAGTCCACATTCAGCAAAGAAATTGGCCGCCAATTTTTCAGCAATTCCGAATAGTCCTTCTTAAACAAAAGTCGGAGAACCGCTCGGCGCTGTGTTACAGAGAGCTCGCCTTTGTCATAGCTATAATTGAGCGTGTTGACAAGGTCAGGCCCTAGGTGACCCCAGAATCTTATAAAACTCAGCAGGCAAACCATCCGGACCGAGAGATTTGCAAGACTCCATTGAGTTGAGAGCGTCATAACACTCAGAAAATCATAGTCTTGAACAGCGGTGATAGAATCTTGCGATTCTGGTAAATATGCTAGTGCTGCATCAAGTTGTCGAGCTGCTGATCGACTGGGACAGCCCGGCGTTTAATAACTTTCACGAAGTTATCCATGGCAAGGACTGCGTAATTGTGGTTCTCGTAATGACAGTGTTTCTTGAATCGGCCGGTGGCGCTTGTCAAAACGTTAGCGGCGATTTCACCAACTTGCCCACATTGTTCGCATTTCGGCCAAATAGAACACAATGTAAACAAAATGCGCCATCCAGGTACTTAGAATAAGCCAGCCAAGGATTGTTGCAGCCAGACTAGTTGGAACTTGACGAGATTTTCTGCCACTCTCGATCGACGAAGGGAATTGAAAGAGGGGATCACCGCGTGGGCTCCAAACGCTCTCGATGAACTCTAACTTCTGGGGATCGGAAAAAGAACTAACACCGCTAAATACCACACCAATAATATCAAAGCGAGAACAATCTTCCTTTCGAAAAAACTTGATGGAGCAAACCGAAAGAGTAGCAAACCCAAATAAAGCAATGAAAGCATATTCATGCGATTATTACGCTGGACCATCTGGAATCGGCAGTGATCCATACCTAAAGCGATTAGAACAGGACGCTTGTTTCTGTATATGCAAATCTAGACTGCATATAACAAAAAATTCAACCTCGCGTTCAGAGTCTTGGTCCCATTCGGTCGATTAATGGAATTAGAACAGGTGTCGATGTCGTTTCCTCGCACAGTACTTATTCGTTTCTTCTTCAGAGTACAGTTAAACTAAATTATACGAATTAACTTGGCTTCTGATTGGCTAAAAGTTTTTTTCTAAAAGTACTGATTGGCGGTGCACTTGATTTTGTTTTCAGCCTTCTCCCTTACGTGTAACCACTGTATACCCGACCAGGCAAGCATGATGAGGAATGTTACGAACCCGCCTCGTAACTTGTCCAAAGAGGGATTTCAAGAGTATGTGGACTCGTTTTTTCTGTGCCAGAAACCCACTGGCGTCATTGAGTGCCCCACTGGTGAATTTCCCCCCATAGATTCCTGTTCGACTCAAAAGATGAAAATGGGCCTTACGATTCCAGTGTTAAACTACACCCTCAACTACACCACGTACACAATGAATTGTACATCCAGCTTCATATGCACCCCGGAGATGAAAAAAAACTTTTGTGACACCCTTAAGGGAGTGCTGTACATCGAAGATCTCCTCAAGCTGGAAGATTGCACGTTTGAATGTTGCCAGGAGGATCGTTGCAATGGTCCTGACCTTGGGGAGAAGAAGGACCTTGATGAGAATCCGACAAGCAAAAGTCCAGGAAATGAGAAGCCGACAAGCAAAATTCCAGGATATGAGAAGCCGACAAGCAAAAGTCCAGGATATGAAGGCCATTTGATGAGTACCATGATTACTTGGATTGCCATGGTTCTATTCCCTGCATTTTACTAGTGTTTAAGTTACATGCATAAAAAGTAGATGATAACTCTGAAGTGTAGTTTGCATTTGTTTTGGTTTGGTAATTTGTAGATTTAGTTTTATCACTGATCAATACGTGTGATGATATGCCTAGGTAATAAGATTGCTCGTTGCCCTTCTTTAATGAAATTCCTTATTCCATTTAGTTAATGATAGGTTCTTAATGCTTTCATTTATTTCTCTCTTTTTAGTGGCAGGTTAGAATATCGATTTAGTTTGACTTAATAGTTGCTTTTTGTCTAAAACAGCAACGGTTTAGCAAAGCAACAAAAAACTTGGCCATGGAAATCGGCAACGACTTAGGATGCATAAAGCGAAAAGAAGTTGATAATCGCCAGGAGTATTGTGTACTGTGAGTATTGTGGTGTTCTTAGACATCAGTATTGTCGTTGAAGTTAAGTGCGAACTTACACAGCACTATATTATTTACATATCACTTTTAGAACTTGTAGTGTTTTATATACAAATAAATGAATATATACAATAAAACTTCATTGATACTCGTCTTTTGTTAGCGAAGAAGAGGGAAATTTGGTAAAAACGTGCAAAATCCAAACAACATCGTACAACAACAACAACAACAACAACAACAACAACAACAACAACGACAAAAGCAACAACAGCAACAACAACAGCAACAACAACTGCGACAGTGGAAATATGGTTACGTGTGAACTTGTCAGAAGGCGGGAAAATTGAGTAGTTTTTGAAAAAAAGTTATGTTAAATACATTTTAAATTATTGGCCTGAGGCCCTTACTATTCAAATCCTGTTTCATATTTTCCTTTCGACTGACATTTCTTGCCGGGATGATTTACTTTATCACCTCCATTGGTAGAGGTTTAATCTTAGTTCTTACAGGAAAAAAAGAAACAAAAAAAAGCAGGCAAACCTCCAACACTATATCAGTTCGAGTTTATCGTTTGTGGTGGCCAGCGGACTTCGCCTCTCTTAAGGAAGTGAAAACCTGAAAACACTGACCAGCGGTCCAACGTGACTCGGGGTTACCATGCCAGCAGGTCTCCATGACGCGTCGCCAGGCGTCTGGTGGCGGTGATTTCCCTTGAATGTGTCGAGGACGATACCCACTTTTAATCTTCTCGTATAATTCCTCGGCAGAAGAACGCCGCAGTTCCTCGAACACCCGCTGACCGTACCACATTTCCCACAGCACCAGACCGAGGCTGTAGATGTCGGCTTCTCTGCCATAAATGCGGCCGCTTGTGACTTCCGGTGCGATGTAGAGGGGGGTCCCGCACAGAGTCCCCGAGATGAGCTCGTTGGATTTAGCCAGACCAACGTCTGCGATTTTAATGCATTTGTCCTTAATCTGGAGGTCAACATTCCACGAAAACTTATTGTTAGGAAGAAATCGAAATTCAGTTGAACGGTAAATCTCAAAACACGGAGTAAAACGGATTAAGGTTTCAAAAATGGAGCAAAACGCACTTATCGCTACTCTTACGTCATAATGGTGTCACACATCGAATGACGTATTAGGGTGTCATCTGCATTTAGCAGATTCTGAGAAACACGTACACGCGCAAGTCATAAACGCAGACGCTCGCACATACACGCACAAGCGCTCACGTATACACACGCAAGCACACGCACACGTACACGTACACGCACTCACACACGCGAATGAAGCAAGCACGCACATATACATGCAGACATACACACCACGGAAGGTGTTGGTGGTAAGAGCTTGCTGTACTTACGAGAATGTTCTCTAACTTGAGGTCTCTATGCACCAGTCCCTGCTCGTGAATAAAACGCAGCCCGTCGCTGATTTGCACTGCCCAGCGGAGAGCAAGCCTCTTCGTCCTCAAGTTAGTGCCGGAGGTCGCAGGAGCATTTTGAGGTTGGCGCAGGATGTAGGAACTCAGACTCTGGTCGCACAACTCAAGTACCAGGATCGGGTACCATTCAGAGGTCCCTTTTCTGTGGTGCAGTAACATACCGTATAGGCCCATAATGTGTGGGTGAGCGGAAAGTCTCCTGAGAGTATAAAAGATAATGTTATTATCGTTTATTGCCAGACGTGAAATGACACCAACTGGATAACTTCTAACGCCTGAACTGTCCTGAAAGTTAAAAGTGTGACCACTCAAATAGTGAACTTCTCGACGAATACATTCTAATATTCATGTTACTGTTGAGCCAAGTTCATGTTCGCGTGGCGATATAATAATTTTGACCAAAAATGGAGCATGGCAGGAAAACGGTAAATGATATTGCTATATTTGTACTGACTGCAAAATTTTCCATGCTGCCCGAACTTTTTGCGAGATATCCCTGACTTTCTGCCTATCTATAAAGACATGGCTATTCTCTTTCTCCAGACACTGGAAAACCTCATAGAAATAAGTTCTGGGAAAATTCTGAGAATACTTAATGTCCACAGTTAATTTCCACAGTTTTGTCCAATTCCAGTACTGTGGAAATCTTTCTTTGGTACAATAGATGAATGTATTATGGAAAATTATGGTCGAAGCCCTTGGAATCATCCGATAGAAAATTTGGAATTTGCTGGGAAATCTTGTTGGAAGAAATTTCCAGTGATACGACATTAATTCGGTTTTGGAAGAAAATGAGAGATTGGGGGTTGCCATTCGGTCAAAAACTGCACATCTAGTATCATTACCTCAGATTTCTCTCCTCAGCCAGGAAAGCGCAAGCATTGCTGGGCATCAGGGGATCCCGAGACACCTTGAGCGCAACAGATTGAGGAGGTCGCCAAGATTTCCTGCCAAGTTTACCCCGATACACTTTAGCGAATTTTCCCGATCCCAGAAGGTATTTGGGGTGCTCCAGCCACTCAAGACCGCTAACGTTCTCATCTAAAGGGAGAATCTCTCGTATTGCGAACAAAGCCAATTTCCCCCGTATGTCTTGGCAATCGTCATTCAGTGGACGATAGAATTCTTCAGCTTTCCTTCTGGAGCGATCTTCATCCAATAGCTGTTTGCACAACGCCCGGTCAGCCTCGATCAACTCGGGCATCCTGGCCTGGATTTGCTTGAGACACAAATGCGCGTCTTCTAGCTGAACTTCCACAAAAGGTCGGATTGCTTCCTCAGTGGCCAGATTTTCAATGTACTGTCGGGACTTCCTTTGCAGAAGTAGAGCTGGATCGCTCTTGTACCTTCTCAGCTGCACCTTCTGCGCCACTGCTGCAGCGCCGATCACAGGCGTCCCAACAATCACGGCGACAAGCGAGAAGGGCAGCCAAATGGGCAAAGTCGCGCCAAGAATGAACTTGTTTCGTGTTGTTAGAGGGACATTTGGAATGAAATGCTTGATCATGTGAGCTTCGGTTCGCACGCTCGTCTCATCATCATTGTTGTATTGGCTAGCGACAACGGACTGCTCAAGGCTCAGTAATTTCTTCTCAAAAATGTTATACTTTGCGCTGAAATGTTCGACCAAGGACTCTCGAGCAGTAGCAAACGCCTCCTGTCGTTCTTCCCAATCTTCAATGAACTCCCTTGTGCGGTCCCTAAACCGCTTACCCATTGCCTTCTCGAGTTTTTCCCAAGATTCTTCGTTTGGTATTTCGTCTTCACCCCACTGGCAGAACTTTTTCTTGACGTCCTCAGAGCTGAGATGCTGGATAAGAGCCGTCACTGCAGACTGTGTCCTGGTGTCCAGATGCGCCTGTAGCTCCTTCATGACGTCTTTCTGATGTCCTTCTAGCTCCTCCAGTCGGCTTAAGACGCTTTTAATCCGCTTCTTGTTCTCAAACTCGTTCCTTGCCGACGCCTTGATGAAGGCTCGAGTTTGATAGATCATGCGAACAAGAAGGTTGTCGAACCATCTGTTGATTAATCAATCAATCAATCAATCAATCAATCAATCAATCAATCAATCAATCAGTCAGTCAGTCAGTCAGTCAATCAATCAATCAATCAATCAGTCAGTCAGTCAGTCAGTCAATCAATCAATCAATCAATCAATCAATCAATCAATCAATCAACCAGCCAACCAACCAACCAACCAACCAACCAACCATCTAATCTAATCTATCTATCTATCTATCTATCCATCGATAAGCAACCCATTGAGATCAATTTATTTATCAATCGACCAAACAAACAAACAAATCAATTAATCAGTAACAACCGACCAATCAGCTGATCAATCCCATGATAGGTCAATCACAGTAAATCGGTCTATATTTTCGCCTCACCTCCAGTGCAACTGAAGGTTGCTTTCCATGCTCGTTGAAATGAGGCTTCCGATACTATCCAAAAGATTTGCCAACTCATATGTGACGATGCCGTACTTTTGGGCGACGGTTGCATTTTTTGTAGACAGATACGTCACTTGTGTGGCAATGTCAAGCCCAGGCCAGCGCATCTTCAACTTCCTCGTGATGTACGTGATGACTTGCTCTCGTTCGTCGAACGGAACGATGTCCCACTTGTTGCACACAAACAGGCCGCACTTGGGGTTGAAATCTGCACGCTCCGCTCGCACGTGACTCAGGAGCTTCTCAATCTGAAAAGCAAAGTAGGTCCGGCATTCATATCAGGCAGTTTAAGATTGCCATATATACTGCAGCCTGCAAACCGCAAAAAGTCACATAATCTAACTTACTCGTCCCGTTGCTAGGTAGCAAATTCGCAGATAACACCTCACGTCATTTCACACCACATTGCACACGTCATGCTATATCACATCGGCTTCGCTTCACTTCACGTCAAGTCACTTTACAAACACGATATGTTACGTCACATCGTTTCTCGTCAAATCACGTCATGTTTCATCATCACGTTAAATCACGTTACACCACGTTCAATCACGTGCCACACACTCACACGATCCTTTTGAACCCCTCCAGCGTTAGGACTGTTGATGACGTAAATGAAGGCAAACGCCTTGGGCAGATAATCCATGACGATGTCATCCATAACTTCAGATTCCCCGATGCCTGGACTGTCCACGATGATTATGCCATCCTGAAGTGTGTAACAAAAGTGTGAATGACGAGAGTTGTATACGATTTTAACCATGATAAGCTTTGGACACTTTAATCATCAGGAAGGACCAGAGGCAGATAGTTTTACATAGTTATATGTATGCTCCCTGAGTTTAGTGTGTAAAAATGGCAGGTGATACCTTTATTTATGACCCGTCAAATTTCCTTAGCTTCGCTCTAGGGCAACTGTTCGCTTCTCGGAACATATATTACTGGACAACTACCGTGCATATTTTCTCGCTGAAATTATTCTATTGTTTCTATATTCGGGTCAGGACTGGTTGAGAAAATAAAGTGTCTAAAAATAGTACTGCAATACGAAGGGGAGGGAGATAAGTCCCCCCCCTCTCAACATACACACCCCTCCTCTCAACATACCCCCCCTCTCAACATACCCCCCCCCTCTCAACACACCCCCCCCCCCTCTCAACATACACACCCCTCCTCTTTAAGAACTTGGTGTTCAAGCTAAAATCCTGGACAAAATTGTGTGGGACACAATATCCCGAACGGCTCTCAGCTTACAGATTCAATGGCTATGTATCCCTCCCTCTTCGACAATGTTGAAGACATAAACTTGACACAACACCACATGTCTTGGTTCTCCGCTTTTCAACATTGAAATGAAAGGGGGAAGGGGGAGTGTTACTGTCGTGTGACAGGCACAAATCATGTCTGTTGTCCCGACAATTTTGTCCAGGATTGTAGCGTACTAAAAGAAACAATATCTGTGAACTATCACCTGTAAAAGAGGGTGCGGTAAGAATATCTCCACTTTCTTGTGTGGATGTGTCTTGCCGTCCCTTTCTTGTTTCACGTACTGAGAAATCTGGTCCATGTAAGGCAGGTCATCACGCAGTCGAAATGTCTTGCTTTTCTCTGTCGCGGGGGAACCGCTGTCCCTCAGGTGGACCTGCAGCCGACGTTCTCGTCCGTACTTCAGTTCGCAGATTGTGGAAGTTGTGCTGAGCAGAGAGTAGGGAAGGAGCTTTTCGCCCAGGATCATGTTCAGGAAACTGCTTTTTCCGGCGCTGGTCTCACCTGGGGAAAGAGTTGGGGCAATTTTTATAAAAGTAAAGACTATAGTAATTCGTAAGAGGTCGTAAGAACACATTTTCAGCCAACCAGAAGCCAAAGTAGTTAATGTCAATCACATGGGTTGTAGAAAAGCATTTTGTCAAAGTAAAGCGCCAATCACAGAGGCCGTAAAAAGATATTTTCAACCAACCAGAACTGGCCAAACTAACTAATGCCAATCACATAGGTGACAATAAATTCAACCCACCATAAGCATAGTAATTGGCGTCAGTCACAAAGGCCAGCGAAAGGCTCCCAGGCGTCGGTGTTTTTACAACAGTACAACAAGAGCCGAAAGAATACTTACCAGCAACAAGAATCACATATTCACGCTGATTAAGGCGTGTTCTTCTGCCCGTCAGGCTCTTCTTGACGTCATCTCCCACGCTTTTTCGCAACAACTCAAGGCTTTTTCCATCCATTTTGGTCAAACTGTTTTCTGCAGCTGTGTAGAAGTTTGACAGTTTCTTGCGTTTGTGGAGGTCCTGTTTTACGGCACCGGAAATGAGCTCGAACGCCTAAAACACGGAAGAACAGCCAGTTTCAAAAATCGGAAGCCCCAAATCGACCCACCCTACTCCTCTTAAATTTCGATTGATTGACAGTCGGTTGATTGACCAGTCATGACAGTACAACTGAACAACAAAGGCATGTTTGTATTAGAAAGTAAACTGTAGAGTAAGATACAATAATTCATTACGAAAGAACGAGGAAGTACGAAACGACAAAAAAGCTAACTTAGTCCTAGTCCGAACATTTCGATGACAGGGAATAATTACGCGAGACTGTCAAAATCGACTGTGAAAGGGCAATATTATTAATTGCGAAGTTGCGAGTTGCGCTCCTTGGTTTAATTACTAAATATTCACTATCAACAGCGGCTGCTGGAGTAACTTGCAACCATGCTCGCACTGCCGAGACTCAGGAAAGATCTTTCATAGTGTAGCCCCCCAAAATTATTAAATGATGATGTACTGATGTCGTATAGAAACAAATATAGAGGAAAGAAATCGACCCATTACTAGGACTCTTCTGCGCTCAGCTGACTGAATTCCTTGACAAAAAAGATATCGATTTCTGCGCTTTGACCTCAAACGGAATAGTCGACGTTCAATCTCGCGACACCACACAGTACTAGATTGCCCTACGCTAGGCCGAAGTTTACAAAGTTGCGCATACATGTGAGTGAGTGCGGAAGCCAAAGTCTATTATTCTACCGTCTTCACTGAACGCGAGTTTGACTCAAACTGGAAAACCTCTAATTGCACCCCACTGTCAAAAGATACGACTGAAAATGAAATCTCGCAGCGAGTGCATTTCAATAGCACTGTTCACGTTGTCGTTAAGCGGAGCACAAACTCAGTAAGTTTGATTTTGACGAGAAAATCTCTGGCACTGATCTAAGGTAAGCCGCCTGTGAAGCGCACAAACAGAACCCAGCACCGACCTGGTGAGGCTTGTGTTTCACGCGTTCAGCACACGCCTCGACATGCTGCCTCACGCGATCTTTCATGTCAGCAGCCGCATGGCATCCTTCAAGGGAAAGTCCGAGACACTGCATCAAGCATGTAAGCTCAGCCATGTTGCTTATGCTCTCGAAACTGAGCACAGTTCCATTTTCGGACGCCATGCTGGCGCTAGCACACTATTCTGGTTTTTAAAATCTCATGTTTCTGGTGTGCTGCCAAATTCAATGACCTTTTGGCCCGGCCTACGTCAGACTGATGGATCGACATAACAAACTACGATCGGCTTTTAACATACATAAAACTGCTGGACCCCAGAGGGGGAGGGGGTGGGGGTGGATCCTTTCGTTTTGCGAGCGTTTTTGGTCTGGAACAGTATAGATTGTCTATTGCGTTTTTGCCTTAGATAGGATATAGATGGTATTGTTGGTAATGGATAGACTGTGATTTTGATTTGAGACAACAAATGTGGCCTACAATATTGGGGGACAGGTCGGAAAATTGCCCAAAAATTATTTTGGTCTGAGACAGGGTAAAAGAAAAAAGAAAAAGAAAGACAGTAAGATCCCACAAATGCACCCGAAATTTTATCGCGTTCAAGCGAGAGCGGAGATACTTTACAGTTTGGGGCTGTATTTTTGTTGGCGCAATAAACCTGCCATGGTTGACCCGCAACGGATAAATTATACGAGGAAAAAGGACTGTTCCCCAAAATCATAGAAAACTTCAGTTTGCAATCTTTTATCTCCGTTTTTTTTTTCTTGTTACCTGGCCGAGATTTTTTAGCACATTCGCGTCGCGGCGGTTCGCTGGTCTGGGCGGTCAAGCGAAAATTGTCAACAACGGCCAGTTGAGACAGATTTAAATATTTGCGGCAAAAGCAGAAAAAAACAAGTAGAATAAATGTTTTCATCAAATACTCAGACACACTTTGTACTCATATTGGTAACTTTGCATGGCAAATTTAACGTTACGTCGTCTTCTTGAATGACGTTTTCATGCCGGGAGTTCGCCTAAACGTCCTCAACGATCGTCGCAACAACGCCGGTATAAAGGCGTCCACATTTTGATGTTGTCGCATAGTAAATTCAAACGTTATGAGAATATCCACTGGTATGACTATGTACAAACGTTCTGGCTACGTTCGGCGATCACAACATTAACACAACATTTATGGTAGTCTACCGGCCTTTGTGCTGTCGCAACGTGAGTAAAATAACATTGTGACAACGTAAAACGTAACGTTGTGACAATATTGCTACAACGAAATACAGTTCACGAGATGCATTTGCTTGCATAGGAACGCTTAGGGGAGAAAAACAAGAAGTCATATTCCTCATCAAAGATTCCTCTTGTTGCGATGGCAGAAGATGGAGAGACTACAGGCTGCTGCGGCTTCGCTATGTGCTGTCGTAAACCGGTTAGTGCAAACTTCCATTCCTCAGTAATACGTCTGTGATAAATTCAGTAATTTATTGAATCGTTGAAAAAGGCCGGAGAGGCACATCAATGTACAAGACACTTTGAGGAGAGACCCGGTATCACTATCAACCCATTTTACAGTGAAAACAGGCATGACGCAAGCCAAGCACAAACGCAAGCGTAAGCACGAGGACCAAATTTTTTGTATCTTTCAGTGCTTGCGTCGAGCTCGCGGGAGTTTCACTGTAAAATAAAGACCTTGTGCTAGCGCTTATGCTTGCGTCGTTCGTGAAAACCAGGCTTTAGATGTCAATTTAACAAAATTGCTGTCATTGGAAGTTTTAAAGCATTTTTGACATTAAAAAAAGGCGGGGGACTTAAAGCCGCCAAACTGATTGTCGATCGTAAAGTTTGAAGTTGTTGTGTACACAGCAGAGTAAAATGTTACTTTACAAAAACCGTCAATGACAATGGCCGGAATATATAGTCATACTTGTATGCAGTATTTACTACATCCTCGAGCACCTTCATCTCTGATGCACCTCTGGTAAGGCATATTTTGGGCCCAGGTGAATCGATTTCGCCTAGTTCTCGGCGCTCGCGGCCATGCAAGAAAGGCTTCTTTGGGCAGGCTGATCAGAGCTTTTTTGATCCATGGTATCGTATGTTTCTGCATCCAGAAGCCCTTTCTAAATGTTTCTAAAACTATTAAATTTTTCTAAAACTATCTACCACTTTTACAACAATTAATTAAATTGTAAACACACTTCACCTTCACCAACCTTCATTAGGTATTTTCTAATGTTGTAATAACACGCGTAAAGCACTACAGGATACTTCAATCGATATTTAACAACACAAGAAGATCAGAGTTTTTTTAACTTTCGGTTCCTGATGTTCTCTCTAGTTGTCAGTTCTCAGCCAAAAGGCAACCCGCCTGAATGAATTTTTGCATAATTCGTTACGGACTGTTTCTTTATACATTAGAGAGCGTTGTTCTGAAACCGTTTATTGCGTTAGTTTTTCTGAATGCGAAACGATGTCCAATACACACAAGAGACGATTTATCCGTCTGGCCGACTTATTCGTCAAACGGATAACGCACCCAGACGGATAATTCAATCGAGCAAAAGTTTGGAGTGAGATTCATGTCCCATAATACCACGGGACAACGCACATATCAATCAAAACATCAGGAAATTTTAACGTCGTCTTCATAAACCGTCTAATTTACATATTTACGAATCATCATCAGTGTTATTATTTTTTTCAGGAACAAGGTGAAGAGGTAGAAGAGAGACAACCATTACTTCGAAAAGAGCCTGAAACCATCCCACCTGAGGAGACTAACCGAGAAGCCCAGATTAAGACAAGGGAACAAACAGACGACATAGAGAAGCCAGGGGAACAAACAGACGACAAAGAGAAAATATCCGCAAAGCCCAAAGAACTCCAATTTGAAAAGTTCCATATTGTCGAGCTGGATAACATTTTTGACAATTTCACCCTCACCCTTACTCCGTTCGTCACGAACCGCCTTGCCATGGAGACGGCAGAAACAACGTTCATGGAAACAGTTGCCTCTTTGATAAGGATCAACCCAAAAGCCAGGTTCATAGAACACTTGCAAGCGTTGAAGGCGGAGCTCAGAGAAGCCAACATCGCTCTCAAGATTAAGGATGGCGTAATGGTCGTTGTGAGTGAAGCAGGCGAAGTAGTGGAGGAGGTTCGTCGGGCTGTCACAGCGATAAACAGAATCCTCGACGCAGGAAAAAACCTAAAGCCGATGCCCCTTAGAGTTGAGAAGGCGACTGAAGATGCACTGGCCGAGACGGAAGAGTTGGATGTCATGGCGATCCTCAAGCGGGAGTTCAAGAACTGGTATGATTCCAATAAAATCCTCAGACACCAGAAGAACTTCGCCAAGAACGTACAGATGATAAAGCAAGCTCCAGGGATGGTCAAACTGTTCTGTGAAACAGCCCGTGAAATTGTCCTGTACACCTATCGCGTTTTTGCGGACAAAGATGAAGAGGTGCCCTCGTACTCGGACGAAGATGACAAAGACGATAAAGAAGACGACAAGAAAAATGATTCTGAGGAGAGCGCTGTTGGTGGAAAGAGTGAAGAAACCAGAAGTGAAGGAAGTGATCAAACAGGAAAAGAAGAAGAGGAGAAAGAGAAGGAGGATTTCTACAAGAGTCTGGAGTTCAAAGTCGTAGGAGTGCAAGAGATTGATCGAGTGTTCGCCAACTTGGCCCAGGCTATGAATCCATTTGTGGTGAAAAGGGATAAAATCCAGAAAGCAAAAGAAGACTTTGAGAACAACGTGAGACAAATCTGCAACTTCGAGAGGGAAAGAGAGTTCAAAGTATACGTCAAAGAACTGAAAGACAAAGCAGAAACAGAAGACATCACCATCTACGTGGATTCCAGCGACGGAAAGGTCAAGGTCACTTCTGTCAAGGGTACAAAACCGCCCAAACCGTACCGAGATGCGGTCAAGGCACTTAACAAACTCAAGAAGGCCGGGAAAAAAGCCATAAAGCTAGAACCCGACGTCCAGAACGGCATCGCTGCATGCATCGAGGACATGAGTCACATAGATCCCAAACGTGACTTGAAAAGGGGGTTGGAGTTCAGAGACATCCCCAAGTTGGCACGCAAAGTCCAAGATCTGAACGAGACTCGCAAGAAAGTCCACGAAGTGCCTGAAGTCGTGAAGGAGTTTTGTCGGTACGTGGAGGGGCTGATCACCGATTTGCTTGAAGTTTTAGTCGAAGGAAAGGAAAAAACCGAGAAGGAGAAGACAGAGGAGGGCGACGGTCGATCTGACGAAGAGAAAGGCGGAAGCAAAGACAAAGATAAAGATGAAAGGCGAGGCAAACGGGACAAAGGTGAAGACAAGGAAAAGGAGCAGGAAAATAAAGATGAAGGAGAAAACGATAAGGAGAAAGAAGAAGGTGAAGTCAAAAATAAGAATGAGCGGCAAGGCAAGGAGGAAGAACACGAAGACGAGGAGCAGAAGCAGCCGGATAAAGATGAAGGAGAAGGTGAAGATGAGCAGGAGCAAGAAGAAGGCAAGAAGAAGGACAAAGAGGAAGATAAACACGAAGAAGGGAAGAACGACGAAGCGAAAGAGAAAAACAGGGACAGCAACGCTACCGCATAAGCAGCCGCGAGACAAAGAGAGCTGCACAGAACAGTTTGGAATGCTACGGATATTTGAATAGGAGGGGCGGCGGACAAAATTTAGTAGCCAATTCCTCGCTCCAGTGATGTCCTTTTCAACTAGTGAGCCGGAGGCTAGTCTTGATTATGTGAACCAGGTTAGGACTTTGAACTCACATGCCATTCAAATGTAGGATTTTAATAATTTAGCAAACTGTGTGATGCTTAGTCATTTAGAGCGGTTTTCCAATTATCTATCGAAAACTTGATCACTCCGCAGTGTTATCTAGGCGGTAAGAAGACAAGTCAAAGAAATTTGCGGTTCATTTTACTTTGAAAAAGGAACTAATGCAGTGCTGACACTTCCTTGCTTGCGTGTAAGTAGATCGCAAACGAGTCAGGCCCGTTTCAAACGTCGCGCTACTGTCGTGCCGAACTCAATGTAAATTAGCTTAAACAATGGATTTTGCTCATTTGCATTGAGTTCGGCACGGCAGTGGCGCGACGTTTGAAACGGGCCTCAGTTGTCGCTCAAGAACTTCAGATTTGCATATAATCTCCCTTTTTGCGTGGCAATAATAGTAAATGGGATTTTTTTTTTCTAAAACGTAATAAACTTTTAGTCATTTCCGATTTTGAGTCTTTTTCCCTGCGACTCCAGTTTACTCGGTATTTGGATCTTAACGAGGGAGCTGGGGGGGATACGGGGGGGGGGGGGGTGGGTGTTATGTTTTTTAAGGCATTTTAGTGTGCGCCTCCTCAAAGAGTGATCATTTTCAAGCATTTTAGTCTGAATATAGCCTTATAGAGTATGCATACCACTTTACTACTGAATGAGTTTGATATACTTGAATAGGGTACAAATTTTGGAATGCAGGTCTGAAATAGGGTACTATAAAGGGTTTTTAGAACCGTGCGGCACATTCCACCCAAAATTTTGAGAAGTATAGCCACCCTCCCCCTATGAGATCTCTCAACGGGCACGTTCCACCAGCGGCATTTGACGTTTTTATTGAGCGGAGCACATTTTAACAGCCTGGAAACCTGGCACTGGACCAAGTTAACCCTTTGCCGATCAACTTCAATTTTCTCCTTTAGTCTCTCACCAGAGATATATGATACATTACGGAGAATTTGCCACTTGAAAGTTTGCTCAGATGAAAGCTGATTGAACAATCAATCCTCACTACATTCCTCACACAGGCTTTTAGGCTTTTAACAAGAGTGGGAGAGAATCTGTATTTTGAGCTTGGGAGTAAAAGGGTTTATAAGCTGCCTTGCAGCGTGCGAACAAACACATACCGCGTGAGGCTTGTGTTTTACACGTCTGGCGCACGTCTGGCGCACGCCTCGACACGCTGTATCACGCAATCTTTCATGTCATCAGCCTCATGTAGAATTTGATAACACAACGCGCAAACGACGATAAGATAAACTCACCTGAGGGCAAAGAAGCCTTTCCCGCAAGTAGGAGAAACTGTCCTTTATTTGCTGCTATTGAACTCCTCTTTTGCAGATTACACGACTGTAGCAGACCAATTTGGGTATTGCTGAAGGAAAAAAAAAAAAAAAAAAAAAAAAAAAAAAAAAAAAAACCACTATTCATAGTTTATACCCACTTTTATGACTGCAACGCTGACAGACCGGCTGAGAAGAGGAAGGAGAAAAGTGACTGCAGGAGGCGCTGTCCGTGGGAAGAATGAGGTAAAAAGAAGAGAACAGAAGGGGAAAGAGAGCGGATAATTGGCCATTTTCTGAAGGTTGCGCGCGCATCCAAGCTTGACGGGCCAAGACTTTCAAATTTAACTTTTCACTTTATTTCACGGCAGATTGTGTTCGGCCTCGATATAAATGCTTCATGCTGCGCTCATATTCGAGTTACTACAACGTTCACGCGCGAGTGCTCGCTAAACAATTCTCATATCGAAGGTTACGCGTAACCTCGAGAAAATAGTTTATCAGGGGAAAGAAAGAATAACGGGAAAAGGAAAACCAAAACCAAAACAAACAAACAAACAAACACAAAATACACACACACAAAAAACGGAAAAATCACAGAGTACACATTTTACCCACCCTACCCCTCTTGGGTGTGCAACTCACGTTGATTTCTGGGAATCGCAGTCACGAGGCACGAGCTGTATTTACTTGCAACGTAACGCGCACTCAGGTACCAAGAAGTCATAAATCCTCATCAAAGATTCCTCTTTAAACAATGGCAGAAGATGGAGAGACTACATGTTGCTGCCGGCGCTTTTTTTGCTGCCGTGAACAGGTTAGTTTACTTTAGTAATAGTCACTGTGATAGTCACGATTCTGTAATCAGTTAAGTCTCTCGGAAAGGTGAGAAGTACACCAATATGCACAAGTTCTCACCAAGCCACACGGGCTCCGTAGTTTGAGAAAGAGGTCCTACATCAGGCGTTGATCGTACAAAGTTTGGACGACTCCACAAGCAAAACATAAAAGGATGAACTGATGCACTAATGAGCAGCCGGAAACTGAAACTTACACCGAAACTTTTTCAGCCGACTATCAAAAGCTCCCTCAGGTTTCGATGAAACAAAATTGCTGTCACTTTATTTATTATAAGGTATCTAATGTTGTGAAAGCTCGTAAATTAGTACTGCAGGATATTCCATTTGCCGACAAAAGAAGTTCAGCGCCTTTGAATATTCAGCGCCCGGCGTTTGTTTTTCAGTCGACTGGCAACCCGCCAGGCCGAGTGTATTTTTGAAATTTTGTTACGGACGGTTAGTTTCTCTTTTTAAGCCGAAAGCGCTGCTCTGAAACGTATCCACCGTATCTAAAACTGTATGTATAATGTGTTGCTTTAATGCGAACGTTTTTAGGGCGCTTTGGAGTATTTGGGTTCCGCTGCGGCTGAATGAAACGGAATTTTGCGAAACGATAGCCGTGCAGTAAACTAAGTCCGCCGGAGCTCGAGAATAATCTTCTCAGCTCTTCGGTTTGTTTGCAGTTTCGAACTGGAAATCAGAAAGGTAGACTCGCCTTTGCTTGTCATAAGTCGTGGCGCAAGGACTTGAAGCGAGACAGGAAGTCTGCTTTTTACGTCACCAACGGGTCATCGCAAGTAGGGGGAGGGGCACAATAAGCCAGTTCTCCAAACTGACCCTGTTCTAGCGTTTTCGGTTTAATCAACGATGTGCAACGTGACTCAAGATTATAAGGAAAATTATGCGGATTTTAACGATCACGGAAAATCATAGCATATGATACTGAAACTCGAATAAACGTCCCTACCTCTTAGGGCGCGTTCAATTGGGTCTATTCCGGAAAAGGAAAAGCGATACTGATTGATAAGATATTTTACTTTGGAGCTGAATTATGTCGAGATGTATCGGGAGCTGTTCGAAATGTCAGCGTGAAGGTTTTGAAAAAAATCCCAAAAGAAATTTCCGCCAGAACAAGCAAAACTTTGAATCATTTTAGCTATTCCTATTCCGGAATACGGTTAGCCTGCGTAGCTGGCGGTCTCATTCGATGCGGTTAAACAGTGTTCACGGGCGCCATTTCAGTGTACTGATGGCGGATGGGAGACTGAGGTTGAGTGACAAAATTACGGGGCGGAGGGAGGGGGGCGGGGGCACCCTTAGTTGCGGTCTCCTGTGGCCCTTGTGTTGATTTGAAGCCGTTACGGCAAGTATTAGCGGTCGAAAGTTCGGACGGTGTTTATCCCCCTGAACTTGAGTTACCCCCGAAGCTTAGGCCGCCTGTGACGTAACGTGAGAGGGTTTACGTAATGGGAGAAACAGAGGCTCAAGAATTGAGCGAAACTTTCAGTCTTCACTGTTCTTTTGATTCCCGAGAGTTGCTGGCTCAGTTCCCAGCCGTGGGTGTTTCGGCGCCCGCGATCCCCGCGGCTGAGCCTTTAGGTTCTCTCTCAATTGTCATGTTTGGAGAACCTGGCTTTTGATAACTGGTTCAGACAAAACTTGGATTACAAGGAGAATCTGTACCATTCACCCAAGTGTAAAAGGGTTAGAAGTGACAACACAATGTTATTTGATTCTTTTAGAAATCGATTGACAAAGAAGATGAGACGAAACCATTATTAAGCCCAGTTCGAGAAAACGGAAAGGTCACACCTGCACCTAAGAGTAACTCAGGAGCAAAAAAAGCTGATGATGAAAACAAGAAACCCGCAAAGCCCAAAGAACTTAAACTTGAAAAGTTTCAAATCACCGAACTGGATTCCATTTTTGATGATTTCGCCCGAGCCCTCAACCCATTCGTCAGGAACCGCGTTGCCATGGAAACGGCAGAAGCCTCTTTCAAGGAAGCAGTTGCCTCCTTGGTAACGATCAGTCCCAAAGCCAAGTTCAGAGAGTACCTACAGGCATTGAAGACGGAGCTCAAAGAAGCCAACATCTTTGTAAAGATTAAGGGTGGCGTCATGGTCGTTGTGAGTGAAGCAAGCAAGGTGATAGACGCCGTTCGTCGGGCTGTCACAGCGATAAACAGAATCCTCGACGCGGGAAAAGACCTAGAAGCGATGCCGATTAGCGTGGAAAAGGCGGCTGAAGATGCAGTGGTCGAGACGGAAGACTTGGATGTCATGGCGATCCTCAAGCAGGAGTTCAAGCACTGGTATGATGCCAGTAAAATCCTCAAATACAAGAACGCCTTTGCAAAAAACGTGAAGATGATGAAGGAAGCTCCAGGGATGGTCAAAGAGTTCTGTAAAACAACTCGGCAAATTGTCGTAGAAATCTATCGCGCTTTCGCGGACGAGGATGAAGTGCCCTCGTACTCGGACGAGGAGTCCGAAGAAAACAAAGATGGCGGAGACGCCGAAGATGACGAGCAAAGTGATTCTGCGGAGGGCGCTGTTGGTGGGAAGAGGCGAGAAAGAAAAGAACAGAAGGGGGGAAAGAAAGGAGATGAGAAAGAAAAAGTAGCGGAAGAAGGAAAAGAAAGAGAGGAGAAGGAGAAGGGGAAGGGGAAAGAGAAAAAGAAGACTACGAAGGAGAAAGAGAAGAAAGAGGAAGACTTCCACAAGAAGCTGGAGTTCAAAGTCGTAGGAGTGCAAGATATCGATCGAGTGTTCACCGACTTGGCCCGGGCTATCAATCCATTTGTAGTGACGAGAGAAGGAATCCAGCAAGCGAAAGAAGCCTTTGTGAACAGCGTAAAACAAATCTGCAACTTCGAGGGGAAGAAAGAGTTCAAAGAATACGTCAAAGAACTCAAAGAGAAAGCGAAGAAAGGAGACATCACCATCTACGTGGATTCGAGCGACGGAGAGGTCAAAATCACTTCTGTCAAGGGTCTTGAACCGCCCAAAATTTACAGGGATGCAGTCAAGGCGCTTAACAATCTCAAGAACGCAGGAAAAGATGCCTTAGAGCTGGAACCAGACGTCCAGAGCGGCATCGCTGCATGCATCGAGGACATAAGTCATATCGATCCCAAACGTGACATCAAGAAGGGGTTGACGTTCAAAGATCTTCCCAAGTTAGTAGGCAAGGTCAAAGATCTGAATGAAAACCGCAAGAAAGTCCAACAGGCCCCCGGGATCGTGAAGGAGTTTTGTCGGTACCTGGAGGGGCTGATTACCGATGTCCTTGAAGTTTTAGTCGAAGGAAAGGGAAAGGAGGACGAGGAGATGGAAGAGGAGGGCGATGGACGGTCCGACCAGGAGGAAGACGAAAGTGAAGACAAAGATAAGAATGAAGAACAAGGTGAAGGAGACAAAGATGAAGACGAGGAGCAGCAACATAAAGATGAAGGAGAAAATGATGAGGAGAAAGAAGAAGGCGAAGACAAAGATAAGAATGAACAGCGGGGCGAAGAGAACAAACACGAAGACGAGGAGCAGGATAAAGATGAAGGAGAGGGCAAAGATGAGCCGGAGCAAGAAGAAGGCAAGAAGGAGGACAAAGAGGAAGATAACGACGGCTTCGAGGAAGATAAACACGAAGAAGAACGATGAAGAGAAAGAGAAAAACGAGGACAGCAACATTACCGCATAAACAGACGATTTAGACACTAAGTTTGCAATGCTATACTGTATTTTTGAATAGTAGGGGAGTTGCTCGTAATTATCGAATTTAATTCAGACGAATTTTGGCAGTCATTTGAGTGCGAGTGCAATTGATGATTTACACCACGAGTGATGTTTGAACATTGTAACAAAATACATGGCATTGAGATAGTTAAAAACTGAATGCGATTCGCCGTAAACCTACCTGGAAAATCCAACAACAGAAAGGAGAACCTTGTATCTTGCACAAAGAAATGCTGATTCAGCTATCAACTATCACAGAATGAGTAAATGTAGTTCTTATAAGACGATTGGGAGAATTGGCCTTTAGTCCGTTTATTTTGGTTAGATGAGCTTACACAGCGACCTTCGCGTTCATTTATACGGCTCCCATGCACAAATCCATTGGCGTCCTGGAGAAAAACTGAATTGTTTACGGCACATTGGCGGTGCTGGAAAGCGCGAGATATAGCAGCTGCAGTGTGGTTGTGCAACCATGACTGAACTCTGGATACATAAATGCTTGATTCGCATGACTTGAACTAGTTTAACCAGCAAGTACTACTACTATAATTATTCTTCTACATTTACCAAAAAGCGACTCAATAGCACGATGCGCTTTAGCTACGTCGGCCTAACGATTCGTGTGAGGTTGAAAAATTCTCCAAATCCTGGGACATTTTTCTTGTCACAACAAAAGCTAAAATCTCATACCCGCGCGGGGTGCCGCTTGGCCTTTACAATGCATTTAGTGACATATAGGTCATGTAGTTTACTCGTTCACCAACACTAAACATGCCCTACAGAAAGTACAACAACACGTCACAGTTTACTTGTCAGTTCCCCGTTGTCCAATGGGACGTCTTTCCACCCGCACAACAAGTCGGCCACAACATTCAGCCTGTCTTGGCCCCAGATCATCGCACCGTCGTTGACCTGGTAACTAGGGACACCACACATCCCTGCCTGAATGGCCCTGACGTAAGGAGTACACAGGAGCGGTTAACAATCACGAGCAATAGTCAGTAGTCCCTCCCACAATCAAGAATCGCCCAAAACGGGCACGGTAAATCTCAAAAGATAACGAGGAAACATTATAAAACTCGGAAACCTTTTTCGATATTTTCAGAATCGTAATGTTTCCATGCTCCCTCCATGGGAGAGGGCAGGGGGAGAAGGAGGGGGAGGGGGGTACTCCCATATATAAGCCATACCAGTATGTGCCGCCAAAAAGGGTATTGGTTATTGCGTTTTAGTCAGGACTAGGGTATAGATTTTGTCTCTTGCTATGGAATAGGGTAGTAGATCAAATAGGGAAAGGGTTTTGAGGACCATGCGGGACACCTCCACCCAAAAATTCTGAAGAGTGCCCCCCCTCCCCCCTCGGCTTTGGTTATCCGTGCCTGGGGAGAAATTCAGAAGGTCTTGATTGCCGGGTCGGTGCTAAGTGATGGAAGACAAGGAGACGAGGAGAAGACGTAAGGACGGGGTAGAGGAAAGAAAGTACAGTATGTGGAATGCTGATGAAAGTTCACGTACCTCTCAGTGTTCGCTTTGAGCTGCTCCTTGATGTTCGCTTTCTGCGTCTCTTTGATCAAACTCTCTCCATCGAATCCCGCGTCAGACAGAACTTGCGATAACACCTAAGAGAGACAAAGAATGAAGAAATAAACACGATAAACTCACGTAGCATTAGCTGTTTAAAACGGTGCAACTTCGTCCCCAGGGCTTCACAGGTGGTGAGGCACATGACTTACTTCAGGATCACCAATGTTCTTGTCATAACGCCAGCCAGCCTCATCTGCAGAGTGGGGAAAAATCACAGAGCGAAAAGAAGAGAAAAATATATACGAATAGTACATTCTTACTATTGCCTACAACCTTTTAGTACAATATTTTCTTAAGACGTGATCATTCCATCAACTTTCATTTGAGTAACACCTTCAGTAAAAGGACGAAGTTGATCACTCATGGGAGTTACTGCTAAATAGAAAAGAAGCCTTCATCTCTATTGGGCATAAAAGAGTCAACTTACAAATGGCTTGCCGCAGCTTGTCATCAGGATACACCAGTGAGACTCGGAGTGGAAGAATTGTGCGTAAAGGAAAGTTGGTCGTAAACTTAAACTGGATGTTATGAAATTTGCATGTGTCCTTGAGATCTTTCATCATGTAGTTTCTCTTGGCCTCACTAACAACTTGCATGGGAATCTGTTTAATAAATAGAGAATGACACAGTTATGCTAAATAAATAAATAACCAAGCATGTCAAATAGTGTCAACTAAGGTTTCTACCCAAAAAGTAAAAGGTACAAAACAATCATAATTTTCTTCTTTTAGTGAACACTCTTCCTTTTGCACTGTAACCAAGTTGACAGTAAGGTCACTGTGTGAATAACTCTCCAACCAACTGAAGTTGGAGGGGAGGGGAGGGGAGGGGAGGGGAAAAGTATGCTTATCTTCTCCAGTCAACAAAATATTAAGTGGTGTCATGAGAATATGACAATCAACAAGTTTCAACTGGAACTGACTGATACATAATCCATTGATGAGTAAGTTGAGAATTAAAGTAACGCATTATTACAGTTGTTTACAAAACTGCAAATATTGTATCATGATGTTCAAAGGAAAAGACTGAATCAAGATACACTGAACTCCACCAAAGAAACAACTCACCACTGGAGTTCCAATTTTCTTAAAAACAGCTCCAAGGACAATAGGGACCCACTCCACCTCGACTGAAACTGGCTGGACATCTGCCACCAGCTTGGAGATCTGGGAAGGACAAACAAAACCCAATAGAGGTTTTGCACGGCAGCCAATTTGCATGCCAGGAATAATGTGTGGCAGTACAGTCCATAAACTCTATGATACTTACAGGACTATAAAACCATTACTCCCAAGTTCATACTATAACAGACTCTCGGAATGGACATTTCAGTCTTAGCATTCATTTGCTATCAAAACCTAACTTCTCTATACCGTATGGTATACTGTATTTCTGGTGAAAAACTGAAAGAGGAAACTAAAGATTAAACAGGGAACACTCTTACCTGTGTTGATCCAACGTAGCTCCATGGACTGGCAAAGTCATGAAAAATAGTGAGCTTGGCCTTGCTTGGGCGTGGTGGGGAGTAGCATAGTCTCGGAGGAAAGGCCATTGTATTTCCTAAGGCACGTTCAACAAAGTGAAGGCGATCTGTGCCGTAGTAAAACTGGCCATCCACAGCAAAACTGGCATTAAAGAGAGGAAGTATGTTGTAACCACAACATCAACATTTGCACAGAGCTCCAGAAGTCAATACTTCACCACTATAGATGTGTAACAGATGTTACACATCTACGCATTTAAACACGGCCCTATTACTCTCCAAGTTCTATCATATAAAGTGCTTGTAGAACACAACATGTGTCAGAAGTGGAATGCATACAGGATTCAGAAATCAGCAGTCAAATTCAAGGGTTCAAGACTGTACAAACCCTGAATAAGATTACTGAGTATATATACCCCTCCTACAGGATATCAATGGGAATTCTTCACCGTTCCCTACCTGGGTACACCAAATGCTCCTTTGTCCACTGCTTCTGCTGTGTTACTCAGCAGCCTCTCTTTGCCAGCAACTATCTTATCCTCCACATTAATATTCCAGCCAATGCTGGAAGCATTCTCTTGTAACACATCACTTCTTGTCACATCTGCAATGTTCAATGTATCAAGGATATATATCTCATTAGAGATAACAAATTAATATCTATAAGCTGTAACCCTGAAAAACTGGAGCCTGGCCAGAGTAAATTGTGATCTCTCCTAGAATTTTCTAAATGCTTCAAAATTCATATAGCAGACAATGCCAATTCTCTCACATCTGGTCTAAAACTCTTATTAATCTATCATGATAAGAACTTTATTAGGACTTCTTTCTTCAGATAATAGCTTATGACATAAACAAGAACTAGAAAAAGGTGTCACTTTCTTCTCACAACTTTTTGGCACAAGTAAAAAAGTGTGTAAGTTTGAAACAATATTTTTCAGCAAAAGTCAGCCACAGCCCTTAAGTGCAGCTTATCATTCTACAGCCCCCACCCCCACCCTGAGAGTTTTGACCCTTGACTGAGTGCACAGGGCCCAGACATCTGGTACCTTTGCTGTGAACCCAACACGCTTGAGCAAAAGTCAGCTACAGCTCTAAAGCGCAGCCTACCAATCCACCCCCACCCCTCCCAGACATCTGGTACCTTTGCTGTGAACCCAATATGCGGCAAAAAGTTTGTGGGTCAAGTTTACACAGGTGCTTTCGTTGTGGTCAGCAGCAGCAGCTAGTAGGCGCATTGTATTCAGGGTTTTTACTGGGTGTTCCAGTGGTGGGCTCATCTCAATTCCATGGCGAAACACTGTCCTCCGAATGTCTGACAAACAAACAAACAAACAAACAAGTGAACAACAACAACAAAAGTGAACAAAAACAGGTTGTAAATTGAGTATTGTTTGTCAGTTTCATTTTGAACCATAACAGATTCATGTACCTCTTTTAATTTAATTTATAAATTTTAGTTATTTACCATGTTATCATATAGTTTGTTTTCATTTTTGTCTCATTAGTGAAGCAAACAAAGAAAAATTGGCATAATACTAGACATGTTTACTGCAGGAATTTAGCCCAGGGAATACTTGACTGAAGGGGGAGGCTTTCCACTGATGCCCTGGGCCCGGTTTTTCGAAAGTCAATTAAGCTAATCCAGGATTAACAAAATTCTTTCTTTCAACCTCTCTGCCAATATACTGCAGGATTTTGTTCAAAGATGGAATAAAAAGCTTGTTCCAGCTTACAATGTTATCAAGAAAGTCGTTGTGGACGAAACTTTCACGTTTTTAGGCTTATAAGTGACAAGAAAGTTTAGACCTAATCCAGGATTAGCCTAATCGTGCTTTGAAAACCTGGGCCCTGATGGCTGGCCTGGTCAAGATACATTCCCAACTTTGACTTCCCTGTCTAAGACGAAGTGTTTTAATTTTCAACTTGGACTGCCCTAAAATAATTTTAGTTTATGAATGTCAAGGAGAGCAAAGAAAGCAATAATTTGACACAGAACTGATTTTTCTTATACTCTGGCAATATGGTACCTTTATTCAAGACTTAGGGGTTGAAACAACATTACTAAGAAAAGATGACCGCTTGTTCAAGAACCCTAAAAACCATATCGTCCAGCAGAACGCCATATTAGGAAAAATAGGGGATTATCTCCCCTTCCCCTGAGAGGAATACCCACCTTCTGCTAATATCTTTCTCTTAGCATCAGCCATCTCATCATAAGCGGACCTGGCTGGCCCTCCTGTCTCTTTGTACAAACCCCCTACAATAAAAGTGATACTGGGGATGAAGTCCAATAAGAACACAAATATGATAACTGTATACACGTGCCAGGGTAGATGGTACAATAGATGCAAGATAGTAAAAAAGGGCAAATAACATTAATTTTGCCATTAAATTGCAGGCTGTGTGGTTCAAAATCGAATTATTCGAATTATTTCCATATTATGGATTTCTCACTGTACTCACCAAGAAGAACGGGTTTCCAGCGGATTTTCGCTCCATTTCGACTGGCCAAGCTCTCAATGAGCCTACTAGTCATGTACGCGAAGGGACAAACAATATCGTAGTAAAACACAAGTTCCTTCATCCTTTGTTGAACGTTCGTTGCCGATTGCAGTTTGCACCAGTCGCGTGAGACCTAATTGAATACGTCACGTAAGACCTAATATAAGGATATTTCAGCGTTGGAAGCATTGGACCATTCATGTAAGACCTAATATAAACCATACACACTCCCTTATTATCCTTTTTATTTATTACCTAACGTAAACAAGTGTACTAATTTGAACTTGCGCGTGCGCATATTATTTTGGACCTGCGCATGCGCATACTAATTGAGACTTGCGCGTGCGAATATTAATTTAGACCTGCGCGTGCGGATACTAATTGGGACTTGCGCGTGCGCATAATAATTTGGACCTGCGCGTGCGCATATTAATTTGGACCTGCGCGTGCGCATACTAATTTGGACCTGCGCGTGCGCATACTAATTTGGACCTGCGCGTGCGCATACTAATTAGGACCTGCGCGTGCGCATGTTAATTTGGACCTGCGCGTGCACTTACTAATTTGGACCTGCGCGTGCGCATACTAATTTGGACCTGCGCGTGCGCATATTAATTTAGTCCTGCGCGTGCGCATACTAATTTGGACCTGCGCGTGCGCATATTAATTTGGTCCTGCGCGTGCGCATACTAATTTGGACCTGCGCGTGCGCATATTAATTTGGACCTGCGCGTGCGCATACTTATTTGGACCTGTGCCTGCCGCGTGGAACCAATGACGCTCAGACTAAGTTTTACGAGTTTGTTTCAAAAGTGACAACCTGCACTTCTCTAACCACACTCACCCCCCTTAGCATTTTTTTGATGAAAGCCGGTCTCAACTGTTAGTGAAACCGTACGAGATATGCCGAATTTGTCAACAGGTTTAAAATACGGCCGAATTAATTTCATTATAAGTGGAACACACAAACCATTTTCACCTGTGACAAAATTGATCACAAGCTTTTGGTACGAACGAACAACAAATATATCAAAACGTACATTTTATAAAGTAACGCTATATAGACTATATACCCGCGTAAGTGCAGAGCTTGATGCCGGGACCGCAAACTCCTCTTCGGTGTCTCCTGCTCAACGCCATTGGCACTCGAGCTACCCTCCTGATCAGATGAAGGTTGCTTCACCTCGGTTTACCACTTCGAGTTTGACCTTCGGATCCTTACCAATCTGTCCTCGACGGGTTTTCAGAGACCCGCTAACTTTTCAATGGCTTTTCTCGCAGTTCGTCAAAATCATGCATCATCTGCCTTTTCCTGTATGGAATCGATCGAACTAAAGGCCACAGTAAAGAACGTTGCAACGTTGCCGCCGAGTGCAACCTCGATCAGTGCAGCAAATCTTTGAAGTGATCATCTCGACGCATCAGGAGAGTGACACTGAATTAATTTTTGAATTGCGCGCTAAGCTATTTCTAGCTATTGTTACACAGTCCTAAGGGACTCTAGCCCGCTGACAATAGCGGCAAAAAAAAAAAAAAAAAAAAAAAAAAAAAGCACCAAAAATGCCTGGCATAAAAATAACTCAATGACACAGTTCAATAGTTATAATGGCACTTCTTGCTCGCTGTTCTCAAAGGTCATATGATTAACATAAATCACAATGCGAGGTATTTGTCTTACCTGTTCCAAGCTAGTTTACGTATATTTGCATATCATGTTAAAGAGGAAAACGAGGAAAATGCCGGCTGAAGTCCTCGCTGTAAAGCGGTTTTACTCTAATATTTTTCGCCATCAACTTAATGAATGCGTCTTCCACCCGAAACACGGGGAGTGTTCTGGAAACAGCAAGTATCTCCTCCAGTACATTTCCTGAAAGAACGTAAAACGGCTCTGAGCAGTAGTCTGAAAATGTCAGCTCGCCAAAATCTTCCTCACTCACGTACCAGGGACTGTCTGTCTTGCGGTCGACATGCGAATCGACGTGTACGTCACCAGCGCAGAGTCTCCTCGGCAAAGAGGGATTTATTCTGAAGTCATTGTAACAGAAAGAAAGTTGTCCATTCCATAATTCCTGTTGTGAGGTTAGCCGGGCCAAAAATAGCCGATGGACAAGACGAATTAAACGAAAACTATGCATGGCGCGCTTTAACTTTTTGAGCTCATAACACAAATACTTGTAACCGTTCCAGAACAAATATTGTGAATACTTTACCGAGAATACTGATAAGTGATCTTAGCAGGCTATCAGTAAGCAAGCTCTCTTTACTGTATGATGTCTCTCTCAAAACAAAAAGAAAAGAGAAAAGTGCAGTTGATCATGATCGGGTCAAAAGGTTCCGCTGTTAGCTCAAACATTTATCGTTCTAGAGCTCTGTGTATTATGACTGTCCCGTTTGACAAAACTGTTGCATTATCACGGAGCACAGGCTCAGGAGCTGTAAGTACTCGTCGGCTCCGTCCATTAGACATCGGTCCACGACCTGAAACAAAGAGATAAAGGTAAAAATTCTCCTAACTGTTCAAGAAAAAATGCACCAGTGATGTAGGGAGAACTGATCAGCTCTCATCTGAGCAAGCTATCAAATTCCAAATTCTCCATGTATGACACACTTCCGCTAAGGTAAAGAAAAGAGAAAATTTGAGTTGATAACTTTTAGGAGTCCAGGGCGATCCGGCATAGGGTGAACAGTAATGCAGAGCGTGTCAAAACGACCATCACGGGTATACGGCAGTAATGGACAACGTCGTGTGGAACGTATGTCGAAGGAACTTCCACTTCAACAACATCGCGCACAACAATTGCACTGTATGTTGATTCTTTACCAATTGCGCGGTGCAAATTGTGATCTCATACTTACCGCCAGTTTCTCGGCAATAGCAGACTTCTGGTGATCTGTTAGCTCTTCCATCTGCATGATACGGTCATGAATCTGAAGGATCGAGGCAGCGAAAATTAGTCCTACTGATACACGAATTTAGTTAGTTTAGAGCGCAGCAGCGTCAGATTCTTACCTGACTGATAAGCTGTGCAGCTGGGTATCCTTCAGCGATAATCTCCTGAGAAAAACAAAATGAAGCAGCGGTATTAACACTTCGCCTGCTCAAAATGTTGAGACACAGCGCAACATCACGCGCAATGTTGCGCGCAATTGCTGCTGAAGTAGAAGTTACTTATACTTCTGCCACACTAGACCACTTCAGTGTCTGCTACTGAAATATCTAGCACGTTTAAACAGGAAACACGCACGTAATCTTCTTACTTTGACACCATTGTCCAGCCTGTCGTAGGAGTTTGATTGGCAGGCTTTAAACAACTGTTCCAGCAACAGTTTTGGAATGACCTTTAAAGAAAGTATTACAGTTTACTCAGATGTTAACGTCATAACTCGATCCATTCTAACACGATTAAGCCAAACTGTTCGGGATTCTTTTCGGAATTAACTCGGGAAAACGGCGTTTAATTGTTTGGTATATTTGAAACTATACCAAATATGGCATTTGGTATGGAGTCCTTTTGGATAATCAAATGTCGTTTTGGGCTTTGCATTTGTCCTTAAACTACAAAGTCCATGCCATTGTCAGGTTCCATACTTACCCCTGCAATATCTGTGATGTCTTCAGCTTGTATCCCTTCTTCACCTTTCAACCGGTGAGCACTTTGTAAGAAGGTTATGGCCTGAAAACACAAACAAACAAACAAACATGTGTGGCAAACTTAACTTCAGTTCCAAAAAAAGCAATACTACACACTGATGTGATGAAACATCAAAATAAGGTGAGTGAAGAAAAAGATCAGTACATTACACGACCCCCCCCCCCCCCCCCCCTATTTTTTTGGTCAAGAAAAAGTAGGGTACAGGGCTTGGTTTTTCAAAAAACAAATTAGTTCTTATCTGGAATTACTGATTAAATTACTGATAAACCTTAGATATTGGGGGTGCTAACAAAAGTTGGATATCCATAATAGATATAGTTACTTTTCTCATGTCCCCTTCACACAAATTGACGACTTCATGTATTGCCTACAACAAAAACAAACACATAAGTTGGTTAACAAGATATTCAGCAATACAAAATATTATAAAAACAATAATACATAAACATACTATAAAACCAAAACAATGTTGCTATTATTACAATAATAATAATAATAATAATAATAATAATAATAATAATAATATTATCATTATTATTATTTATTATCATTATTATTATTATTATTATTATTATTTTTATTAATTCTTCAAAAACAAAATCAGGATGAACTGAAAAGAGAACATATGCACACCTCCTCATCAAATTTAACCTCTTCCATCCCACAGATTTCTTTGAGTCGCTTTTCCAGAACTTCAGTGGCCAGTGGTTTGAAACGGAACTTTGAACATCTGGATGTCAAAGGCTCAATTATCCTGAAAACAGTGAAAGGATAAGATAGTTGAAAAAATGCTTTCAAAATTCTTTTAATTACTTGAATTACTTTAATATCCTGTCTGCTGTCACAAAAATGTGCCTATAAACTTTTTATGGGTGGTTTCCACTGTTGTAGGTACCGTGTCCACTATAGAGAACTTTTATATTGTAGGGGATAAATTTTATTATAGGAATGTCCATTGTAGGTGGGGTGTATATTTTAGGTAGGTGGGGCATACAATGTGGGTGGGGTGTGCATTGTAGGTGATGTCCATTGTAGATGGGTGTCTTAACTGTGGGGGTTGGTAAGTAATCTACAGACTTCAACATGATTTTCTCTCACTGCAGATCAAACTATATTTTCCTAAGATATGCCTAGGCCTATCAAGAAGAAAATTTGTTCACACACCTGCTGACATAGTTACAAATGAGACAGAAGCGAGTGGTTTTGGTCTGTTTCTCCATGGTTCGTCTTAAGGCAGCCTTGCAAAATAATGGAGGAGGTATATTGTATCAGCAGTGCAAGAGAAAAATAAACAGAGAGAAAATGAGAGGAAAAGGGAGTGTGTGAGAAGCAGGAGCCTCTTTTCTCAACAGACCTGTGCACTTGGAGTCATTGAGTCTGCCTCATCAAGGATAACAAGTTTAAATGGTGGGCAAGGCTTGCCACTGAAAACAAAAATTATTTCAAAATGTTATTTTTACATTTTTAATTAATTCCTGTAAACAAAATGTATGCCAATAAACTCTATTATTTTTGTTCATCTAAGAAACAAATGGTCAAATATACTGTAACAGCAGAGACTTGGGAAGAAAACAAAGAGGATTGATCACACATACAATAAGAATTCATCTGAAAAGAATAAATTATGTAGTCTGGTTTCTGCTATCTGCCGTGATTTTCAGTGAGAATTAGGCAATGCAACCATGTAACAAATTCATGTATAAAACACTTTCTTTTGTTTTGGGTGTCAAATTGCATAGTGTTACGTTTTCATGATTCAAGCTTTATTGTGAGGGACTAAAACATGAAGAGTGAAGCAATGATTGCAAGACTCAAACCAAAATGGGCTTACTAGAATTCGTACTAGGTCCTTGGCAATAGGTGATACAATATTATGCACCCAAATAGCAAATCTGTCAATGGGAATTACAAAAGGGTTTATTTCCATAGATCAAAAGGCTTTTCCTGACTTACTCTGGTCGTGCTGCAGCAGCTGTAAACTGAGCAAACCTCTTCACTTTGTCTCTAATAACCTAAAGATCGGTGTGAAGAGAGTACTGAGACATGTTCTAATTGTGTCATAAAACAATGAATTAAGTCATAAAACTAGACAGAATAATAATTTTTTATAACAGATTCTCTCTTCCCCTTTCCAGAGAAGCAACACAGACTTTGGTACTCACTACGTAATGAAACAACTATTTTAAATTTTTAAGCCAAAATGTACTTGAAGATCATGTGATGATGAATAAATTCCAGATTCCATGCACCTACCTGGATTCCACGTTCATCAGAAGCATTCAGCTCCAGAACCCTAGAACGCATCAGTTCAGTCCTGAAAAAAGGATATATAAATAGTATATAATACACCATCTCCAACCCCATGTTATTCCTGAGAGCAATATTAAGTTTCATTTTTCTTTGATTCGATCACACAGTGTGGAGAACATTTAACAAATTGATCAGATAAAAGCTGCTTTTGAAGAATCAATAAATATTTTACTATTATTACTATTTTTATTTTATTTATTTTTGTTACTCTCACTATTTCTCACTATATCCCTACTACATTACGCATTTTGGTTGTCAATGTCTTACCCATAAAGTTGACGAGCCACAGCCAGAATAGTTGATGTTTTGCCTGTGCCTGGAGGACCATAGAACAACAGGTGGGAGAAATCAGCGCCCTCTACTGTTTTCTTCAGGACAGACACTACCTCCTCTTGACAAGCAACCTCATCCACTGACTTGGGACGGCTATGAACACAGACAGTCATGTCATTAAAACCCTCTCAGCCTCAAGATCAAGGGCATAATTCTCCCAACCTGCCCAAACAAAATGTGTAAGAGCAGGTATGGATCCAGGACTTTTGGAAGGAAGGGGGGGTGGCTGGGAGTGAGCACTGAAGGCCTTAGACCTTGGTCTGGGTCCGTGGACATGCTCCTTTGGAAATGTTTAAAATATCAGGTCTCTTATGGCATTCCTGAATTTTGAGGCACATAATCACAGACTATCAAATGTGATAATACGCACAGCTAGAAAACAAAATCTCTTATATTGAGGCACCTGCTCAGAATGATTTGCATTTATTTTCTGTCGTAATATTCAAAATTTATTTATTTTTTGCTACTCCAAAGAGGGGGGTAGCTAGCCACGCACTCCACCCCCCTAAATCCGCACTTGAAGTGGTGTTTGGAGAATTGATGGTTTGACCAGCTTGAATTGAACGAAGAGATGATCATAGCTTGCCATTTTGTCTCGATGACTTTCGATGTATAGTTTATACAGGACCTAGGGCTAACAGTTTTGGAAACGCTTGCATAGCACGCCTGAAAATCTTACAAAACTTCCACTTACTATTTCTCGACCCAAGGTATCGATGTACGTTTTCCACTCGTTCCAGCGGAGGCTTCACTCGATTGCTTCAGTTTCGCCGAACTCTGCGCACTTTGGCCACGAACGAAGGCATCCATGCTCGGGATCGATCGGAGTCTGTACTCACCAAATGTTTGAGATTTTGCTGACAAGACCACGAATCAATATGGCTGAATCAACTTCCCGCCATTCGATTCACATGTGGCGGGAGACTGGGACAAAGGGGCGATGATTAATCGGAAATATTCGGAAAATGTTCGGCGGGAGCGACTCTTTATTGACTTTGGTGTAATTTCAGTCGAATGCTCTTTTTCTTATTTTTCCATGGTTTTCCTCAATGAGTTGGCAAACTTTCGTGGATGAAAGTCTGCTCGGGACCAGTCAAGTCTCAAAGGCTTCCATTCATGGTTTGGACGGAGTAAGGTACGCCTGCAGTCGCGGGTTTGTGGTAAGTTGTTTCCAAAACAAAAGCTTCTTTATGATACATGGGTGCGCCTGTTGTACGAAACAATTGAAAACTTAACAGATGGAGTAGATCTGATTGATTCGTTAACTGTATCTGATCTAAAAGATTTTGTTTCGAACTTGTCTCTGACTTTCTGTAGAGTACAGAGTGCGTTTCGTGACATCCCCGTACAGTTATGCGCGCATAGCAACGAATGCTTCCTGCATATATTTCCTTTGACGCTTGTTTGCGTGAGTGAAGTTTAGGCTCTGCTATTCGTCCTCGGGTTCTTCAATCGTTACATACCCCTGGTTCGATCTCTTCATGCACTTTTGATTATCTGTTGCCTGTGAAGTTTTTAATGATTAAGTTGACATCGATTCTTGCGGCCCAAAGAATGTGAAACCTTTAATATGTTTGGTGTCATCTCCCTTCCTCTGGAATATTGTTCTGTATGTACAACACTGTACTGGGGGAGGGGGAGCCAGGGCCTTGATGGTTTGTAATGTTATTTATAGAAAAAAATGCACATTTCCTGTCTCAAAGCTTTTGACCCCGATGCTGAAAAATTTAAAACACTGTCTTGTGATCAAGCTCACCGTTCCCGCTCTTCTTTAGGGGGAGGGAGGGGAGGGAAGGGAGGGTTGGATCACAGGCTATTATTCACACTACATGAAATATCACTCAGACATTTTCTCCTTGGATGGTTGGGATCTCGAGAATTTGTATTCTGACCTCAGGAGCATACTATTGTTCTTGTTAGGTGTTACCAAGTGAAGCTCAAGTCCTAATCAACTGCATAACAACAGACCCCACACCTTCATACTCCAAGGGAATTGTTCTTGGCCGGGAAAAGTATGTATTTGTCAGGGTGGAGCCTGGTCATTCACTCATCTGTCGCAAGGGAACTGAAGGTGTTATAGCCGTAAAGACAAACAAGTGCCTTTTGATTGGTGGGTACGCAGAGGGCATGCAAGCCGGCAGCTGCTGTGCTGTGCTGGAGAGGATGGCCAATTACTTCCGAATTAATGGATTTTAGCCTTTTCAAGTCCCAAGAGTTACCGGAGGCAAACTTCTCCTTTCGACAAACATTCGATAAAACTGCAGGTGGCTGGTTGCTTGAGTTCAAGCTGGTCAGATTACAAAATATTGGGGAGGGTTATAATAAGGCAAAGTGATAAATTTCAAAACCACACCATTTTTGTCATAAATATTTTTATAAAGAAAAGAATACTAGAATGAATAAGTTTAGAAATCAGTCATAATTATGGCAATTTATTTGGGTAATAACTGGACAGCTTTATACAAAGAAGTGACAATATTTTATTCTTAAAATTTTAAGAATTTAGTAGTTCTTCATCGAGTCTTTAATTTTGGAAATTCTGAAGAACTACAGACCACCTAATAAATGAGTGTATCAATAAGTTGGTAGTTGCTTTTCCTTATTTTGAAATGTACCAACTGAGAGTAATCAGTGCTCGACATTAACAGTTGCCCGCTTGCCCGGGGCAGGTAAATTCTGGGCCGGGCAACTAGAAATTATGAAACTTTCCAGAAAATAATGACGTTATTTAGTTTTTATCATTATCAATCTTCATAATGAGCTTGGGAGTGAAAGGCTTAGGTAAAGTACAAAACAAAGGAATCCACAACAATACGATTTTCTGTTTTTAATATCCTGTCTGCTGTCACAAAAATGTGAAAAAAGTTAATCAAGTGCTGCTCTTGAACATTGAGGCATTTCCTCATTCCTGAGCCAGTTGTGTTGTCTTGATATCACCAAATACCATATCCATTCTATCAAAGGCTTGTACCATGATGGAGTAAGTCTGAAAGGATAAAAGCAAGGATACAGAACAGTAATTAGAGACTTGATGATTTATCATGGAGAATAACTATGCAAATATTCCCTATACAAATCCAAAGTGAAGAGCTTCAGACAAAAATGGCAAACAGAGTTTACTTTTCTGTCTTCAAAACTTCACATTTTGCACGTGTGATTTGTGTTCTTTTGATCTGAAACACTGTGAACGTGGATATGTGGATGGTGAAATGGTCCTGGAACACTGAAGGGGATAAAATGTACATTTGCATGCAAACCTGTGCAAACAGTTTTTCTCTGTACTTGGCCTCTGCAACCGGATCCACACTGTCCGGTACTAACCCATCCTGGCTGCCTGGTGTCTAGAATACAAAACAAAAGTTTTTGGTTGAACTTATTTTCACTGGCTCATGCTATCAAAACATCTCTTTCTCATTGGCAGTTTGGTAACTGTAGCAGCAATACCCTTATTATGATTACACAGAGTGCAAGCAAAACCCCTTGTTGTCCCCTCCTGGAAACATGGGAAGAAGGTTCTGTGCCAGTGAACACAAGTTTTTCTTTATTGAGCATATGTGCAAGCCACTTCCATACATTTGGATGAGTCAAAGCAATTTTTGTCTTGATAAACTGGTCATACAGGCTGCTGTAAATTGCTGGCTGTTTTTGACGCAGTGTTTTTCAAAACAAGACTTTGACAAGCTTAATGGTCACATGGGGCACGCAGGGTATACATAAGTACTGTAGTAGATTATGCTTACCCCAAGCCGATCAGCAGCAACTTCGCTGAGTACAGACTTGGACTGGGAGGAAGGTGTACTGGTGCCTATGGAAAAATGGCCCAACAACTAAGTCAGCAAATCAAAACATAAAGGCTAAACAACAAGTAAACAACGATGCCACATGAAAAGAAAAGCAAATCAATCAACACATCAGAATTATTGCAGAGTTTCTGAAACTTTTGCTCTGGGGTGTGCATGTTTTCAAGCCAAGGATCACCGGCCACATACGATATTGTAACTATGATTATCTTCCAACTCACCTCTACCTGACTTCTTGGCTGACAGCTTTGAGCGCTGTGTGGAATTTGGTCTATCCTACAAAATATAAAGCAGCAACTTAATACAAGATCATTACTTCCTAAATAAATGGGTCAAGTATACAAGCACACGAACACTTACATCCAACTTGCTGCCCTTCTTGTTCTTGTCAGCCTTCTTTGTGTCCATCCTGGTATCTGAAATGGTCGGCTTTCGAGCTCTCTTGTCTGCATAAAAACACCAAGAAAGCTTTGATTTAGTGAAGAACAATAAAGCTACAGACAATTTCGGGAAAAAGTAGCTTGGATAATGTTAAAGAGAGTAAAAATACCAGTATTAAGGGACATTATAGACTTACAGACATTGTAGATCTGCTTGAACATTGTAGAAAACGGCTTTAAAACTCAAGATAGCCGTCTTAACTCAAATAAGAGCGCAGCATAAAGCATTTACATTGAGGCTGAACATAGTCTGTCCTGAAAGAAAGCTAAAAGTTTTATGAATTTGAAAGTCTTGGCTTGTCAAGCTTGGATGCGCGTACAACCTTGAGAAAAATAATATTCAATTAAAGAGGTGCCAGTATACCTTCCTCCTGTGAAGTGTCTTCCACCAATTCTCGCTCTGGCAGACCAAGGATGCCTCGGATCATGCCTGCATGCCCCACCATGCTGTCCACCGCTTCAATCAGTAGCTGGTAACTAAAGAAATCCAAAAAGCATTTTTAAAGGAGTAATGTAATTTCACAGACCACAGCTGCACACACTGGCAGCAAAAACCCAATTATAGAACAAGAGGCCACAATATTGGACAAAATCTGTTCCAACATGTCCTTCCAATCAAAAAACAAAGTATTGTTTCTTTTCTCTGAAAAAATTGTGTACACAGCAAAATTACTCTTTATCTTTCTCCTCTACTCCAGTGGAACTCAAAATACATAGTCAAAATGGGAGGAGGGGGTCGATCAGCATTATAAAATTTTTATAAAGGGGGGGTCAGCAGACTGGGGGTCAGTCTTTTTGTTGAAACCCATCAACATGTGTTACTAAATACAATATTGAAAGTGGGAGTTAATGATCATCAAATGAAGTGCCTCAACAAGTTGTCCAAGATTACATGTTGCACTGCTATAGCAAAAGTTTTTTTAGAAGCCTAAGAATTCTAATTACTGCAAGTTATTCCTTTTGAATGTTACATCATGACTCACCCTGCATTATACATGGCCTGCTGGACAGGTGTCAAAGGTGGGAAGGACAAACTTGCGATACAAAGATTTAATCTGCTCAGCAACCCTTCTCGCTGTTCATCTTCCTCCACCCACATTATTCTCTGCAACAGGATCGTCAAGAATAGACAACCTTAATAAATTGCCAACCTTCCAACCAACTAAATTTAAATTATCAATCAACCTGCACACAATCAACCCATGCCCAGCTTGTAGTCTTACTTGCTGTAGTGACTCTAGAGACAAATCCCATTTTTCTTCCTCCTCTAGTAATGTGTAAATCTCCTTCAGCTCATCAACAACCTCACTGTGGAAATGCATCTGAAGAGAGTCAGCCATCAAAAAATGATGTCAGCATACACATATCAGAATACCAGAGCATACTAATGTCGTTGGTTAATATTTGCAGATAAATCTTTGCTAAGAGGTGCCAGCCAACAACAACTGAAAATGAAACTGAAGCATTTCTTACCCCTTCATTCTTTCTGGTAAAGACCTCTTCCTCCTGAAAGATAAAGAGTAAAAGGAATCACTGTAAGTTCCAAGCAAAAAAATTTACAACACCCTGAGTATATGACTGTATGCCACTCACTGTAATGTAAGCATCCACAGGAGTTGCTGGCCTCTCTGGTGTGCGGACACCATCCAGTAGCTCTTGTAAGATTCTAGAAGCTGCCTCCACTGCTTCCCTGTGCGCCAGCTCCTGCTCAATCTCCTGCCGCACATTCTGGTAGACATCTTCCTCCACTGCAATGCCTGGTAAGACATTAGAATTAAGATGACATTTTAGTAATGGTAACCTCTTGATGTGTTAATTTGTGAGATTATTGCTCACCATAAAACTTGTCATAGCACTATGCGTTAATTTTCAAGCATGCATGCACACCAGCTTTCAGTGTGGCAGTTATATACACCAGGCTGTTTGAAGTTCTCCCACTGATCACCCTCATGGCCTGGTGTTCACGTACTGGTAGTTGAATGAGAGTTGCTGATATTGTGGCAGTCTGCTGGGGATCTGATCCCAGTGCCATGTGACTGAAAGGCTCTGTTCATGCATGTACTATACTACTCTCCCTGTAAGTTTGGGTAAGGCCATTTAAAACACTGTTCATATGAAAGTTTTGTGAATAGCTTCCTTTTTCTTTTTGATTCTATAGCTGCAGAAACATGCAAGCATGACTCAAATATGAGCTCTTTTTCGTACCTCGGAGAGTAACTTTAATAGCAGCTCCACTGCACAATACTGGTTGTGTGAGCAGTTCCCATGTCTCAGTGTAGATGCCAGCATTAGGAGATTTGAAAATGAATGGAAAGTTCAGAGTATCCCCTGGAAGGATGACACCACTGTTTGTATCAAAGTAGAAACGCTGTGTCTTTCCTGCCAGTTGAGTGCCAAGGGTGTTTTTCTTTGGAATTTTCTGATGGAACAAGAATAGAAGCAGCTAATTTTAGTCTCTTTCAATTTACAACTTTCAGAATTGGAGTACAATAGTGTCCAAGGATTGTATCACAAAATAAGTTGTAGAACTTGTCAAAATGTGGCCATGCATTCAGGCTTGAGGAGCACAGCAATCACTTTCAGCTTTGAAATTTCACCTTTCTTTGGGTTTGAGAATTGATGCAATCATAGTGTTGTATTAACCTGATAGCCACATTTATGCAACATTTGCTCCCAAGTTTCATCCTGTAATCTGTGATTTTAGCAAAATTAGATTTGTGTGAAATCAATATTATGACTGTACCCTCCTGTCACTTCATTTTCAGCAATGAGCAAGCCTCACCTTCCAGGAATAGTAAATAGCACTTGTACCATCATTGCAGATGTGCAATTTGGATGTGGTCCGCTCACTGACATTTGCTTCACAAGTCACACGGCAAGCCACGCCCACTTGCCCCAGACCACTACTGGTGGACCCAGTCCACTGGGCCGAGTGGCCACCAATGGTCAGTGAGGGGCCAAATATGGGCTGTGGGATGACATCAGCATGGGCTGCAAGTGGATCCCTGTCAATCAATTTAACAATAATATTAATATAGTATTAATAAAATGGATATTCTGAGTGTACACTGTGATCAAAGTACTATGACATCTTTCTTGTAAAAAAATAAATCAATAAACAAGGGTGAGATGAAATGTCATTTCCTAAGAATGTGTAGTTTGGTTATATAAAAATGCTGCCACCAATGTGGTCCTATCTTTGGACAGAGTGAGATGCAATGAAATGGGATGGGATGGAATGGTATAAAATGAGAAAGAATGGGATGAAATGGGATAGAATGGGGTGGAATGGGATAGAATGGAATGGAATAGAATGGAATGAGATAGAATGGCATGGAATGGAAATCATACAGACCTGTTGACAGGCACTTCTCGAGGAGTTGGTTCCTCCTCCTCTAGTACAGTAGACATGGCATCAAACTTGGAGGACTGAGGGGGGTTGCAGGTGCCAATTATCTCCAGTTCATCCAGATACTGACACAAATAATGTAAATGTTATGACAAGCCAGTGGGTTAATTGGTCTGTGGGATGGTTCGCAGTGACAGCATTCCATCCACAACTCTAGCAGAGTTAGTAATGAATCATGTTTCCAGGTTCAATTTCTCATTTTTATGTTACACCCAATACATTAGTTGTACAGATGGTGTGTTGTGAGAACCTAAAACCTACAATAAACTCTATGATGTCAAAATGTTATTGACCTTGTCAAATGAAATTTACAAATTGAATGAAGTGCAACATTTGAATATGACAAAAAATAAGGGCATGCATGAAGGGTGTCTAGCTACCAACAATTCTAGTAAATAGCATCTGCACATATGTGATTACCGGTATCATAATTAGATATTAAATTTTACCAATAAAAGAGCAAGATCTTACTGGTTCATAAGGATCAATTTCTTGCATAACACCGCTGAGTTGCTTTGACCTCTCCTGCAGATAGCTAGAATTGTTCCAGGGGTAGTGAACAGCTGCAGAACGATGAGTACTTGACCACTCGATTCCTGTTTGAAGACATACAGTAGGAATTTAAACTATACATATCCAAATGACAGCATCAAAGATCCCAATAAAATGTTAGGATGCAAATTACATAATGCCACAAGGACATAATTTTTAATACCTGAACTTCCACAGTTACACTCACCCATTTCATTTTTGATGCTAATAGGTTTTCCAATGTGTTCAATGGGAGGTGCATAACCACGCTCTGTTTGTGTCAAAGTCATGCTGAAAGGGTACAATAGACAGCGAAAAATAATATTGTGACATAAAATGATTCATACATAGGTCATGTAAAAAGTTGAACATTTAGTGATTATTGATACCTCATCATAGGAAAACTTCCCACTGTCAGTTATAGTAGCTTATTAACAGACAATGAGATACAGAGTAGTTATGCTTGGTTTTATTAAGCTGAAAAGACTATTGATTCTCCTGAGACTGGGAGAATTCGGACCAAGATCTTATAGCCAGGGGGTCATCACATTGTTAATATTATGAGTTCTGGTCCACTATCCCAGACTTTCAACACTTTTGGGTAGGCATTAGTTTGAGCTACTTACGTCACACCAGTCTCATCATTCCCGATTTGCTCAACTTGCTTCCAGAATTCACTGCCCACTCTGTCTACAAAATGAGCAACACATTGAAATTTCAAACCAGATAATTGCCAAAGCTGAATTGTAACCTAAAGTTGTGACAACTCAAATAACAGCTCTCAAATTAATATTACTACATTCTTTTATAGCATTGATGAGTGGTGTTAGTGTTTTCAATTTATTCTTCTAATTTTTAATTTGGACAGTAAACAAGGTATTGTAGCATAATCAAGGGTTAAATCAGAAACATAGTAATGTTCGTACTTACATCCTTTGCCATAGTCTACAGCTGGAATTGATCTATCAATAATATACCTGGTAGGAAGAATGAGCATTAAATTAATTTTATTCATAATTTTTTTTTTTTTGCATTTTGAGTTTGCATGTACAATTATTTACAAATAAATATTATTTCTTTACTAAAAAAAACCCTGAAAGGGTATGAACTGAAGGCAAGCCTATATCCTGAATAAAACACATAGTATTGTCCAAGCTGAATTCATGATCTGCATGATCTGTAAGTATATGCACACCACTCTTGTTCTAGTCTGAACTGGAGAGAACATTTTTGTTGCTGAGTGTATAGTGATGGCAGTGGAGGAGAACTTGGGGGGCAGCAGGAAAGATTCTCAGCACTAAAAAAAAAACAGAGCACATGTAGAGTCCAGCTCCTGACACCCTGTTGCTTTGATCATTATTTTCTTATTGGTGTGAAAAATGCATTACCTCTGCTCCTGTGTTCTTCTGTATTCTTCACTCTGATTCATAACCAACATGTCACCCCTCGTGTTCAACAGACCTGCAAACATTCAAAGGTATGCCTTTAGCTGAGAACATAAACCTTAGCAATAAGACGATCATGGCTCAGTCCCAACCATTGGAGTTTTGATGCCTGTGGAGCTCCTTTCCCTAAGTTGCATCATGCCCTATTGTTCAGCTTCACCATTAAGCATGTAGTCAACCTCTCAAATGTTTTTTTTTTTTAAGGGAGGGGCTACACTCAGCACTAGATACAGCTACTACCAAACTGTCATCTTACTCACTTGACAAGTGATGCTGCTGTTTCTTTCTCTGAAGCATTTGTCTCTGCCAGTTGGCCAGTGAATTGCTCTCATTAATCTGAGGAATATATGATAACAAATCAGGGGACAAAACACAATGAAATACATGTACAGTAGAATCCCACTGTCTCGAACTTGGTTATCTCAAACTCCTCCCTATCTCAAACAGAGTCCGATTTTCCTCGGAAATATAATTTTCCTTGGTAGAACCCCACTATCTCAAACTATTTCTTGTTTCCCTTGAGAGTTCCAGATAATGGCCAGGTTTCTACTGTAAATCATGAACTACATGACTTCAAACAAAAACAGACTGATTGCACAACTAACCCTTGACTGCCACACATGACTGGGCACTTTTTTCCTTTTTGTTGGGAGAGATGTTGGCCTCACTTCACTGGCAATCTAACAAGAACAACAACATTGGCCATAAGATGGTTGGTCAGGGCAAAGTTAAACAATATTATAAATTTATATATTATTATATTATTGTAGACAGCCCACAGGATCTAGTTTGGGGGTCTTAGTTCAATGAATGATACAGTTTCTTCTCAAATGGTTGGGCTAGAGTTTGGAAAAAGTGACTGCAGATATCTTAGACAGCACATGCAAATAAATAAATAGTTCATTTACAACAAATATACAAAAGATAGTTCTTAATTAACCTTGGTGTACTATTTTCTGTGCATGAAAATCCCATTCATTTACCTGAAAATGAGTAAATGGTGGCAAATTCTGAAAGAAAAAAGAAACAGTATTTTTACTGAACATTAACTCGCATTTACAACCACAAAAACTTACCAATGATTAAGTTTACTGTTCATGATCTGACACAGGGTTAATACAAAACCTAAAGGTTTACAGTTGTTATTACCTCAAGTTCGCCTCTGTTTATTGCTTCTTCTTGGAATTCTTGCCAGGACCCAAGGAGACTGTGTGCATGGACTTGTCCATTGTCATCGAATGTCGGACCTGCACTACCTGGAAATTTTAAAAGTGATGTAGATGGGAATATGGTATTAATTAGTACTTTGACACTCTTTTGAAAATTAACCCACCATTGTCACATAATGCAAATGTATATTATGTAGTGTAGCATTTTTGACACTTACCCACAAGTGGTATAGAAGCCGCAGGGGCATCAGGAGGGACTGGTCTTGCCACTGTCACACTGAAGATGATATTATGAGCACTTTAAATATTGCTGAAGTGATCTCAGTAAGGCCGTACGTAACTGATGCACAAGCTGAATAATATCACATTCATGTATAAATAAGCAATGTAGAGGATAAACTTTGCTACATGTGAAGCAATGCAGTGTAACCAAATATCTATAATAACTGTAAGTGCCATGTACATTTATTATTTTATTAGTATTACTAGCAGGACCCCCGTAAAAAAAGGGGATCGGGTGATCGAATTTCTTTTTTCCTATTAAATGTTTTTTCAGTCTTTTTTTTCCTTTTTGAATTCCATCTTGAGCATTTCGAGCATCTCAAACGCAGTTTACCGCGTCAAAGTACAAACGTCCCTGTAGTGCTTCCACTCGACCATACTCGACTTGTCAAACCACCAATCATCCAACATCAAAATCTTCCCGTTTTTTGAACATGTGGCAGCATCAGCCCGCCATCCAGGCACCTGACAGCTGAAAATATTTTTGTAAACTCAAATGGAATTCTCACCTTCAGTAATCACGTCCCGTTGGCGTGGCTGAAAGGCTACAGTTGAGAAGATTTCTGGCTTGCTTGTGCCGGCGATTCAGTTTGAATTGATGGTATGGTAATTATGACTAACGAGTAGGCGAGCATTTGTTGTGTCAGAAATTCAAACCACACATCAGAGTGTCCCACATACTTTTGGCCAGGATTGTAGTATTGCAAACTTTTATTCCTTTACTGTTTAAATATGCAAGCCAACTTTCTATTTATAGTTACTGTACCTCTTTCCAGATGGCTGTTCATTTTCCAGCACATTCTTCAGGCGTGCTTTCCTAACCACAACTGTGGTTGTAGGTTTAGGTGTCTTGGGTTTCCTGGGAGGCTGCTTCTGTTGTGTGGATATTGTGATATAGAATTGCTAATATTGTATCTACCACACATATAAATTTTATATCATTCTTTAGTGGGAAGGGAGACCAAGTCTGTGACCACCTTTTTTCAGTCTCTCAACAGACATACCATATATCACACAATATGGAGAACTGAAGCATTTGATAGCTTCCTGAGATAAGAGCTGATTGGATTACTGATTCTTGCTATATGACTCATATACTTTCTTCTTAAATGGTTGGGAGAATTTGTGTTTTGAGATTAGAGTATATAAGGGTTTAAAGTCACTGCATGGATTTATCAACTACTCAGTCAATTTCCTGCACCTCCTACAATTACTTACAGTGCTCATAAAATGATCACTGAAACTGACTGATAGAAATCTGCCATATTAATTACCTTCTTGAGCTCTTCAAGGTTTATAGCCAGAGAGTCAATATCATCTCCACAGATGACTTTACCCACAGCAGGTCCAGTGATAACCTCATCTTGTGCAATAGTGGCTGAACCCAAAGGTGTACTGAGCTTGTCTGGAGTTCCACCATCCCGCTTTTTGGATTTGATAGTCTTATCTGAAATGTATATTTTCCACTCAAAACATGGCTCCTGGTATGTTTGACTGTGTCAATGCTCTTTTTTAGAATTAGGTGCAAAACGGGGAAAGAAAAATAGAGGAAAAATCTAAAACCAGATAATCCCTCACATGCTTGGAAATAATACTCATTTGGCCATTTTCAGGGCTTTACACCAAATCAAAAGCTGTAGCTACAGTAACTGTTGGTTATATCAATTCATCTGATAATATGATTCGCTTAATATCATTCCAACTAATGTGTTACTTACCTATTTTATCATCCATTTTATATAATATATATTTTAGTTCTACTGTTCCCATCCTCTCACCGTATACTAATGTAAGCTATCGAAATCATAATGATGTTGAGTGTACTGTATGATACAGAACAATCAACAACATTATGATTTCACCTAGTACATATCTTGAAGTCACGAGGTGGCTAGACAGGCAGTGTGATGATATGGATGACACACACTGAGTGTTAATGAGTTGCACAAATTGATGACGGCCACTTCATAATTACTTATATTGTCTGTAGACAATGGTGACGTGCAAGTTCATAGCAAGCCCACACTTCATCAGTCTGAGTTCCGCTCTAATGTTTTTAATTATCACATTAGAGAAGTCTGACCCAAGATGAACAGTAGCCTGATGTAATTATAGACAATAAATCCGAGTAAAGCGCCATTAAATAAAGGCGTATTGATGTTCATCTTTTGCAAAAGTTTGTAACTGCGGTTGTTAAACTACATGCATCATAAGTGCATGTACTTTAATCCCCGAGCGAAGTGATAATATTGTACAGGGACTCGGGATATTAGACTAACTTAGAACAGTTAACTATAACCAAATATTTTGGCATATATGAACCAGCTTGGTGTTGGGGCTTGGACTTACAGATAGCGATAGGGTTACCAGTATAAAGACGTTTCATACACTCGACGGATGGTGTTTACCTGTTGACTTCGGACGGTCCTTTTTAGACGGTTTACTAGACAATTTGTTGCTCATTTTTATCTCTTGTACTTTCAAGAAACTTCTATGCACAAATCTAAGAATATGGTTAAATATTTCCTGCAGTAATTTCACGTCTTTTGCAGCTACCTCGCGTTAGCAACACTCCGCCATGTTGTCAACAAATCACCACACAGGTAACCAGGCCTTTTGACCAGCGGCTTCCCTTTAGAAATACACTATATTAGTGTCTAAACAACGTAATTATCTAAACACAATATTCCAAATGACGTCTGAGGTCGATTGTTCCGGTGGCTCTCGAGCAGTTTGGCTCGTGAAGGTACACTCTGATTACGCCTTGGTTAATTTTAACTGCCATATGAGTCACTGGCAGCGATGTTATGAACCTCTTTTAGGGGTATAATCGAAAGAAAAATCGTATTTTTCCATTTTGATGTTCAGCTTTCAGTGATATAAACAGAAGCGATATTTAACCTTGATGGTAGATTTTCAAGTTTAGTAACATAAGATGATGAAAAAATATAACTACTGCTAAGACAAGAAAGTGAGTTTGAGCTGAAAAATCCAATCTACCGTATTAACTGGTTTACTGAGGCACGGGGTATGTGTTTGAAAAAACAAACAAGATTTTTAAACAGTCCATCGATTTTCTCTTTCGGTTTTTCAACAGAAGTATTTCATGCAGTGTTGATTTTGATTTTTGATGCTTCGCGCAGATGAAAGCGGATTGAACTATCAATTCGTAGAACATTATATACAATCGTACAAGTTGTTCTGGAATGATTATAAGAACCTTTACTTGGGAGTGTAAACATCCTAATAATATTCTCTTATATTTATGAAGTGATCAAAGAATCCAGTACAAAAAACAAAAACATCTATGCTTCACGCACTGGTGCCTATGTACCAGCTGTCGGTGCTTGTGCGATACAGTGTGCTGGCACATACGCATGAGGGCCTAGTTGATCAACAACCTTTTGTTAAATTGACAGGTTCCCAAGTACCTTTCCAGTGCATGGTCCTGTGAAAATAATCCTTCTGGAATTGTAGGCTCACTGCACATCAGCAAGTAGGGCTAATAGAAAGTTTCCACAGCTAATAGTTTAATACCAATATTATAGCATAATAAAGGATATAACCCCCTGCAGGATAATAAACACGGTTCATCTATGACAGTAGTTATTTAAACTTAGTTTTATGGAGATGAAGTGAAAATATAATCTCCTGCAAATCTCCTGCTACACTGACAAACTGATATGTTAGAACTTGAGGAAATTTTGTGCAACTCAAAGTCGGCCATGTTAACTTTAAAGATGCAGAGTCTATGAATATTGCTAGTCTCTCTCTAAGGACGTTTTGGTCTGCTTTAAATGTGTACCTCTGAAACACAGACTGTATCAATGAAATGTCAATGTGGATATACTAAACACTATAAATAATAGTGTTGCCTGATGTTTCGAATATAAGCACTTTATCAGCATGACTTCTGACCTAAAGAGCTGTTTCCTCATGGGTCAGCAATCCCCTTATGTGCCCTGATAAAGAGCAAACACTCTGTAAATGTCTATTTAAATAAAACCAAGTCAGCCCCTTATTTGTGTGAGATAAACAGTACCGTACATGTACTGTAGCTAATTCTGGTTTGACCTTTTTTTACAACAGGAACCCACAGAAGGATGAGGTGAGTAAGACTATTCTGATTAAGCTATTAACTCCTATTCACACCACTAATGTATGGCAGAAGCCCACTCCACAATGTTCCATGAATATAAGACTCCATTCAGAATCAAATTAATATATGCTCAGTACAGTATCAGTATCAGTATGTTTTTTGAATCTGGCTTGAAGAATAAAAATAATTATATTTTGATAGTGGGGAATCATATAATGAGCTGAAGAGTCAAGTGGTTACCTGTGAGTGGACTTTTTAATACAATATGGTGCAATCGTTTCTTTCATCCCCAGGTGTTATTTAACTTGTCAGAATCACTGGCTGTTGAGCAAGATAAAAATGAAGTCAAGATGCCAAGGGAATTTAAAATGCTGTTGTCTAAAGTGAATCAGTCAATGGCTATTCTATCGGAAGAACCATCAGGTACAGCTCTAGAGAAAGAAAAGCTGAAGGCCACAACTCAACAATGCAGAGTTTGTCAAGTTCTCAATCACGACACAAGACTTAATTAGAACCCTTGCAAAGGGAATTAGGTAGATTTTACTTTTAGCCAATCGCTTAACCATTTCATGCCCTTTCTTGCATCTGAGGCTTGAAAAGGACCCTTTTCTGTTGTAGCCTCCCTATAAAGTCCATCATATGGAGTTAAGCGACCCCCAGCCTTCTTCAGTAATAAAAATACATTACAATATACATGATAATTATATAATATACAGAATAATACACATAAAAATACAAACACCTAACAGTATTATATAAAAATGACATAATAGACTGGAGCACTGGATTTAAGAGCAATGGTTGTTTTTATTACCAACAGCATCTATTAAAAGTGAGAAGCAAGAGGAAAAGCCAGCAAGTAAGTTTGATTGTGCAAGCCACTATCAACTATCCTCTTACCACTCTAGACGAATTAAAGGCCTTCTGTACTTAAAAAAAAGAAGTACCAAACTGCACTCTTGTAAAATTTTAATTTGTTGAAGCACAAAGTATCAGTGGTTAAGTTTGGTTAAAATCAAGTACGAATTTTGCCTTAATTGTAAAAATATTTTCGTCCTGGCTGACATTTTGTGTTTACTTTTTAGATCAGCTGGCCATTGAAGGTGTTGTGGTACAACGAGCAGATTGTCGGCCATTACATCCCAGTACAGAGTACATGCTCCTGAAAAAGTGAGGCTTAAAGTTTTTTGAGAGATATGAAGTATTGAAGTTCCTGCTTATTCCTGTAGTAATAGAGTAATATCTTAAAAGGTCCTTTCTATTTCATTTTACTCAACCTAATGGAAGCTGTAGCTTAGGGTTTCCCAGTTACTCAAAAGGAGTTCTCCCAACTTTCCAAGTATTTATAATAATGGCATTATTGTAACATTATTATACCTTCAGGAAAAGTATCTTACACGCTAGCAAGCCAGCCCGACAAGCGATTCAAGTGAAGAATGTGGTGAAATACAAACCAGTGTCAAATCAACCAATGAATGTACGTTTACGGTATCTCCGTGTATTTTGAGACATTAATACATTGCCCTGTTTTTGCAATTTTCATATGCACTTTATCATTATCATTACTACTTAAAGTTGGATTATTCTTGTTATGGTCTGGGCTGCGTAGTTATGAAGAAATGGAAAGTAGAAGGGACGCATGCACAACAGGAAACTGAAGCTTGCGCGCGTGCAGTGTGAATAGGGACTTTAAGATACAGGACGCGAGAGGACGACGGCAACGTCAGTGAAACAATAAAACTATCACAGAAGACAAAAGAAGAACGTGAATATCTGAAATTGACCTGTTCTCGGGGTCGCCGTGCTCTCGCTTGCGACTTCAAATGCTTCTTTTTGACGTCGTTGTCAGGACGTGGACGACAGTTCGATAAAATAACGACAGTCGTTCTTCTTAGTAGGAAACGATGAAATCAATAGAACCTCGGCAAAAACGGAACAAATTCAGCAACCTAAGAATAGCCGGCAAAGTTACAAAGACATAGGAAAAACAGAGACACTATTTTTTGGTTCCTCGCGTTGCCGTCGCCGTCCTAGGTTTTTTGAACTCCCTAATGAACAAAACGTGTGTGGTCAACACGGAAGAAACCAAAAAATTGCGACAAGTTGCGCAGGTCTGCTTTCTTGAAACATTCCACGATCATCTACTGTAGTTATTTACAACTTGTCTTTAGTTGGTGTGATATCCGAAAGGAGTTTACTGGCTTAATTTGATGCAGATTTAGATGTGGATCTTGCAAGAAAAATTAGTGCCACATCTAGCAGGTACATATCGTATTGTCCCTCATTTATAAGGACGAAATATTTTATCTTTTCTGCAGCAAGAGTATGAGAAGAAGAAAAAGGAGGAGGGCAAGCGAGTGCGAGGAGAAGAGGACGACGTGAAGGCACAGTTGTTCGCTGCTTTTGAGCGCCATCAGTACTACAATCTAAAGGACCTTGTCCGCATTACACAGCAACCCATTGTAAGTAGCGGAAACGCGTTTAAAGGAGCCTCATCGCGGTATTTTTTGACGCTATTTTGGCCCACACAATACGTTGTGAAATACCAGTTCAAGTTTCACGCTAAATAGTAAAAAGTCTGCCAACAATATGGCAAATAATAAAGTGAAAATGTTAGGATTACTCGCTGACTGATTGGCCGAGCGGTCTGAGGTGGTGAACCAGAATTACCGCGGTGTAGTGAGGGAGAAGCTGCCATGAGGTTGTGGGGTCGGTTTTACGCAGCCGACGGTTTAAATAAGGTGTATTCACCCGGGGAGAAAACTCCAATGGTTTTCCTTTCGACTGGAATTCTGCTAGTCCCTGTAGGAACTAGTTTTGACTTATGAGCGAGAACCTTGTGAGACGTGAAGAAGTAGCTCAGCTTATCCACATGAACTTCACATTGATACACAACGTTTTACGTAACGTTTTCTCCCTTGCAAACCTGTCTACTTTCCACTGGTTTTCCATCACGATCTCAGTAGATATGGTGATTTACTATTTCTTTTAGCATTGATAACTGCATCAACTTTTGACTAAGCAAGTTATCAGACAAAAGTTTATACTCCTGTTGGGAACTTCGTAACTTTGTTTTACACACAATGTTCTAGCAAAAATATGACACCGCAAGGAACAAAGATGACTCCCAGCCGGATTGACACTTTCTCCTTTCTTTTTTACCTCTTTAGGTTTATCTCAAGAGCATTCTCAAAGAGATAGGACACTATAACACGAAGAATCCGCACAAGAATATGTGGGAGCTGAAACCAGAGTACAGGCATTATGGCCAGAGCACTTGATGGAAAGATCTTGAGCAGGGTATCAGTACTTTGAACAACTGGGTTAGGTCTGAACTCTTTTTAGTTCTTTGCGTATCTCGGCGGACATTGCCCGCAATGCAACGGACGTCAGTTGCTCCGTGGAAATATTTCTAGCATGTTGTTAATCGGACACCATTTGACTTCATGCCTTGTCCGTCGGATTCAGATGGTGTGTACTGGACGCACTGGAACATTTACACACACATACTATGTATTTTATTTCACCTCTGATTAAATTGCTGCGTGTAAACTACATTAACCATTATCTTGCTATTCTACAATATTTGTTGCCGTGGTGCTATTTACAACTGGTATTTAACACGGTGTCAGTACAGATGTATGGCAAACGATATTCTCTCAAACTTTCTACTAAATACAGGTAATTTTTATCATAAAGTAGTGAATTGAAGAGTTCCACTGTTAAAGTAGCATCATTGACTACAAAATTAAAACAATTTTCTTAAAATGTCGGTTTATATTAGTACCAACAATCATACAAAATATTACATAGTTCCATTCCAAGGACCTGAACTTTCCTTCATAAATGCTGTGAAAATATGTTCTATACATTTCACATTTCCCTCATTTCTGTATAAAGGTATCAAAACTTTGAAGGTATAACTTCATAAGAATGAATGAGGCAAACGCGCATGTACGACAGAACTCATTTTAAAACTCACTACAAAAGCAATAAGGAAAGAGCACCACATATTTCTTTGGTAAGAAGCATGTTAGAAGGTTGAAGGTCATTCAAAATACGTGTTTCCCTTAGTTTAGTTAACTTATGAACCCAAGGGATTACTAAAACGACTCGTGTACATTATAACTGACACCTTGCTATAAGATTAAACTAAAAGTACACTAACTAACACGTGGGTTATTCCACGTATTTCGGCCAAAGCTGATAGGCGTACAAACATTACTCCAGAATACAAGAACGTCAACTGAAACCGTTGATGCGAAAAAAACTGAACCTTACTGGTTCCTCGCACCATCATTAAAAATAAGTAGCTTTACTCGTCCACAACGGGCGGGCTAAATAACAAAAATCAGTCCCAATAACGAAAGTCCCTTAAATGTCGGCCCAATAATTGGTCATTGAGTTTCATATAGATCATACTGGCAGAATATAAATTTTCATGGCGGTCATGTTGGATGAACTTTGAACCAACTTGGGCTTGATCCATGAACTTTCAACCAACATGGAGGCGATGTATCTCCCAGCACTGGTAAAAACCATCACTGAATACTTCTACTGCTTTTTCTTTTAATCTTAAAAACCTAAAAAGTCAATCTTGTCATTGCACTGAGAAACAAAGGCTTAAACTGCAGTGCGCCACTCAGATAGATATAGATACACAATATATTGAGAAGCAACTTAGGCACAGTTCAGATGTCGCACTTCACATGCGCCAAACCTTGTGCAAATTAGATAAAACAATATTGTACGGCGCATGTGAGGAGCGATGTCTGAATCGAACCTTAGCATTGTGCTGTGTTAGGCAGTAACCGTGTTAGAGGGAGCAGCTGGAGATGAGGGGATGAGAGGAGTAGTTTCATCCGGGGTAGTAGAGTCATTCTCTTGGTCTGCTGCTCCAGATTCCGGATCTTCTCTCTGCCTTCTGCCTCTACTGCGGCGACTACTTGTTTCCACGGGGCATTTGCAGACAGGGCAACTCTTTTTGCCCTCTGTAAGCCAGGGGTCTACACACTTACAGTGATAAGCTGTGGGGGAAATGTTACATAAGCTCACATTGAAAATTTGTCCAACTATATTGACAGATGGTAGTGATGTGGTGTGACTATTTAATAGTTGCTCAGCTTCTATTTTATTTTATGAAGAGTGGATGAAGAAGAGAAGGAGCAGTTATGAAGCAGAAGAGAAGCACACATTCCTGAATAAATATTATTATTATTATTATTATTATTATTATTATTATTATTATTATTATTATTATTATTATTATTATTATTATACATGTATGAAGAAGAGGTGCTGAATTGAAGAAGATGAGGAGCTCAAATGAAGAAGAAAAGGGGATCAAGTGAAGAAGAAAGGCTACAATTTCTACAGGTGCAATGGCATAGTCATAATTATTACTTACCATGCTGACAAGGCAATATCCTCAGACGGTCTCCATCTTTATACTCATCCAAGCAAATTGCACACAAATCATAGTAGTCATCACCTAAAACAGCATACGATGTTTTAAAAGGGTTTTCAAAGTCAAGTAAATACCAGAGTGGTTTCTGGATTAATGTCTGTAATATTGTGTGTTTGCTTTGGTTTTGCATTTGCTAAGTTTTGCAACATTCTTGGCCAATCAGGAACACAAGGGAAATACAAATGCGATATTCTCATGTAAGCAAGCAAGCGATAATGTCATTTTCTTGCACAGGTTCATTGGTTTCTTCTTCAAAGTAAAACTAAATGCAAATTACTTGTGGCTTGTGTTTCTTATTAAGCCTCTGTGATTGGTGGTCTAATCACTTCATGGCTTTGGTTTTCGATGTTGCACTCATCCAAAAACCGCTCTAAAACAAAACAAAACAACACTAGTAATATTGGCACCATCGCTGACTCACCTTTCTTGTACTTCTTGGTAGGTATTTTTCGCAGGTTAGCAGGTGTTATTCTGTTTCGACGCTTATCCAGATAATGTCTGTAGTATCGACTGATCTGCAGTGAAAAAGACACAGGGAAATCAGTGTCATGTTTGCTCAAGGCCAAAGGGTTCAGTTGTTCAAAGATCGATAAAGTTCGCCCAGGATTATCCAAATTCTTCTCAAACTCTCTTCAAAGACTAACTAAGGAGTTTGCCTTTCACTATCACAAAATACTATCATATCCTTGTACTCACCATAAACATAGCCATGAGCACAAAGCAGATGCCCACGATGATCGCAAATGGGATAATGTAGAACTCCAGGTTCAAGAAGCGAGGCCCATAAATGGTGACTGTACACCTGGAGAAGAGCAAACATACTTTGATTATTAAATACAATTTTATAGAAGGATCGCTTCCACTACGTTTTACTCAATTCAGTATTGCAATATTGTAATATTCTTAACTTGACACCCAAGAGTGACCAACTTCAAATTTCTCGTTTCATTCTGTCACCAGAGATGTTGTATTACAGTGAGGATACTTATCATTTGACAGCTTGAATGTCAAAACAATCACTTGCCAGCATGCCAAGGTGAAGTTTGCTTTGAATTAGGTGAAGAAGTATAATCTTTATGAGGTATGTAAAGTAGGAATTCTTATGCTTGACATTTACTGCCTGTAAAAAAAGGCTAAACTAATTCACGAAAAAATATAATTATAGCACTGACTGATGTGCTCACCTCACTTGATCATTACATTGTCCCATCATCGTTCCAGCATTCTGTGACAAAAAATAAATATAAATAAAATACACTGACCGTCTTGTGAAGTTATATCAAATTAAAGGTACCACACAGAACAAGTTTATATAATTATAGAGGATATTACACGGCGGTGCGAAGATATGAATTTTATTTTCGAGTGGTAAAAACAATATTTTACGAACGAGCGCTTCGCGAGTGAGCAAAGAGAACGAGTGAGATATCAAGATGAACACAAGAAGATAAATTTCATATCTCCAAGCGTCCGTGTATTATTCTGTTTATTTCATAAACTCTGGTGTGATACAGAGATTTCCGCCACTAAGAAATGCAAAAACATGCAAGATCACTGCTTGGCTGATATTAACACATGTAAAAAATATCGTATTTTCACGTGTGTTCAGATACAACATTTCTCAGTGGCAGAAATCTCTATATCACACCAGAATTTATGTAATAAATAATAACAATGACTGACCTTGCCAACATAAATTACTGGAATAGTAATATCTTTACCATCTGAAATAAAGGCATCACTATTTTAGTACAACATGGATGTGAATAATAAATATATTACATTAATTATTTTACAAGCATCAAGTTGGCCTTACGTTCCATGGCCTCCAATTCATAGAGGTTGTTGTTTATTGTATTGCTGATAATAGCAACACTGTATCCAGACATCTGTGCCATGTAAGCCTGAAAACAGCGAAATTCAGTAAGAAGCTTATAGGTCTCCTTGGTTCATGTATTTAAGTATTGATTAATAAATACTACTATATTTGCAAAAGCTCTTGACTATTAGTTTTGAATAACTACATTTTTCATGTTGTATGACAAGTCAAGGAGATCATAGGGTGGTGGGGATGTATCAAACAAAATAATGAAGACAATCAAGTCTGCTCTTACCTTGTCACCAAAATCACAATCAGTGCCTTCATTATCATCAATAAGTAAAAAACAATTAGTCTCTGTACTCATATCACAATTTCCACGTTGCTGAACAGTTGAGCATGCATTCCGAGGAACCGCATGCACAACAGCACCCTGAAGAAAAATAAATTAACACATTAAACAGGGTGGGGTACTCAATAGAAAGTTAGATAGGGAGCTGCTGTGGATGCCATTAATTCATTATCCCATTGACCAATAGTCTAAGACTAATTATTTCAATTTGTGGCCACTGCATCTTGTTTATGGTTTACATATTATTGTGACAGCACAACACAGTGTTCTATTTTAAGTTGACAGCAGAAGCAACAACATGTTATCTATTCAAAATGCAACGTAGATGACTTTCACAATGGCGGCACCTGGTTTACATATGTTTAGAAGGTTAACTTTGGAGAAAAAATTTGCCGATACTACAAGAAAGGGCATGTTTTACATAATATCTCTGTGCAATATTTCAATGGTGTATCTTAAATTGAAGCAAAGTTATTCAAATGTAAAGTGTAGGAAATACATGAAAGCAAGGCCAGAAAAGCCACATTGAATTTCTCCATACAAGTCTCTACAAATTGAAACAGTTGTAACTTTGCAGATTCTCACAGCAAGATGCTGAAATTTCTCAGGAACACTACATTGGTATGTTCTTCCAAGTGATACTCATATTTGTTTTCACTTTTACAGAAATACTAAAACATTTTTCACTCTTACAGCAATACTAAAACATAGGTCTACAAAGCGTACGTGAAGCTATTTGCTAGTTGATGATAGTCTATGATAGTGCATGGTAGTTCATGTTAAAACGGGGGTGAGAGTTCGAACTATCATCGAATATTATCACTGTTTGATTGAGGTCTTACACTGTGCCAGCTACGTACTATGCATGACCAAACACAAATGCACAAACATGACAGTTTATTATATGATTATTTTGAGCTGATCGACATTAAAGGAGCAAAGTATAGCTTGCCAAAATATTTCAAGTCGTTCTGCAAGGTAAGCCAGATTTTGACTCATTATAATAGTTTCGTATTAAGGTAACACACTCCAGCCAAACAAACCTGTTTCTCATGCTCTTCGAATGGTGGTGAAATAGATTCACAGTAAAATTTCCTGTCGACTTTTCAGTCAATTTTTCATTAGTGACAAAACCCGCTTGAGACAATTTTTATAAACAAACAACTCAAAGACACCAGTCAATCTGGTCATGAAATCATGTGTCAACAAACATATCATGCGAGGTAAACCAGATTTTGACTCGTTATAATAGTTTCGTAACATAACACACTCCAGCCGAACAAACCTGTTTCTCATGCTATTCGAACAGTGGTGAAAAGGACTCACAGTAAAATTTCCTGTCAATCTTTCATTAGCGACAGAATCTGCTCGAGACAATTTATAAGCAAACAACTCAGACACACCACAGTTGATCTGCATCTGCAATTATGTCATGAAATCATGTGTCAACAAACATATCAGTGAATGCAAAAAACTCGGAATAAGCTTTTACCTTGGCCAAAACATATGTCATGGTCACACCATACAGCTCCTTCTTTTGTGAGCAAAGCGTATATTCACGAATGTGTCCAGAAATGTTGCTCTAAATGTGAATCTGTGTCGCCTGTTTGCCAGATACTACAGGTCTATATGTCAGCCAGGGGCTGAAGGGGGAGGGAATTTCCACATACAACCAAAGAATCGGCAACACTCACAGCTACCATTAATAGTGCCTTGATTCTCCATGTGCGAGAGAGCCAATATATATTTAGAAACCCTTTACTGGAAATCTCTCTGTGCATTCTTTGTGTTAAGTAGATAATAAAAGACAAAATTTCTCACAAGACCTGTACCATGGTGGCTTTCTTCATGCCCCTCCCCCCTCAGTAGTTTTTGTTACCTAGAGGGGGAACATTTTATTGACCTAATGAGATGGGCCAAACGGCTGTTAGTCCAAACCGCCGACATAGAAGCTATTTGCATATATGCAAATAGCTTCAAAAACAGAGGCCATGCCTTCGTGAAAGAGGTGTATGGGCCAAGGTAAGTCACAAGTCCCTGTTCAAAACACTAAAGTGTAAAATTACAGCACACTAACAATCACACATGCCCCACTCAGTGACATGTCTCTATATTTCGGTACCTCCCTTGGGTCACAGAACCATGATGGATCAAGAATAATAGCTACCAACCTGCCAGGAGTTATAAATCTTCTGACCAAATGTAGCTGGAACATACTCGTAATCAGTTTGCTCGGAATAGTTGTGTACGCTCTGAAAAAAAAAAAAAAAAAAATTGGCAAACACTGCTGAGCCAAAGACTTAATAAATTTATTTTTAATAATTTTGACAAAGAAATAAGATCATACCACTCTTATTGTATATATGTCTTCTTGTGAGTTTGCCAACAGGAACATGCTTTGCCAGTAAAATAGAAGAAGCACAGCCTGTCCACAACAGGTTCTTTTAGACCAAAATGCCATATTTCTTTACCAGAAAACCTGTTAGAATGAATCAGAAGAATTCACACAAAATTGAATTTGTCATAGGAGCACAGCAACATTTAAACAATTAGTGGTTTGCATGTGACGTCATCAAAAATTATCTCGGACGTTATGCATTCTACAAAACCAATATGCTTGTATTTTCTAGAATACCATAAGTGAAGCCTCCATGCAAAGTTCTGGGAAGATACAAAGTTTCTATCAAGATTATGGACATTTTAAATTCGTGACAACAAGGCCGTGTGTCACACTTTCCGCCACGGAAATCCTTATCTTTGTGTGTGAATTTGAATGTTTTAATATTCTGGAATCATTTTAAAAATGGATGAAAAATAATTCCTAGCAATACAGAATCAGGTAAAGGTCCAAATCAGCTTTAGTTTGTGCTGCAATAAAACGGTTGCCATGTTGGTGTACAGAAGCTGTACACTAACATGGCGGCTCCATACAAAGCCCTATTAAATTTCGTCCGAGGTTAGGTCTCAATAAACTCACAACGCAGTGTGCAATTTCTCCATAATTTTGCCTAGTGAAGTATTTTCAGCATATCTATTGATTCGAGACATCAAACTATGTTTGAGGTCAATGATTTAGAAGATAATTTTCTGATGCCTGATCGTGCAAACCACCAATAAATTGACATGAATTATAAATTAATCTGAATTTAAAATTTACAATAAACTATTGTTTGATGAAGAAACCAGGTCTTAGTCCTCCAAGTGTATATAGGTTTTAAGTCAAGTATAAACATAATAGAGCATTAGTAAAAAAAAAAAAAAGAAAGATGCTTGCATAATAATTATACTAATCTGCATTACAGTTCATATGGAACTGCCAAGAGGGATGTCACAATAGGCACTGGCTGCAGGTAAATTTGCTAGCAGAAAAGCACCACATCACTGGCTGAAATTTGGCCAGCAATTGCCCAATATTGGGCATCAAGCAGAGGGTCTTCTACTGACAGAGTCCAATCCCAAACTGGCATGCTTCTTTTCTTAGCTACATCCTGCATAATTTTATGGATTTTCTTCATATAAACACTGTGAGTTTTCCTCAAAGGGCACCATATGTGACAATAGTAGTTTTTCTTGATCCGCAACAAAATTGCATATTCGTGTGATCTACTTCAAGGTTACATTTTATATAAACGTGCAAAGTAGCATGTAAAAATGTGTTATTATAGTCTTCAATCCATCCACTCAAAGTTTGCCTTTAACGCACACTCCGCCAACTATGGTCGACAGAGGGATTGAATTTTATGTTAAATTCATAAACCGTCTGCACAACAACAGTCGTATTTGCATAATATGTTGCTTGCCATTCGAGCGTGTCCATTGCCAGCGAAGCGACAGCAGGAATCGAAACAAATAAGCAAGCAGACGTATTTTACGTAAAATTGAACTCGTGAACTAACTCCACGCACCCCGTGGTTTAGTAAAGCGTGAAAGGTGAAGAAAACTAGCCATGGGGTTTGTTAAATCGACTCTTCGCTGACCATGTACACACAAACATGTTTACATACAACACAACTTCCCGATTGCACAAGTTGCGTAAGATTCGTTTTTAGGTCTTTAAAAAGTTAAGAATTGACTACCTTTTCAAACTGATCGAACAAATAACGGATAAATACCTGGCAACAATTCACATTCAAAGCTTTCGGTTCGGTTTAGTTCCGTCGTCTTCGCCTTCTCTTATCAAATCAACATGGCGGCCTGTAGTCAGGTGTTTTTCCATATTTGGAGTTGCATTGTCTGACACTCTCTGTGACGAAAATGAAACGCACAAGGCAAAACGTAAAACGAGGGAGGGTCCCCACGGTTATCTGCTTGAAGAGCAATGCTTCAACAGCTCTTCAGGTATTTAGCGATGTTTTTTTGTTTGAACTTTCCATCCGCGTGATTTCTGCATGGTCATACCGAGACTGAACTTCCTGGTCATTCAAGGTCACGGTAGTAAATATATGTATATATCAAGAGAGTCTGTCTCAGAGTTTGGTCCCAGAGTCTGAACCTCACATCGCCAGAAATTCCGGACATTTTGCGTCCACGATTGCTTCCGGTCTTTCCCAGCGGCGTGCGGTATGAGCATGCGCCATTCACACATTCAACATTGTTACGTACTTTGCCTCAGTGGGGTGGGGGAGGGATGGGTTTCTCCGGTTCAAAAAGAGACTGCTACGTTTAGGAGACGAGCCGCTGAACGACCTGGTTGAAATTAGCTTTCGTTTGGTGCAATTTTCATGCGATTTGGAGCTTCCCAGCCCAAAATATCAACATTCGAAGTCAGCGTATTTCACGGGAGGTATTCGCCATGGCTGGCTGTGAACTGCAAATTCAAACACAAAAAGTACACATCGAATTTGCTCCAGGGGACTGACTGAGGCTTCACAGGAGATGTTCAATCCTTCGACAATCAGGTACGGGGTAGACATTTTGCGTTTTACCCAAGGTTCTTGTATTAAATGCAGCTTAAAAAGTGACAGTAGCCGGTTTTGAGCGTATTCTGCTATCAATCCCTTCTTACGTCGGCCGAAATTTTAAATTCAAAAAAGTACACATCGAATTTTACCGGAGATAAATATTTTTTGTACTGTTGTGCTTAGGAAGCTTCCCTCTTCCGAATGCTGCCCAGACATTTTTACGAACGTGCTTCAGTTAAGCGAGAAGCGCAATTTATTATCAGATCCCATACATTTCTTTGTTATTTCTTGAGCGACTGTCAGCGTGAAACCTGATGCCTCTTCCGAGATGGCGCAACCGGATGTCTGAAATTTCTGGCGATGAGTTTTTGTCTTGCAAAGACAAACAGAACACCATGTAAAGAATCGTGCCATCGTATGTACTGTCTTAGTTGTCTTGCAGTGCGAGGCTTGTTGAATTGCGTGTCTATAAATAGGCTAATGACATCACCAAGTCACGAAACTCGCGAAGGATGACGTCCCCGTGATCAGCTCTTATGCTCTTTTCATTATTTCAGCAAAGATGTATCACGCAGTACACCGAGTATTTGGCATTTAGTTCCTTTGAGTTTCCCAGGTCCCTGTTTCCTCTTGGGAGAAACCCACTCCCCAGTGAACTCCCTCTTAACGGACACCTTTCTAAGACAGACACCAATTTCCGAGATGGACACCTGGTAGGAACGATCTCTTCCCGCGTTTCTTCAAAACGGACAGTTGGAGCCAGCCCAGGGGTGTCCGTCTTAGAAGGAGTTGACTGTATACAGTTGGAACCGCCTCTGTTATGCGCTAATGAAAAGTTGCATGGGACGCGCACATGAAACATTGGCGGGGAAATTTAACGTTGGTTAATTGTTCGAGAAAACCAGTTTAGAGTTAAACTTCAATTTCACAAGGCGCAAGGCAAAGTTGAGCCGTTGGGAGACTTTTGAGAAAGAAAACGAGGTGCCGTTTCTGTTGTTCGATGGTCCGGAAGGCCCACAAGATAGAATGCAAGGATTCGCATGCTAATTGTCGGTGCTCTTGTACAAAATGATTTAGCTACCCTTCGGTCAGATCGCACCCGCATTTATAAAACAAAGTGGCTGGTAATTTTAGTTATTTGCGATTGTCTAGTTGTCTGGAATCGCCGTTGTTTTGCGTTGTTGTTGTTTTTTTTTTTCCGACTTTCACTGAGACCCAGCTTCGGGAAAATCAGCTTTGCCTCTTTTTGCCTTCCCACAAAGAACGTGAAGCAAAGAGTACGCTTATTTTATTACCCTCGTTGGAAATCGCTGAGTGCATAACACTTGCCTATAGACAAACAAACAAACAAACAAACAAACAAACAAACAAACACTGATGTTTTAGAAATCGTCTTTGAAGAGGGAAATCAAGTTTATTACACTAAATACACACGTAGATTCCAGTAGCCTTCAGCAGTCTCTACGTCTGTCCATCAATGTATAGTCAGCTTTTAAATGTTCAAAACTGACGATTGCAAATCTACATCACTGACGGTCTGAGAGTATTTGTGATATAAAATGACCTTAAAATGTTAATGTACAAGTTGTGGCTTTGTCCTCATGATAATTGTTCTCTTTACAAGTGCAGGTTGGTGTACTGCTTTACTGGTCCAAAATCTTGAAGAAATATTCCACCTGAAAGAAATCAAATCCCTCGGGTTAGCACTATGTAGGTGCGTTTACATGATATTTGGTGCGATTTGAGTGGCGATTTTATGAGCACGTTTAACCCTTTCACTGCCAAGAGAGATCAACTTCAATTTTTTCTTTTCAGTCTACCACTAGAGATATATCATGACATATGGAGAATTTGGCATTTGATACCTTGCTTGCTGATTAAAACATAAATTCTCCCTTTTTATCCCTCATATACATTTTCTCGTATTACGGTTGTGAGAATTTGTATTTTGAGCTTGGGAGTGAAAGGGTTAAAGTACTGGCGATATTTTAGGACAATTTCACGCCGATTTCCAGTGTCCTGATTCCGATTTTGCAATGTTGTATAGCAAGTCGCATGCAACGTTCACAAATCATGGCATAATTTGTTTTGTACATGTATTTCCTTTTCGAATTCAAGTTTTCTTTGTATTCACTTTTCTGCGACAAACCACCCTTGGGGGAACGCAAAGGGACTGTGTGAGGGCGTTTATTGTTCACAGTGAACGTTCTACAACTATTTGCAGCGTCATACTTTTTCATGACGGGTAAGTAAATAAATCACGTTTAACCTTAAAAAGGCACAGGAGAGTGCGGCCAACTGCGCTGTTGCATTTTATGCTGTGTTGTTAGTAGATCGCGTCTGAAAATTATATAGACACGAGTGTTTTACTGGAAAATATACCGTGCGTAAAATCCATACGAAACTACATCCGGGACCCGAGTGGCGTATTTTCCATATCCTCACTAGTGAGGATATCGTTGAAATCATTTCCCGCTTTTGCACGATTGCTTGTGCAATTTCTCGTAAAACACTCGTGTCTAATATAATAAAAAGAAAATTACACGGCAATCAGTGGCAATTTCCGGCAATTCTACTTTTTTGTTGAAACTTGAATTTGGAATCACGAAAATAAAGGAAAAACCAATTATTAGCGCTCTTCTTTCTTGGGAAAGTTAAAATACCCCAATTATTTTCTACTTCGTCGTATACGGTCTGCAACGTAAATATTCTCGACCTTTTCTGAATAAAAATCTCGATCTTTTCTGAGATTTGTTCCGGCCAGCAGGTTTGAGCAAATGTCAGAAATTTTCTCACGTTTGTCTGTCGGTTCGTGTCTCGGAACGAGCCTTTCTCATGCGGTTCCCACGTGACTTTTCGTATAAAGCAACTTCGGGCCACTTGCTTGCCGCGTTTTGGCGCGACGACACGTGCACGGCGAGATATATTTTGTAAAAGTTAAACGAAAGGGCAAACTGGTTAAGGTAAAAATATCAGACTTAACACTGAGTTAAAAGCATTTCAATGATCTTTAAGTTGAATGCGATGAAAGGAGTTACCTGGAAGATGAAATAAATCGAAGGAGCGGTAATACTTAAAGATCATTGAAATGCTTTTAACTGTTAAGTCTGATATTTTTACCTTCACCAGTTTGCCCTTTCGTTTAACTTTTACAAAAGACATCTTGCCGTGCACGTGTCGTCGCGCCAAAACCCGGCGAGCAAGTGGCGCGAAGTTGTTTTTTTGTAAAGTCACGTGGGAACAGCATGAGAAAGGCTTGTTCCGAGACACGAACCGACAGACAAACGTGAGAAAATGTCTGGCATTTCCCCAAACTACTGGCCGGAACAAATCTCAGGAAAGATCGAGATTTTTATTCAGAAAGGTCGAGAATATCTACGTTGCAGACCGAATACAACGACGTAGAAAATAATTGGGGTATTTCAACTTTCCCGAGAAAGAATAGCGCTAAGAATTGGTTTTTCCTTTATTTTCGTGATTCCAAATTTGAGTTTCAACAAAAAAGTAGAATTGCCGGAAATTGCCACTGATTCACGGCGGCTTGAAGATATGGGTTTTATTTTCTCGCGAAGCGCTCGTTCGTAAAATATTGTTTTTACCACTCGAAAATAAAATTCATATCTTGGCGCCGCCGTGTAATATCCTCTATATATAAATAACTGCTGACTAGACTAAATAGTATCATTTTCTTTTATTATTAATATGATTCATTTTCTATTAACCACTGGAAAATTTGGACCAGTTGCCGAAGTTGTTTTTATAAATATCATGATGTATAATGGGAACCCTCTGAAAATAGATGTATGATAGTTTGAAAGTTGGAAAGACATTCAACTTTTCCTGTAGGGAACGTTCGAAACTGAATTGTCTTATCGAACTTGTGCGTCATAACAGTCAGTGGCTCGATCACACGGAAGACGAACTAAACAAAAGCCAGACAACCCTCTATTTCATTTTCAATGCAAAGTTGGCCATAGTTATTTTAGAAATTGAAGTCATTATCACATGACAGCGATATAAAATTAAGAAATAAAACAAGAAATATAAGAAATATGCCTAAAACTCCAGGGGAAAGATTTCTGGGAAGATGCTGGCCCCACTCTTCAATTCTCACCCTCACCATCGCGAAAAATACTGTTATCGCTTCTAACAACATCACCGTCATTCGCGGCTATTCCTTCCTATTCCCACGTCATATGAAACCTCGTTCCCAGGCTCTTTCATCTCCCCGCCCTGGAGATAAAAGAGCCTCATGGGAATGAGGTTGCACATATGCCTTGTAAACCCCAATCCTCCTATTGACTAGATCCCCTCTCGGCAAGTCCTTGTACCCCTCGCCCTTTCCCAATCGATGTGCATCTGCAGTCTCACCTCTAAGACACCATCATCAGGCAGGTCCGTGCAGTGAACAGCATTCTTGATTTTGTCAGTTCCGTACCGGGCTCGCAGAGTGCGCGGCCTTAAGTGTCGGGCAATTTCCTGGAGACAAAAGAAAAACAGAACTTGCAATAGTTTCAAACAGAACGTAGCATGAACCTGAAGATTTTCTCTTGTGCTCCGTGGCTTACGTCCAAACGCTTTCGAGGGAAAAAAAACCTCATGGAACCAGGGTAGAAAACTGCAGGACAAACTCTAAATTGGCTTGTTCTCTTTTAGTGATACCAGCTCTTAAGGGAACTAGATTAACTGTGTCGGCGTGGTGTATCAACAAAAAGTTGATCAAGGTTACTGGGACTGTTACTCTTACGGTGTCCCAGTACCTTGATCAACTTTTTGTTGATACACCAGTGTTCTCTTTTAGATTTCACAAATGTCTTAATTTCAGAAATAAATGCCGCCTTACGACGATTTTTATAGCCCTGCGAAACAAGCTGACTGAAACGCAGTGCTTGTAAAAGATTCCCAAGGGTCAAAATCCCTTTGAATCTGTGGTGACTAACAGAGGTCAATGCCGAGGTACTTACAGGGTCAGTGGGGCCAACAAACTGCCGGAAAGTTGTGGGAACGTCCGAACCTCTCACTTCCAGAGCAATGCAAGGGCCACTGCATAGTTCCACTACCATACTCTACAGAGTTAATAGAGATACGCAGACAGCTCGCACATGCAGTCCACATAAAGATATATTTTTTCCTTGTGATTGTCGCATGCGACACCAAAGAAGTTGCAGGATTTTTAAACATGTTTTAACGTATGCGACAGACGTAACCAAATTGCGGGATAACTTACATCGGCGTTGAGATTCTTGTCGTAAGAAAATCGCATGCGACAATCGTGACTAAAATCGCACCGTGTAAATCGGTCTTTACTTGAACTAAACTGCGTTACACTTAGAACCTCAGGAGAAACTCGTTCAAACGTGAACGCAACTAGGTGTATCTGGTTGAGGGCAATTAATTAGAAAAAGTCTGAGGAGATTTCCCTACTCTTTTTAGAAGTGTGTCAATTCTTTTACTCCCTCATATAGGACATTTGCGCAATGACGTCATTTGACTCCAACTACCAGGATGCTTTGAGGCAAGCTATTGTATTCAGTATATCTTCTGTTGTGAGGAATCGCTCGTGCAAGACGCAAACCCACATTGCAAAGACTGCAGCGAAATGCATTCTGGTAGTTGTAGTCAAATGACGTCATCGCGCAAATGTCCTATTGGTCAGCGAAGGATGAGAGACGACAACAAACAAACAAACAAGCCACAAGCCAGGAAAGTCCATCACATTGTACATTCAAGAGTTCGATGAGGATTAATGACCCATTTACGTACATTGTATTCATTTACAACACCCTTGTAAACGTCGTGGAATTCTTCAGCATTGGCTCGTTCCAAATGAAACTGAAAAAAAAAGAGGAAAAAGAAGAGAACGTTATTCATGTAATTGATCTTTGCAGTCATGAAGTCATTTTAGAGGAGAAGCTTGAGCTACACACTGTTTTTGTGAAGTGAAGATTTCTTACAAATCTTACCATTGTCAGTGCTGAGATCTGAAACCCTGCTTCCAAGATGGCGGAGATGATTTTGCCGGTCAAACCTGTGACAAGAAAAAAATAAGCAATTTATAGCAATTATTATAGCAATTTTTTTATTATTTAGAAGCTGGCTCTTTCAACTTTCTCTACCTTGAGTCTACGTTTAATTTTTTTCTTATTGACTCTCTGCCCCTTTTCTCTCCATCTCCCTTATGTGGTACTCACCCTCTGAGACTGCATGTGGCTTAATAAGACTCAAGGTGCAGTCAGACAGCTGCGCAGTACTTCTTCTTTTGCTGGGACCAAAGAAGAAGTCTATCTCCTGGAATAAACAAATTTGTATTGTTTACAAACATCAGCAAGGTCGCAGAAACTACAGAGGAGGAGCACATGTCATCAGATTTTATGATGCACAATGTACAACAAGGCAGAGGTCGGTAAGTTAGTAAGGAATATGATAATAGGTTTACCGTAGGCTGAATACATTATTATCTGAACACCTACCAAAACAGCTGGGCCCCAAGTTTTTCAAAGCCTGAATATATACTTAGGGTACGTTCGATTGGGTCTGTTCCAAAATAGGACTAGCCAAAATGTTGCTAGTTCTGGAGACTTTGTTCAAAATTGTTTTAAAAACCTCCATGCTTGCATTTTGAACAGCTCCTGATACATCTTTTAATAGCCTTTATCAACTCCAAACCAAAGAATTTCATTGATCAGCACTGCTGTTCCTATTCTGGAATGGACCCAATCGAACGCGCCCTTGATGTTTAACTCATTTGGTGTGAAAAGGAAACGTTTTTCAGGCTCATCAAGACAGCTTCCTTAAATTAATGTCTAAAACAAGCTCTTAAGTTGGTGCATGACTAGAAAACCAGGGCCGAAAAGGAATTAAGCAATTTGTGGGTTTGGCACTTGTGCCTGGTTTGCTGCTGACCAAAATCCTGAGACTGCACATGAGTCTTTAGAACTTTCATGATTGGTCTTAGTATGTAAAAGCTCAGCTGTAATGTAAAAAGCTCTGACTGGAAACTTAGTTTACCCTTTGTGCAGAACTGTCTGAGTCAGAGCCATGGGCAGCATTCTTTGTGATATCTGCAATAAAAAAATAACTCGTGAACAAATTAACGTGTACAAAAACATCTTAGTTTGTACAAAAGACGTTTACCCAATTTACCCAATTCTGACCAATCAGCTGGCAGGAAATCTAAGCTATTTTCGGTAGAGTAAAATTTACCTGTTCGTGGCCAATCACATCTTAGTGGGGTAAAATTTACCCGGTGGATTTTCCAGATGTTCCCGAGATATCGTTTGATTTTGTCTTCGGAGGATCAAAAATGCTATTTGCGTCCATACTTTACTTTCTCGTGCAACTTTAAAGCATTTTAACACAGTTGCAAAGAAATTCAAGTTTCGTCATGTGCGGTTTCTGCGCTATATCAAATTTCTCTTTTGAAACATGAAGCAATATAGCTTCAATCTGACGATTGCCAGACGGGATTTCTTCTGCCATGACACAATGAAGAGTTATCCGAGAATCGTGTTCGTTTGAAGGTCCAAAATCGCATTCCAAAAGCGTGGAACGTTTATGAACGAAAGTGCAGTAGTCCGGCCTTTTAAATACCGATGATTGCACAACAACACGAGAGCGGGCACAACAGATTAAAATCGAAATGAATAAAATCGTAAAAGCTGTACTCTAAGGTGTTCCACAAGCGTTTTGATGATTTGCTGGTTTTTAGAGCTGTTGTTACGTTTACTTCCTCTCCCGTCAATGATCTTAATTGGAAATATACTGCTGGTAAAATTTACCCTTTGCCACTTTCAGGCCTGTCCGCAGCGGTAAAATTTACCGTTACTGATTCGGCCTGAGCCTTAAACTCAAGGTCTTCAAAATTTCACAAACCAGCAATCATCCGATAGATCACCCGCAGTGTTTACTGGCAAGTATCCAGCTGCGAGAGCACACAAGACAAAAACCAAAATGAATAAAATCGCACGGTGTATTAGAAGCGTTTTGCTGATTTGTTGGCATTTAGAGCCGTTGTTGCGTTTATTTCAAATCTCCCGTCAATGATCTTAATTGGAAATATACTGCTGGTAAAATTTACCCTTTGCCACTTTCAGGCCTGTCCGCAGCGGTAAAATTTACCGTTACCGATTCGGCCTGAGCCTTGAACTCAAGGTCTTCAAAATTTCACAAACCAGCGATCATTCGATAGATCACCCGCAGTGTTTACTGGCAAGTATCCAGCTGCGAGAGCACACAAGATAAAGTCGAACTAAATAAAATCGAAAAGGCTATACTGCGGTGTATTAGAAGCGTTTTGATGATTTGTTGACATTTAGAGCCGTTGTTACGTTTATTTCAAACCTCCCGTCAGTGATCTTAATTGGAAATATATTGCTGGTAAAATTTACTCTTCGCCACCCCCCTGCAGCGGTAAATTTCGGTCTGAGCCTTGAACTCAAGGTCTTCAAAATTTCACAAACCAGCGATCATCCGATAGATCACCCGCAGTGTTTACTGGTAAGTATCCAGCTGCGAGCACACAAGACAAAAACTAAAATGAATAAATTGCACGGTGTATTAGAAGCGTTTTGCTGATTTGTTAATGGCATTTAGAGCCGTTGTTGCGTTTATTTCAAACCTCCCGTCAGTGATCTTAATTGGAAATGTATTGCTGGTAAAATTTACTCTTCGCCACCCCCCTGCAGCGGTAAATTTCGGCCTGAGCCTTGAACTCAAGGTCTTCAAAATTTTACAAACCAGTGATCATCCGATCGATCGCCCGCAGTGTTCTGGCAAATATCCAGCGCGACAGCGCACAAGGTGAAAATCGAAATGAATTATTCCCACGCCCTGCGTGGGTACTAATCTGAACACCATGTCGTTTTTTAATGTTTTTCGTTCACGGGCGACCTCCCCGCGCTGCGGGGTTTGCTGGGAAAAACATCGGAGGAGAATCACGTCCCCGCGCAGCGGGGTCTGCTGGGTAGAAACTCGGAACAGAATCATGCGCGGGGTTTGCTGGGTAGAACACTCTAACCTCGTTCCCAGTCTCTTTCCTTTCGCGACCTCGAATCTCGTTTTTTAATGTTTTTCGTTCACGGGCGACCTCCCCGCGCAGCGGGGTTTGCTGGGAAAAACATCGGAAGAGAATCACGTCCCCGCGCAGCGGGGTTTGCTGGGTAGAAACTCGGAACAGAATCACGCGCGGGGTTTGCTGGGTAGAACACTGTAACCTCGTTCCCAGGCTCTTTCCTCTCGCGACCTGGAATCTCGTGTTTTAATGTTTTTCGTTCACGGGCGACCTTCCCGCACCGCGGTGTCTGCTGGGTATACCATCGGAACACTGCATCTTTAACCTCGATCCCAGGCTCTTTCCTCTGCGACTCCGAATCTCGGCTTTTAAAGTGCCTATAAGCCTTCAGACGTTACGTTTTTATATGAAAGTAGGAAGTGATCTAAGCAACTTATATTCAAAGAAACTTCGTTCCGAAGCGTTCTTATACTTTTTTCACGCGGTTGAACTCAGAATTCCGAAATCTTGACCGAGCGACATGGGAGACTGGGTTTGTGACGTCAGAGAAGGCACTGGCATCGCTTTGGCGTCTCTTTACCTTAGTTGTTTTTTTCCCTTGGTTACGTTTTTCTCGACAACACATCTATGAGCATAATTCTCACCTCGCCAACTGCAAAATCTGTGTGAAAGTTTTGTTTGACAAGAAACGAATCCCTCCTCTGACGTCATAACCCAGGCTCTCGATCGAAAAACTTTGCGCGGTCAGATTCAAAATGGCGGTCAAAATTGCATGTTTGCCGGTCGGAAAAATATATAAAAACGCTTCGGAGCGGAGTTTCTTTGGCCATAAGTTGTTCAGATTACTTCCTACTTTCATATAAAGACGTAACGTCTGAAGGCTTATAGGCACTTTAATGTTTTTCGTTCACGGGCGACCTTCCCGCACCGCGGTGTCTGCTGGGTTGATCACGAGGTGTTCTGCTGGTCCGTTGCGAAGCAACGGACACTGCAGGAGGTTGAAGGAGTTTTACACTCTTGCTGAAGAAGAAAATACGGCAAGTATGAATCAAACAAAGAATCAAACCGAACACTCTCAAGAGCAGAAACACGTTTGTCTTCAAAAACGAAGAGAACAAGCGAGACTAAGACGAATTCGTGAGGCAAGCCAGAAGCGGTGTATCCGTCTCGAGCGCAGACGGCAAACAGACAGTGCTGTCGCTGCCAAAAAAGCAAAGCAACGGTATGACCGAGAGTATTACCAGCAGAAACGAGCTCAGGGGACAACCCAGGAAAGAGAGCAGGGCATTATAGCTGATCGGGAGCATCATAGGCAGAAGCGAGCCCAAGAAACAACTCAGGCAAAAGAACAACGCGTGAAAGCCGCTCGACAACGAGCTGCTTCCCAACGCCACAATGAAACGAATGCACGAAGGGCCCGCAGGCTTCAGGCTCAAAATGAGGCCAACAATCGACGCCGTGAGCAACGTTCGTTTCTTGTCGAAGAACGGCGCTTCCAGGGGCAATAATATCTGCATAGCCGTGGATGGGCTAACCTTGACAACCCGGCTCTGCACGAACAGCAGGAGGACAGAAAATAGGCTAAAATAGTGCTTGAAGGCCAGCCGATAGCTAAAAGGGGCAGGTAAGACAGGTCTACTTACTTTGTTCACTCAACTCGTCCGGGCTGCATTGCTCCGAGCTGATCGGACATTTTGTGGCCGCGATAAAACTTTGTTGTTGTGATGCTATAAATTTTCACGACAGAAAACTGTTTTGACCGTTTGAGTCTTGACAGTTAAATCAACTTCCAGTGTCATACAGTGCAGAGGTTAATTTGACAACTTGCTTTATAGACAAAATCACAACATTATCACTCACACAGAAGAATCTAATGGCGTTTCGATCTGTGCATTTGATTAGAGATAACTGTGTTATTAAAACCGCAGCACTAGAAACCATTTCAGTTTATCAAACAACAGAACTGCTCAGCAGTTTTTATCGTGTACTGTACTGTATAACACTGTATAATTACTAAGTCAAGTTATTTGAACTGTGCTTTTTATGCTGGGCTAAACTTTTCAAAACCTGGCCACTACTTTCCATAACAATACAGTCTTTGTTTGTATATACTCCTTCGTCTTACCAAGCCCCCTTTCCTTTTGGCAAAGATACATATTAAGCCAAACAAGTCATTTGCATTTACCACAGTTTCATTTTACTTAAGCCAGCTTTTTACTAGCATTCATTTCTTTCTTTTCCTAGATAGAATTAGTGATATAGTTTAATAAGATTTCTTTTGAACAAGTTCTTTTCCATGCACCTGCATGGCATCTTGTCAGATATTGTCTAAACTGTTACCCCAACACAATCTGCTTCCCCACCCACCCATCTATCTCAAGCCATAGAACTCACTTTTTTAATTATACACTTTTAATTAATGCTTGTTTTGTTTTTCATAGGTCCCTAAATATCAAGACAAACATGAAGTTCACTAAATCCAACTGGAAAAAGTATCTTTCTGTGATTTGGAAGAGGTAGTTTATACCCACATGACATGGGAAATGAGACTTTTTTAAGATAAGAATGTCAATACAGTACTAAACCAATGCTCTTCTCATGTCCCACAGCATCTTACAGTACTTGTGGATAATGTGCAAACCTGACTCTCATTTGTCTAATATTCTGTAAAATTATTGAATATTTATAATTCATTTTTCCATTTTCATTCACAAGACAGTATAGGGTTAGAGCTATATTTCTCTGGCATGGGATTTTGTGTGTTTATACATGTCACTAGGCAACACATTCAACAATTTGCTTCTGAGAAGTATAATGTAACCTACAGGTACTTGAGAAGTATTTAATATACAGTATTTCACCAATGAATGCAGTGCAAAGACTGACTCTGTATACTTTCTTATGAGACAAAATAAATTACTGTGAAATGGACATGGCACAATGAATAATATTGTAAGAACTTCCTTCTTTTAAGACCACCCTACATATTACATAATGAAATTACTGTACTCGTCAAACAGCAATGGGACCCTGGTTGGGGGGGGGGGGTACTCCCATATATATGCCATATAGGTATGTGCCGCCCAAAAGGGTATCGTTTTCAAACATTTTTAGTCTGAAATAGGGTAAAGATTTTGCCTTTTTGGTCTGAAATAGGGTATCGAATTTGTGTTTTTTGCCTGGGATAGGGTATGATTTTAATACAAATGTGTCGCAGCAGACAATGCACAGCAAATGGAAGAACGTACAGGGTGGAAATTGATGCAAAAGAAATAAATCTCTAAAATAGGTCTGAAATAGGGTATACATTTTGGACTCAGGTCTGAAATAGGGTATTTATTTATGGAGTCAGGTCTGAAATAGGGTTATAGTAAATCAGATATTTTGGTCTGAAATATATAGGGTAAGGTGTTTTCAGGTCCAGGTGGCACACCCACACCCAAAATTATGATGAGTACTTCCCAGAATGGGACACATGCCAATATCATGTAAATGCTAATATAGTATCATCCGCCTTTAATTACATTATATAATATTGAGATGTGTGGTGAAAGCATACAGTACATAAGAGCTCTAAGAAATGTCATACATAATTGATTACTTGGGCGTGGGACCTCTGCGAATGTCGTATTTCTAGTAAAATCGAAAAGGCTGTAGTGTTCTAGTAACTTTTCAGCTACTTTTAGAGCGGTTATTTATACGTTTATTCAAATCTCCCATCAATAAGCCCAATGAAACATCCACAAGAGATAATCGAGTCGTGTTGTTGTGCAGTCATCGGTATATATATAGTCATAAGGCCGGACTACTGCACTTTCGTTCATAAACGTTCCACGCTTTTGGAATGCGATTTTGGAACTTCAAATGAACACGATTCTCGGATAACTCTTCATTGCGTCATGGCAGAAGAAATCCCGTCTGACAATCGTCAGATTGAAGCTTATATTGCTTCATGTTTCAAAAGAGAAATTTGATATAGCGCAGAAACCGCACATGACGAAACTTGAATTTCTTTGCAACTGTGTCAAAATGCTCTAATGTTGCAAGAGAAAGTAAAGTATAGACGCCAGTAGCATTTTCAATCCTCCGAAGACAAAATCAAACGATATCTCGGGAACATCTGGAAAATCCACCGGGTAAATTTTACCCCACTAACATGTGATTGGCCACGAACAGGTAAATTTTACTCTACTGAAAATAGCTTAGATTTCCTGCCAGCTGATTGGTCAGAATTGGGTAAATTGGGTAAACGTCTTTTGTACAGACTAAGATGTTTTTGTACACGTTAATTTGTTCACGAGTTAAATATAGCATTCACATGAACCATGCTGAACAAAGTATTAGTCCCTGTGAAAAGTACAGACTAGAATCCCAACATATTGTATACAATATTACTGACAACTATTAAAGTCAGACAGTACATTAATGTTACCTGTGCCAAAGTTTGCTCTTATTGACATGGGGGCCTGGGTTCTTGCTGAAGCTGAGTCTGTTGGTCCTGAAAACAAATTTAACAATGAAAGGAAGTGTTTGAGTACCCACATTGAATACCAGCTGCAATGGTGTTCAGACATCTAACTTTTTAAGGTCTGGGATATTTATGGGGCCGGTGTTGTTTTTGTTAGTTTTATTTTTTTTTACCAAACATCCAATCCAAAACATCCAAAAACTTTCACCACCCTGTTAGTGATCAAAATGTTTAATAAAAAATTCACCACCCCATGATCATCAAAAGTTTTCAAAAATCACCACCCCAGAGTCATCAAAATTATATGCCTGCTTACCTAGAAGGGATCTCCATTTGGCCACAGCATCAGCTCCTTTCAGCTCTATAGCTACCACTGGCCCACTGGTGATAAGCTCCACGAGACGGCTAAATAATAACAGAAACAGGTGGCATGCATGTAAGTCATCACTCTTGGGCAGGCCCATGCTATTACATCTTGACAAATGTTTTTGACAGTCATGCAGGTTGAACATTGAATTTTAATTTTAAGCATGCAATACTGTAATATTGATCAAAGCTGGATAAATAAATCACCTTTAATGCCCCTTACTTGAATGTGGATTAAACTAGCTAAGGTTAACACAAAATAGTAAGTTTTGACTTACTTAAAGAAGGGCTTTCCAATGTGTTCTTTATAGAATTCAGAAACTTCTTCTCTGCACAGGACAAACAAACAAACAAAATAGTATATAACAAATTGACACCTAATTATCACAAAAATCTTATGTTTGACTTTGTCACTAAATTGTAATATAATTATATTAAATCAGCAACTAATGAAAAAGTGTGGGTTATCTTGCAGTTCGCTATGGTTCTGTTTGAAATTACACTGTACCTGCTCAGCTGGACCATCTTGGCATTACATATGACAAAGCCATCCTGATGGATCATGTCAATAATGTTGCCTGGAAAAAAAAGAAAATTAAAGGATGGTGTGAGATTTAATCATTTAGGAGAAAAATTATATCACCTAGAAATCTCCATCTTACCCATCTGAGAAATAGCATCTGGTTTAATCATTGCCAGTGTCCTTTGGAAGAAAGGTAGAACATGAGAGAAGAAAACTAAAATTTATTAATTAAAGAAATGTTTTAATAATATTATGATAATAATATTATGATAAAAGTTAGAAAAATCAAGTTGAATCACCCTTGGAAGTAAAAGGAAAATAAAAAACCTAATAGTACTTACAATTCATTTTTCTTCGCCAGTGATGAAGATGTACGTTTGTCAGCATAGTCTGTGATTGTCAGCTGCAAAGAGGGAACCATCTATGAATTAGTAGGCATTAATGAATAAAACTGATTAATTCTTTCTATGAGGTTGGTGTTTATTTTTGTTTATTTTTGTTGATACAACCTTGCTTTAATACAAACCACAGGTCATCTACAAAGACCAATAATCTCCTATATAATAATACACTTTTCAGCGCTCGACATTAACGGTTGCCCGCCTGCCCGGGGCAACCCAAAACTTTTGGTCGGGCAGGTAAATTCTGGGCCGGGCAACTAGAAATTATGAAACTTCTATTGCTTGAAGTCAATCCTTAATGTTGAGCACTGCTTTTAAAACAGTTTATGATGTTGATAAATATATATATAAATTATATATATGTTAAACTATGTTAAACTATGCTTAACTTAACTTTTTAACAGCCATCACCTGAGCTGCAATATAGTAATATATTGTTTGATTTTGACTGGGGATCTTCTTTGAAAAGCCCAGCAGGGCTTGCTAAGATCTCCTGCCACTGTACTTATCAAATGTAAACACTTTCTTACTATTATGTAAAATGATGACGAAAATAAAGATATAGTTACATTTGAAGGAATATCAATATATGAAAATCCTCACTGTAAAAGTACAAACAGCATTGTTGGCTCTCCCCTCACCTGTCTCGAGTGAATGTTTATGATTGCCCCTATATATAACTGGTTAATCTTGAGTGCATCTATAACCGTTCTCTTGAGAAATTGCCGGCGATTCTTGATGTCATACTGGAAGTCAAAACAATGTTATATGCCATGTCAGACGCGTCTGGAACGAAAACTCCGTTGCACTAGCGAGACAGTTTTCCGACGAAATCAAAGAATTCAGATCTCAAACTATTACCATTTCAACTGAGCTGTCTTTTGGGTAGAAGAAAAGATGGTACTTTCTCATCAAAGCAGCTCTGGGATCGTACCACTCCGTGAGGAAAGCGTATCTTTCGTCTGAAGCAGCCTGAAAATAATAAAATTGAGACATCAGAGCCCCTTTTCCTTCTGTGTACATGCACAGAACAAAGCATACCATTGTCGCTGCAGCAATTTGTAGGTTTTTAACAACTTTTCACGCGGGTCAGTTTGTATCTGAGTGAGCTGTTTTGGCAACGACTGCAACCCGGTAACCTCGTCCCCAGGGACACCAGCGTGCTCAAGCGTCCCAAATGACCTGGGACTGTTTCATGCCTGTGGACCCAGGCTTCCACACGGATGCAGGAACGCCTGGGAGATTTCGGATGTTTTTGGGTGAACTGTGGTGCAAGGTTCGGATCGTGATACATATGATAGTGCATGGTTGTGTTGGAAGTATTTTTTGCTTGTAAATCGGACAGAACATCAGGTGAGGTAATCGCGCACAACAGAAGGAAATTTTATTTGGAACTACCTATGTCAGAACGATAAATTTTTCTTGAAGAAAGATTACGGTTTCTGCTTGTGTAGGTAACTGGGCCAAACACTGATAAAGTCCTTAATTCTTGGTTTCCCTTTTGTTTTTAATAAGTCGAAAAAGTGTATACACGAAAAATATATTTGAGATACAAATATCGACGACATTTGGCAAGGTAACTGAGCTTTCATTCACTTGAAATACACGAATTTGTTTTATAATAAATTACACCTCAACTGGTCACCTTTTCTTAGTTTGCAGACATTTCTTTGCAGATGTCAGCTCCATCCAACAAAGACATGCCAAGAAAACTAGTCTTGGATGGAGGATTTTCAACAGAGCTTGAAAGGGCTGGCTTTGGTATTCATGTAAGCTTAATTAAACTTTAAATACCAGTAAGCAAGCATTGTATATTCACACAGTAAGTTGAAATTTTCCTGTTATTTACACACAAGGATGATCCACTGTGGAGTGCAAGATATCTCCAGAAGAGCCCAGAGGTTGTCAAAGCTGTGCATACCAGGTTTGTGCTGATGAATATCATCACATATGGCCAAATTTAAGATGTTGAAAGGTTCACACCTTTGAGTCATATGGATGCTCATTTGCTTCTTCTAGCTTTCTTGAGAGTGGAGCAGATATCATCATTACAGCCACTTACCAGGTAGGTCAACTGTCAAGTGAAATTATTATTATTATACTTTGTGGGCATTCTGTGTACATGTACTAATTCCATTAGAAAAAACAATCGTAAACTTCATGGTCATGTAGTTTAGACAGGAGTTTTCAAATCAATGTGAAATCACAGGTTGAGCACTTGGCAAGATAAATACTATATAGCTCAAAGGCTAAGATGAGTCAATGCTTCTGGGTGATTTAATACCCCTACCTTGAGAATAAGAGTTGTTGTCATTTCCTTCACACTGTGGTAACCTCAATGGTTCTCCAAATTTGCATCTGTTTCATTTGATTGTATTAATTTACTGTTAGAAAATATGCAATAAAGAAACGGAAGCTTATGTAGAGTATTTACAGCCATGCTAGATATGCACATCTTGTGTGATGCATTATAACAGGCAAGTGTTAGAGGCTTTCAAGAGCATCTTGGTCTGGATGCTGAACAAAGCTTGGAGCTAATAAAACAAGGAACTGTTCTGGCTCAAGAGGCAATCAATGAGTTTTGGGAAAAGTGCAGTAGTCAGGTAATTTATATAATTAATTCTATTCGAAAAAAGTGAACCAAGAGAAAAAAACATTTTCCATCTAATATATAATAAAACTAACACAACAAGTAACAAATAACTTAAACCCATTCACCCCCAAGAATAAAATGCAGATTCTCTCAACTTTTTACAAAGAAAGCTCTCAAAAGTCAAGTTCTCCTTTATACTTTGTCTCTGGGGAGAAATGTAAGGAGAAACTTGAAGCAGTGATCACTCTTGGTAATGAAAGCTACAGTACAGTAACTTATAGTTAATCTTTCACTCCCAAGCTCAAAATACAAATTCTCCCAACAATAAAATAAGAAAATGTATGAGTGATGAAATGAGAATTGATGTTTTAATCAGCTGTCATTTATTCAAGGTATCAAATGCCAAATTCTCCATACTGTATGATATATCTCTGTCAAAGCTGTGCATACCAGAATATCTCTGGTGGGAGACTGAAAAGAGAAAATTGAAGTTGATCACTCTTGGGAGTGAAAGGGTTAATCTTTCTTGGTCAGCACCGCAGAAAACCCCTAGTAGCAGGGTCAGTTGGGCCTTATGGTGCATGTCAGCATGATGGCTCTGAATACACTGGAAACTATGTTGACAGCATGTCAATAGAGGCAAGTTGCAAGCCATTCTTTTGAAATTTTGAAATTTGCAGTGATCAGTTGGTTTCCTTGACTGTAATACTCTATTTTATTCTTTCTGACATTTATATATGTTTTTGTTCACAGGAATTAATGGACTGGCACAGACCAAGAATCAAAGTTCTGGTGGATTCTCAAGTTGACATTTTAGCCTTAGAGACTATTCCTGCTCAGGTTTGTAACAGTACACCTACATATTAATTATAATTATACTGTTGAGTTGCTTGATGCAGATTGGAGTTGTGGTTATATCTTTCAAAACTTGACTTTCAAATAAACCTAATGGTAATATCAAGTGTATTTTTTATATTGTTCCGTCTCTCATATTTTGTAGAAAGAGGCAGAGGCTTTGGCTCTTCTTCTAAAGGAGTTTCCGGACATAACAGCGTGGCTAACATTTTCCTGTAAAGTGAGTCAATCTATGATCATCGAAATCATTGTTTGATGAAATATTGTTTAGTAATTGAAATTAGTGTAATATTATTATTATAAAGTAACAGTATTTAAGAATTTAAGAATATTGTTTGAACATTATCATGGGAAGGAGTGATTTTAAACTTGACTAAAGCTGACTGTCCTAAGTGAACACAAGTTTGGTGACCAAGCAGAATTTGCATTATACCACTGGTGGACAAGCAGACTCGCAAGTACGACCCAAGCCATAAGAAAACCATCCAATTTTGATAACATAACCTGATGTATTGACTTGACAGGATGCTCAGTTGACTTGTCATGGGGAACAGTTTGCTGATGCAGTTGCTGCTGTGGTACAGCACACTTCACAGGTGTGACAATTTTCTGGAAGATTGATGTGTGGGGTAACTTTCTTTGCTCCAATGAAAATGTCAACAAGCACACAGTAGTTTTTATGCCATTCAGCAGATCTATATAAACCTTACATACATTTTACTGTTATGCTGACAGCAGGACCCTGCAGTATTCCTCTCAAAATTAGGTTATTTTTTTAATCTTTTTAGGTTAGTATAATTTTAATGATTTTTTTTTTTCTTTTTTTTTCTTTCTTTTCAAGATTATTGCAACTGGTGTCAATTGCTGTTCTCCACTTGTTGTGAAGGTTGGTTGAGTTAATTACCCTACTGGAGTCCAAAAGAAAGCAAAATTGCAAAATTACTCAAAAAGAATACATGCAATGGCAATGTATGTATATGTTTAAAAGTTCACACCTCCTTCATTAACCTGCGTAAGCATTCTAATATATCACCAGTTTTGGTCACCCAGCTGCTGTGATTCAAACCATGCATATTTTGATTCTCTGACACAGCCTCTTCTTCAAGCTATCCATGGGAAAATAAACCTTCCATTTGTGGTTTACCCAAACAGTGGAGAAAACTGGGACCGTGAAACTGGGTCAGTTCCAATTGGATAAAAACATGTCTAGACGTCTTTAGCCTGCATAGCAAGCGTTTCAATACCAAGAGTTGCACTCGCCCCAATTTTTGTGTGGCTGATAATCAAAAAAGTTGTTGTATGCTCTTTGTGTCGAGGGGAAATGCTTGCTGCGCAGGCTAAGAAGTCTTTGAAGGATTACTGTATAGCTTAGTTATGTAACAGTCTCGATTGGGATTCTGGATTGATGTTTGGAACAACCATCTGAAAATCCTGGAGGTATCATATAACAATGTTTCTTAAGTAATTTCCAAGAGTGACATATACATTTACTTACAGTTAATCAAAATGTAAGTGTATGCTTAGTTTGTTAGATTACTCAAAACAATATTATTTTATTCTATTGATTTGTAATAAATAATATTGTTTTACAGATGGCACAATGCTGGTGTTAAAATTGACTGTTTGGCATCATATATTCCAAGTTGGATTGACAGTGGTGCATGCTGGATAGGTAAGCAAGTCAGTGTGGTGGGAGTAGCAACTAAGCTTTCACTTATGGCAACACCCACATTCACATCTGCCTTTTTATGAACTCTACACCATGTCTGACACAGGCATTCCTTTAGTGTAATGCTGTTAGACTTTATCTCCACTTTAGGGGGATGTTGTCAGACCACACCTCTAGAAATTGCAGAAATCAGGAAGCTACTGGACTGTTACCAAGACAACTTAAAACCAAAAGTAAGTGCATCATAATCCTTTACTGAAGAACCAGTTGCCTGTGAGGCACTGTGATCACATTGGTAAATAATGAAGAATTCTGCATGCATTGTAACTCAACTTGGCACATGCATGTTAGTTTGATGTCAGCTAGCATCAAACTTGATTCTTTTTGTTGCTTTTTGCTGTTATTGCATAAAATTTGTCAGTGTGCTTGTTGACTATAGAAGAAGCAATACTGGGAATTTAAAAGAACACAAGACCACTTCATACCTGTATCCCAAAATTTGCACCCCATTTTGGACCAAATACACCCAAACAAGCAAGATCTACTGACCTAACCAAAAAATAATAATAATAATAATATAAGTCTGGTACCTTATTTCAGACTTGAAAATACTCTTTGTGGCACATGCCTATATGGCTCAAATAAGGCAGTTCCCCCTCCCTAAGTTTACCTATATATAACTAAGAGTCAACAACAACACAATAATCTGCACTCAAATGGCGAAGAATAACTTTTAATGAAACGCTTTCACAGGCTTACATTTACCCATTAACTCTCAAAGTGATTACCTTCAATTTTCACTTTTAGCTTTCCACCACAGAAAAATCATGTCTGCAGTATGAAAAGGCTTTCTCAGATGAAAGCTGATCGAACTTAAAGCTCTTAATATGTCACAAGTACATTTTTTTCTTGAATGATTGGGAGAATTAAAATTTTGAGCTTAGGAGTTAAACATGCCCATGCCACAACAGAAGGTAAATAGGAAATGTCAAAAATTATTACGATGCAGTGATATCTGGCAAATAAAACTCTCCTTTAGTTCAGTTGCCATGGCGATTTCTGTAATATCAATATTATTATTCTCATTGGACTTGACCAACCCAACTTGTCAACCATCAAATTTGTAAAGTAAGAACACCAACTTTAATCCATCTAACAATAAACCCACCACTCAACACTTCATGATGACCCTGGTCATTTTGTATAAAATTTGTGGATTTTTAAAGAAAGAATTTCATAGCTTTTCTGAAGCGACCATTTTTCAAGAGGAGTACATGCGCCTGAGGGCATGTTCATAAAAGGTGTAAATATTGTTGCGCTTGAGTTTCAGGGCGGTTGTCACCAGCTCACTCTCTGGAGTCCACAGTTCTGTCACCAGAGTGATTTTGTGTGGAATCTCAAACTTCTGCAACTTGCCTGAGGAGAAAAAAAAGTGGACATTACAAAAAAATTTTTCAAGTGGTACTTATTTTACACTGGCCTCAGTGCTCTGTATGGTCAGTAAGATGTCTACTGACCACATTGGTCAGAAACAGGTCTACCAACATACTGGCCAATGCATTACCAAAATATTGACCAATGGAACTTGTTCACTAACTCGTTCAATTAACATTCATCTAAACAAGCTGTCGATCGTTTGTTTGTTTCTTAGAGATAAGAAGACCTCATGACAGTTTGAAACTCAATCGTACACAGCACAATAGAAGACTTACAAGCTTTGCCAACGGACTGTAGATCCTTCAGCACAGCCTCCCTCACAGCCTGATTTTGACAGACAGCTTCCCAGTTGCCTGTGTCCACATTGAGGGATGCAGCTAGGGTGTTCAGATTCTTCTGCCTAGGCACTACCAGACATACAACGTATGTCTTACTGCTCTCAGCATACACACAAATATTATCCACATACTGAGACTGGGCAAGGCAAGCTTCGACTTTACCAAGTGACACATACTCGCCAAACTGCAGCTTCACCAGGTCCTTCTTGCGATCTGCCGAACATAATTTTCAAACAGTACATTCAGACCCAGCACTACAATCCCATGCAAAAACAAATTATCAGGGGGACACTGCAGGAATTACATGTAGCCATCAAGCAAGACTAGAGATAAGATGAATTGATACAAAAGAGTGGTTCAAACACTTGACATAAGTTCAACCTTTAGTCCACAAACATCTTGAATTTTTCTTATGACTAACTCTTTTAGATCAAGTAATTTTAATACTTAAATTCACTGGTTGGTGCTAGAAAAAAATGTGCAATAATGTTAAGATAATATTATATCAGTACTGATTAAACAATAACAATAATGATAAAGGTCCTGAACTGAGGAGTTAGACTAACCAATGATCTTCAGACATCCATCGCTGTGAAATTCACCAATGTCTCCTGTGTTAAACCAGCGCCTCCCATATTTGTCTACTTGGAAATCCTCAGCAGTTTTTGCTGGGTTCTTGTAGTAGCCCATGGTGACATTTGCACCACCAATCAAGATCTCCCCACGAGGAAAGGGCTTGTCTCGGATGGTATAGCCACCTACAAAATAAGAGCAACATTTTCCATTAAGAAATCGAAGTGATCCTAGCATACTGAGGATGGATCAACATCAGTTCCATTTGTATGTGGATAACTTTTTTTTTTCAATAAATCTATTTTGCATAATACAGTGTCAGTCTTTTCCATGTTTTCTTCACCCACCTTCTTCCCAGCTCACCAACTTGATCTCAGAGCAACTTATTGGTGGGCCAACACGTCCAGTGGTTCTGTCAGACACTATAAGGAAATGAAAGTGAAAATGGTTATTGAAAACAAACACAGTAAATAAACTACACTTTAGTTACTAGTGTGAGAAATGGATGTAGAAACAGGAAGCTAAACTTGTTGATGCTGAATCCATTAGATGACATCAAAGCATGAAATCCACCTTCGGTATATCTGTTACATTTCCAGTTCACTTAAACTGGGTTAAACTTCAAACCAGTTGAACTCGATGCAAAGGAGCCTTTTTGTTTGAGGTAATTTGCATTGAGGTTGGCTTAGGTGAAGTTTGACATCTGACCTGGACCTTAGCCACTCATTTCACACCAGAACAAAACTTTGCACCTTGCTTATGTGATACTGATACAGGGTGTAAGTTTACCCCAGAGGTACACACATACCATTACAGATAGTGCCACCACCACAGGTCTCTGTCAGTCCATATCCCTGTCCCACAGGGCAGCAAAAGCAGACATTCATGAAGTACTGGGTGTCTGGGGACAGTGGTGCACCACCACTTACTATCTCACGCACTCGTCCACCAAGCAATTTGCGAATCTTAGCAAAGATGAACCTGTGACAAGATGATTTTGAAAATGAGTAACGGTGTATGTGTGTGTGTTTGATCATAAAGTGTTGCAGCAACTGTGAATGGCAAAAGATGAGAATATGAACAGTGAGAAAGAGGACTGACCTGTTTAGGATTGGAGTGTCATAACCTTGTTTCACCTGCTGCAGTTTGTAGTTGTATGCAAATGCAAAGAACAGCTGCAGAAGACGTGGTCCATCCTTCACCTTATCCAAGACACCTTGACGAATCCTGTCCATGATGGCTGGGACAGCTGCCATAAGCGTGGGTCGCAAAACAGTCAAGTCTCCCTGAGAACCTTTTTTTACCTTTGAAGACTGGAATGGAAAAGTGCAAGACCAGCATGAACATGCAGTAGCCCCACAATACTGCTTGGAGCTCTCTTAATAATGTTATGTGCATGTATGCATGCACAACTTACCTGGTCAGACAGAGTGAGAGGGGAAGAATAGCCAATGGATGCACCACATGCAAGGATGCCATTTTCTGAAACACCACAAAAAAAAACCTTGTTTGTTAAAATTTCCTGCCTGTTTCATCAGGGATACAAAATAATGTAACCAGCTGCAAAAAGAAGAGTTCCATGTTGTGTTTTATCTTGTTTCTCTCTTGGTTGATTTTTGCTCCAAATAAATTATTTAATCATCACCATACTAATCTTTTGTCAGTACACCATAAGCATCTGTTACCTGCAACTAACTCCAGCACATGGGCCAGGGGAAGGTAACCAACATACACATCTTTTTCACTGAAAATGAAAAATAATACAACCATGAACAAGGCAATTCTCAATCTAAAATCCAAAGATATGACTATACAATAAAATCTCTCTTGACTTATAAGAGCCATGGAAACAAATTTTCCTTTTAACTATCCAACGATAAATATTGATGGGTACCTAACTTGTCATAATAATGATTGTTCTGAGTATTACTATACTGTGTAATGGCTATCATACCTTAATGCTGGTTGTATTCTAGCACTAATACCAGCAACAGCTGCAACAAGGCTTTCATGGGAGATTAAAACTCCTGTGTGCAGAAAGGAAGAGAGTTTACAAACATTATCATAATAGTACAATGCATTCATGAGCCTGGACAGGAAACTATCGAAGCTCTGATAAACTATGTTATCCGTAAGTATTGGTAACAAATGTGGACTCTGTGAAAATGCCTCAGCCTGGCATATAAGAACTGCAGAGATCAGTTGATATGTTATTCTTTTTTTCAGAAATGGCCTTGATCATGCATGTAGATCATTATTATTATTATTTTGTTTATGACCTTACTATTCAAGTATGCCATGCCTGTCCGGAATGAGCCCGAGGCAATACTTTTAGACTGTGTGAGCTGTAATGTAGGTGTGTTGGGATTAGAAGAGACCACATCTAAGAACCCATGACAAATTCATTAAAAAACAACAACAACAACAAACAAACAAACAAACAGTTTAGTTATCATATGGTCAGTCTACACAGTTAGACTTTGGCACCAAAACTCATCATAAGGTGCATTTCGTGAAAAGGCCACTGTGCAGTACACTGTACAAGATAAGATTATTGCAGCTGTTATCATTAAAAATTGTTCCATAAATGAAGTTTGTGTCCACTACCCTATCCAAATAAGGTATCTAAAAGAACCCTCAGTAAGTTACACAATCCATTTACTTTGTTCAACCTCCCACCCCCACCCAACAGAGAAACCATTAAAAGTACACAAAGTTTGACGATGGAGTAAACATAATATATTACTTATTACATAAACTCTGGAATTAATTAGCAATATACTGCCAAAAAAAATGTGAATTATTTTTTCCTATGTAGTCCAAATTTACTCCAGTTCAAAGGTGGAAAAAGTCTGAACAACTCCAATTTCACAGTTAATCAGTTGAGCCCCAAGAAGTGTTACATAAAAGAAACAACCCAACAGATATCTAAAAAGTAACCTACCTTTTGGGAGGCCTGTTGAGCCACTTGTGTACATGATGACTGCTATATCACTTTTAGATGGACGCGTTCTCTGTCTCAATTCTGATAAATCAACAAGGCGGGAAAAATAAGACAATGTGTGCAGAACTGATCATTCATTCATTCATTCATTCATTTTATTTTGCACTATTTTTTCTTTTTTCTTTTACAATATTAATGCATAAGATCAATGCATAAGCTCCACTGTACTCACTGTTTTGAGGTGCAGATCCAACTTCCTCTACTTCTTTCATAGACTGTACACGAACTCTCCTTGGGAAACCAAGAAGATCCATTTTCCTGATAGCACTACCAAAGTAAATTATGTGTTCAACCTTGGGAAGTTGGTCTATGACTTTTTCCAGTCTTCCCAGTAGTGAACCATCTGTGATGATGAATCGGACCTCTGTTTCGTTCATGCCATGAATAAAAGCTTCCTCTCCCAGAGTTGAATAAACAGTTGCAACTGTGAAAAGGATTAAAAAAAATTGAAAATTTTATTAAAAAATAGAATCTACAGAAAGAAAAATAAAAATGAGTATGTTAGGCAATCAGAAAGCTAACACCAGGTGTACTAGCCACATAATTTGTGATTATCAGTTCTAAAATAATGGCATGGTCAGAATAAAAATGCCCAGTCTCCATTTTATACTGACTGCAGTAAATAGTTGTACCAGTTGTAGTATCAGCTGTTATCATGCTTACTTGAGCCATCACACGAGGTGCCATGATACAGACATGTCACACAGCAGACTGTTCTGTAATAGGGCACCATTTTTGTCTCCTATTACCTCTCCGACTTTCATTTTATCTTGTCCAATTTGAAAGGTCTATACCTTGGATGTTCTGATGAGTTTTAATATTCTCAAGACAATATTACATTTTTTCCATCTCTGACTTGCTTCCAAACCTGCTTTCAAAGCAGTCTATACAAATATAGACAGAGTCTAGACAGATGTATCATGTGTAAGCTTTAAGGCTAATTACCATCTTACCTATCCTGTAAACATTCTGTAATTTGTGATTATAGGAACTACTAGGAACTCTACAATATCATAGATCACTCTGGACAGCTTACTCCACAACGAAAGTAATAGTCAAGTAAACAGATTTGTCAGGACAACTTCTTCAGTTTACAAAAACATGCTGCATTGCTCAACATCCTACTGAAAACAATATACCATTACACTATGATAGTGTTTTAATTAAAATTAAATGCTGCCATGAAAGAAACTAAAACAAAAGGGCCCTTTAATTTGTCACCATGTTTCTTTTTCTTTTGTTTTTACCTGGAAAATTATTTGCAAAGCATCCTTGGAGAGCAACCATCCAATCTGCCTTGGTGTCAGCAAATATCACAATGTTCTCTTTGGGACACTGTCCCAAGGCAGCCAGACCATTTCCAAAGTTCTTAGCTCTTGTATCCACTTCAGTATATGTCAGCCAGTTATATTCTCCACCCACAACTTTCTTGAATACCCTTCCATTTGACTGAGCCTCATCTTCTTCTCTGAGTATCTGCCTCGTTCCAAGGCATTTTCTGTAGGGGTACAACCCTGCTGATCGACTGTTAAAATAATCATAAAATGAGTTTATCATCAGTAAACAGTGATTTGTTTTGGGCAAATTTGTCACTCAATTGCCCCAAATTTTAATTTATCTTTAAACGCAACACATTTTAATTTTCAACTCAGGTAAAAATGTCAGACATGTCATTTCGTATGATACAAGCAACAACACATTAATTTATTTGATTTATGTGAACTAGTTTTAGTTGGTGGAAGTGTTTTGGTTATCACCTTTGTTTGCCTATAAACGAAGTTTTTGCTGCTCAAACAGTACAGCAATTTATCGGAGGAATAAAATGTCATTTTTTAACTTTTACCTTTGAACTACATTAACATAATCGTTTTAGTTTAATACATGGAAAAACTCAGACATCGATCCCCACATCTCGGCATCAAAAGCCCTACGTTATATCCGAAAGCAGTCAAATGTAGCTTCGTAATGAATGTATTCTTTCATTTTATACATCTGCGACTCCGCTTGTACAGTAATGTGTACTTCTGAAATTAGCTAATTTGCATAACGCGACAAAAATATTGCCAAAAGTTTCGAAGCTTTTTTGAGAATATATCAACTACAAGGATATAAAATGCACCTAATTCAACTCTATATGTCTCTCGCACCGAATAACAAGATAATTGACCTGTGGTAAAACACGTGCAATTGATGACGTTTATATTTACAAGAACATTATCCGATTGCAACACCGCTTCTCTCAAGATTGCACCCACACCCCGTATTTAATACACTACTTTGACTTTACCTAAAAAGTTGATCCAGTGTATGGACTCCATCGTATAACGTTGTGGTTAGATTATCAAAACTCTCCACGCAACGATACGGCGAACCGGGAACATTGCTTGTCGGCTTGGCTTGAATCTTGTCGTTGGAGCGGTATTTCTTTCTGCCACTCATGTAGTACCAAGGAAGAAAACTTACAACACCCCACATCCATGCAGTCATGTTTAAGGCGAAAACGAACACATTCTCAAGTAGAGAATGCTCCATTTCGATGAGGAAATTGGCCGCTCCGACCGAGGCCAAAGAAAGTGTAATTACGCGCGTACGTCCAAAGTCCACTGAAGGTCAGTCACCAAGTCTCACACAACACTGCGCGCGCACCACACGACACTTCCGGTCATGCCGTTTCCGGCTACCTTCAATGATCTTTGCCATCTCTGCCCTCGGCAGGCCACGCAGAATCTATGATCCTTCCGAACACTATCCAATTTTGTTCTTAATCTGCCTCAGTCGTCGATTTAACAGTGAATAAGTTTCTTTCTACTTTTTGATTGAATCCCAATATCGGTTTCCCTTCATTGTACACTGATAGTCAAATTTTCTGCTGAGTCACTTCTACAAATTTCCTTTGTCGACCCCCGTTAGGATTTTTTTTAGATAGCACTTTCACTACTTCAACTGATTTGTGCTGTTATGAGACAAAACAAACGTTGCTGAAATTTAATCTGAAGGGGGAGGGGAGGCACTCCCCTATCTTTCCTATAAAAGGGACAATAATTTTCTTGGGGAAAGTAAAACTGACAGTGTTGGAAGTTAGGGGCTCTGAAATTCTTTTCAACAACCAAGGGGGGCAGCCAAAAAATTGAAATGATAGCAATGGGCTGCTAAAATTTCATGCTTCAAGTTTCAATAATCTCATCCCTCCCCCCATGTCATAATAAATAAACTTTCCCTTCGTGTCTAGTCTTGATAAGGTCTAGAGTCCAAAGAGAAATTCAACACTCTGTTCAATGAATCAGCATTCTTTGGTGTCACCAAAAAGTAGTGCTATCATTGTCACACTGGCATGGCATTTGCAAACAGGTCCGGTTGAACCAGTCTATAAACAGGCTCGCAAATAAAGCATACTTTGTTGTCTTGGCCAAGGCAGTGAAAATGTGCCTTAGCAGGGCAAGGGGTTTTTGGCATCAGTGATCCTTGAGTGTAGTTGTACTGTTGTCTTTAAAAAAATGCAGTAAAATCCCTTGAGTTCAGACTGCAAGCAGAGCTAATTGCATGACAGAAATATTGAAGCTACTAGATGTGTACTGTCCCTACGTAAGCAATACAGTTTATGTTTCAACAGAGGACAATCTTGTATATTTAGGTATTATTTTGGCTACAATGGGTCAGTGCTGGTCCCACAGGAAGTACATACAATATTAAAATTAAAAGGTCAAGGAGTTTATTTTACTGAGAAACAGCCAACTACAAAACCAAAATAAATGTACTAGGTACACTTCTGTATTTGAGAATATTGAGGATTCAATCAGATCATGTCCAAGCAAGCTATTTATTACCAAGTTCTCCATACAGTAAGATTATATTTCTGAAGAGAAACTGAAAGGGAAAATTGAACTTGAAGAGTTCATAAAAGACTTCACATTGCTTTGGCACAACTGGTTAAAAAAAACTATTTTTTATAGCATCACTATAAGAACTAATACATGCTTTGGGTCAACATAGTTTGTACAGATGAAAAGTTGCAGTGGGTATTCTTTAACACCATGAAGAAAGTGTTGGTTGATGTTTCAAGCATGTCAGCCTTTCACTTGCCTAGAGAAATTCTTCTTCTTTTGAAACCTCAGCAACATGCTTTACGTTGTCGAGAGAATATCCTCATCAACCTTTCCATGTTACACTCTATATTTCACAGTAGTTGGTTGAAGAAAATTTCTCAGCCTTCATGAATAATTATTATTCACTATTTTTGGAGCTCTGTCTGAAAACACCTAGTGAATTTTGTATCACAGTGACTTGTACCTTAAAAACAATATTACTGTTCAAATGCTAATCACAAAATTTCATTCTCGAATCCACCCATATGGTACTAGCAAGGTCCATCTTAGCATGGCTGTCAAGAGTAAGGCATCTCTGTGATTTAGTTTCTTGGTGTTTATTCATGATAGCCAAGTTAACATGCACAGCCTCCTCCCGGTTGCTGAGGCTCTGGGGGTGTTTCCTTCAGTGCCACCTCTATGAGGTCTTCCTTGTTCTTATCAGTAGAGCTCTCCATTCCAGGTAAAGCTGCAGCCACTCTTCTGAAAAGCTGAAAGTAAAGCATAAGAGAGTTAGACAGCTGTAAGGGATAAAACATCCAAGCATCTAACAGTACCGCTTGTTGGGAGCCTATGAAACCATTGATTCCAGAGTAATCATTAACCAATAGATTCCACAAAACCCCTAAATGTGATTAAAAAAACTACAGTGCCAATAATATTTATTGTACAAACTGGATTTTGGATTTTTGCACATGTTTTGGTGGTTTGTCTCTTTTTCCATGTCCAAATAATAATCCCACTTCAGGCTTTTGCATCTTCAGGAAAATTAACTATACAATGTTTACTGACAGCAACATTATATTATAATTATAGTATTACTGAGAACCACAATAATGTACATGTAATATGGTACATCAATACAAAATCACAAAGATTACAAAGGTCACCTGCTTCACATTGTAACCAGCCTTTGCACTAGTTTCTATGAACATGACATTCAGCTCCTTTGCCTTTCTTTCCCCTTCCTCTGTTGTGACTTGCCTGTAAAAAAAGAAAAAAAAAAGGAGGTTGGACACCATCAAACAAGGACAATTCAGGAGAAGTACCATTCATCAGCCTTATTTGTATTATATATACTGTATAATTATATGCAAATCAGAGATTACCAGCCTTAGCAAAGTTTCAGGCAGGAAATTTAAGCTGATACCCACTCGGTTGAGGGGCCCTCAGGGGGTTGGGGCAGAATGGCAAGATAAAATTTACTGTGAGTATAGTAGAGTATTTTTTTACAAAGTCCACTACAATTCCATGCAAATATTTATAATAAATGCCAGAAAATTCTTTACTGCAGCTGCTATTTCTGTACCTTTTGTCTGATAGATCTGTTTTGTTTCCCACCAGCATGATGATCACATCAGTTCCTCGCTCCGTCCTCACATCATCAATCCATTTTGACGTTTGTTGAAAAGAATTATAATCTGCAAATGATTGTCATTTGTTTTTCTCAGTACACACTGCTTAAAAGATGTCTGTTTGTGCATTTTTTTTCAGCTACATAACAACAGTCAATACAGCTGCTTACTTGTAATATCATAAACTACAACAGCAACACTAGAGTCCCTGATGTAGCTTGGAATTAAGCTCCTAAATCGTTCCTGTCCTGCTGTATCCCACAACTGTAGGCGGACCTACCGAGTAAAGCATATACAAAGTTGGCAAGCAGCGTACTATTGATATGAATTCAAGGACTTTTCAAGACAAGCAGTCATATCCAAGGGATTTTGACACCATGGAAATACACCTTTCAGCCATGCGGTCACCTTGCTTTTGAGTCAGCAATTACTTTGCACAAAACCATGGATTCAAGTGCAGGTTTTGTAGTTAAATGTAATGCTCGTAAGACCTCAAGACTTAGCCAAGAAACTCAATACTAGGACTCAATACTCAACTATAAATTAGTTTAAAGCATTTTCTACAACATAAGTTGTGCACAAGAAAAATGAGGCTTGCACACGATGTGAAATTTTACCTCAAATTATGAGAAGTAAGATAACCATGGTGACAAACGCTAACCAATGGAAGTGACGTCAAGAACCTATTTCCGCAGTGTCAGGGCTTTTCAATTTCAAGATCGCATGAACCCCATTTCACAGAGTAAATTATTTTGCCACTCCTCCACTACATAATTCATTATTATCAGTATTTCACAGCTCACTAAAAGATGTAAGTAATTAATTATTCATAAAACTGTCAGATACTCACTGTTCTGTCTTCTAAGTACATTGTTTTTGAAAGAAAATCTATTCCAATGGTTGCCTGCAAAATAATAAATCAAGTAATGATAATTTATCAACAGCTGTAATAACAATGTACTGTACTGTGTGGTGAGTAAATAATACAATAGTACATTGTATCAACCAAAGGTTGATATGATCATGATAATAAATGTAATGATAAAAATCTATACTACAATATATCATATCAAAGAAAGTTGATGTGATTGTTATAATGAGGTAAATAATGACTTTGTTGATATTTCAAGGTTTATCCCTTAGTTGGAACATCCAAAACTTCCATCTTAAAACAATCTTCATGGCATTTGGCACATCTATATCAAAATTTTCCTCAGTGTCAGCAAAGAAAAACCTTCTAGTATCAAACATCTGCTAAAAAATGTTTGATGGGGCCAAGGTTCGTGACATCTCCAGTGAAGGAATTTTGAACTTTTTGTCTCCAAATAAATCTACATGTATCTTGGTTGTTTATATCCAAACAAAATTTTGTGTGCCCCCTGCTACATGCCCCCTCCTCCCCCACCCCCTCCCTCCCGGGTTTGATGAATCATAGCTGCACTATCATTGTTGATGGTAAACATGAGAAAGGGTTGGAATATGAATTCGCTGTAAGATTATCTTGGAATTAAAGATTATTGCACCCAACCAAAACTCTCTGGTGAGGCACATTAATATTGTCTAGCATGACAAGTTTCCAGACATTACTCAAAAGGTCCAATTCAGGGTTTTATGCAATAATGCACAAATTTAATAGCTAAACTAAAACCAAAAACAACACAACCATGCATGTGCCACGTGAAATCCTTTCAACGATGACCTGTTTCGCAACAAGCTACAGACATCACAACTTTAAGTGTCAAACGAATCATCAGATATATGTGGGTCATGCAGTCAAAGCCTTTTGAGAGTACCAATCGATTCTTTTACTCACTGAAAATCTGAGAATTTCTTCGCTCGTTATGTACTTCTAGACTGAATCACAGTTTAAAGTTGCGATGTTCCACGACAGAAGTACGTGGAGTTGTCGACCACAAACAAATCAAGTCCAAACTGACCGTATGAGCATGTGGAAACAAGAAACTGCAACGCTTACTTGATAGGTGTTATCGAAACTGTCGTACATAAATCGGGTTATGAGGGATGTCTTCCCAACTGCAACACAACATAACATAAAACCGTGTTAACTCCCAAAACAAGAGTTTTACTGGTGCCAAATTTCAAATGAACTGGTTGCTTACCGCTTTGCTCGCCCAAGAAGACAAGCTTAAACTTCCTCAACGGATTTCCAAAGTCCGAAGACATCTTTAGACGTGCAATGCGTACGTGGAAAAGTAGTGTAGAAATTCCTTATGGGAACTTTGTTGCTTTTATTTCTGTAATCTTGTGTCACTTTGATCGAAGCAGCCACGTCGAAACGTGCAACGGCATCTGCGCCTGCGTGGCAGTCGTCTCCGGCCTCATTTCCATGCTTGCCTGCAAAATGGCGGCAGGTTTGAACGATGGCATGGAAGTTCGTTGTAGTCGCCTGGTAAGCTCGTGAAATGTTTAAATCGATCATATCTCACTGTGAGAAGTATTGAAGTGTAACAAAAGAGATTTATAGGACAGTTTCACGCTAGCATCAGTAAATACTGATTTAATATACCAATTTATTTTGAAACATTAAAAAAAAATTAAGGCATTATGGATCTCAATATTAAGATGGAGTGGGGGAGGAGACTGTTCGGAGATGATCAGTAAAAATTAATGTATGTTTCTAAGGAAAAGTCTGCATGGTCGCCTACCAATCGTACATGGGGGGGGGGGGGGAGGGGGGGGGTTGAGGGGGTATTATTGGGAGAGGGGAGTGCCCAGGAGTGGGTATGTCTATCTGTCTGTCTGTCTTGTTCTGTCTTTCTGTCACTGCTCTTCGTCTGTCTGTCCCTTTCTCTTGTAGCATTTTCACATTTTAGCATCCTAATTTCAGGTCGAGGACATTTCAGTTGTGGGCATGTATCTATACACTGATGACAGTGTGTGCATCCAGTATGGTGATGGTAGTTTCCTACAACTTTCACCTTGTGGCTCTGTGTTCATTCATCACCAACCCACATCCCAGCCTGGTCATCAACATCAGCTAACCAGATTTGCCATCAGCAAATATCACAGTAAAATTGTAGAGGCTCTGAAATTCCGAAACCAGTTTGCAGAGAGGCCATACCTTTGTGAGGAACTTTGTGATCAAACTGTCATGGTAATCAATTATTTGCACTTATCTTCCTCATCCTCAATAATAACATTATAAACCTGTTCATCAGTGTTTCAATAGTGCAGTGTAGCTCTGATCCCCTGGGTTTTACTGCACCATGTCACTGACACAGGCCAAAATTTAAGTTCAATTTTTAAGCAGCAACTAGTATTCCATAAATTGACACATAAGTTCTCTTGATTAAGGTTCACTATAAGAAGGTCTCCCAAAGTTGCTGGCCAATGGAAGCAACCTCAGAGTTCATACAGAAGCTCCCTGATGGCTGTGTTCTGATCAGATCTATTGACGGCCATGCCAGTCTTACACTGATGCCTCATAGACAGACATTCAGTGTGAAGTTTCTTGCTGAAGCAAGTCCTCACTCTAAGTTCAGTAGCAAAGTTCAGGTAAGTGAAACTTGTCTGAATGATTTCAAAGATTAGAGCAGTTTTCAATATTAAGTGTTGAAAGCAATATTGTGTGAAGGTGTTGCATTTTGCCGTGCTTCTTTATTTGCCCATTAGCTTGGCAGCATACATATCTTTGGTCAATCATGAACAAAAGCAAAACCTTCAATCATATTTCTCAGGCAAAGAAGCAAGTTAGTGGTACATGATGGCATTTTCGATCAAGAATTTATTGTCACTATCTTTCATAAATAGGTTTTCTTTGAATGTTTATTTTATACAATGAAATTAGGAGGGAAAAGGTTGAGCATACCATTTTAGGATCTGCTTTCTTCTTTTCTTCTTATCTAGGCATCCTTGAAACCAAGAAATCCACCTAATTATCACAACAAAAAACAAATGGCCTCTTCAGCTGTACAAGATCCAAGTCAGTCAGCACTCTTGTACACCTGGTTAGAGCATGTTCACTCTGTGGACTCCTACCCAGAAGTGTGGGCTTACCCTCTCAACCTGGCCCTTGGCAAACAAGTTGATACTGTTTGTACCCATGGGGACAGCACCAGTGACCTGCCTGCGTCGTTACCTGTTACCTGTGGTAGAGCTAGTGACCATAGTTGGAGAATGCAGGTATGTTTCCAGGGTCATTATACAACATAAATTCAGGTCTAGCACTTATTGATTGATTGCCAAAAGTAATATTCATAGTTCGACTATTGAGTATTTTCTAATGGCCTTTGTGGTTGCTGCCCTGTTACTGTGGCTGTGGTTTTATGACGTTGAGCTAAAAAATCTGACATCTTCAAATCTTTTCAACTGTGCATGCTACTAGCGAGAGGTGGTCAAATTTAATAATAGGCAATAAATTCTTGCAAAACCACTGACACTTCTCCAATCAAGGATTTTTGGTGGGTAAATTTCAAGAACACACACCATTCTTTTTCTCCTTCCTTTGCATATAGCACTTGACTTTGAAGAAAAGATTGAGTCAACATTTTGGTAAAACAAAGGCTGCTCTTGTTGAGCAGAACCAAAGTAGAAGTCCAATCAATGGCAGAGTGAGGGGTATCTGCGATTATCGTATTTCTAGTAGTAATTTAATAATTTAATCTCCTGTTTGTCTAATTTTTGTCCCCAAGGATGACCATTAGTTTACTGATCATTTTGCAGGTTCCACTAGAAATTGAGATTGATGACATGTTCTGGCAGCCAAATATAAAAGTGGTATGCAAGGACAAAGCAATTTATAGGTATCACATTCTTGCTATGAAATAATATTACTTACCTCCAGTAACTGGGCCAAGGAACTGAGTGTGTGTTTAATCTTCCGTTTAGAATCTACAGAAAAAGTCCATCCAGGAGATGGCTCACTGATGAGATCTAAAGGACTCCTTGGGAAATATTTCACTCACTGGTTCGACCAGAAAAATCAGGTGATGTTATTTTGTAATAATAATAATAATAATAATAATAATAATAATAATAATAATAATAATAATAATAATAATAATAATAATAATAATGATAATAAACAAGTCTTTATTTGATAGTTTCATACACAAAGTTGAAAACAAGCATCTATTAATTCAAGCTGACATGGTGGTAACAGCTGGAATTGACTGATGCATAATAATTATAAATTATTTTTGACTGAACTTACAAGGGTTTTGAGTCCCAGGTGGCACACTCCCATCACATAAAGACAGTGGAAATGATTCAATAACTTTGTAATAGTCAGCAGTTGCTGACTATATCGTACTTAGGCTTGTGTGTGGCATTCTGCTTTCCCACACTTTTCTTGTGTTCTTCCAAATTGCTGCTTGCTTCTATTTCATAGTCCCTAACATCAGATAAAACTTATAAGTATTTGTGATCATAACCCGATAAAAAGTGAGGACCACAGCTGGCACTCTGCATCAATACAAAACATGATGCAGAAACTTCTTTGGCTTTTCTCTTTCACATTCTGACAATGTCTTAGTCTGGTTATTAAATCTTTCGTGAGCATAGTTGATAAGTGTATTATCAAGCATATGCCCAACACATATAGCATCTCTATAAAAGCAGTCATCTGTGGTATGAAATCTCCAGTGACTAGTGAGATTCCATTTACATCTAGGCAGTCTGCGTGGTAATATTCCAATGCTGTTCAGTACAACTCCTACATAAGCATCTTCGATTGCAAAGGGCTCGTGTGCCTTTGTGGCGTTCCATAGGGGTCCCAGGAGATTGTGTGACAGAACATAGAAGGGGCCCCGACAATAGGGATGGAACAGTGCACCGTTTTCTATTCCCGCGTAGGTTTTGTAGCTGATGAAATAAGGTTCCCACGGTGAACGGTCAACATGCGTTCCGACGGCCAACATGCCGGCATATAAACTCCTACTCGAGTTCTCCGACTTCAGCCACGCAATCATTCTCGGAAAATGCACGTAGACATCGTCGTCTGCTTTCAACACGAACTTACTCTTGACATTCTTCGCTGCCCACTGAAATCCAGTGAAAGTTTTGAAAATAAGGTTATCGTAGGTATCTTTGAAATTACCAACCAAAATATCGTTGTGTTTTGAGGCTTCCTTTTTCACGTCATCGTCATAAGTGCTGCCCCTCCCCAGGTTGAAAAACATTTTCCAGCGTGAAGTGGGTTTGTTTTCTAAGGTCCCCATCGTCCGGCGGAACAATTCTCGTCTGCTGAAACTCGATGGTTTAGAAGTTACCAGGATTAGCAGAAATATGGCTTCCGATCCAACGGCAGGCTCGATTACCGGAGAAGTAATTCGAAGTTTTATGCGAGATGGTCCGTTCGCAGGAATATAATACAGCATATTGAACGCGATGATGGAGATACCTACGAGTATAAGCAGAATCAAAAGTTTAGCGGTTCTCCGCAAACGTGGTTGCCAAAGTATTCGCATCTTCTCTCCGGCTTCACAACGATCCGAGGAACTCGAAGAACACCTTATGTTATACATCACCGAAGGTCGCGTGTCAGAATGAGCAGGGGTGGGGTGGGGGGCAGAGTGGAAACATCACTTTTCTTTTCACTCCTCACGGGTCCATAATCATGTGTCTTTTATTTCCAAAAGATACCTGGAGATTGTCCTTAGACCATGACATACCCGTATGGTATGGTAACTAGATTGATTGAAATTTGTACTCACAAATAATTATTGCATTTATTAGGCTTCTGTTGTTGAGAGAGTGTATTCAAAAGACAAACCACCTCCAGATGCACCTGGGATGTCATATTCCGTCAAAAGACTCATAAGAAATGGAGCAAGGTAATAAATCTAATATGTAATTGCCATTGGTTGTGATCATCTGGGTGAGAGTATTCTTCAAAAACACTGTTGACATTTCAGCTACCTGGCCATCTTCAAAGTTGTGTGAAGAGGTTGAAAATGTTTGAATAGTTTTAAATAGTTTTTGTGAGAGATGAGCATATATTCTTCAGTGAGGGGGGAGGTGGGGAGGGTTAAAAAATATTTTATCTGATAAGCCTCTTCATTTGACAGATGACTTTCCCTCATGTAGTTGAAATATTAGTCAACAACAAATGTTTATCTCTTAAGTGGGGGTAGTGAGGTTTTGGTTTCTTTTGTTGTTGTATTTTTTTTTTTTTTTTTTTTTTTTTTGCTTAAATTGAAAATGTTGTTGTGGATCCATCAGGAAATCATGCACTGCGACTTAATTCCTTGTAGGTTTTTGGAATTCATTTCGAGGATTTGTGGAAGAGGGGATGAAGATAATTGCTGCTGGAAAAAGGTACCAGAATATGACCTATAGTTGTCATACCCTTGTAATGTAAGGGGTAATCCCCTTATCGATTGCAGATCAGTCCCTTCATTGTGCTGGGAGTCAAGGAAACGCGCTGGAAAAGAGGAGAGCGAGCTACCGCTGGTAGAATGGGTCCAAGTCCGAGGCACCTCGGACCCATTCTCTAACAAGACGCTCACTCTCCCCAGACCGCACGCGTTCACGTGGCGCTTTCCCTCTATCCTTGCGATTTATTTTATTTTATTTTATTTTTTTTTAATTTGAACAATATTTGAGCATTACATTTGCTCCAGGAGCTAAAGCTCATCGAGGGAGCTTATTGCGAATTGAACTCAACCTAGAGATTATCCAACTGCTGAAGTAAATGAAATAAAACCCCAGCCAAATTAGCCTGCGAGTACAGCCCTTCACGTCGACTCCTTACTGAATCACCCAAGAGGCCGGCTTTTATTTGCCATGAAAGAAAGTTGAATTTAAAAGTTTAAAACGTCAAGCATGGATGCACGCGCAACCTTCAGAAACTGGTCTAAGTCCAGTTGTCCCATTCCCGCTAGAGCTCATGGAAATATATCCCGAAATTTATCGCATTGAGTTACTTTCATTCCAAAGCTTTCTTTGTAGCATTTGCTCCCATCTCTTGTTATCAGGACTCCCGTCAAGATTGGCCTCCGGTTGTTCCGTCGCTGCCAGAGCTCGTGGAAACAGCTGAGGTGCCAAATATTGGGAACTTCAGGGTTTACTCCAATGGAACCATTCACGTTGTATTTGCCGACAGAACAATCCTCCACACAGATTGCAGAAGCAACACGAAGCCTTGTGATCTCGAAAATAGATTGGCTATGCCGAGGCGTGATGAGATAGAGGAGCTGTATGAACTCACACTCCCCAATGGAGTCGTTGTGTCGGGAGTTAATGCCCGCAACCCACTGGGGTTTCAAAGGTAAACTAATTTACATATCTAGCTACTGGTGTTTCTGACTCATCTTTCTGTCTTTGTGAGTAACAACACTGAGGACAAGCGATCGACATAAGCCTGACAACAGACGACAACATCTCTGTTGAGGCTCACAGGTGCTACCACTGTCATTTTTTAGGCGCATCTTCAAAACTCTAGTGGCATATTTGACTAATATTGGTCGCCAACTTTGAGCCTTGCACACAAATTTAAGCACACACTGAAAAACGTCCAAATTCTGTGAGTACAGTCTAATATAGCCCGCTTAGTTAGCTCCCCTCTCCCGTCGCACCAGTCCCCGGAGTTCCCGGGAGAGCCCAGGCCCAGCTATGCAGGCTAATTCGCTCATTGCACGGTGCCGCCATATTGGATTCCAAGCGAGGCTAACCTGGCACGCAATTCGCCAGATATGGAACAAGAGAGTTTCCTATCGCTCTAAAGCACCAAGGCGTCCTCAGAGGAGATGTACGTGTTTCATTTGGGGAATTACATGCACAAATTTTTAAGGTAACATTCTCAGTTTTGCCAGGTCAGCCTCGTTTTGAAGCTCGTGCCATTTCCCGTGTAAAGAGCCCATTCTAATAGCAGTGTTCACTTTCAACACCTGGACTAAAGGCTCTCATTGAGTTCATTCTAACATCCATATACACTGTGTTGTTGAGCGAAGTTTATGTTTGTACATAGAAATACGGCAGTGAAAGAGATATTGCTGCGTTCTTCTCCATGAATCAGGTACATTCAAGCGGCTCAGCACTGGAGAGACTGGGTACGAGCTGGCGCTCACAAAAGACGTACGTTCTACCGAGATACGGCCTGGGACCTAGAACGACAGAGGTCAGAACGTCACTAACACGTCTTTTATGCTTGCGCTTGTGCTTGCGTCGCCTGTTTTCACTAATGCATGTTTTTTGTGAAGACGCTGGCGTTGCTTGTTTACACTAATGCATGTTTTTTGTGAAGACGCTGGCGTCGCCTGTTTACACTAATGCATGTTTTTTTGTAAATGCGCTGGCGTCGCCTGTTTTCACTAATGCATGTTTTTTGTAAATGCTCTGGCGTCGCTCGTGGAAACCAGGTTTTTTTTGTTTATTTTCTTGTTTCATCAGGGCTGTTAGCTCCGAAATCAGCAAGTTAACAAGATTCAACTGTATCCACAACACTCACCCGTTATAACTCTAGAATGCAACTTATTCTTGTAATTGGGTCGGCCGTCCACTCTGCATGTGATTAGGTACTAATGCCTCGTTCACACCAATGCTTAAACCTGTTTAAACCTGTTTAAAAGGCCGGTTTATCAAAACTTGTTTAGTTAGGTCGACCGTTTACAATGCGAGTACGGCAAAACTAAACTGGTTTAAAACCCGTCCAACTAAACAACCTGAGCGAGGTGGTGTAAAATGTTGTGTAGTTAACACAAAATGAAAACAGGTTTTAGAAACGTTGTCTAATAAACTTGGTTTAATTAAACAGGTTTAGTTGGTGTGAATAGGGTATAAGTTTTTCTGTGCCGTACTCAATATTTCTACTCAAATGTAAAGAAGAAGGTGCAGTTTGAGTGTTGCTACTTGGTCCGTATCAACAAAACGACTACTCTGGATACCAGAGGTTTCCCCTCGCTTCGGTGCTCAACGAGCTCACTAGTAAACTCACTAACACACCGAGAGAGGAAAATAACCTCTGGTCTCCAGGGTACAAAACGACTAAAACACAGGGTTGTATTGTCCGAGGAACTTCTGTCAGTTTGAAGTCTAGTGCGATAATGACGTGTCGCCCTTTGACTGACGTGCTGGATAACCAATCCGGGCAGTTTCACGTGACCAAAATAACGCCAAACATGGAGTAACCATACCAAAAACAGGTTGGACCGGTTTCAAACGTAAAATGGCATGATCGATGACTGATCAGAAATTGTTTGCACTTAGCTGATTAGATATCCTTGAACATTGCTCACCTACTGCTGGGCAGGAAAATAAAGAAAACACTTTGGAGACTGCAGTACCCCAACATTCAGTACCGGTGAGTCTCGGGAACGACTTTTATTCATACTCATTATAATACTTATACATAAAGACCTTCAATTCTTTCATCTTTATCCAATAAGCCATTTTTAGTTGCCTGTTGTCTCTGTTTCAAAACGAGGCCCTGTGCGAACCAATCAGAAACAAGCAAGTGGCGATTGCGATTGCGTTCTTTTTTGTCTTTTCTTTTTTTTTTTTGCACTAATGGTTCTAGTAAAACCAATAAGGCATTTCCAATATGCATAATGCCTCTATTTCAAAACAAGAACTAGTGCGAAACCTTCTGATGAAAATTAGTTTTGCTCGCATGTGTATTTGTTTGCAACAGAGGCAAAAGGCATCTCAAAACTGGCTTAATGCGATTTACTCTGGCTTCTAATTGGTTGTTTTTCTTTTCTGACGGCCTCAGCGAGTGCCTTTGTAATTAGTTTTAAATTCACTCAACTTTTTACAGGAGCTGAGTATAGAGCACTGTGACCAGCACACAATGGTGAAGAATGTTCTTCGACGAACCGCCACAGCCATAAGCGACATCGACAGCTTTCTGACAGACAATCGGGAGAATGTAACTAGACATCGTTCTATCCGCCATTCAACGTCTGAAATGCACAGCCAAGAATAGAAAACCCATATACCTTTGCGCCCCAGGATAAATGCTTCAGCCAAAAAAGAAAGAAAGCCCGAACACGCAGTGATTAGGCATTATAAATGTTCCCGCAAAGGATGATTGGCTATTATTTTGGTACCCACAAGTCAGTGGGTCGGAAGTGCCGTTGCCTGAAGTTTTCCCGAGAGTTTATTTTCGCGAATTTCACGGATTTTCCGACAATACGCAAAAACTAAATTCCCGCAAAAAAAAAAAAAAAAAAAAAAAAAGAATCCGCGAAACTTTACTCCATTTATTTAGATTACTGAATTTCAATTAAATTGACTGCAAACAATATCACGGCCTTCTTCTTTGCAATTGGAACAAAATGAACAGTCTCTGCGGTCTAGAGGAAACCATCTACTGAAAAACTTAACAAATTGACGTCAATTTTTTATGTGTCTGTCCTCTTCTTGATGATGAAACGCGTCATAACATTGTCAAAAAGATGTGGATCCACGAGGCGCTTCGGTGGCTGCGTTGGCGACAAATGGCTCCCTTAACGGGATTTTCAATTCTTATTGGTCAAGCACAGGTTTTTATCTTGCAACAAAACACCTAATTCTTGAACAAATGTACAAAGTTTGCCGAACTTTCCTTGACTGAGTTTTGCCTTCTTAATTTATTCATGCTTCAAATGCTCACGTCAAACTGTCATTTTTCACCAATGAAATGTCTTGAAATTTAACGTTAACCAATCAGAAAGCGAGAAAAGTTAGTGACAATGATTTTGTCAGATCGAATAAAATGCAGTTTTAATGCGTGTTTTCCCCGTGTCGTCGCTTGAGTTTTGTTATTCTAAAAAACAAATAGACGTCAGCTTTTCATGTGTCTGTCCTCTTATTGATCATGAAACGCGTTTCATGATCAATAAGAGGACAGACACAAAAAACTGACGTCAATTTGTTAAATTAACTCATTGTATTATATAGACACGAGTGTTTTACTGGAAAATATACCGTGCGCAAAATCCATACGAAACTACAACCGGGACCCGAGTGGCGTAATTTCCATATCCTCACTAGTGAGGATTTCTCGCTTTTGCACGGTTGTTTGTGCAATTTCTCGTAAAACACTCGTGTCTAATATAATAAAAAGAAAATTACACGGCGGCTTGAAGATATGGATTTTATTTTCTCGTGGTAAAAACAATATTTTACTCACTCGCGAAGCGCTCGTTCGTAAAATATTGTTTTTACCACTCGAAAATAAAATTCATATCTTCGCGCCGCCGTGTAATATCCTCTATGTAAGACACACTCAGTGTTTTACTCCAAACTCGTTGTATTAATCGCCAACGCTCAAATCACAGCTATTTATCGAATAGACAGCTTTCCTACCCGACGACTTTTAAATCTTGAAAGAAAAAGAAGTCGTATGACTAAGCGATTAATTCCGACTCTGCTGAGAGGAATACACCAGCTGAAACTGTCGACAGAAAAGTATTCATTGGGCTCATGTAAAATTCACTGGCCCATAGCATAAACAAGAACAGCAGGCTTCTATATTTCTTCAAGTGATACAGTCAGTACTAAACACAAGGATATGGCCAGCATAACTTGCCGTCTTCAATTATTTCAAAACAAACAGCAGTCCTCATGCAACTTGCGAAAATTATCATTTCCATTGCAGCGCCCATGACGAGCAAAACATTTCGGCAATTTCATTTAGAAACGGTGAAATTTGCCTTGGCGACTGCTCGATTTCCACCGACTGAACTTTGCTTTTCCTTCCTGATAATGCATCTCAGTTTTAAGGCAAACGACGTGGCGTAATTTGTACTTTGTTGTGCTCGAACTTCGCTTCGCTTCATCCGCCATTAATCAAACTTGAAAGTGTTAGCCTCACGTTTTTAAGTTTTGCGAGCTAATTATGCGCAGGCGCAGCTCATGACCGAGCCTATTTAAGCGCCATTGCTTCTCATGCCACAGTTTATACTTTTATGTGGCATGTATTCACTTTATACTTAGCCTCTTATACTAGACTCTCTCCTCCTCAATTTTTGTCAAAGAGCTTGTCAGCACGTTCAAAGTAGAATTAATTTCTAAAATCCGTTGCCAAGTTATCGAAATACTCCTGGAACCAGGGGCCAATTCAATAAACATTTACACGTGTATTTTACAAGTCGGACCATTATTCAAACACCACTAAACGGACTCTACTCCAGCAAAGTCTGTAAACAATATTACAGAGACAGGTCCCTAGTGCACGACCACAACAATATTTGGCCACTGTATTGGATTAAAGTGTGTTTTAACGTCTGGAAAAATTGATCTGACTTGTAAAATACACTTGTAAATGCTTTATTGAATTGGCCCCAGAACCAACTTTCTGAAGAGCGGCGCAGATATTGGACTCCGACCTGTTTGTATTTTGCTGGAGTTTGCTGTGTAAATTCTAAAGACTAAAGATGTTAAGCGCATATGGTGTATAACAAAGCAGTAAGGTTGCGTCAATGGGTCATGACTACTGAATTTTACACAGCAGCTTTCGTGCGCACAGCCTCGAGACCTGGGGCAAAACCACGCACATTCAAAGGCTGAAAAGCACATTGTGAATATGATTGTTTGATACAATCACAATCAACAATAATAATCACGCCCTTCCATTGTTTGATTACAAGGACAACTTCTGCAACATCTTCAGTTTAACTCAGCTGGAGCCGTGGTCTGCCAATCAAAAGTCGCAGGCAAAAGGTATCCGGAGTGAATTCACTTCACTTGCAGTTTAGTTTAGCTCCTGCTGAACAGGTAGACTAAATCGGTGTGAAGGACATCATAGGGTCCGGTCTCACTGGAAAGTTTAGTCGATAATAACTCAGCATCAAGAGCAATGCGAGGGCTTCTTCAATGTTTGCTAGCAACTTGCTGACATATATTTCTGGTGACAAGCGCTGTTTGCACTTCAAATGATGCAAATGTCGATATTAATGTCGTTTAATGTCGGAGCCATAGTCAGGTGCTAAACGCAGGTCATACTTAATATGTGTCTCGTGTATTGACGGAAAGTTCAAAGTCTAATCTTATATCTCTTACCAAATCTGTCCAGATTTAGTTTTGCCATACTTTTGTGCAATTCAACTGACTAAAGAGTAAAACCACAAACTGTTGTCTAAATAATTTAGTCAACTGAAGGTTGTGGTACGCAAGGTATTGCTCGCTGTAGCTGCTTCAGAGAGGTAACCAGAGGATCAGGAACGGAGGCCTCTTCTTTTGCCCAACACCAATTTATTCACTCGAGATCACTAGAGTTACAAACTTTCAACTCTAGAACTAAATTCAAATCCTAACGAAAAGGGTGTGCGTCGTCTTGTGACGCTTATGCACATCACACTTAAGGCTGTCAATCAAGACTACAGGCCAATGAAAGACTAAATAACGTCACAACTTGACTGCGGAGTAGCAGATGTTCATTAACATTACGCACTGGGAAAAACCTTAACTTTAGCCTTTTAAACTTAATGAGCATATACAGCATATACAGAATAAACTCAATTTAAGAATAGTGATAAAGTAAGTTACGGGCTATCTTTCGGTGTAAGAGTTATTAAGTCTTAAGCAGTAAAAACTAGCAAAAGTACTTAACAATGAATATTAGAAAGTCAACATTACGCAACGACACAATTCCAGGTAGGCTCCGCCTCTATGGAGAGCCAGAACTTGGTCGTAACTAAACAACTTAATTGGATTTTCACACTTTCCAGGGCAAGTACAAGCTAAACAATGAGGCTAATTCCAGAAATGTAAATATGCGCTAAACTTAGCTAAACCAATCCTAGTAACGAGCACTTGCAAGGTTCCGGCCAGTTGTAATTGGCCAAAAGGTTAAAAGGTCATTAGTACTAAAAGTATAGAAGATTATCTTACTCAGTAACTTAGTAGTAAAGGTAACGAGGATTATCTTACTTAGCGAACAGGTCATAATGACAACTCTACTTTATCCTGAATAATCGAGTGAGTAGATAATAGATATCAAATATTTCCCAAAATATGACCCATGACAAGTTATAGTAAAATAGTAGAAATCTCTTCCGTAACGTTCCTCCCTCCTCGGTTTCAAATCTCCTGATTTGGAAAGAAAAAGGCGAGGAAGTAGAGAGAAAACACTAGCATGGCATAACTAAACACGCGTCCGGGACAAGAACGTATACAATATCCTAGCAAAAACCAACACCATAATAACACATTACGAACAAGCTAAGCATAAGGAGCTTGTGAAATAACACATAAACTATTTTTGTTGTTGTTGTTGTTGTTGTTGTGAATAAGGGCTCAATAGAGTGAGCTAGTAAATATGGCAACAATCGCACTTTGTGACCACTACTTGATATGCAAAATATTTGCTCGCTGTAGCTGCTTCAGAAAGGTAACCAGAGGATCAGAAACTGATGCCTCTTCTTTTGCCCAACACCAATTTATTCACTCGAGATCACTAGAGTTACAAACTTTCAACTCTAGAACTAAATTCAAGTCCTGACGAAAAGGGTGTGCGTCGTCTTAGATAGTGACGCTTACGTACATCACACTTTAGGCCGTCAAACAAGACTACAGGCCAGACTAGATAACGTCACAACTTGACTACGGAATAGCAGATGTTCAATAACATTACGCACTAGGAAAACCCTTAACTTTAGCCTTTTAAACTTAATGAGCATACACAGAATAACCTCAATTTAAGAATAGTGATAAAGTAAGTTACGGGCTATCTTTCGGTGTAAGAGTTATTAAGTCTTAAGCTGGTGTTACACTGGTCGATTTGCAACAACCATTTGAAACGCCGATTTGCTTCAAATTCACGCAGCAATGTTGCAAGTTTTTGAATCGCTTTCAAAAATTTGCAACGCGTTACAGCACTTCAAACATCGCGAAAAATCGTTGGCAATGGGGTGTTACACCTGAACGATTTTTAGTGCAACATCGTATCGTTGCAAATCGACCAGTGTAACACCGCCTTTAGCAGTAAAAACTAGTAAAAGTACTTTTAAACAACGAACATTAGAAAATCAACATTACGCAACGACGGTGTTCCAGATAGGCTCCGCCTCTAAGGAGAGCCAGAACGTGGTCGTAAAGAACTAAATTGGATTTTCACACCTTCCATGGCAAGTGCAAGCTAAAGAATGAGGCTAATTCCAGAAATGTAATTATGCGCTAAACTAATCCTAGTAATGAACACTTGCAAGGTTCCGGCCAGTTGTAGTTGGCAAAAGGTTAAAAGGTCATTAGTACTAAAGGTAACGAGGATTATCTTACTCAACGAGGATTATCTTACTTAGCGAACAGGTCATAATGACCTTCCGTTATGTGATTAAATAGAGGAAAACATCGCAGTATAATCATTTTAGTTTCAGCTGGAACGGTGTGCAGATCAAAAGTTGCAGGCTAAAGGTAAGGGGAGTGAATTCACTCCATTTGCAGTTTAGTTCAGCTCCTAAATAAATAAACTAAATCGGTATGGAGGATATAATGGTGTTTTAAAACTCGCATTAATGTTTTGGGCATTTCGATTCGAAACAATTTGAAGACTGACTTCTTTACGCACCAACAAGTCATTGCACAGATGTCTTGACAAAACTAACTTGCGCGACCAATATGGAGGGCGCGTTCGATTGGTTCTATTCCGGAATAAAAATAACGCTGCTGATTAAAATGAAGCAATGAACAAACATCTTGTTACTACTTATTTTGTTATACAGTGGAACCTCCTGGTTTGTCTTCAAGTGGTTGCTTACGGGAGGTGGTCGCTTATGGGAGGGTCGCTTATGGGAGGTAGTCGCTTACGGGAAATTCTCGCCATGGGAGGCCTAAGTGAGATCCAGCTTTAAGCCACAAGCAATTCAGTTTTAGTGAGTGAAAAACAACTTGTGTTTGAAGAAATCAACCTTGTGTCCTGTTTCACGTTACATTACGTATGTCTGTGTTTTGTCTGGTCCGGTTTTTGCAAGGAAGTTAGTTCTTGCTCAGAAGTTTGCGTATTGAGTGGTCGCTTACCGGAGGTAAAAAATAACAGAAAAACTTACACCTCGCTTACGAGAGGTTGCATTAATAGAAACTTGACTGAGTGACCAATCGGTCATTTGATAAGTGGTTGCTTAAGAGAGGTGGTCAGGGATGTTCCACTGTATTTACAAACATGCATGGAAGGATTGTAGCCGTCCATCGTTGCGATGCATTTGTGAAGCACTCTTTAAAATATCTATTCATTTAATTGAGCACCAGCAAACAGAACAAATAATGTGGGAATTCAATAGGCCCGCTGAGGCACAACTGGTCATCATCTGCACTGCATTTTAAATACGCCTCCCATCCTGAACCTTTGTCACTTCTCTCCCAGGGAATTCAATAGGCCATCTGAACCAGAACCTACTGGCCATCATCTGCACTGTATTTTAAATACGCCTCCCATCCTGAACCCTAATCCCTCGACTCCCACATAAAAATGACGGGGATGCTCGTCGGGAATTTCTGTTTTAGCCCCTAAGAGGTACTGAAACGGGCGTGGCTTGAGCTTACTTTGACCCGGCTAAAAGGTACCAATAATAGCATACCAAGAATTTAAAGTATCGATGCTTTTAATTGCTATAAAGAGGATATCATCAAGCACTTTATCCCTTGCTGTTTTCAAACAAAAAGAGTTCATTCGATTGACACCCGACTCCTAAACGGTACCACGTCCATTGAAATGCCAGAGTTTGATGTTAAGAACCCTAAGCGGTGCCAAAACCGTAATTTTGGCCCCTAAGCGATACGACGAGCATCCCCGTCCTTTCATATATGGGAGTTCTTCCCGTTATATATTCTGAATCAAGTAATTGCTAAAATTGGTCACTAATTAGGTCATGATCCCTGATATTCGCCAGCTTTACTATCATTTTTGCGGCTAGTACGACGTCCTTTGTGAATGAGTCTAATTTCAATTGCAAGACTCGGCGTCGTTGATCGTCGTAACCATGGCAAATCGCAGAGTACATTATAGATATTTCTAAATTAAATATAATCGCATGTAGACATTCAAGATATGTTGAATATTTCTAGTGACTTCTTGCTTAATTGTACACACTCACCATTTCAGTAAGTCATATTTTACTACCTACATTCTTCTTTTCTCATGCAGAATGAATCGTGCGACAAAGATGACACTGCTGGCTGCACTAGTCATGGCGGTTGCCGTAATAAACTGTAAGTGTTCAATGCGAGTAGCACAATTAGGTTTCTCCGGAATTGCATTCGTCTGTGAATTTTGTGAATTCCTCTCAGAAACTTTGCGAAAACGAAGCGAAAACCGGCCAAGTGAAAACCAGTTTTTTCCCCACTCGACGTATATCGGCTGATTGACATCGAGTAGCGTAGCCAATCAGATTGCAGGATTAGCATTAGACTAATTAATTTGGAATAGGTTTGCTAATACAGAAGACAGATGAAATATCAAGTATTGCCTAGTCTATAGTTTGATAGAAATCGGATAAAGATAAACGAAAACCATTTTGTTTATGTAGTGTATTTTCCTAACCTTCCGCTGATTTAAACGTTTTTTCTGTATTAGGGAGTGAAGCCAAATCCGCGGCCAGTTTTCCCCAGCGCCGTAGTGAACTTCAGCGCCGCTTTACATGCACTTGTGGGTGGTCCAAAAGCCAGTGGCCGTGCCGAGATGGTGAGTTCAGTTATGGGTGCGATGGTGGATACTGCTGGACAGAATGCGTTGGATTCACTAAATGTGGCTTAGACGAATGGTGTTGGACCGCGCACGACAATGGATTGGGGAGTTGGATCAATTGCAGCAAAAACTCCGACTGCTATAAATATGGTTCACAATACTGTGGCGGTCATGGTTGTACTTTGTAAACGTGAAGAAGAGAACTTCTTCATAACGTACAGCAAGTGGAAAGTTTTTAGTTTAGCGACTGTGGTTTAGTTGTGACTCCTCCTTTTGTCACGCAGCTGTACGGTGTTTTGAACATCTAAATAAAATGACACAAACATATGGCTGAGTTTGAGTTTCCGTAACACATATGAAAGTACCACAGTCGGGGATACTGAAGACTAACTTGGCTTGAACTGATTGCTATTTGTAAAATGTCCATTTGTTTCCCTCTCGTATTGAGAATATACAGTTTGAAGTTACGGTATTTCTGACTTATGTAAGTCCCTAATACCCTTAGGCAAACAAGGCCTTTTTTCTGTCAAACATGGAGCGGGAGAATTACTTAAAAAATTATTGTACGAGGCCCTCTGAGGGTATGGCTTTATAGGTCGAATTGTAGCTCGAGTTGTCGGGTGCTCCGCCCAGATCTTAAATATACCATCTTGGGGTTAAAATAGGGACCTTATATCGTAGAAAGCTTGGCATTGGAGCGGTAAAATTGCTTTACTTACTTTACTTTACTTAATTATAAATAGATTGATTATCCAAAATAAAGCGTTGCAACTCTACTTTCCATGTAACTGCATCCAGGGGACAGTTCTAAACACTGTTGCGAACATGTTGACGAGAACGTTTCTACAGTGTTAACCCGCATATGACTATAATTTACGTTCGCTTAAATTGTTTTTAATATCTGCAAACCGGCCAACCCTTACACTTATCCTAAACCCAAGGGTGCATTTGTGCTACTACACCAGGTACAGAACTAGACATTGTTGGACAAGCTATTTATAAATCGGAAGAAACAAATGGCCATTGCCATGTTTAAAACTATTCACAAACAAACCCCAGTTTATCTACAAGACCTATTTGCACCACGAATCACAAACTATAATCTAAGAGATGTGGAAAACAAACTGAACCTGCCAAAACCCAGGGCAGAATATTTAAAACGTAGCTTCAGCTACAGTGGGGCATATCTCTGGAACAGTCTTCCCCACGAACTTAGAATGTCCTGTTCCATCAATCACTTCAAAAGAGGCATTGATAAACTATTTTTTACAGCGGACTCCCACACGGCAAACATGTAAAACAGTTTTATTGATACATTAACATTTTTATGTAAATACTTTCAAATAGCTTGATGTACTGATGTTTTGAATGACTGATGTTTTTACCGTGTTTAAATAAAGATCACAGTTACATTTGTGCTATACTGACCGGCCGAGTAACTACTTCAACTAGTGCCTCTAGTACCACAGTTTATACTTATACGTCGCGTGTTATAACGTTATAAAAATCTAGGCTCTCTCCTCCTCGTAAATCTTTGTCAAAGAGCTTGTCGGCACGTTCAAAGTCTGGTAAGTTAATTTCTAAACACAAATCTTGTTGAATATCGAAATATTCCTTGAAGCAGAACCAACTATCTGAAGAGCGACGCAGATAATGGACTCCGACCTGTTTATTTTGCTGGAGTTTTGTGCATATTGAAAAGAGTGGAGACTAAAACAGCATATGGTGTATAGTCAACTTAAAGATGCGTTTCATGATCAATTGGGTCATGAGTACTGAATTCAAAATGTGCATTTTCACACAGCAGCTTTAGTGCGAATAGCCTCGAGCTCTGGGGCAAAACCGCACACATCCAAAGGCTGAAAAGTATATTGTGAATACCGTTGGGGTGCACTAATCACGCTCTTCTAGTGCTTGACTATACACAGGACAAATTCCGAAGCAGTCTATCAAAAAGTTATTTAACCTAATTTTGAAATCCGGAAGATTCCCTGGGAATGGTGTGAAGGCCTGATAACCCCAATAATCAAGAATGGAGACAAAACTGATAAAATGGTGCTAATAATTGTAGGGGAATCTGTTTCAAGAAATACATCAGACACTTGTGTAACTGTCAGCAAGTACGTACTGCCCCGGACACTGCGTCTAATGGCACAGTTTCTACTTTTATGTCGCATGTATTGCATTTTATACTTTGCCGCTTATACTAGACTTTTTCCTCCTCAATCTTTGTCAAAGAGCTTGTCATCACGTTCAAAGTATAATTAATTTCTAAACAAATCTTGTAAAGTTATCAAAATAATCCTTGAAGCAGAACCAACTTTTCTGAAGAGCGGCGCGGATATTGGATTCCGACCTGTTCATTTTACTGGAGTTTTGTGTAAATTGAAAAGACTAAAGAGTAAAACCCCATATGGTGCATAACAAAAGTAAGGTTGCGCCAAATGAATGGGTCAAGACTACTGAATTAAAATTGTTTGATTTTACACAGCTGCTTTCGTGCGCACACCCTCGAGCCCTGGGGCAAAAAAAACACACACACACACGCAGACACATTCAAAGGCAGTTAATGACTCGTATGATGGCATATCGCCTGAAAAGCACATTGTGAATATTGTTTGATATTGCAGAGCTGATACCAATCATGCCCCTCCATTGTTTGATTACAAGGGCAAATTCCGCGGCATAAGGTAGCCGGAGTTAATTAACTTCATTTGCCGTTTAGTTCATAGCTCCTACTGAACAGGTATGCTAAATCGATGTACCAAGCTTAACTTATACTTATGTGTCCCTTGCCTTGCCGGTAAGTTCAAAAGTTTAATTTCAGATCTCTTACCAACTCCAAAGGCTTCGATACTCCTTGAAGGAGAACTAACTTGTTTTCTAAAGAGCGGCGCAGGCGTCGGCCACTATAATCTGTTTAGTTTTGCCATACTTTTGTGCAATTCAACTGACTAAAGAGTAAAACCACATACTGCTCATAGTTTAGTTAACTTAAGGTTGTGTCAAATAAGCCTTTACTAAACTCAAATTGTGCGTTTTCACCCGGCAGGCGAGTTTTGTGCTTACAAGCCCCTCAGGGCAAAACCACACACCTTAAAAAAACTAATTATTGGGCTTTAACAAACACGCCCTTCCATTATGTTGTTAAATAAAGGACAAACTCCGCAGCATATCAGTTCAGTTCAATTTCAACTGGAACGGTGTGCAGATCAAAAGTTGCAGGCAAAAGGTAGGCGGAGTGAATTCACTCCACTTGCAGTTTAGTTCAGCTCCTAGTAAATAGACTAAATCGGTATGGAGGACATAATGTTGTGTTTGGGATTCAGAGCAAGCGTTGTTAGAAATAGCAACTCTGCTTCCAGGAACTGATAATTCTAGTACGACGTCCTTTGTGAATGAATATAAATTTAATTGCAAGACTCGGCGTCGTTGATCGTCGTAATCACGGCGAATCGCAGAGTAAATTGTCAGAAATTTATTTGCTACTAAGCAAAAACTAGTGACTGTTCTTACATATTTTTAAACCAAATAATCCCATGTATAGATAATAACTGCATGCAGGCAAGATATGTTGAATATTTCTAATGTCTTCTTGCTTAACTGTGCACCCACCAATTCAGTAAGTTATTTCTTATGATCTACATTTGTCATTTCTCATGCAGAATGAATCGTGCGACAAAGATGACACTTCTCGCTGCACTCATGGTGGTTGCCGTGATAAACTGTAAGTTTTCAATGCGAGTGTTTGCTTACCCATGGGAAAGGAGTTTTAATTTGAATGAGTTGGCTACACAGAAGACAGAAGTATCAAGTATTGCCTAATCTATAGTTTCAAAGAGATCGAATAAAGATAAACGATGCGATACACTACTTTCAATTTACGAAAACCGTTATTTATCTAGTGTCTTTTCCTAAGCCTCTGCATTTAAACGTTTTTTCTGTGTTAGGGAGTGAAGCCAAGTCCGCGCCCGGCTATGCCCAGCGCCGTAGTGAACTCCAGCGCCGCGAATGCTCTGAATGTGGGTGGTCCACGGACGATTGGCCGTGCAAGTGGACCGAGCGGGATGGTTTGTTAAGTTATGGGTGCGATGGTGGATACTGCTGGTCACAATGCATCGAAAATTTTTCGTGTAGATTAGTGGAATGGTGCTGGACCGCGAAGGATGCGGGATATGGGGCCTGGGCCACATGCAGCAAAAACTCCGATTGCGAGGGCTATGTCTACGGTGGCAAATACTATTGTGGCGGTTCTTGTGGTCTTTAGAAGAAGAGAACTTCTTCATAACGTACAGCTTAGTGGAAAGTTTTCAGTTTAGCAATTGTAGTATAGGTTGTGACTTCTCCTTTTGTCACGCAGCTGTACGGTTTCTTGAACATCTAAATACAATCACACACACCCAAAAAAATGTCTGAGTTTGAGTTTCCGTAACACATATGAAAGTGTCACCATCGGGGATACTCAGGACTTGGCTTGAACACATTTTTCCCTCTCGTATTGAGAATATACAGCTTGAAGTTGCAGTAATATCCGGCTTATAAAGCTCTAATATAACAAAGCTTTTTTTCTGTGACATGAACGTGGAGCGGGAGCCAAAACTACTGAAAAATGATTGTATATGAAGCCCTCTGAGGGTAAAGCTGTATACAAGTGGAGTAGTCGGGTGCTTTGCTCAGATCTTAAATAAACCATCTTGGGGTTAATTTAGGGACCTTATTATTGTAAAGAACCACTTGTGCGCAAGACTGGAGACGAGTCAGTGCCCGACCTATAGTGGTGCCCCGCAGTTGACTACAATTTACGTTCACTTAAATTGTGTTTATCTGTAAACTGGCCAACCCTTACACTTATCCTAAACCCAAGGGTGCATTTGTGCTACTACACCAGGTATAAAATTAGACATTGCGTCGGACATTTGTGCTACTGACCGGCCAAGTAACTGCCGCAGCCAGTGCCTCTAACACCATAGTTTATACTTATATGTCGTGTGTTTAGTGTTATAAATCTAGGCTCAAAAAGCTTATCAGCACGTTCATAATCTGGTAAGTTAATTTCTAAACACAACTTGTTGAATATCGAAATATTCTTTGAAGCAGAACCACTAACTATCTGAAGAGCGGCGCAGATATTGGACTCCGACCTGTTTGTATTTTGCTGGAGTTTTGTGTAAATTCAAAAGACTGAAGATGAAAACCGCATATAGTGTATAACTAAGCAATAAGGTTGCGTCAAATGAATGGGTCATGACTACTGAAATCACAGTGTGCGTTTCACATAGCCTATTGTTTGATTACAAGGACAAATTCCGGAGCATATTGAATTTAATTCAGCTTGAGCCGTGGTGCAGATCAATAGTTCGAAACCAAGCGTAGGCGGAGTGGATTCACCGCACCGCACGACTTGGACTCCGACCTCTTTATTTTGGTGGAGTTTGGTGTATATTTCAAAGACTAAAGAATAAAAACCGCATATGGTATACAGTCAACTTAAAGTTGTGTCAAATGCCGGTCATGACTACTGAAATCAATTTGTTCGTTCTCAAACGACAGCTTTCGTGCAACGCCTGAAGCCCTCGGGAAAAAAAACACACATTTTTAAAGGCTGAAGAGTGCATTGTGAATATTTTTTGATTGAGTGCAAGGCTTATACTAATCACACCCTTCCATTGTTTGATTACAAGGACAAATTCCGCGGCATAAATCAGTTTACCCAGTGGTGCAGACTCAATAGTTCGAAACCAAACGTAGGCGGAATGGATTCACTGCATTGCACGACGATTTAGTTTTAGCTTCTAAACAAACGGACTAAATGTCAACCTCTCTTGATCATGACTACTGAATGTAAATTGTTCGTTTTTATACAGCAGATTTGTTCCACACAGCCTCGAGTACTGGGGCAAAACCACACACATTCAACAGCTGAAAAGCACAATGCGATCATTGTTTAGTTTGCCATACTTTTATGCAATTCAACTGACTAAAAAGTGAAACCACATACTGTTGTCTACATAGTGTAGTCAACTTAAGGTTGCGTCAAATAATCCTAAACTCAAATTGTGCATTTTCACCCAGCAGCCGAATTTCGTGCTTACAGCTCTTTGGGCCCCAAGGGCAAAACCACACCCCAAAGGCTGATTATTGGACTTTAACAATCACGCCCTTCCGTCAGTGGTTAAATAAAGGACAAACACTACGGCTTATTTAGTTCAATTTCAGCTGGAACGGTGCGCAGATCAAAAGTTGCAGGCAAAAGGTAGGGGGAGTGAATTCACTCCAGTTTCAGTTTAGTTCAGCTCCTAAATAAATAAACTAAATCGGTATGGAGGATATAATGGTGCTTTTGGAACTCGCATTAATGTTTGGGGCATTTCGATTCGAAACAATTTGAGGACCGACTTCTTTACGCCCCAGCAAGTCATGCACAGATGTCTTGACGAAAACGCGACCAATATGGAATAGTATTTATCGTACTCAAAAAACAGTTTAACTCAGTGCTTGCCTAGTATGTAGTTTTCATTTCTTGTTAGATTTTCCGAAATACATTTATTGACAAACTGGAGGCTCTGCGAAGAACAGCGGATGAAACATCAAAAGGATGCAAGAGCCGGATTTAGAGCAAGCGCTGTTAGAAATAGCAACTTTACTTCCAGGTGTAAACAGTCCGGTCAAAGTTAAACTGGCCCACACAGACCAACATATCGGGGACATAATAGTGTGCGATATGTGGCAGAAGTACCTACGTCAACGCTTGGGCCGCCTGTCGTTTACTGAAACAAGAGGGGCGACATATTTTGCCAGGACAACTTTGCAATTGAAAAGCTGATTGAACTATGATCGAACTCCGCTCACTATAGCACTCTTCGAAAAATTAAGCGTCTTCATATCATAACTGTAGATAACATCTGTCACATGAGTAATGGGTCACTCGAGGATTTTTTATAAACCTGAAGCCTGCAGTCTGTGATTTGAAAATCACTGCCAGTTCGAAATGGACGAGATACCCCATTAGGTTCCGTTGTATTGGAAACAGATTGAATTCTAGCCATTTATTGTTGCGATTCATTTGTGAAACATTCCAGAACATTAATGCAATAAAAATAAACACTTGCGAACAAACAAACGTGGGAATCACCCTGCAAAATTGGTCTGTTGAAGCACTAGTGTGTGCTGCACTATTCACTGTCCCAGCGTCGAAAGGGTCAGTCGGTTCTTTACAACAAAATCACTGTAAAAAATGGACATTGGACTCCGAAACAATGAACAAACATCTTGTACTACTTATTCTGTTATATTTACAAACATGCATGGAAGGATTGTAGCCGTCCATTGTTTGCGATGTATTGTGAAGCACTCAAAAGAATATCTATTCATTTAATTGAGCACCAGCAAACAGAACAAATAATGTGGGAATTCAATAGGCCCGCTGAGGCACAAATGGTCATCATCTGTACTGCATTTTAAATACGCCTCCCATCCTGGACCTTTGTCACTTCTCTCCCAGGGAGCGCCGCAATCACCCGGGGGGCGGGGGGGAGGGGAGGGGGGGAGGGGGAGGGGGAGGGGGAGGGGGAGGGGATACTCCCATATATAAGCCATGAAGGTATGTGCCGCCCCAAAGGGTATCCTTTTCAAGCATTTTCAGCCTGAAATAGGTATCGATTTTGTTTTTTTTTATCAGGGATAGGCGTAAAATGCCTCGCCGCTGGCGGAAATTGTTGTAACAGAAAAAGAAATCTCTGAATAGTCTGAAATAGAGTATACATTTTCGAGTCAGGTCTGAAATAGGGTAAAGGTTTTCAGGACCGGGTAACGGCACTTATTTGCTACTGAGCAAAAACTAGTGACTATTCTTAGATGTTTTTAAACCAAATAATCCCATGTATACATTGAAGATATGTTGAATATTTCCAGTGTCTTTATGATTAATTGTGCACCCACCAATTCAGCAAGCCATATTTTACGATCTACATTTGTCATTTCTCATGCAGAATGAATCGTGCGACAAAGATGACACTACTCGCTGCACTCATGGCGGTTGCCGTGGTAAACTGTAAGTTTTCAATGCAAGTGTATGCCTACCCATGGGAAAGGAGTTTTAATTTGAAATGGGCTTGCTACACAGAAGACAGAAGTATCAAGTATTGCCTAATCTATAGTTTGATAGAAATCGGATAAAGATAAACGATGCGATACCCTACCTTGAATTTACGAAAACCGTTTTGTTTATTTAGTGTCTTTACCTAACCTTCTGCACTAACGTTTTTTATTTTTTGTATTAGGGAGTGAAGCCAAGTCCGCTGCTGGTTTTGCCCAGCGCCGTAGTGAACTGCAGCGCCGCTCTGAATGCACTTGTGGGTGGTCCAAAACCAAGTGGCCGTGCCGAGATGGTCAGTTCAGTTATGGATGCGATGGTGGATACTGCTGGTCAGAATGCGTCGGAAGTTCTTTCTGCTTCTTTAACGAATGGTGCTGGACCGCGAAGAACAGCGGATATGGAGACTGGAAAACATGCAGCAAAAACTCCGATTGCGATCATTATGGTCGACATAACTGTGGCGGTGATTGTAGTGTGTAAACGTGAACAGAGAACTTCTTCATAACGTACAGTTTAGTGGAAAGTTTTCAGTTTAACGATTGTAGTATAGTTGTGACTCCTCCTTTTGTCACGCAGCTGTACGGTTTCTTGAACATCTAAATAAAATCATACAAAAACCTGTCTGAGTTTGAGTTTCCGTAGCACATATGAAAATGCCACCATTGGGGATACTCAGGACTTGACCTGAACACATTGATATTTGTAAAACGTCCATTTGTTTCCCTCTAGTACTGAGAATTTATTACACGACTTCACATTTTTGAGTGCAAATACGGGCCAAAACGAGTGCAAAGATGGGAGCATATTGCACTCGTCAGGAACCAGATCAACTGGTTTATTAGCTTACGTGATCAGTTTTTGCAAGCAAAGTTTACGAACGCGTCATTTTTTTGTTCCATTTTGCGCGCGGCGAGAATGTTTGCCCTGCTTCGTTTGTCATGTAATAAACAATTTATTACACGAAAAGTCGTGCAATACGGCTGTATTTTTACTCGTCAGTTTTATTTTTTCTCGCCTGAAGCAGGCTCGAAAAAATAAAACCGACTCGTAAAAATACTCCGCCGTATTGCACTCCTTCCCGTGTAATAACCTCTTTATACAGTTACTTTGAAGTTGTAGTATTTCCGACTTATGTAAAGCCCTAATACCCTTAGGCAGACAAGGCGTTTTCTCGTGACACGAACGTGGAACGGGCGAATTACTTAAAAATTATTGCATGAAGCTCTCTGAGGGTAAAGCTTCATGTAAGTGGAATTGTCACTCGAGTTGTCGGGTGCTCCGCCCAGATCTTAAATATACCATCTTGAGTTTATGGGACCTTACTACAGTGTAGAAAACTCAGCATTGGAGCCGCGAAATTGCTTACTTTCATAAAGCAAAGTCGTCACTATTAGATTTTACTTAATTAGATTGATTATCCAAAATAAAGCGTTGCAACTCTACTTTCCATGTAACTGCCCGGAGAAGGGGACAGTTCTGAACACTAGTGCTGCGAACATGTTGACAAGAACGTTCCTACACTGCCCCAAAGTTGACTCTAATTTACGTTCACTTAAGTTGTGTTTATCTGCAAACTGAAAAGCACTTTGTGATCATTGTTTAGTTCGCCATACTTTTATTTATTGCACAGATGCCTTGACAAAACTAAATTGCGCGACCAATATGGAGGGCGCGTTCGATTGGGTCTGTTCCGAAATAGGAATAGCGTTGCTGATTGGTATAAAACCTATTTGGTTTGGAGTTGATTAGGGTTAGGATGAATCGGGAGCTGTTCAAAATGCAAGCATGGAGGTTTTTAAAACGATTTTGAACAGAATGTTCCCCAGAACAAACAAAACTTTGGCCGGTCCTTTTAGCTATTCCTTATTCCGGAATGTAGACCCAATCGAACGCACCCGGAATAGTATTCGTCGTAACCGAAAAACAGTTCAACTCAGTGCTTGCCTATGTAGTTTTCAGTTCTTTGTTAGATTTTCCGAAATACATTTACTGTGACAAACTGGAGGCTCTGCGAAGAACAGCGGATGATAAGGTGAAGTAATACGGGCAACAGTTTCTTGCAACTTGTCGTATTACGTATTACTACCTACACACGCAACAAAATTTCGTGTTGCGAGTTGCGGCAACATGTTGCAAAAAGTAAACTCGGCTTCTACTTGTTGCAACATGTTGCCGCAACTCGCAACACAAAATTTTGTTACAGAACAAGTTGCGTGCGTAGGTAGTAATACGTGCAACAACGGGCCGCAACTTGCTACGCAACTTTGTTGCGCGACAAATTGCAAGAAAATGTTGCCCGTATAACTTCACCTTAAAGGTGAAGTAATACGGGCAACATTTTCAGTGCAACTTGTCGTGCAACAATGTTGCGCTGCAAGTTGCACCGTAATGTTGCGCGTATTACCACCGTGTTGCAAGTTGCAGCAACATGTTGCACGAAGTAGAAGTGGGTTCTACTTCGTGCAACATGTTGCTGCAACTTGCAACACGGTGGTAATACGCGCAACATTACGGTGCAACTTGCAACGCAACATTGTTGCACGACAAGTTGCAAGGAAAATGTTGCCCGTATTACCGCACCTTAAAGGTGAAGTAATACGGGCAACATTTTCAGTGCAACTTGTCGTGCAACAATGTTGCGTTGCAAGTTGCACCGTAATGTTGCGCGTATTACCACCGTGTTGCAAGTTGCAGCATGTTGCACGAAGTAGAAGTGGTTTTGCCAAGTACAACGTTACGGTGCAACTTGCAACGCAACATTGTTGCACGACAAGTTGAACTGAAAATATTTCCCGTATTACCTCACCTTTACAGTTGAAAGAAAAATTAAAACAAAATCAAAACAAATTGAAAATATATTGTGATTTGCCCAACATTCGCTAAAACACGCCCACACGCTCTGAAGTCTAAAGTCAGCTCGGCATCGTAGCCGCGTAGGGCTTGGGCCGAAACCATGCGTGGCAACCGAGCGTACTTCACGATTTTTACGATCTCCCCGGCTTATTAATTAATTCGCAACATATGATGCAAAATGACACTACGAGAGAACGAGTGACTGACAGAAAGAGAGGTTGCACTAGAAACTTTAAAGATAGACGTTAAATCTAGGCAATCAATTGAAATTACGAAGCCGCTAATGACAATTGACAGACATGTATGACATGTCTCTGACAACTTTCTGAAGCTAGTTTTAGAAATCCGATACGCTATAGCTAGCTAGAGGATTAATTTTGCCAAGTGGAACCTCAGCTCCTGGTTTCTCTGATCTGATGTCATGACAGGTTTGTTAATTGGATTTTAATTCAAGAGTAGCAACCAAGGTCCCCAACCGTGAAAACTGCTAACACCTTCTGGTTCCTTATGATTCGCCCCCATTTCTTGTCAATTTTGCAAGACTATCGTATGTAATCAACATGCTGACCGTTTCAAGCCATTGTTTTGGGGGAAGGTAATTATCGATTACGATCTTCCTTTCAGTGAGGCCTAAGTGCTCACTTTAGAGCGAAAACAATGCCGGGGAGGGGTGCCAATGGGCAATGTTTTACAACGACGCTTCACCCCACCGCACATCCTGTCTTAGGGTGCGTTCGATTGGGTCTATTCCGGAATAGGAATAGCTAAAATGACCCGAAGTTTTGCTTGGTTTGGGGATGGTTTTGTTTGAAATTGTTTTAAAAACCTTTATGCTTGCATTTTGAACAACTCTCGATTCATCCTAATCTTAATCAGCTCCAAGGCAAAGAATTTTACCGATCAGCAGCGCTATGGCCCATTCCGGAATAGACCCAATCGAACGCGCCCTTAAGCTGAGAGTCAAAACCAAAACAATACTGGTGTCAACACTAATATGTAGTCGAACCCCGCTATTTCGAAGTCGCACGGGACATGAAAACAAGTTCGAAATAGCGGGGTTTCCAAATAACCGATAGTAAATGACTGAAAAAATAAATCCAGGGGGATTCGGCTTGACTTCGAAATAACGGGGGCTTCTAATTAACCGAGTTCGAAGTAGCGAGGTTCGACTGTATTTGCCAAAAGTTACTACGTTCTTGGATAACAAGTTTAATGATTCCTCATTGCAGACGTTGCAACTGCGTAAAAATTGGATCAAAACGCCCAAGCGCTCAAACAGATATTATTGACTCGTCTCCAGTCTTGCGCACAAGTGGCGCAAATACAATGAGGGGGAGGGTGGGTGGAAAGACACGTGGGTTGGGGGACAGAAGGGAAGAAAAAGGACCTGAAGCAATTATCATCGCATCGTTTGGAAAAAAGTACAGATGTTAATATTTTGCGTTCAAATGTTTCTAGTTACGTTAGTGCTTTTTTGTTCAGAGCATGTTCATCAGTAGAGAAATAAAAACACCATGGACATTTTTTTGCGTCCTCTGTTTAACACTAAAAGCAATCAAAACCGCGCAGCTATAGACATCTTGGTTCAAGGTTGCTTCACGCTCACAGTTGAAAACAAAATTGCTGACAAAAAAGATGAGTTGCCAAGGCGCTTACACTGCATTATTATTGGTGTCCTGGACTGTATTTATTATTTCAGAAATCTTAACCTAACAAACTATCACTCGCTGAAAAAACGTCTCGACCACGTTTCTTCTTAGTGACCTGGCCTTAATAGCCAGGCCTTGTCCATATAAGGAAAACAGGAACAAAAAACAATGTCTTTTAATTCCGGCCGGAACAACTGGTGTCAAAAAATACATTTGCCAAAAGTTATTACGCCCCTTGGATAACAATTTCAAATGAATTCTCATTGCAGGCGTTGTAGTTGCGTTAAAATTGGATCAAAAGGGCCAAGCGCTTAAACAGATATTATTGACTCGTCTACAGTCTTGCAAACAAACGGTGCGAATACGACGAGGGGGCGAGGGCACACTGTTGAAGGGAAAAAATACAGAAGTTAATATTTTGCGTTCAAAGTTTCTAGTTACGTTAGTGCTTTTATGTTCAGAGCATGTTCATCAGTAGAGAAATAAAAACACCATGGACATTTTTCTGCGTTCTGTGTTTAACACTAAAAGCAATCAAAACCGCGCAGCTGGATATGTTGGTTCAAGGACGCAGGGCTTGCCTCACGCTCACAGTCGAAAACGAAATTGCTGGCAAAAAAGATGAGTTGCCAAGGCGCTTACATTAAGTCATAAACACCGAAGCCCCATCTCATTTTACTGTGGTCTTTCAGGAAGGCTAGAGCTCTGTAAAGGAATCACGATCATCCAGTTTCAACATCTCTGCAAGACGTTACAGGTTAGTGAAATGTTTTATATCCTTCCCTTTTATAAAATCCTTTCCTGTTTTCCTTGTCGAATGGAAAAACATTGACCAATTCATGTGCCATATAACAGTTTGACTGAAACTGTAACACGACTACAGACACGGATACGGACACAAAATAGATAGATAAGATGAATTGCGGCAAAACGTTATAAGAAAGGGTAGTAAACGTTAAAAAAGACCATATTTATTTTGAATTGGTTTCTTTGTCGTATTGTAGGACCGAAAAAAATGTTCTGTTGTTAGCTCGCTATAGGCCATTTGGACCAAGGGAAGTATTACCAGTGTGGCTACCTTTACAGCGAAAACGGGATATAAAGAGCTTTTTTTTTATTTCCAAAGCTTTGTCCAACGCTTGTTAAATAACCGTAAATTTACCAAAATCGCGGTGATAATAGCTCTGAAATACAACAAGCCGACTGGAAATTAAGAAAGTCTGATAGAAGAAATGCATTTTAGAAGAAGAAAAACAGATAAGTAATGAAGCGCAGGCTAGATTAATCGTAGCCTGTGATTAGAACAAATGTTCAAAGTCAAACTGTTGCACGAAGGCACTCTGAAATAGCTTCGAAAATTAGCGAAAAGGTCACCATATAATCCCACTTGGCCTTCATTACAGTCCCGAGGCATCAAATCACAAAATATACGGCGACTGAGGTGAAGTAAAACGGGCAACATGTTCTTGCAACTTATCGCGTAGCAATTTGCGGCCTGTGTTGCACGTATTGGTTGCCTACGCACGCAACAAAATTTCGGGTTGCGAGTTGCGGCAACATGTTGCAAAAAGTAGACTCGGCTCCCTCGCAACACGAAATTTTGTAGCAGAACAAGTTGTGTCCCCCTTCTCCCCCGTCTCCTCTTTCTTGTTTTATATTTTTGGAATCAAGTAATTGCTAATTTAGTTTGTTTGGGCACATGATCCCTGATATTCGCCATCTTCAACTATCATTTTTGCGGCTAGTACGACGACCTTTGTGACTGAGTATAAATTCAATTCAAGACTCGGCGTCGTTCATCGTCGTATAATCATGGCAAATCGCAGAGTAAAATTGTGAGAAATTTATTTGCTACTGAGCGAAAACTAGAGACTATTCTTAGATATTTTTAAACCAAATAATCGCATGTAGACATTCAAGATATGTTGAATATTTTCAGTGTCTTTATGCTCAATTGTACGCCATTTCAGTAACAAGTCATATTTTACGATCTACATTTGTCTTTTCTCATGCAGAATGAATCGTGCGACAAAGATGACACTGCTCGCTGCTCTCATGGCGGTTGCCGTGATAAACTGTAAGTTATCAATGCGAGTTTGTGCCTTCCCATGGGAAGGAGGTTTAATTTGGAATGGGTTAGTGCTACACAGAAGACAGAAGTACCAAGTATTGCATAATCTATAGTTTGATAGAAATCGGATAAAGATAAACGATGCGATACCCTCTTTCAATTTACGAGAACCATTTTGTTTATATAGTGTCTTTTCCTAAACTTCTGCATTTAAACTTTTTTTTTTTTTTTTTTTTTCTGTATTAGGGAGTGAAGCCAAATCCGCGCCCGGCGATGCCAAGCGCCGTAGTGAACTTCAGCGTCGCGGTACATGCACTTGTGGGTGACCCACCAGCCAGTGGCCGTGCCGAGATAATAGCTTCAGTTATGGGTGCTCTGGTGGATACTGCTGGTCAGAATGCGTTGGAATCACTGACTGTGGCTTAAACGAATGGTGCTGGACCGCGCACAACAGGGGAAAGGGGGCCTGGATCACATGCAGCAAAAACTCCGACTGCTATAATTATGGTTCACATTACTGCAGCGGTGGTTGTACTTTGTAAACGTGAAGATGAGAACTTCTTCATAACGTACAGCTAGTGGAAAGTTTTTAGTTTAGCGACTGTGGTATAGTTGTGACTCCTCCTTTTGTCACGCAGCTGTACGGTTTTTTTTTGAACAGCTAAATAAAATCACACAAAAACATGGCTGAGTTTGAATTTCCGTAATACTTATGAAAATGCCACAGTCGGGGATACTGAAAACTAACTTGGCTAGAACACATTGATATTTGTAAAATGTTCAATTTGTTTCCCTTTAGTATTGTGTACCTCTCGTATTGAGAATATACAGTTTGAAGTTGCAGTATTCCGACTTATGTAAATCCCTAATACTCTTAGGCAAACAAAGCGTTTTTTCTGTGACACGAACGTTGGGCGGGAGAATTACTTAAAAAACTATTGCATGAAGCTCCCTGACCGTAAGGCTTTATAAGTGGAGTCGCTCGAGTTGTCGGGAGCTCCGCCCAGATCTTAAATATACCATCTTGGGGTTAATTTAGGGATCTTATATTATTGTAGAGAACCATTTGTGCGCAAGACTGGAGACGAGTCTGTGCCCGACCTATAGTGGTGCCCCGCAGTTGGCTATAATTTACGTTCACTTAAATTGTGTTTATCTGCAAATCGGCCAACCCTTACACTTATCCTAAACCCAAGGGTGCATTTGTGCCACTACACCAGGTACAGAATTAGACATTGTCGGACATTTGTGCTACTGACCGACCAAGTAACTGCCCCAGCCAGTGCCTCTAGTTAACACAACAGTTTATACTTATATGTCGCGTGTTATAGCGTTATAAATCTAGGCTCAAAAAGCTTATCAGCACGTTCATAATCTGGTAAGTTAATTTCTAAACACAAATCTTGTTGAATATCGAAATATTCCTTGAAGCAGAACCACTAACTATCTGAAGAGCGGCGCAGATATTGGACTCCGACCTGTTTGTATTTTGCTGGAGTTTTGTGTAAATCCAAAAGACTGAAGATGAAAACCGCATATAGTGTATAACTAAGCAATAAGGTTGCGTCAAATAAATGGGTCATGACTACTGAAATCACAGTGTACGTTTTCACATAGCCTATTGTTTGATTACAAGGACAAATTCCGGAGCATATTGAATTTAATTCAGCTTGAGCAGTGGTGCAGATCAATAGTTCGAAACCAAGCGTAGGCGGAGTGGATTCACCGCACCGCACGACTTGGACTCCGACCTCTTTATTTTGCTGGAGTTTGGTGTATATTTCAAAGACTAAAGAATAAAAACCGCATATGGTATACAGTCAACTTAAAGTTGTGTCAAATGCCGGTCATGACTACTGAAATCAATTTGTTCGTTCTCAAACGACAGCTTTCGTGCAACGCCTCAAGCCCTCGGGAAAAAAAACACACATTTTTAAAGGCTGAAGAGTGCATTGTGAATATTTTTTGATTGAGTGCAAGGCTTATACTAATCACACCCTTCCATTGTTTGATTACAAGGACAAATTCCGCGGCATAAATCAGTTTACCCAGTGGTGCAGACTCAATAGTTCGAAACCAAACGTAGGCGGAATGGATTCACTGCATTGCACGACGATTTAGTTTTAGCTTCTAAACAAACGGACTAAATGTCAACCTCTCTTGATCATGACTACTGAATGTAAATTGTTCGTTTTTATACAGCAGATTTGTTCCACACAGCCTCGAGTACTGGGGCAAAACCACACACATTCAACAGCTGAAAAGCACAATGCGATCATTGTTTAGTTTGCCATACTTTTATGCAATTCAACTGACTAAAAAGTGAAACCACATACTGTTGTCTACATAGTGTAGTCAACTTAAGGTTGCGTCAAATAATCCTAAACTCAAATTGTGCATTTTCACCCAGCAGCCGAATTTCGTGCTTACAGCTCTTTGGGCCCCAAGGGCAAAACCACACCCCAAAGGCTGATTATTGGACTTTAACAATCACGCCCTTCCGTCAGTGGTTAAATAAAGGACAAACACTACGGCTTATTTAGTTCAATTTCAGCTGGAACGGTGCGCAGATCAAAAGTTGCAGGCAAAAGGTAGGGGGAGTGAATTCACTCCAGTTTCAGTTTAGTTCAGCTCCTAAATAAATAAACTAAATCGGTATGGAGGATATAATGGTGCTTTTGGAACTCGCATTAATGTTTGGGGCATTTCGATTCGAAACAATTTGAAGACCGACTTCTTTACGCCCCAGCAAGTCATGCACAGATGTCTTGACGAAAACGCGACCAATATGGAATAGTATTTATCGTACTCAAAAAACAGTTTAACTCAGTGCTTGCCTAGTATGTAGTTTTCATTTCTTGTTAGATTTTCCGAAATACATTTATTGACAAACTGGAGGCTCTGCGAAGAACAGCGGATGAAACATCAAAAGGATGCAAGAGCCGGATTTAGAGCAAGCGCTGTTAGAAATAGCAACTTTACTTCCAGGTGTAAACAGTCCGGTCAAAGTTAAACTGGCCCACACAGACCAACATATCGGGGACATAATAGTGTGCGATATGTGGCAGAAGTACCTACGTCAACGCTTGGGCCGCCTGTCGTTTACTGAAACAAGAGGGGCGACATATTTTGCCAGGACAACTTTGCAATTGAAAAGCTGATTGAACTATGATCGAACTCCGCTCACTATAGCACTCTTCGAAAAATTAAGCGTCTTCATATCATAACTGTAGATAACATCTGTCACATGAGTAATGGGTCACTCGAGGATTTTTTATAAACCTGAAGCCTGCAGTCTGTGATTTGAAAATCACTGCCAGTTCGAAATGGACGAGATACCCCATTAGGTTCCGTTGTATTGGAAACAGATTGAATTCTAGCCATTTATTGTTGCGATTCATTTGTGAAACATTCCAGAACATTAATGCAATAAAAATAAACACTTGCGAACAAACAAACGTGGGAATCACCCTGCAAAATTGGTCTGTTGAAGCACTAGTGTGTGCTGCACTATTCACTGTCCCAGCGTCGAAAGGGTCAGTCGGTTCTTTACAACAAAATCACTGTAAAAAATGGACATTGGACTCCGAAACAATGAACAAACATCTTGTACTACTTATTCTGTTATATTTACAAACATGCATGGAAGGATTGTAGCCGTCCATTGTTTGCGATGTATTGTGAAGCACTCAAAAGAATATCTATTCATTTAATTGAGCACCAGCAAACAGAACAAATAATGTGGGAATTCAATAGGCCCGCTGAGGCACAAATGGTCATCATCTGTACTGCATTTTAAATACGCCTCCCATCCTGGACCTTTGTCACTTCTCTCCCAGGGAGCGCCGCAATCACCCGGGGGGCGGGGGGGAGGGGAGGGGGGGAGGGGGAGGGGGAGGGGGAGGGGGAGGGGATACTCCCATATATAAGCCATGAAGGTATGTGCCGCCCCAAAGGGTATCCTTTTCAAGCATTTTCAGCCTGAAATAGGTATCGATTTTGTTTTTTTTTATCAGGGATAGGCGTAAAATGCCTCGCCGCTGGCGGAAATTGTTGTAACAGAAAAAGAAATCTCTGAATAGTCTGAAATAGAGTATACATTTTCGAGTCAGGTCTGAAATAGGGTAAAGGTTTTCAGGACCGGGTAACGGCACTTATTTGCTACTGAGCAAAAACTAGTGACTATTCTTAGATGTTTTTAAAGCAAATAATCCCATGTATACATTGAAGATATGTTGAATATTTCCAGTGTCTTTATGATTAATTGTGCACCCACCAATTCAGCAAGCCATATTTTACGATCTACATTTGTCATTTCTCATGCAGAATGAATCGTGCTACAAAGATGACACTACTCGCTGCACTCATGGCGGTTGCCGTGATAAACTGTAAGTTTTCAATGCAAGTGTATGCCTACCCATGGGAAAGGAGTTTTAATTTGAAATGGGCTTGCTACACAGAAGACAGAAGTATCAAGTATTGCCTAATCTATAGTTTGATAGAAATCGGATAAAGATAAACGATGCGATACCCTACCTTGAATTTACGAAAACCGTTTTGTTTATTTAGTGTCTTTACCTAACCTTCTGCACTAACGTTTTTTATTTTTTGTATTAGGGAGTGAAGCCAAGTCCGCTGCTGGTTTTGCCCAGCGCCGTAGTGAACTGCAGCGCCGCTCTGAATGCACTTGTGGGTGGTCCAAAACCAAGTGGCCGTGCCGAGATGGTCAGTTCAGTTATGGATGCGATGGTGGATACTGCTGGTCAGAATGCGTCGGAAGTTCTTTCTGCTTCTTTAACGAATGGTGCTGGACCGCGAAGAACAGCGGATATGGAGACTGGAAAACATGCAGCAAAAACTCCGATTGCGATCATTATGGTCGACATAACTGTGGCGGTGATTGTAGTGTGTAAACGTGAACAGAGAACTTCTTCATAACGTACAGTTTAGTGGAAAGTTTTCAGTTTAACGATTGTAGTATAGTTGTGACTCCTCCTTTTGTCACGCAGCTGTACGGTTTCTTGAACATCTAAATAAAATCATACAAAAACCTGTCTGAGTTTGAGTTTCCGTAGCACATATGAAAATGCCACCATTGGGGATACTCAGGACTTGACCTGAACACATTGATATTTGTAAAACGTCCATTTGTTTCCCTCTAGTACTGAGAATTTATTACACGACTTCACATTTTTGAGTGCAAATACGGGCCAAAACGAGTGCAAAGATGGGAGCATATTGCACTCGTCAGGAACCAGATCAACTGGTTTATTAGCTTACGTGATCAGTTTTTGCAAGCAAAGTTTACGAACGCGTCATTTTTTTGTTCCATTTTGCGCGCGGCGAGAATGTTTGCCCTGCTTCGTTTGTCATGTAATAAACAATTTATTACACGAAAAGTCGTGCAATACGGCTGTATTTTTACTCGTCAGTTTTATTTTTTCTCGCCTGAAGCAGGCTCGAAAAAATAAAACCGACTCGTAAAAATACTCCGCCGTATTGCACTCCTTCCCGTGTAATAACCTCTTTATACAGTTACTTTGAAGTTGTAGTATTTCCGACTTATGTAAAGCCCTAATACCCTTAGGCAGACAAGGCGTTTTCTCGTGACACGAACGTGGAACGGGCGAATTACTTAAAAATTATTGCATGAAGCTCTCTGAGGGTAAAGCTTCATGTAAGTGGAATTGTCACTCGAGTTGTCGGGTGCTCCGCCCAGATCTTAAATATACCATCTTGAGTTTATGGGACCTTACTACAGTGTAGAAAACTCAGCATTGGAGCCGCGAAATTGCTTACTTTCATAAAGCAAAGTCGTCACTATTAGATTTTACTTAATTAGATTGATTATCCAAAATAAAGCGTTGCAACTCTACTTTCCATGTAACTGCCCGGAGAAGGGGACAGTTCTGAACACTAGTGCTGCGAACATGTTGACAAGAACGTTCCTACACTGCCCCAAAGTTGACTCTAATTTACGTTCACTTAAGTTGTGTTTATCTGCAAACTGAAAAGCACTTTGTGATCATTGTTTAGTTCGCCATACTTTTATTTATTGCACAGATGCCTTGACAAAACTAAATTGCGCGACCAATATGGAGGGCGCGTTCGATTGGGTCTGTTCCGAAATAGGAATAGCGTTGCTGATTGGTATAAAACCTATTTGGTTTGGAGTTGATTAGGGTTAGGATGAATCGGGAGCTGTTCAAAATGCAAGCATGGAGGTTTTTAAAACGATTTTGAACAGAATGTTCCCCAGAACAAACAAAACTTTGGCCGGTCCTTTTAGCTATTCCTTATTCCGGAATGTAGACCCAATCGAACGCACCCGGAATAGTATTCGTCGTAACCGAAAAACAGTTCAACTCAGTGCTTGCCTATGTAGTTTTCAGTTCTTTGTTAGATTTTCCGAAATACATTTACTGTGACAAACTGGAGGCTCTGCGAAGAACAGCGGATGATAAGGTGAAGTAATACGGGCAACAGTTTCTTGCAACTTGTCGTATTACGTATTACTACCTACACACGCAACAAAATTTCGTGTTGCGAGTTGCGGCAACATGTTGCAAAAAGTAAACTCGGCTTCTACTTGTTGCAACATGTTGCCGCAACTCGCAACACAAAATTTTGTTACAGAACAAGTTGCGTGCGTAGGTAGTAATACGTGCAACAACGGGCCGCAACTTGCTACGCAACTTTGTTGCGCGACAAATTGCAAGAAAATGTTGCCCGTATAACTTCACCTTAAAGGTGAAGTAATACGGGCAACATTTTCAGTGCAACTTGTCGTGCAACAATGTTGCGCTGCAAGTTGCACCGTAATGTTGCGCGTATTACCACCGTGTTGCAAGTTGCAGCAACATGTTGCACGAAGTAGAAGTGGGTTCTACTTCGTGCAACATGTTGCTGCAACTTGCAACACGGTGGTAATACGCGCAACATTACGGTGCAACTTGCAACGCAACATTGTTGCACGACAAGTTGCAAGGAAAATGTTGCCCGTATTACCGCACCTTAAAGGTGAAGTAATACGGGCAACATTTTCAGTGCAACTTGTCGTGCAACAATGTTGCGTTGCAAGTTGCACCGTAATGTTGCGCGTATTACCACCGTGTTGCAAGTTGCAGCATGTTGCACGAAGTAGAAGTGGTTTTGCCAAGTACAACGTTACGGTGCAACTTGCAACGCAACATTGTTGCACGACAAGTTGAACTGAAAATATTTCCCGTATTACCTCACCTTTACAGTTGAAAGAAAAATTAAAACAAAATCAAAACAAATTGAAAATATATTGTGATTTGCCCAACATTCGCTAAAACACGCCCACACGCTCTGAAGTCTAAAGTCAGCTCGGCATCGTAGCCGCGTAGGGCTTGGGCCGAAACCATGCGTGGCAACCGAGCGTACTTCACGATTTTTACGATCTCCCCGGCTTATTAATTAATTCGCAACATATGATGCAAAATGACACTACGAGAGAACGAGTGACTGACAGAAAGAGAGGTTGCACTAGAAACTTTAAAGATAGACGTTAAATCTAGGCAATCAATTGAAATTACGAAGCCGCTAATGACAATTGACAGACATGTATGACATGTCTCTGACAACTTTCTGAAGCTAGTTTTAGAAATCCGATACGCTATAGCTAGCTAGAGGATTAATTTTGCCAAGTGGAACCTCAGCTCCTGGTTTCTCTGATCTGATGTCATGACAGGTTTGTTAATTGGATTTTAATTCAAGAGTAGCAACCAAGGTCCCCAACCGTGAAAACTGCTAACACCTTCTGGTTCCTTATGATTCGCCCCCATTTCTTGTCAATTTTGCAAGACTATCGTATGTAATCAACATGCTGACCGTTTCAAGCCATTGTTTTGGGGGAAGGTAATTATCGATTACGATCTTCCTTTCAGTGAGGCCTAAGTGCTCACTTTAGAGCGAAAACAATGCCGGGGAGGGGTGCCAATGGGCAATGTTTTACAACGACGCTTCACCCCACCGCACATCCTGTCTTAAGCTGAGAGTCAAAACCAAAACAATACTGGTGTCAACACTAATATGTAGTCGAACCCCGCTATTTCGAAGTCGCACGGGACATGAAAACAAGTTCGAAATAGCGGGGTTTCCAAATAACCGATAGTAAATGACTGAAAAAATAAATCCAAGGGGATTCGGCTTGACTTCGGGCTTCTAATTAACCGAGTTCGAAGTAGCGAGGTTCGACTGTATTTGCCAAAAGTTACTACGTTCTTGGATAACAAGTTTAATGATTCCTCATTGCAGACGTTGCAACTGCGTAAAAATTGGATCAAAACGCCCAAGCGCTCAAACAGATATTATTGACTCGTCTCCAGTCTTGCGCACAAGTGGCGCGAATACAATGAGGGGGAGGGTGGGTGGAAAGACACGTGGGTTGGGGGACAGAAGGGAAGAAAAAGGACCTGAAGCAATTATCATCGCATCGTTTGGAAAAAAGTACAGAAGTTAATATTTTGCGTTCAAATGTTTCTAGTTACGTTAGTGCTTTTTTGTTCAGAGCATGTTCATCAGTAGAGAAATAAAAACACCATGGACATTTTTTTGCGTCCTCTGTTTAACACTAAAAGCAATCAAAACCGCGCAGCTATAGACATCTTGGTTCAAGGTTGCTTCACGCTCACAGTTGAAAACAAAATTGCTGACAAAAAAGATGAGTTGCCAAGGCGCTTACACTGCATTATTACTGGTGTCCTGGACTGTATTTATTATTTCAGAAATCTTAACCTAACAAACTATCACTCGCTGAAAAAACGTCTCGACCACGTTTCTTCTTAGTGACCTGGCCTTAATAGCCAGGCCTTGTCCATATAAGGAAAACAGGAACAAAAAACAATGTCTTTTAATTCCGGCCGGAACAACTGGTGTCAAAAAATACATTTGCCAAAAGTTATTACGCCCCTTGGATAACAATTTCAAATGAATTCTCATTGCAGGCGTTGTAGTTGCGTTAAAATTGGATCAAAAGGGCCAAGCGCTTAAACAGATATTATTGACTCGTCTACAGTCTTGCAAACAAACGGTGCGAATACGACGAGGGGGCGAGGGCACACTGTTGAAGGGAAAAAATACAGAAGTTAATATTTTGCGTTCAAAGTTTCTAGTTACGTTAGTGCTTTTATGTTCAGAGCATGTTCATCAGTAGAGAAATAAAAACACCATGGACATTTTTCTGCGTTCTGTGTTTAACACTAAAAGCAATCAAAACCGCGCAGCTGGATATGTTGGTTCAAGGACGCAGGGCTTGCCTCACGCTCACAGTCGAAAACGAAATTGCTGGCAAAAAAGATGAGTTGCCAAGGCGCTTACATTAAGTCATAAACACCGAAGCCCCATCTCATTTTACTGTGGTCTTTCAGGAAGGCTAGAGCTCTGTAAAGGAATCACGATCATCCAGTTTCAACATCTCTGCAAGACGTTACAGGTTAGTGAAATGTTTTATATCCTTCCCTTTTATAAAATCCTTTCCTGTTTTCCTTGTCGAATGGAAAAACATTGACCAATTCATGTGCCATATAACAGTTTGACTGAAACTGTAACACGAATACAGACACGGATACGGACACAAAATAGATAGATAAGATGAATTGCGGCAAAACGTTATAAGAAAGGGTAGTAAACGTTAAAAAAGACCATATTTATTTTGAATTGGTTTCTTTGTCGTATTGTAGGACCGAAAAAAATGTTCTGTTGTTAGCTCGCTATAGGCCATTTGGACCAAGGGAAGTATTACCAGTGTGGCTACCTTTACAGCGAAAACGGGATTATAAAGAGCTTTTTTTTTATTTCCAAAGCTTTGCCCAACGCTTGTTAAATAACCGTAAATTTACCAAAATCGCGGTGATAATAGCTCTGAAATACAACAAGCCGACTGGAAATTAAGAAAGTCTGATAGAAGAAATGCATTTTAGAAGAAGAAAAACAGATAAGTAATGAAGCGCAGGCTAGATTAATCGTAGCCTGTGATTAGAACAAATGTTCAAAGTCAAACTGTTGCACGAAGGCACTCTGAAATAGCTTCGAAAATTAGCGAAAAGGTCACCATATAATCCCACTTGGCCTTCATTACAGTCCCGAGGCATCAAATCACAAAATATACGGCGACTGAGGTGAAGTAAAACGGGCAACATGTTCTTGCAACTTATCGCGTAGCAATTTGCGGCCTGTGTTGCACGTATTGGTTACCTACGCACGCAACAAAATTTCGGGTTGCGAGTTGAGGCAACATGTTGCAAAAAGTAGACTCGGCTCGCTCGCAACACGAAATTTTGTAGCAGAACAAGTTGTGTCCCCCTTCTCCCCCGTCTCCTCTTTCCTGTTTTATATTTTTGGAATCAAGTAATTGCTAATTTAGTTTGTTTGGGCACATGATCCCTGATATTCGCCATCTTCAACTATCATTTTTGCGGCTAGTACGACGACCTTTGTGACTGAGTATAAATTCAATTCAAGACTCGGCGTCGTTCATCGTCGTATAATCATGGCAAATCGCAGAGTAAAATTGTGAGAAATTTATTTGCTACTGAGCAAAAACTAGAGACTATTCTTAGATATTTTTAAACCAAATAATCGCATGTAGACATTCAAGATATGTTGAATATTTTTAGTGTCTTTATGCTCAATTGTACGCCATTTCAGTAACAAGTCATATTTTACGATCTACATTTGTCTTTTCTCATGCAGAATGAATCGTGCGACAAAGATGACACTGCTCGCTGCTCTCATGGCGGTTGCCGTGATAAACTGTAAGTTATCAATGCGAGTTTGTGCCTTCCCATGGGAAGGAGGTTTAATTTGGAATGGGTTAGTGCTACACAGAAGACAGAAGTACCAAGTATTGCATAATCTATAGTTTGATAGAAATCGGATAAAGATAAACGATGCAATACCCTCTTTCAATTTACGAAAACCATTTTGTTTATATGGTGTCTTTTCCTAAACTTCTGCATTTAAACTTTTTTTTTTTTTTTTTTTTCTGTATTAGGGAGTGAAGCCAAATCCGCGCCCGGCGATGCCAAGCGCCGTAGTGAACTTCAGCGTCGCGGTACATGCACTTGTGGGTGACCCACCAGCCAGTGGCCGTGCCGAGATAATAGCTTCAGTTATGGGTGCTCTGGTGGATACTGCTGGTCAGAATGCGTTGGAATCACTGACTGTGGCTTAAACGAATGGTGCTGGACCGCGCACAACAGGGGAAAGGGGGCCTGGATCACATGCAGCAAAAACTCCGACTGCTATAATTATGGTTCACATTACTGCAGCGGTGGTTGTACTTTGTAAACGTGAAGATGAGAACTTCTTCATAACGTACAGCTAGTGGAAAGTTTTTAGTTTAGCGACTGTGGTATAGTTGTGACTCCTCCTTTTGTCACGCAGCTGTACGGTTTTTTTTTGAACAGCTAAATAAAATCACACAAAAACATGGCTGAGTTTGAATTTCCGTAATACTTATGAAAATGCCACAGTCGGGGATACTGAAAACTAACTTGGCTAGAACACATTGGTATTTGTAAAATGTCCAATTTGTTTCCCTTTAGTATTGTGCACCTCTCGTATTGAGAATATACAGTTTGAAGTTGCAGTATTCCGACTTATGTAAATCCCTAATACTCTTAGGCAAACAAAGCGTGACACGAACGTTGGGCGGGAGAATTACTTAAAAAACCATTGCATGAAGCTCCCTGACCGTAAGGCTTTATAAGTGGAGTCGCTCGAGTTGTCGGGAGCTCCGCCCAGATCTTAAATATACCATCTTGGGGTTAATTTAGGGATCTTATATTATTGTAGAGAACCATTTGTGCGCAAGACTGGAGACGAGTCAGTGCCCGACCTATAGTGGTGCCCCGCAGTTGGCTATAATTTACGTTCACTTAAATTGTGTTTATCTGCAAATCGGCCAACCCTTACACTTATCCGGCTAAACCCAAGGGTGCATTTGTGCCACTACACCAGGTACAGAATTAGACATTGTCGGACATTTGTGCTACTGACCGACCAAGTAACTGCCCCAGCCAGTGCCTCTAGTTAACACAACAGTTTATACTTATATGTCGCGTGTTATAGCGTTATAAATCTAGGCTCAAAAAGCTTATCAGCACGTTCATAATCTGGTAAGTTAATTTCTAAACACAAATCTTGTTGAATATCGAAATATTCCTTGAAGCAGAACCACTAACTATCTGAAGAGCGGCGCAGATATTGGACTCCGACCTGTTTGTATTTTGCTGGAGTTTTGTGTAAATCCAAAAGACTGAAGATGAAAACCGCATATAGTGTATAACTAAGCAATAAGGTTGCGTCAAATAAATGGGTCATGACTACTGAAATCACAGTGTACGTTTTCACATAGCCTATTGTTTGATTACAAGGACAAATTCCGGAGCATATTGAATTTAATTCAGCTTGAGCAGTGGTGCAGATCAATAGTTCGAAACCAAGCGTAGGCGGAGTGGATTCACTGCACTGCACGACTTGGACTCCGACCTCTTTATTTTGCTGGAGTTTGGTGTATATTTCAAAGACTAAAGACTAAAAACCGCATATGGTATACAGTCAACTTAAAGTTGTGTCAAATGCCGGTCATGACTACTGAAATCAATTTGTTCGTTCTCAAACGACAGCTTTCGTGCAACGCCTCAAGCCCTCGGGGAAAAAAACACACATTTTTAAAGGCTGAAGAGTGCATTGTGAATATTTTTTGATTGAGTGCAAGGCTTATACTAATCACACCCTTCCATTGTTTGATTACAAGGACAAATTCCGCGGCATAAATCAGTTTACCCTGTGGTGCAGACTCAATAGTTCGAAACCAAACGTAGGCGGAATGGATTCACTGCATTGCACGACGATTTAGTTTTAGCTCCTAAACAAACGGAATAAATGTCAACCTCTCTTGATCATGACTCTGAATGTAAATTGTTCGTTTTTATACAGCAGATTTGTTCCACACAGCCTCGAGTATTGGGGCAAAACCACACTACACATTCAACAGCTGAAAAGCACAATGCGATCATTGTTTAGTTTGCCATACTTTTATGCAATTCAACTGACTAAAAAGTGAAACCACATACTGTTGTCTACATAGTGTAGTCAACTTAAGGTTGCGTCAAATAATCCTAAACTCAAATTGTGCATTTTCACCCAGCAGCCGAATTTCGTGCTTACAGCTCTTTGGGGCCCCAAGGGCAAAACCACACCCCCAAGGCTGATTATTGGACTTTAACAATCACGCCCTTCCGTCAGTGGTTAAATAAAGGACAAACACCACGGCTTATTTAGTTCAATTTCAGCTGGAACGGTGCGCAGATCAAAAGTTGCAGGCAAAAGGTTGGGGGGAGTAAATTCACTCCAGTTTCAGTTTAGTTCAGCTCTTAAGTAAATAAACTAAATCGGTATGGAGGATATAATGGTGCTTTTGGAACTCGCATTAATGTTTGGGGCATTTCGATTCGAAACATTTTGAGGACCGACTTCTTTACTTTACTCCCATATATAAGCCATGAAGGTATGTGCCGCCCCAAAGGGTATCCTTTTCAAGCATTTTCAGTCTGAAATAGGTATCGATTTTGTTTTTTGTTTTTATCTGGGATAGGCGTAAAATGCCTCGCCTATGGCGGATATTGTTGCAACAGAAAAAGAAATCTCTGAATAGTCTGAAATAAAGTATACATTTTTGAGTCAGGTCTGAAATAGGGTAAAGGTTTTCAGGACCGGGTGACGGCACTTATTTGCTACTGAGCAAAAACTAGTGACTATTCTTAGATGTTTTTAAAGCAAATAATCCCATGTATACATTCAAGATATGTTGAATATTTCCAGTGTCTTTATGATTAATTGTGCACCCACCAATTCAGCAAGTCATATTTTACGATCTACACTTGTATTTCTCATGCAGAATGAATCGTGCTACAAAGATGACACTACTCGCTGCTCTCATGGCGGTTGCCGTGATAAACTGTAAGGTTTCAATGCAAGTGTATGCCTACCCATGGGAAAGGAGTTTTAATTTGAAATGGGTTTGTTACACAGAAGACAGAAGTATCAAGTATTGCCTAATCTATAGTTTGATAGAAATCGGATAAAGATAAACGATGCGATACCCTACCTTGAATTTACGAAAACCGTTTTGTTTATTTAGTGTCTTTACCTAACCTTCTGCACTAACGTTTTTTATTTTTTGTATTAGGGAGTGAAGCCAAGTCCGCAGCTGGTTTTGCCCAGCGCCGTAATGAACTCCAGCGCCGCGGCTCTAAATGCACTTGTGGGTGGTCCAAAACCAAGTGGCCGTGCCGAGATGGTCAGTTCAGTTATGGATGCGATGGTGGATACTGCTGGTCAGAATGCGTCGGAAGTTCTTTCTGCTTCTTTAAAGAATGGTGCTGGACCGCGAAGAACAGCGGATATGGAGACTGGAAAACATGCAGCAAAAACTCCGATTGCGATCAGTATGGTCGCCATAACTGTGGCGGTGGTTGTAGTGCGTAAACGTGAACAGAGAACTTCTTCATAACGTACAGTTTAGTGGAAAGTTTTCAGTTTAGCGATTGTAGTATAGTTGTGACTCCTCCTTTTGTCACGCAGCTGTACGGTTTCTTGAACATCTAAATACAATCACACAAAAACATGTCTGAGTTTGAGTTTCCGTAGCACATATGAAAATGCCACCATCGGGGATACTCAGGACTTGGTTTGAACACATTGATATTCGTAAAATGTCCATTTGTTTCCCTCTCGTATTGTGCACCTCTCGTACAGATAATATACAGTTTGAAGTTGTAGTATTTCCAACAAAAAAAAATTCCCGAACACCTTAGGCAAACAAGGCTATTTTTCTGTGACACGAACGTGGAGCGGGAGAATTACTTAAAAATTATTGTATGAGGCCCTCTGACGGTAAGGCTTTATAAGTGGAGTTGTCCGGTGCTGCGCCCAGATCTTAATTATACCATCTCGAGGTTTAAATAGGGACCTTATTGTAGTAGAAAAACTTGGCATCGGAGCCGCAAAATTGCCTACTTCATAAAGCAAATCCGTCACTATTTAGCCTGCGTAGCTTGGCCTTCCGGGGGAAGGGGAGGGGGAGGGGGAGGGGGATTAAGGTGGACTGGAACGAGCAAACGCTGGTGGAGGAGGGGAATGGGGAGAGTGAAGGAGGAAGAAGATGAAGACTAGCTTTGAATGGAAAGAAGAAGAAGAGAAAGCATTCCAAGAAATACGTTTTGCTTGAGAAACAGTTCAACTCGCTTGCCTGTCTATGGTTTTCATTCCTTTGTTAGATTTTCTAGACTAGCCGGATCATGCGAGCGCTGTGAAACAGAAACTCAGCTTCTAGGTGAAAACCGCTGGTCCGGTCAAAGCTGACTGATTGAACACCCAAAAAAGTTACAGAATGCTATAGTTGAGCGCTGTTACTAAAGAAATTGCAACTGCTAGACTGAACAACGGTCAAAGTTGAATGATTATCAAAAAAAAAAAAAGGGCTAAAACTCTTCTTTTCATGTAACTGCCCGGCCAAGGGACAGTTCTGACTACTGTTGTGGACATGTTGACGAGAACGTTCCTGCAGCGATGCCCCGCAGTTGACTATAATATACATTCACTTGAAGTGTGCTTATCTGTAAACTGGCCAACCCTTACACTAATCCTAAACCCAAGGGTGCATATGTGCCACTACATCAGGGAGAAAATTAGACATTGTTGAACATTTGTGCTGCTGACCGGCGAAGTATCTACCCCAGCCAGTGCCTCTAACACCACAGTTTATAGAGGATATTACACGGCGGCGCGAAGATATGAATTTTATTTTCGAGTGGTAAAAACAATATTTTACGAACGAGCGCTTCGCGAGTGAGTAAAATATTGTTTTTACCACGACAAAATAAAATCCATATCTTCAAGCCGCCGTGTAATTTTCTTTTTATTATATTAGACACGAGTGTTTTACAAGAAATTGCACAAACAACCGTGCAAAAGCTGGAAATGATGCCAACGATATCCTCACTGGTGAGGATGTGGAAAATACGCCACTCGGGTCCCGGATGTAGTTTCGTATGGATTTTACGCACGGTATATTTTCCAGTAAAACACTCGTGTCTAGTATATAATAAATACTTATATGTCGCGTGTTATAACGTTATAAAAATCTAGGCTCTCTTCTCCTTGTAAATCTTTGTCAAAATTCTTGTCAGCACGTTCATAGTCTGGTAAGTTAATTTCTAAACACAAATCTTGTTGAATATCGAAATATTCCTTGAAGCAGAACCAACTATCTGAAGAGCGGCAATGTTGGACTCTGACCTGTTTATTTTGCTGGAGTTTTGTGCATATTGAAAAGAGTGGAGACTAAAACAGCATATGGTGTATAGTCAACTTAAAGATGCGTTACATGATCAATTGGGTCATGAGTACTGAATTCAAAATGTGCATTTTCACACAGAAGCTTTAGTGTGAGCTCGAGCAGGGAGCGGCGCAGACATTGGACTCCGACTTGTTTATTTTGCTGGAATTTGGTGTAAATTCAAAAGAATAAAGTGTAAAACCGCATATGGTATGGAGCAGAACTAACTATCTGAAGAGCGGCGCAGATATTGGACTCCGACCTCTTTATTTTGCTGGACTAGTTTTGTGTAAATTCAAAAGACTAAAGAGTAAAACCGCATATAGTGTATAACAAAAGTAAGGTTGTGTCAAATTACTGAATTCAAGTTGTTTGATTTTACACAGCAGCTTTTGTGCGCACAGCCTCGAGCTCTGGGGCACAAAAACATACACATTCAAAGGCAGTTAATGACTTGTATGATGGCATGTCGCCTGAAAAGCACATTGTGAGTATTGTTTGACTGTCGCAGGGCTGATACCAATCACCCCCTTTCATTGTTTGATTACTCACAAAGACAAATTCCGCGACATAATCAGTTTAACTCAGCTGGAGCCGGCGTGCATGGTCTGCCGATCAAAAGTTGCAGGCAAAAGGTAGCTGGAGTGAATTCACTTCATTTGCAGTTTAGTTTAGCTCCTACTGAACAGGTAGACTAAATCGATTGGTGTGGAGGAAATGATGGTAGGTGCTAAACTATACTAATGTGTCTCGTGTACTGCCGGCAAGTTCAAAAGTCTAAATTTAGATCTCTTACCAAATCTGTCAAATCTGTTCAGAGGCTTCGATACTCCTTGAAGGAGAACTAACTTGTTTTCTAAAGAGCGGTGCAGGTATCGGACTCACTAAAATCTGTTTAGTTTTGCCATGCTTTTGTGCAATTCAAATGATTAAAGAGTAAAACCACATACTGTTCATAGTTTAGTTAACTTAAGGTTGCGTCAAATAAGCCTTTCCTAAACTCAAATTGTGCGTTTTCACCCGGTAGCCGAGTTTTGTGCTCACAAACCCCTTAGGGGAAAACCACACACATTAAAAAGCTAATATTGGGCTTTAACAAACACGCCCTTCCATTATGTTGTTAAATAAAGGACAAACTCCGCAGCATATCACTTCAGTTCAATTACAGCTGGAACGGTGCGCAGATCAAAAGTTGCAGGCAAAAGGTATAAGGGGAGTGAATTCACTCCATTTGCAGTTTTGTTCAGCTCCTGGTAAATAGACTAAAATGGTATGGAGGATATAATGTTGTATTTCGAATTCAGAGCGAGCGTTGTTAGAAATCAGGAACTCTGCTCATTTCCATGCAGGTGGAAACGATCCAGTCAAAGTTAAACTGACAATGCTAGTACGACGTCCTTTGTGAATGAGTAAAAATTCAATTGCAAGACTCGGCGTCGTTGATCGTCGTAATCATGGCGAATCGCAGAGTAAATTGTCAGAAATTTATTTGCTACTGAGCGGCAAAAACTAGTGACTATTCTTAGATATTTTAAAACCAAATAATCGCACCATGTAGACATTCAAGATATGTTGAATATTTCTAGTGTCTTCTTGCTTAATTGCGCACCCACCAATTCAGTAAGTCATATTTTACGATCTACATTTGTCTTTTCTCATGCAGAATGAATCGTGTGACAAAGATGACACTTCTCGCTGCTCTCATGGCGGTTGCCGTGATAAACTGTAAGTTTTCAGTGCGAGTGTGTGCCTACCCATTGGAAAGGAGTTTTAATTTGGAGTGGGACGGAAGAGTCTAGTATAGTCTAATCTATAGTTTGATAGAAATCAGCTAAAGATGAACGATGCATTACCCTATACTTTCAATTTACGAAAACCGTTTTGTTTATGTAGTGTGATTGCGCTAGCCTGCGAATTTTTTTTCCTAAACCTTCTGCATTTAAACGGTTTTTCTGTATTAGGGAGTGAAGCCAAGTCGGCCGGTTATGCCCAGCGCCGCAGTGAACTCCAAAGCCGCGGCACGGATGACTGCACTTGTGGGTGGCCCACCAGCAAGTGGCCGTGTGGCTTTCAAGAGCGATTCAGTTATGGGTGCGATGGTGGATACTGCTGGGCAGAATGTTATGGAGTGACTGAATGTTTGCTTGACGAATGGTGCTGGACCGCACACGACAAGGGATATGGGGCCTGGATCACATGCAGCAAAAACTCCGACTGCAGTCAGTATGGTTCCCATTACTGCAGCGGTGGTTGTACTGTTTAAACGTGAAGAAGAGAACTTCTTCATATACAGCTTAGTGGGAAGTTTTTAGTTTAGCGATTGTGGTATAGTTGTAACTTCTCCTTTTGTCACGCAGCTGTACAGTTTCTTGAACATCTAAATAAAATCACACAAAAACATGGCCGGCTGAGTTTGAGTCGGGGATACTGAGGACTTGACCTGAACACATTGATATTTGTAAAATTCCATTTGTTTCCCTCTCGTATTGAGAAGATACAGTTTGAAATTGCTGTATTTCCGACTTATGTAAAGCCCTAACACCCTTAGGCAATCATGGCTACTTTTCTGTGACACGAACGTGGAGCGGGAGAATTACTTAAAAATTATTGCATGAAGCCCTCTGAGGGTAAAACTTTATATAAGTGGAATTGTCGCTCGAGTTGTCGGGTGCTCCGCTCAGATCTTAAATATACCATCTTGAGGTTATGGGACATTATTATAGTAGAAAACTTGGCATCGGAGCGGCAAAATTGCTCATTTTCATAAGACAAAGCCGTCACTATTACTTTTCCCGGCCGAGCTAAATTAAGAGTCCATGCGGCAGGGCGATTATTTCATTTAACCAAGTCCAGAAGAATCGGGATCCTGGAGTGCCTTCCAAACAATCTTCGATGCTCTTTCTTTTCTCTCAACATCTTTCCTCGTCACCAATATACTTGGTTCTCACCCCATTAGATTCGATTGTATTGCAAACAGATTGAATTCTAGCTATTCATTGTTGCGATTCATTTGTGGAACATTCTAGGACATCAACGAATAGATATTCTAAAGAGTGCTTCACAAATGCATCGCAACAATAGACGGCTACAATCCTTCCATGCATGTTTGTAAATATAACAGAATAAGTAGTACAAGATATTTAATTGTTCATTGCTTCGGAGTCCAATGTCCATTTTGTAGAGGGATTTTGTTGTAAAGAACCAACTGACCCTATCGATGCTGGGACAGTAAAAAGTGCAGCAGACAATGCTTCAGTAGACTAATTTGGCCGGGTGTTTCCCACGTTTGTTTGTTCGCAAGTGTTTATTTTTATTGCATCTAACTGAGGACCAGCGAACAAAACAAATTTTGTAGGAATTCAAAAGACCCGCTGGGGCACAGCTGGCCGCGCCGCATTCACCCCGGGGGGGGGGGGGGGGGGGGGGGAGGGGGGGTACTCCCATATATAAGCCATGTATGTGCCGCCCCAAAGGGTATCGGTTTTCAAGCATTTTCAGTCTGAAATAGGGTATAGATTTTGCCTTTTTGGCCTAAAATAGGGTATCGATTTTGTTTTCTTTTGATCTGGAATAGGGTAAAATGCGTTGCCGCGGACATTGCACGCCCCCCCCCCCCCCCCCCCCCCCCCAGGCGTAATTACTTGTCTTTGTGAAAGTAGTTGGGTATCGTTTGCTTTTCCGACTTTTATGTACCTCACCTTCCTTGTTTTATATATTCTGAATCATGTTTGTTTGGGCACATGATCCCCCTCACCCCCCCCCCCCTCCCCCCTCCGGCTGAGATTCACCATCTTCAACTATCATTTTTGCGGCTAGTTCGACGACCTTTGTGAATGAGTATAAATTCAATTCAAGACTCGGCGTCGTTGATCGTCGTAATCATGGCGAATCGCAGAGTAAATTGTCAGAAATATATTTGCTACTGAGCATAAACTAGGACCATTCTTACAATAGATATTTTTAAACCAAATAACCGCACGTAGACAGATATGTTGAATATTTCTAGTGTCTTTATGCTTAAAATAGGGACCTTAGTATAGTAGAAAACTTGGCATTGGGGCGGCAAAATTGCTTACTTTCATACGGACAAAGCCGTCACTATTACTTTTCCCGGCCGAGCCAGTGAATTGAGTCCATGCGGCAGGGCGATTATTTCATTTAACCAAGTCCAGACGAATCGGGATCGTGGAGTGCCTCTCAAACAATCTTCGAGGCTCTTACTTTTCTCTCAACATCTTTCTTCGTCACCAATATATTTGGTTCTTACAAACGCTGAAGTGCACTTGAAGTGTTCTTGCCCCTTCGAGTGTAAAGTGCACTTGTAATGCACTTTGGTTTTTGCGTAAAAAAATCAACACAATCGCCCCGAAATTCCATATGCACTTCGGACGAAGATTCCTCTAAAGAGCATGTAAACATTTAGAAGCTATACAAGGGTTGATATAAACAATTATTGAAATATTGACGCTCCCTTTGTCTTGTTCAAAGTCACTGAGGTCAACATTTAAATTTAGAATAAACTTCGAAAGTTTACGTTTTTGGCAAGGTTTACAATAAAGCCTGAGAGCTTGGCTCACCTGGTGAGTTGTTCGGAGAACACTGGAGGTTTGTACAGTGGGTGGGTTTTATGTACATTATCTGAAGGCCCTGAAGAGGCTTTGCAGCTACGGCACAACTCCAAACTGGATCATTTTCACGGAGCCCAGAACTTCTGGCCACTCATTCTGACAAGGAATAGAACTTTCCTTTGCATTGCTCTGCTTGACCGGTCTTTTTACCTTGAGTACATTGTCAGTTATTGTCCTTTTATACAAGTCTACGACTTTCACAGAACGCAGCAGTACCACGGCCGCTATGGCGATGAAAACACTACGAAAAGGACGAATTTGTTTTGCAATTTGCAACGTGAGTGCAAGGAGGAAAGTGGTAGGTGCAAAAGCTCAGGGCCCGGTTTTTCAAAGCACGATTAGGCTAATCCTGGATTAGGTGTAAACTTTCTTGTCATTTATAGGCCTGAAAATGTGAAGATTTTGTCCTGCAACGATTTCCTTGATACGTATTCAGCTAAAACAAGCTTTTTAATCCATATTTGAAGAAAACCCTGCACTTTATCGACAGAGAGGTCGTCAGAAAGAATTTAGTTAATCCTGGATTAGCTTAATCGGCTTTCGAAAAACCGGGCCCTGGAAGAGAAAAACCATTGAGCTGCAAACATCTGAAAATTTGTAGCTTTTGCCACCCGCGCCAGTTTCCGCGGGAAATGTTTGGCCGCGCAGCCGCGCATGCACTGTGCGTTTGTCAGCTCTGTCCCTGGGAAGAGATGGAGTGACGTGAGCCCGAATGGAGCCTGAACAGCTCCAGAGTCACAGTGCACGGTGCAGATTCGTTGGAGACGAGCAAGAAACAAAGTATACACCTAAAAGCTGATCCATATCGTCGTTACAATCATTGTTTTGAAGGCCGTAAATTTTAAGATTAAACGAGAACAAGGGTCAAATAGTTTAGTTAGCAGCCATCGAAAATGCCTCAGAAGCACTATGAGGATCAGCCGCAACGGTTGCTGGCCGAGTATATATGTATTCTTCTTTTGTTGTCATTGTTGTTGTTGTCCCATACTGTAACTGAAAGTAAATTAAACTCGGGTGATTTGCCTCAAAATATCTATTGCGAGATCTTCAGCTCTCTCAGCGAGAGCTTTCATTTTATACTTTAGCGCATCAAAATTCCTCAACAGCCGGCGATTCTTGATACTGGCAGGCAAGATCCACAAGGGAGGGGGGGTACTCCTTAAAATTTTGGGTGGGAGTGTGCCGCCCGGGACTGAAAACCCTTATCCTATTTCAGACCAACATTTGCAATTTTCGACCCTATTTCAGACCAAAATGTGCAATTTTTGACCCCGGCACGTGATCTATATGGCTCATATATTGGAGTACTCCCCCCCCCCCCCCCTCTCCCCCGGCCAATACCTTGGAACGAAGGTGACTTTGGATGAGAGAGGGATGAATGCGAAGGGGGACTCACCGAGAAATTTACTAAACGAAGATGTGGGTGTCGACAAAGTGATCTCAAGTGGTCATATTCTCTTGGTGATCTGCCAACCGAACAGCTGCATGACTGCTACGATGTACAGTCACTGTGTCTACAGTGAAACTTCTGAACCCCGCACCGTGTTAACTTCCCGCTGATAAACATATGGTTGCTTCCAATAAAAGTCTGTTTTCGACTTCATTAATGCTGATAACTTACTTCTGTTAACGTTGACAGAAACAGCATTTTCAAAATTATTACCCGTTATCATGAAAAGCATCATATTTGCTGTCGTTTTGCACATAATATTCTGTTTGGAAATCCTGGATCAGGAATTAATATCAGAGAAGATTGGTCTTTTTTGATGGAGAGTGAAAGATACAAAATGGCGCTCGGACGAAACAACACTACGTCGCACTGTTCAGTGCGATCAGTGTAGTTCCCGCGCGCGAACATTTTCGTGTGCTTCAGTTTCAACTTTTTCGGGCTATCATAAAGCATCTGCCAGACAAGTGGCGGCAAACTAGATTCCAAGATCTTTGTTTGAAGAGCTCACATGAAGTGACTGCATGTGTTGTCTCGTCTGTATGATGTTGCCAGATAGCGCGAGCGGGCAGTTTTGAAACGAATAGTAAAAATGGATTGACGTACGTACACTCTGTGAATATTGTAGTCGCTGGTACGATACAGGATACTCAGTGCGTTTAATCCTTGAGTGGTGACGACAACTGTTCCGACAATTTCAATTGTAATTTATTCAGTTTTTAAAAAATACATGGCGTGGAATAAGTAAAAAGAGGTATATTCAAAACGAAATTACGTTACTTTTTCATTTCGTGAAAGTCAAAGAAGCCAGATTATGCTAGCAGTGCTAAATTTAGATAAAAGCTAAAAATTATGCTCTGTTGCTAAATTATGCCAAAAATTATGCTAGCACAATCGACAAAAACCTATTACACAGTATTCGTCTGGAATACCAAGTCGGTGAGTCCGGAAAAAAAAAACAAAAAAACAAAAAAACAAACAAACAAAAAAACAAGCGAACGGCGCAACTTACAACAAGGTTGCAAACACTGAATTGGTTCTAAGTGAACCTCTATAGGGTACTTCAGCAATTGTTTAATGAACCGTGTGCGGCGGTTATGACCCTACGCCCAAAATGTTGAGCCGTGGGACTGGATAAACATTGGAACAATTGTAGATAAATAAAAAACCCAGAAAGGAGTGAAAAAAGGGGGACATGTTTCTAAACTATCATGAACTGATTTTTCCCATCTAGAACGGTTTGGAACTACACTAAAAGTAATAGAATGGGTGGTCATTTGCATGTAAATTTCCTATCAGCCATTCACACGACTGGAGATTTAAATATTTCCTGGGATATAGTCTTTATTACGAAGTTTGCAGTATTCTGCCGTCGAGTCTGATTAGCCGAGCACCGCCTGATTTGAACACATGAGGAACTAGGCGGCTGAGCTCGTCGGGGATTTTCTAAAAATAGACAAAAATAAATTCGCTCGCACAGAATGGAGACTCTGTGGCTTGCTTTTAGTTGTTATCCTTTGTCCGATCGAAAGCAAAACTCGGAACTCGTTCCCTGAGAAGCCTTTTGCAGTAATTGATAGCCTCTTGACATAATCGCTGAATATTAAAAGCTCAGTTTGATGGCGGCGTGTTTGAAGCTGACCAATTGGAGCCAAGGAGGTAAGTCGCGCTCTAAAATGGTCACTAAAGGCCATATTTTGAGGTTGTGAGGGAAGTCAAATTAAGAAAATTATGTTCATATTAAAGTATCTGAGAACAGACGTTAGGGGCCGATGGGCGGTTCAACGGAGTGTCCTAATAAAACGGATTCTCGCCTTGAGATCGACCTTTGGATGAGACGGATTAACCAGGGTAGGATCGAGTGGCTTAAGAGGTCTAAAACCCGACAAGAAAACCTGGCTTTTCGTAAAGGTTGTGCGCGTTAATTTTGCACCTGTTCCCGCGCTGAAGGCGTGTATTCGATGTGTGACGTCACGACAGCTGCAGTCAACAGTGCGCATGCGTCCCGCTTCTGCATAACAGGACGCAGCGAAAGAGGTTGATAAATATCAAGGGTGTTTCGTTCAATAACAATACGCCTCGACATAGCCCTCAGTTCGATGCCGTAGAACCTTCTTTGGCACCCATTCTACCCGCGTCCGGAGAGTTCCTCGCGTGCCAGGTTTGATTCTACGAACGCGTGAAAAATAGAGATCTCTCTTGAGGTGTGCCCGGTGGCCGTTCTGAAAGTACGTTTCCTCTCACGATCACACAGGGCTGGCCCGTTGTCGATCGATCGCGCTGGGCAAGTGTTTGTGATTCGGTGTCGTTCTGTTTATATCGGAGTTGATCTCATGAGACTTGGACTTGATCCTTGAAATGGAACAGAACAACAGCGAAACGGCCGCGGCGGCTGCAGACTCAGCAGCGAAGAAGGCTGGTGGCACTCGGTAAGAACTGTTGATGTATTGAGGATATTTACTCTCGGGGCGATTTTTCCTTCAAACATTTACCTTGTTTATTCTGCATCTTATTTAGTACATCTTTTACTTGAGCATAAATGTAGTTTGAATACAGATCGCTGTCAGCTTAAACCGGTCCTTTCGACTAACCGATCGTCTTTTGTTGTTCTTTTTCAGCGTTTTCAAGAAGACGTCGCCAAACGGAAAGGTGGGAGGTGATCTTTCATTTCTTTGTGCTGTTCAGCTGTTTGATAGGCTAAGTTAGGTCGTCATTAACAAGGGTTTCACATGAGCGGATGAGACGCTAAATATCACCGTTGTTGTATAGAAAGCGTGTGGAAATTGATAGATCATATATATTGTGCACGTCGCGTTTTCCTCTCTCGATTCGTGAAGTGGTGGTTTTGGTTTCATTTTGTGGTAAAAATTTAAGGTTCTCGTAGGTTTTATCCCTTAGCACCTGCCGTAATTCTGTAGCAGATATGCACTTTACTGGAACTCTGTCATATTGTTGCAGTTTCCGCCCTAAATTTACTGTACAATAATTTCCTTGATCGCTACTGCGGGAGATCGATACCCTCCCACTTCATGGTTCTCTGAAGAACATTTAAACCTTCTTTTGTGAGGAGCAGCTGCAGGGAGCAGCAAAGTCGACGGTGTTATTTGTCTGTAATTTTTTTTTGCAAGAAGACTTTTATAGTGCGAAATGTGATCAGACATCAAGTCTCTTTGTTCTTTCGAACGACATACGCGACTGTCCCATATTTGCAACAGTTTCATAACCTCGCAGATCTGAAAAGAAAGAACGGATTAATTTGAGTGAGGCACAGCAAACAGTTGGGCTATGAAATTGCCAATATTGGTAAATATTCAAATTGCTTCCTGCTGTTGGGATCGTAATTACGAGTTTTTGCTTGATTACCCAACTACAAATGGAAATAAGAACAGAATAATAATACTCGAGAGTATCGGATAATTTGAAAAGAATGCATCAATTGTATCCAGGTTGAATTTTGCGGAGAAATCCCTGACGTAAAAATAAGTTTCTTTTCCACACCCTTGCTCTGGTTCAGTATGTTAGAACTTGACAATTTTGCAGTATTGCTCTTGCTCAAAACAATTAACAGAGCATATTTCCTGTCTTATTTTTGTTTTTGTAGCGTTCTTTTTTGTGTAAGTTATCAGTGTTAATTGTTATGCTAATATGCACCCCAGAATCATTTTATGATCTTCAGATGGGTGAAGTCTGCCCTTCTGCAAATGTGCTTAAATCACCTGATAATTAATGCATGTTTTACTATAGAATTAAGATGGCTGGGGAAGAATGAAAAAAAAAATACCGTCACGAAAACTCAAGAAGAGACTAATATTCAGAGGCGATGCTGTGAAACATCATAGTGTTGTTAAAGTTGCACTTTGATAATATTTGAAAAGGAACCAGCATACAGGGTTCCCCCTCTTGTATTTGTCAATATATTTAGTAACGTGTTGCACCAATGGCTTCATGTTCATCACCACAGGGACATTACATGATTGTGTAGCTAATGTGCACCATTCTATTTTATTAAATAATATGCTGCCCAAATAATGTTCAGTTGCTTGTGCATGCACCAAGTTTAAATAATGTAATCAATGATTCATGCTGAAGCCTGGTGGGAGGCATTCCTTTTACTCCAGAAAATGAGATGTGTCAATCACCTGCCTGAAAATATTGTTAGTTTTTTTTTTTTTTTTTTTTTTTTTTTTTTTTTTTTTTTTCAATATTATTGAGCCATGGAACCCATACAACATGAAATAATTGAGACAATTTACCTCGGGTCAGAAGTGATGTGGATTCGAGTGGTATAAAGAATAGGAAACAACTTTTGAAAGAGTTCTTTAGTACTGTACAAAAAATTTTTTTTTTAGGCAGCCAGATGGGGTGTGTTGGTTGTTGACCAAACAGTTACTCTGTGTAGGGAATATAAGAAATTTAAAGTTGATCACATATAATCCAAGACTAGTATCAGTGATCCTTCTGTATCTGTACAGATCACAACCTATCTGGGGAAGAGAGACTTTGTTGATCACATTGACCACATCGATCCAATTGGTAAGCTGTTTTACTGCTGTATTGCATAATTTTAAAGTAATTAGTTTTTGCACCCTCTGCTTGTGTGGAAATTGTTTCAATACTATGATAGACACATGAGAGCTAGCTGTAGCAATTTATAACTATAAACAAGAGTGGTACTCAAATCAATCAATAAATTTCTATTTTTATTACATGGCCCACTACATCTTTTGTTTGCAAAACTTTTGTGTGTAATATTGTCAAATTTCCAGACCATTCACAATATTAATAATGGTTCCCATTGGAAACCACTATTAGTAAAATATATTATTGTTCATCTAATATGAGAGTAGTCATCATAAAGACTCAACAGACTTGAATGTGAAGATCAGGTTAGTACTCAAGGACTGGAAATGTCAGGAACAGCCACACTAGCTACAGTAGGTGGACAAAAGATACTCCCCATTTGCCACTCTATACCAAGTTTTCTTTTTTTTTTTGCAGATGGCGTAGTGCTTATTGATCCTGATTACATCAAAGAAAACAAAAAAGGTACTGGCAGATATAAGGATTGTCTGCTAGACAGTTTTATAACAGCTATTTCAGTCAATGGATTTGTTTTGTTGTCATTCTGCTGTAACTTGCTTTCTTTGAGACTTCATCCTTTCGTATGGGTCAGTGGGAATTACAGTATTTTTGTCAAGTAACAAACTGATATTTTATTATTTCCATCTGCAGGAATTTATTTGAGTTACTTGAAAGATTAGCATGAGTCTTGTAACTAAATCCCCCCTTTCTGTTTTTTTTTTTTTTTTTTTTTTTTTTTGTCTAGTCTTCGTCCATGTTTTGGCAGCATTCAGGTTTGTGCATGCTCTCTTCCACCCATTGTTTTGCTTTAAAGAATATCAAAAGTAATACTAGGTTATTGTTTGATGTACTCAATTTCCATGACTATTAGATCTTTCAGTATTAATGATTTTTGAAATGCTGTAGTTCGGGATTGTAAACCAGGGCCATACTTTCCAGTTCTACTACTATGGAGAAATGTTTTATGTATCAAAGAGAAGAGGAGGTTCTTTGAGTGCTCAGAGGACCATGTGTTACTTACAATGCCTACATATTAATTATTCTAACTAGCATGTCTGTAATGTTTCATCTAGGTATGGAAGAGAGGATCTAGATGTCCTTGGTCTTACCTTCAGGAAAGACCTCCTGTTGGTAAGCTCATAGAATACATATTATTTTTCGGTAGAGCATTGAAGTAATGTCACTTAAAAATATATTTATCTTTACTTTAAAATTACACAATCTCTTGTATACAATTTTCAAAACTGCAGTACAGGTGTTGGAAAATAGTTCTTATATCTTTAAATTTTGTTCATACATGCACTCAAGTTAAATATTTTTTAAGATATTAATTAATAGGTGTTAGATATATTGCTTTTCTCTAAACAGGACACTTGTCAAGTTTTTCCTCCAGAGGACCCAGAAAACAAAAAGCAGCTCACAAGGTTACAGGAGAGACTGCTAAAGAAACTTGGACAAAATGCTTATCCTTTTAAGTTTCAGGTAAGTTAGTGATCTCTACATCAACTTGATCATAAGAGATACATTTACTATCAAGTAACACTGTGGGTTTTCTACAAGGATAGTTCCCGAGTTCTGTGAGAGTCATAATCACAACACTTTCACAGTCTGTGGCAAATGAGTTGGTGGACCTCTACACTGTAGAGAATCACATGGAAATAATTCTCATTACATAACAATATGTGCCAATTTTGGCTGAATACAGTACAGTCAAAGCTCTCCGGGCAGGCACTCTCATAAATGGACAGCTCTTCTCACGGATGCCTTTTCAAAACCCCGTTTAAACTTGAGCTCTGTATTTACACATTCTCGTAAGCGGACATTTCCAGTTACAGACACTTTTTCTGCTTGCCAAGGGTTATCTGTATATGGGAGCTTCAACTGTCGTTGTTTTATTGATATGACACAAACTGAATATAGTTGTTAGTTGCTTGGCAGACTTCGACCCAAAAGCTAACATTGTTTTGAGTATAAAATATTTCTGCAGTTGCTTCCAGGGTCTCCTTCATCTGTCACACTCCAACCAGCTCCAGGGGACACTGGAAAGGTAATGTGCTGTCCAGAGAACTTGTAAGATACAATATGAAATAGTAATATAGCAAAAGGTTTGAACCCAAGAGGTTGAACACAATAGGTTGCTTGTAATTGTCCAGGTTAGAGTAGTCTTCATCATAATCTCATTGTGATCTGATGAAATACCATATGGCCATCATCTGACACTAACCTCTTCAGTTGACTCTGAATATGATGATCGGGTTGTCCAAATGCCAGTCACGAACGACAGTTCCCACCCAGATGATCAGAACCAATCTACTAATTAATATCAAATAATTTTATAATTTAATCAGTCTTATTTTGTGCACCTTTTGGGTCACGGTGGGCTTAAAGTGCACATAAGCCTTCAGAGGGTACATTTTTATACGAAATTAGGAAGTAATCTAAGCAACCTATGCCCAAAAGAAAGCCCTTTCGAAGCGTTCTTATATATTTTTTTCACCCGGTAAACATGCGAAAAAGCGCCATTTTGACTTCCGGTTTAGATTTTGTCCGCGTAAGATGATCGACCAAGGGCCTGGGCTGTGACGTCAGAGGAGGGCGTCCCGACTCGTCCGAACAGAGTTTTCACCGGTTTTACTCCGAAATGCCTTATAGATGTGTTGTTTTAGGCTGCTCCAGGAAGCCAGATCACAAGCAAGGATTCGCATTTTATATGATTCAGTTTCCGAATGACCAAAGAGGTGAAGCGAGGAAGCGAAAGAGAAAATGGTTCAGTTTGTCAAGGCCAAACGTGTGAAATGGGAGCTGACGATCAATCTCGGATCTGCATGGAATTGACAATAAACGAATACTGATAAAGGACAATCTCGGTATTGTAGTACAAAGCTGATAAGAAGGAGAAAGATTGACCAGGTAATCGTCGGGTATCACAATTTGTCGACTGGTAGTAAGTAATTATATTTAATCCAAAATATATTCAGATGTGGGAAGTTTGATACCTTTTTTATCGTAGGTATCGAATATCAAATGAGCAAACTATCGCGTTCGCCGGAGGTTTATGGTCGATGAGGTCACACTGCGACACACTGCAATTCATGTTTGAAACCGAGCGAAAGATGGGTTTTCGGCTAGATTTTTCTAGGGCTATAGATGGGTTTCGGCTAGATTTTCCTAGGGCTATAGTCGACCGTGTGCCGGATTTGCGGCACCTATTTACTCAAACAACTTGGTTTCCACATCGCTGAAGTTAGACGGCGGCTGCAGAAGTGGGAAATTTTTGGCAAACTGCAAAAGGAGTCGTGCTGACTGCTGACAGTTGGTCTGAAGTTGTACGCCCGCCTGTTGATCCCACCGCGGCGAAAGCAAAAATCCTCCAAACGGTGAAAGAGGGCGCCATAAACCGCAATTAAAGTGTAATACTTTATTGTCTACCCGTACAGGGAAGTTTAGAATGACTGTTTTTGTACATTCCAGGAGTTTTCAGAAGAGCCGCGCTCTCTCGAAGTCAAATATAATTGACCGTGACGAATTACGCAACTGCTCTCAGTCGAAATCCCGAGCGAGAGTTATCGCGAGACATCCGCGGAATCTCAATGCTTGTGAATTACGATGCTGCCGTAACACATTAACATTGCAATTCCCACACGAACACCTAAAATATGAGTAAAACACAGAGAAGCAATTACAGATGTACCACGTAAACAAATCCAAAACTCGGACATATTTTACGCTTACCAACTACTGGCTCCAAAATTTTCTTCCGAGCGATCTTGCAGTGTTATGGCTCTTCTTCTTTTCCCTCCCTTTCCTTTCTGTTACGCTTCATGCCATTCTTGGTCAGCAGGTAGCTCTTGTCAGCGCACTGGTTGGACTTCATAGTGGATATCGTACAGTATACACGCGGAATCAATGTAATATAATTCACATATCAGATATAACGCTTTTTTCATCGCTTCCAGAGCTCGCCATTGCCGTACGAGTCCAAAAACACGGGAAAACAGCGAGAAAAACGTGGACAAACCTGATAAATAAGAGCTATGAAGAGGTGCCGAGCCGAAACGTGCCACTCCTCTGACGTCACAGGTCCCAGTCTCCTACTTTGCGCGGCCTGGATTTCAAACGCGTGAAAAAATATAAGAACTCTTCCGAACGGCTTTCTTTTGGGCATAAGTTGCTTAGATTACTTCCTAATTTCGTATAAAAATGTATCCTCTGAAGGCTTATGTGCACTTTAAGACATTGGTTTTTTGTTGCATGATAGCCATGTGGGGTGGATTATGAGCTCAAGACATACGTCGCTGAAGTAAAACATGGAAAACCACATAAGAGGTGAGAACTGTTTTTCTAATAGTTTGTAGCTGCGACATTTGTTTTGAAGGTGATCATTACATACCAGTTTCTGCACATGATTGAATGGCAGTTCTTTCTTTTTATTGGTATTTAACAGTGACACAGTGAGACTTGCAATTCGAAAAATTACATATGCCCCTGAAAAGCCACAGCCTCAGGTGAGTCTTTACACTAAGCTATTGTAGCCAGGGATATATATGAGTCTGGATGGCTGAATGTGGTTGGGCTGTGGTCTGGGTGTAATCTCTGAAGGCAGCTGAAACAAAAATTGCTGTTCTTTGAAGTTTAACTACAAGAAACTTTGTGAATGTGGCAAAGAACACTACAAGAAGGTCATGCTTTATGTTGTTTGCCAGCATAGATATGAAGTTTGTCTGTGTCCTTGCTTGCTACTTGACTGCTAGTTAATTGACAGCTTATGGGTTATATAGTTTAAATAATAATAATAATAATAATAATAATAATAATAATAATAATAATAATAATAATAATATTTCCCTTCATCTACATGGTAATTTCAGCAACAAAAAATATGACTGTTGTGTGGAAAACGTGGCTTCACTGGCTGTGGTAACACTACTGTCCATGTTCTACTCGACGTGTGTGCACACTCTGTGATATCAGTATTATTTGTCTGTCTGACACTGTCTTGTTTCTTTTCAAACAGCCTTCTCAGGAATGCACTAAAGAATTTATGATGAGTCCATATCCTGTGCACCTCGAAGCCAGTTTAGACAGAGGGGTACGTACTGTATCGTAGCAGCTCTGATTTCCAGCATTACCATACTGGCAGCCAGCTTATACGTTGCTTTTCACCGCCAGTTACTTAGCTTGAATTAAACAGCAATAACGCATTTGCTTTAATACACTTTTCTGCACAGACTTTGGGTAAAAGGGTTAACACATTTATTATCCTTATTATTTTTTTTTTTGCTCAGATGTACTATCACGGTCAACCAATTGTTGTTAACGTCCACCTCTCAAATCGCTCTTCAAAAACTTGCAAGAAAATTAAAATTACAGGTGAGTGTGATTGACTGAGACATCCAAGGAAATACTTCTGTTGGCAGCGTTCGTCCCATAACCACTAACTTGATGTAAAATTTCAAATTGTGTGCAAGTACACAACTTACATGTTTATATAGAAGTTTATTGTATTGAAGTGAAATAACTTATATTTGGCTAACGATACTTACTGTAGTTTAGAGGTTTACAAGCGTTACACGAATTACGAAAACTGCACTTGAATTTGCTGTCGTTTCTGACACCGCGGAAATACGTTCTCGTTGTCACTTTTGTCACCGCTACTATGTAACTCGGTCTAACTTGAGGTGAAATTAACCACGTGTGAAAACTTATGTTATAGAAAATGACATTGAACTAATATGTAGTTTGAGTATTGAGTAATAGTATTTAGTTTCTTGGCTAAGTCTTGAGGTGTTATCAGCGTTACACTGAATTACGTGATCTGCACTTGAATCCACAGTTCGTCAGTTTGCGGACATTTGTCTGTTTTCAACAGCCCAGTACAAGTGTCCTGTCGCTACTGTGGAATCGGAGTAAGTGCTTGTGAGAATTAATAGTTCAATCAGATTTCATATAAGGAAGGTTGTGAAATGCGTGCCAACTTCTCTTTACTGTCAGTGTGAGATACCTCTGGTTAGAGGATAATTCAAATACATGTATAATGTACGTTAGGACTTTTTAACGTAAGGTCTATGTGAATATGCTGAACAACTAAAGAGTAGGGCAAAACGAGTACACACTGGGTCCTTCAATGTTTCCAGGGTGGCAAAACGTGCGGCAACATTATTCGTTGCGCTGAGCGTGGACACAAAAATGTCTGCAACAAAAGTTTCGCGCGTGACAAAACGGGGCAACATTTGGGGAACACGCACGCTAGCAATGCTGCCGCCACAGCTATGTGTCCTCGTTTTGCCAGGCCTTAACTTAAAATTGTTGGTTGACGATTAGAGCATCAACTCTACAATGTGACAAATAGTCTATTTTTTTACCCAGGTCACGTTCTTTTGGGACTATTCCGGAATGAGAATCAGTGCACGGAATATACGGAAATCGTGTTCTTTTGATGTTTATTCAGATTCCGGAATGAATGGAATAGTATGCTGTCTTTTCTGCTTCCGATAGCAGAATAGCGGTTTGTTCGGAACAGATCGTGTTCTTTTGGTAATCTGCGCCTCTATTCTGGCGGGAAAGTTGCGCGCCGAACGGGTCCCGTACCCAGGCTTCCTCAGTCTCGGCACGTCTAGTTCCGTTATGTCAACTATTTTGTTTTTAGAATAGTGAAAATTATGCTCTTTTAAAGAATTGATATTCTGTGTATTCTGCTATTCTTATACCGTAATATGAATAGACGAAATAGTCCAAAAGAACGCGCCCTTACTGTCTGCCGAGGCAGACCAAAGTATCATTTCTCTCTATGCGGAGCTGTGTAAAATGGGACTCAGATTTCACAGGCCGATTGTGTGAGTCGCTGTTCTAAACTCTGGTGTTTCGGATTTTCCTAGGGAGGGTTTCCCAGTACAGAGCGGGACACTTACCAAAGTCTACGAAATAACTCCACTGTTAGATGACAACAGGGTAAGTGAAAAAAACTGACTTTACTTCCTTTCGTTCTCGTCTTTGAGTTTTTTTTTTTTATTTTAATTTTTTTTAATTTTTTAATTTGAGTTATTGCTCAACGAATGCCTGTATGTTGAATATTAACAGGACAAGAGAGGTCTTGCTCTGGATGGCAAACTGAAACATGAAGACACTTGCTTAGCGTCGTCAACAATGTACGTTTTTAGTTTAATTGCTATTTTTTTCTTACCATTTCTTCTAAGAACTCGCACTAGTGGCTTATCAAGGGAGCTCGCGTAAATATAAGATACATACACTGTGTTCAGGAGTAATACAGCACGAAAATATATCACTCAGTCTAACGTATACGCACGCTGGCTTATCTACAAGTGCGTATTCTGAATGTGACTTTTCTTTTTCTCGTGCTGTAGTTTTGATGAATCCCTTCCCAAGGAGAACAGAGAGAATCTAGGAATCATTGTTCAGTACAAAGTTAAAGTGCGAGTTACCGTGGCTTTTGGAAGGTACGTTCTGATACCTAAACAATTCCTTCGAAAGGAATCGCTTGACGGGTCTACGTCACGTCATAATATTTCAGGCGCTTTCACACTTCGGTCACGTCACGACGCGTCACGCTACACTACACTACGGACTTCTACTTACGCATTGCATTATACGATTACTGTGCCATGTTTTTACACGTCCTTTGTGGTCTTACTTTCCACCCCACCCCTCCCGTGTGCGTTATGATATCGACTTTTCTTTTCATTTTAGTGACGTCATGGTGGAACTCCCGTTCATGCTCACTCACCCCAAGCCCATTGAAGAACCTACTCCTCCTCCCACACCCGTCAAACCACCCCCAGCAGAGGAAGTCCAACAAGCCGGTAGGTGTCTGGCACTTGTCTACTGTCTCCGTCACTGTCTCTGCCCATCCGTGTTCTTGCGAATTCGCCTCATAAAGTATCCACGACAAATCACAAGATGACAATCAGACAATTTCTCGCATTGAGTTCTTCGGTTACATGCACAATGCCAGTCACTAAATATCTCGTACAAAAGTTTAGTCCCTGTCAAAACTGTCTGTCGGTTATCTCTTATTATAAAATAACTATGATACTACGCGCGCCCTGATTGGCTAAATAACCGCGTTAGATGAGAGTATATTACACGCTGACGCGATAGGCGATGTTTTTTACTTGGCTAATTATTTGATAAAAGAAATATATAACGTGTTCCCGTGTAATATAGCCTCATCTAAACACTTGGGAAGTTGGGAGAACACTCGAGTAGCGCCGGAAACCACTCGGCAGCCTCGTGGTTTCCTTACGCTACTCTCGTGTTCTCCCAACTTCCCGCGTGTTTAGATGAGGCTATATTACACGGTGACGCGTTATATATTTCTTAATTAATCTGCTCGCTGGCATTGTGCTCTTATCTTACGAATCACTCAGCGCCTTGACTCACTACTCTCACACACGATATACATCTACGTAATTTCCGACGTGTCTCTTGTTTGTCTGTGTACATCTGTCTTTTTTTCCTGTCTATCTGTCTGTCTTGGTCCCTGTCTTGTGTTTTTTCTGTGCTGGCTATGGTCAGGGTTCAGTATAAGATATTTTTTGAGAATCTGGTGACTTGTGTGCCCTTGAATGAGCTTTGGATTTCATTCTCTTACTCTTGTTTTCTCCGCTTGCGTTTGTTTGTTCTTGGCAGTTCCTAGTCAAAGTCAAGCGCCGCCCGTGGATCTTAACTTGATCGACTTTGACACAGAGTGAGTGTTCACTTCATGTTGCACTTGAACAAACAGACTCTTGGGAGGGGGTGGGGGAGTAGGGGGTAGGGGTGTAATATGATACCGCACGTATTAGCCTGCATGTATAGTCAAATTTCGTGAACTTGTCTTAAACACGAGATACAATCACTGTGTAGTTTAGTACCAGACATAACACCAGATCGAGTTTCATGACCTCTTAGCTATGCAGTAAATTTCGGCATCTTGAGGCTATGGCGATTCTGTGGTCATTGTGGAGAGGTTATTTTGGGAGTTGGAGTTGCTAGTCGTTGCCGTTGTTTTAACAGAGGTTGTCTTAAAAGAGGTGGCCGTTGCAGGGAGGTTGCGATAATCTGACTGTTGTGGATAGGTGGCTTTAGTGGAGTTTCGACTGTATTAATTCTACTTGAATATACAGTTTTGGAAAATCTGTGTTAGGTACCAGGCTCTGTCTCCCGAGATCGATTTTTTGTCCTCTCGCCACAGATGTATATACTCGGGTAAAAGCTGATCGAATGATGAATTCTCGCTTCATCACTCGCACAATTTTATTATAAATGGCTGGGAGAATTACTGTAATTATCTTTTATTACACGACTTCACATTTTCGAGTGCAAATACGGGCCAAAACGAGTGCAAATATGGGAGCGTATGGCACTCGTCAGGAACCAGATCAACTGATTTATTAGCTTACGTGATCAATTTTCGCAAGGAAAGTTTACAAACGCGTCATTTTTTGTTCCATTTTGCGCGCGGCGAGAATGTTTGCCCTGCTTCGTTTGTCGTGTAATAAACAATTTATTACACGAAAAGTCGTGCAATACGGCGGAGTATTTTTACTCGTCAGTTTTATTTTTTCTCGCCTGAAGCAGGCTCGAAAAAATAAAACCGACTCGTAAAAATACTCCGCCGTATTGCACTCCTTCACGTGTAATAACCTCTTTTTCTTTCCAATAGTGGACCGCCTCGCCAGAAGGATGATGACGATCTTATCTTCGAAGACTTCGCACGTTTGAGGTTGAAGGGAAGCGAACACTTGGATAGTGCCGATGCGTAAGACTGCACCTCAACCAATCGCTTGACCGAAACTACCGAGACAAGAGGGCTGTTGATGACACCACGGAAATACGTTTTTCGGCCGTGCGGTCACCCTATTTTTGGGTCAGCGGTCATTGCACAAAACTGTGGACTCAAGTACCAATTTTTTTTATTTCAGTAGAACTCTCGTAACCTCAAAACACTCAATAGTAGGACTCGACACTCAACTGCAAGTTAGTAAGATGCATTTTCTACAACATACGTCGTGCACAAGAAAAATGAGGCTTGCACACGATGTGAAATTTTACCTCAAATTATGAGAAGTTAGATAACCATGGTGACAAACGCTAACCAACGGAAGTGACGTCAAGAACGTATTTCCGCGGTGTCGCTGTTGGCATACAGCTATAAAATGGAAAAAAAAAATTATACATGTACCAAGGGAATGGAGCCGTTCCTTGGGGTTTGAGGGAGGAGGGGAGGGTAGGGAGCCGGGGCATGTTTCATTGTTTGTCAGAAGCTCTTCGTATATTCTAGAGTAGCTTCTCAAACTTCCACACAAAGGAGCCGTGATTAAAATACACGTTGCTCTCTTCAGGCCCACATACCGTAATATATCGAAAATCTGTAACAACTGGAGAAAAACAAACCCGTTGAGTTTCCATCTTAATAGATGGGGGTGGGGTGGGGGAAAGGGGAGCTTTAGGATATGAAAAGTTAAACACTTAAACACTAGCAGTATTACAACTAACATTAAGGCATTTTATTTTGTCAACATATAGACTTATCGTAAGTTTTTAAAGTGAATAAACATTCACAAGAACTACATAGTAATTTAACTAAATTTTAGATGGATGGCTTTATTCTAAGCACAGTCATTACTTGCTTTCATGTTTTCACTTAGTTTTCTTTTCGTTTCTCTTAGTCGATCTCTCTTGCAACCACAGCCGAAAGAGAGTAGTTAGGGAAAAGTAAGATTGGCTGATAATTTAGTTTAGTTTAAAATAGTTTATTATCAGAACTTTACCCAGTACAGGACCGCTGTATGTCTTCCCCGAATTCAAGGGCTCTTACCATGTATTCCTCACAATAATTACAATTTTATCTTTGTTTTGTGTTCGGTTTTGCCCTTTGAAATTTTATCATGTGATCTGAAGTTCCCGGATGAAAAGTTGTTTTTGTTTTTTCAAATCGCATGGGATATAGGACATAATACGTAATCTCTATGTAGGATGTTTTCTTGAAATGATCAAGCATGGCTTTTCGTTGTGTACATAAAAGACTCATTTTCTGGCATGAAGTGGTCGCATTTATTGGGCTAATATGAAAGTTTGAGAAATGTCATCATGTGACAAGTCTACGGTATGTTCCTTACTCGGTCTGTCAATAAAGACTTGGAACAAACGAGTCACTGTTTGCTCTCTCCCACTGTCCATAAAAGTTCCATTTTGCTCGTTTCACAGCGAATCTAACAAAGAAACGAGAAAAATGGGCTCGAGGCCTTGTTTTGAGAACGAGGCAAATTGAGCGTGTTGTCTCGTCTTTCTTTGATCTGTATACATACATGTTCTGGATGCAATCAAGGTCAGCCTTATGAGATAACGAATGTCTTGCCCAAACCACGCAAATGCGGATGAAGTAACCCTATCTTTCTGAAACGGAACAACAGATCTTTGATTTTTCTTGCTTCAAAACGGTTTGCATGAAAACGAACCAGTGTGAATCAAAACAATCATACCGAGAGACCAGATGGCGGCATACAGTAAATGCTGTTCACATTTCCGTGTAGTTAAACGAAAAACTTGACATTTAGAAATTTTCAAGTGCAAGCTTATGCAAACTGCACTCGCCCACGAATATGTTGTAGATCGCTATACTCGCAAACTTCGAAAAAGCCGTCGTGTGAGGTTCAAAAATTTATGATTATCCGTCCAGCGCGAAATCCTCGGAACTAACAGAAAGTAATATTTTTGTTAAAGCTTCTTATACGCGTACAAGGACGTTCGTGCTACTGTGGCGGATCCAGGGGAGTTTGCCTTTTTTTATTCGCTCGCGGGTCGTACTTATGTGGTCGTCAGGACGTGGACATTACATTTCTCCTGTCACCGTCTCAAATGAACTGTTGCGCATGCGCCCCGAGCACCAACCCGAGCACCAATGTTGCTATAACAGTGCATTCTGACGACTTAAAACAATTAACTTGGGTGAAAAAGGCGGATATTTAATAACTTTGGTGTAGGGAAGCGATTATAAGAATAGGACGGTGTAAATGGTTTGTAAAGCAATGAAGGACGATACAAAGGTACATCCCATATGGATGAAGGCCGCCTGTCTGAAACTATATATACCTGATTCGATGCATATAATAAATAAGTCGGTCTAGCATTTAAGCGCTCTTCGGATTTAGGGATAATTCACCATGGCTTGGGGGCCGAATTATCTCTCCCCGTTCGTTAAGCGTGGACGGGTGTTAGGCAAGGGTTGCCCCTCGAACTGGCTTGGGATCCGGACAACTCTCCCCAACGGCGCGATATATATATTTTTTCTTTTTTGCTGCTAGCTTGTTGATTATTTATTTGTTGCTACCCATTGCTACTGATCAAGCGCGCATTGCTTTCTAATTTACAAACCAAAGGCTTTGCGCTGGAACTCGTATCGCGAAGATAACTAAAAATGGCTTTGTATGGCCCGCTAAGTTTCTTTGTCAAACAAGAACGAGAAAACCACAGGCGTTCCCAACACGAGCTAAAGTCAATCACGCGCGACACGCATTAGACTGTGCCCAACATGGTCTCGAACCTGAGATTAGAGATTATTCACAATTGTGAATCATGTCAAAATTATCATATATCGACAATCTTATGTCATGCGCGTGGCACTGGGACTGGGATCGTTTGCATCTTTCAATAATGGCGGATAAGGAGGGCAGACACATTAACCCTTTTACTTTTCAAACGTCTTGTCACAGGGAGGCCACACAAAACTCACTGTGAGTACAGGCCAAAAGAAGCCCCAAGGAAAGATCATGGGCAAGACTTTGAAGATTTTTCCAGTACTGTTTCAGGTGCAATGTTTTTATGTGATCTTTTTTCTGTGTAACTGATATTTTATACTGAGTGTTGTGAATTACATTATGCTTGTGTGTAGGTGGATGTACAATAGGGTATACATGCACATAAATACATGTGTGCGAAGCAGTTAGTTTGTGTGTTTCTATATTCCCTATTCACAGCAAAAAAGTCACTGTATATATTTGTCATAGTGCTTTTGATGTGCCTATTTATGTGTGTATTATATACTTATATTTGCATATTTAATATTTTTTCTTCAGTTGATATGACTCATGGTAATGGCGACAAAGCCACCTCGATGAGCACAGTTTCAGCTGCAAGTATGTCTGTGTGAGATGATGCTCTATATTTTAGTGGAGGGATATTTAAATAGTGGCAGTGATGGCAATAAATACCCTTACTTTATCATTACCTGAAATCCCATATGGTCCAGTGGTTAGGATGCGACGCTATCTTCAGCGTCGAGGCCCAGGTTCAAGTCCTGGTGTGGAATTTTTCGTCCTATTCTAACTTCTTCTTCCTCTTCTTCATCTTCTAACAGAGTCAGGAGTTTGCAAAGGAGCAATACTAAAAAATTATTAATAATTATATTAATATGCAATAAATAAATCACAATAAATTAATATATTGTATGGCCCAGAGTAGCCAGAGAGTAGCTTGCACGTTCCACTTCATAAGCAATGAAAGAGTCATTTAATATTTTTGAATTTTATTTTGCATTGTTAATGCTCACGCTCTGTCAATTAGGGCACTGAAGAAGCTGGCAGGGCTACTCCAAGTATGTTTATTAGTATTACAATCATTACTGCAAGTATCATCAGGAATAATAGGGATAAATTTGTTACAGAAAAACAGTTGCCCCCTTTCTGACTTACTTAAAAAATCAGCAGATGTACTCCTCAAAGAGTGGCAGACTAGGAAGGCTCCACTCCATCAAAGATGGAATGCACAAGCAGTTTAAACAAAAGCTAGGCAGACTGTCGCGAAGACCTTTTAATACCATAATGTCCACCCATGCAGTTGCTGACAGCACTTATGACATGTGTAATAGCAACAATGCTCCCATTTGTATATCGCCATAGCCACAAGTATTGTGGCCCTTGTGATCAAACTGTTCGTGAGTTTTTACCATTTCTTGAGTGCAATATAGCTGCTGAATGCTTTTTAGACCTGTTCAACCAGCATTCAACGGATGTTGAAAAGTTTGCAGGCTTGTGATTACAATACCGCGCCATACATGTTCACCTTATTCACCAGTTTTCTAACAGTTCACCCTCACAGTTATTTTAAAACATGTGTTAGACTGTGTGGATGTTTGCATGTTGTTGCTATTTTATGACAGAATTTCAGAGTCCTCTAAGCAATGCATGAAGCTGCACTGAAAAATTTGCTAAGAGAAACTAGAATTGAAGTTCTGGTGCCCAGATACAATACGATCACCGACATATCGCAGGACAGCGTAGAGATTCTTGAGGGTGCCTTTCCTTGGCATTATTATCAAGTGGCAGTTTACATTATATTGCTTTAATTATCTATACGAGGTAATATTTATTTTGTACTGTAAGGACTTTTTTCTTTCCGTTCATTAAAGGTGTTCCTGTTCGTGGTATACTGATTAATCCTCGAGAAGATTGGCACGATCAAGCGGTGCATCAACTAGCAAAAAGTTGATAAACAATGAAATGTCAGGCTTCTTGGTTTTGTGTAGGGAGACTTAATACGGGCTTAAAAGCGAAGATACATCTCATAAACGAGGAGCAGACCGCAATCGGCACAATTGTGGGTTTGATAAAACAATGAAACTTGTTCTGTTACTTTGTCCAAATACTAAATGAAAGTTTACGCGAATTGTTTCTTTCTTTCTATTTTTGGCCAGATATTGTTGCGGCAACTAATGGTTCACACGAAACACGCAGGGTGACACTACTTAAACGTCAAGCCCTCGGAAATCTTGAACCTAATAACTTCAATACAGTTAAATGCTTAATATGCTCATGAAGAACTCGAAGGTGTGATCGCTCTTGCTGTCCTTGGAGCAAGTTCTTGAAGAATTTTGCATGTAAAAAGGTCACGCCTAGCTTGACGATATTACCCCAACACCCCCTAGTCACGTATATATATATTTCGGTTGGTCAACCTACTATTTGCAAGAAGTAGTCAAAATAATGTTTTCTTCCCTTGGTGATATCAATAGGTTTAAAGCAATAAAATTTGCAAAAGGCACAGTGTTCTGACTGATTTTATGTTTATTATGATAACGCACATACACGAACGACCGTAAACTGTTTTCGAGAGGGACGGAGAGTAGGAAACCCCTAACATTACATCCAAAAGCATTAAAATCTGCATCACAAGAAATCTCAATAGAGTTTAGCCCCCCAGCCCCCGTCGGCTTGATGTGATCGGTTATGTCCTCTACCGTTGCGCTTGGAAAAGCTTTGATGATTACTCGATCACAGATAGACAAACAGACAGACAGCAAGACAGACAGACAGAAAGACTAACCCCCACCTTTCAAGCAAAATCTGCTCGAATAACGTCAATAATGCTTTGCAATTTGTGCTAGGTATGTATTAACATGTACAAGTAGGAGGCGAGCAGCCCAGGAACAGCGTCTAGCATTTTCTGTTAAGGAGTGGTGCACGGCACACTTTCAACAATTTGTAATAAATCTATATCAAATGGACCTCCCACTAGCAAAATCTGGGGCTGAATGAATTAGCTCTTTATGCTTCCATCAACATCACAGTCCCTCTGAAAATAAAGGCAAAAGTATCAAGACAAATTATCTATACCCTATTTCAGACCCAACTACAAAAATGTATACCCTATTTCAGAACTATTTCAGATATTTTTTTCATGTCCGTAACAACCGATTTCTGTTAAAATCATACCATATCCCAGGCCAAAAAGACAAAATCGATACCCTATTTCAGACCAAAAAGGCAAAATCTATTCCCAATTCAGACTAAAACTGCTTGAAAATGATACCCCTTGGGGCAGCACATACATATATGGCTTATATATATACATATGGAAGTACCCCCCTTTTTTTTCTGGGTGCATCCCATAGTATTCTTAAAGTGCTTCCAAAGCTCTCTTGGGCTTTAACTGTTCTCAATAGACTCTTAAAAATGAAGACTTTACTTTTTTGATGGATCTTGTTGCCAACTGGCCGGAACTGTCTGTTTTTTCCTTTGTACAGTTTACTCTTTTGTTTCAGTTCTTTGTATTCTACCATATGTTACTTCTTTTTGGGATACTTAAGGCAATAGCTTTTTTATCAGTCTTCAGTCAGTCAATAAATCAATCAATCAATCAACCTATTTGTGTATCTGTGAAGTGAACCCAACAAATCTTCAGCAACCGGACATCTCACGAGACTAGAGTCGAGTCATCAACATTTTTGGTCCTTCGAGCCGGATGGCAGAATTTGGAAATGATTGACTCTAATCAAGAGTTGGAAGGTTCACCGAGACCGAGAGAAGATTAAAACATCAAAGCAAATGAGTATGCAACAAGCACAAAGCAAGATGTTGTCGGCGGCACAAGTAAAAAAAAGCCCACAGCGAAAGGCATGGCTTTTCAAGCCCACATTAAATGGCAAAACGGTCAATCTGCCCAAAGATAAATATCGCGTCAAATGAAGAAAATAGAACTGCTCACTGAAGACTATGACAACGTGCACATAGTTCAGAGTGACTTAAGACTTTGCATGAAGTTCTTGAAGACCTGCAGAAAACACATGTCTTATGTGGTACTCTGACCACAAAGGAAGAAACTCATTGCAAGGGACTAATACCAAGAGCACAAGATAATGGGTGATTTCATTGACAAAATCGGAAATTAGACTATCTTGGCAAAGCGCCAAATAGAGGAACAGCTCAATAACGGTTCAATTATCTCCAAACTGTCTAACCGTTCCAAGGCTTCTTTAAGAGCTTCATCTGTCTCTACGAGAGCCAGAGAAAGAGCCAAAGCAGCAGAATTAGTTGCCAGAGCCACTATGCTAGAGAAAAAACAAGCTCTTCATAATGAAACTGTAAGGCTTGAACTGCAAGAAGGGGTTGGAGTGGCTCAAGCTCGTGAGCGCGCATACGCTCAAGTGGAACAAGAACTGAACTTTAACGACGGGATGAATGAATATCTCAATGAACACAAAGTTACAGTCGCAGCAACCCGCTTCTGCTTTATCAAAGGCTTTATCTGTCTCTCAACCTATTGAGCTACGGCCCCCAGTGACGAGCGTGATTACAACCAGATTTTCACTGAAAGCAGACAAATTCCCTGTAACCGAACTTTTGAAGAACTGTACCCGGAAGGACAACCAAAGAAACTGATAAAGGGGTGTCTATTCATGGACCCCAAGAAGGGTTACCTGGAAGCAAAACAGCTGCTGGAAGAACAGTACGGTGACACATAGAGGATCTCCAATGCTTACCTCAAGAAAGTAAGTGAATGGCCGACCATCAAACTGGGAGATGTTGCCCTTTATTGGTATTCAAGTTTCCTGACCCAATGCCTTAGCCATGATGTCACTCTCTTTCTTTACGATCTTGGACCACCCGCAAAAATCATCAAAACATGGTGAAGAAGCTCCCAATGCAGCTGCAGGATCGTTGGTGCAGTGAAACCAACAAAATGAGACTCTACCAAGATACCATTCCCAAATTCAGTGATTTTGCCAAGCTCGTGAAGACAGAAGCGGCAACTGCTACTGATTCAGTATTCTCCCACAATACCCTGGGCTCACTTCCCAATGTAGAGAGAGCCACTGCCACAAGCAAAGGGCTCCCAACGTACGCTCCCCCAGTTACGTCACAATTTATGCAACCAGTCATTACCACAACAGGTGATGAGAATGAGACTGCAACTCCTTTCTTCCAGTGTAACAACGTACACAGAGAAAATGAACATGCATCGAGGAAGCACCGTCATTGAGCAAAATCAGCCTTTTTTGAGCAAATGCAGGCTATGATCTTTGGAGCCAAATCAAGCCCATGCAGTGCAAGTTCCTGTTTGAAACAAACAGTTCTCGACCACTCTCAAGAGTATGACAAAGTAACGATCCAAACAGTTTTGAGAGACCATTACATGGACAATCTACTCAGGTCTCTCCCATCAGACCAGGAAGCAATCAGCCTTGCATTACATATGACTGACCTCCGACAAGGAGTGGCTTTCGCCTCACTGAGTTCATGAGCAACAGCCGAGAGGTCCTGGCCAAGCTACCAGTTGCAGATTACGCCCACCAGTCACTGGATTTAGAACTGGACAGCCTTCCTGTCGAGCGGGCACTAGGTGTGCTTTTGAACACGGAACGGGATACTCTGGATATCAAGATTGTGCCAAAGCTTTTCGCATCAACCATGTGAGGTATCCTGAAACAGACCTCTTTTATCTTTGACCCATTTTGGCCTAGTGGCACTGTTTGTGTCAAGGGCCAGATTGATCATACAGGAACTGTGGAGGCGAGAGCACACAATGGATCAGCCAATAACGGGCCCAGTATCTGACACTTGGGAAACTTGCAAGACGGAATGGACATGGCAAAGCTATCAATCCCCAGATGCTACAACAAGAGTGAAGGTCGCATGATACAGCGCCAACGTCATGTGTTTGCTGATGCGTCTGAAACTACCTTTAGCGCTGTAGCTTACCTAAGAATCCAGTCTGAAGACGGCATTCACCACTGCTCCTTTGTGCTTGGAAAGGTGAAGTACTGAGATTAGAGCTGCAAGCCGCGGTCCTGACAGTACGGATTTGCCAAACCACCCAGAGAGAGCTAGATATTTAGGCTGAGCAGATCACCTACTGGACAGATTTAACTACCATGCTCCAGTATACCAAGAGTGAGAAAGCCAGATTTCACACTTTTGTAGTCAACGGGGTTGCTGAATTGAGAGAAGGCTCGGATCCAAACAAGTGGAGGCATGCTCCTGGCTACCTAAACGCTTCTGACGACTGTTCCAGGGGCTTATCTGCACAAGACCTAACACAAGAAAGCCCATGGATCCAAGGACCGAGTTTCCTCTGGCAAGACGAAAGTCACTGGCCAGAACAAAAAATCTGCCGACCTCCTGATTACTATGACCCTGAAGTTGAAGTCGAGATGTGGTCTGCTTTCTCTTCCAAAGTGGACAACACCTTAATGGATCCAGAGAAAACCTCCTCATGAATTAGCCTACGTAGAGTGACCGCATGGATCAAGAGATTCACTGCTAAATGCCAGAGAAAGCTGAAAAAGCAAGTGTCTAATCTCCCTGCAGATATGAGGTGTCCTTCAAGGAGTTAGCCTCTGTTTTATTACTCATTTCTAAACCAGTAGGGCATGGCACCAGCGACACTCAGAAACGTCTTGGTGAAGTACTCAATATTGTCAAGAACATTCCATCATACATAGCTTCAGAGTATATATACATGAAAACTCCCTGCATTCCAGTTGGTATTCCAGGAATTCACTCTCCGCATCTAATGTTGTGTCACCTAGCCAAGTCTCTGTGAAGATCAATACATCCAGTTGGAGTAGTAGCATTGGAGCTTGCACAGATTGGATTAGTTCTTGGAATGCGTGCATATAAATGCCCAGTGGTAACTGCTAGGCCAAGTTTGCTGACGCAACCTTCAACAAGTTGCTGCTGTGCACTGAAGCAGCTCCTCTTGTACAGTTTTGCAACAGGGTTTTGTTGCAATTCTTACTACGACCCATGTCAACAAAAACAAAGACACATTCTTACCTTAGTCCAAGAGGTGTAAAGTGATAGTCACACCAGGACAACAAGGAGACAGCAGCAGGGTGAGAGGCAGTAACACGCCAGGGCGACAACCTAACACGCCAGGGCGACAACCAAACATGCCAGGGCGACAACCAAACATGCCAGGGCGACAACCAAACACGCCAGGGCGACAACCAAACACGCCAGGGCGACAACCTAACACGCCAGGGCGACAACCTAACACGCCAGGGCGACAACCATACACGCCAGGGCGACAACCTAACACGCCAGGGCGACAACCAAACACGCCAGGGCGACAACCAAACACGCCAGGGCGACAACCAAACACGCCAGGGCGACAACCTAACACGCCAGGGCGACAACCAAACACGCCAGGGCGACAACCTAACACGCCAGGGCGACAACCTAACACGCCAGGGCGACAACCAAACACGCCAGGGCGACAACCAAACACGCCAGGGCGACAACCAAACACGCCAGGGCGACAACCTAACAAGCCAGGGCGACAACCTAACAAGCCAGGGCGACAACCTAACAAGCCAGGGCGACAACCTAACACGCCAGGGTGACAACCTAACACGCCAGGGTGACAACCTAACTGCCAACTGGACAACCTGATACGCCCAGTGTGTATACATTACAAAGTCAAGGAAGCATCCTACACGGCATCGAAACGCAAAACGCAAAGGCGACAATCAGACACGCCAGGGCGACAACCCCCTGCAGCTACCCAACACGCCTTACGACGGCAGGCAGGCACGAAATGGGGGAAGTAGGCAGCAAGGCGAGAGGCGGTCGCAGCAATGCGCCGAGTATCGAGACGGTAGGCCTGCCACATAATGACAGAACGTATACCACAGCAAGACGTGCCATTCCTGCCCGCAGCAAGACAGCATAAAGGTTTCGAGAAGACAGCAGGTTATCACTGCAAGACGGCAGGCGGCCACTGCAAGACGGCAGGTGGTCGCAGCAAGACGGCAGGCGGTCGCAGCAAGACAGGAGGCGGTCGCAGCAAGACTCCAAGCGGTCGCAGCAAGACGGCAAGTGGTTGCAGCAAGACGGCAGGCGGTCGCAGCAAGACGGATGGCGGTCGCAGCAAGACGGCAGGCGGTCGCAGCAAGACGGAAGGCGGTCGCAGCAAGACGGCAGGCGGTCGCAGCAAGACGGCAGGCGGTCGCAGCAAGACGGCAGGCGGTCGCAGCAAGACGGAAGGCGGTCGCAGCAAGACGGCAGGCGGTCGCAGCAAGACGGCAGGCGGTCGCAGCAAGACGGAAGGCGGTCGCAGCAAGACGGAAGGCGGTCGCAGCAAGACGGAAGGCGGTCGCAGCAAGACGGAAGGCGGTCGCAGCAAGACGGCAGGCGGTCGCAGCAAGACGGAAGGCGATCGCAGCAAGACGGCAGGCGGTCGCAGCAAGATGGAAGGTGGTTACAGGAAGGCTCCACAATCTTCTTGACTGCTTCTTGCTTGTTCCTGACGAAAGGAGAAACACCCTATTTTATGACAGTGGTCGTGCTAAGAATGCCAATGACATCCCAGTTGCAGAATGGCCTGTACAAGAACTTGAGGAAGAGCTGCCTCAGTGCACATCAGAAACCTGTTGAAAGTCCTGTCTGGCAACTTGGCCTACAGTAATTGTAGCCAAGTTTCTTTTCCTGTAAGCATTGGACACAGCTCAACCAATTCACCAAGGAGCAGACTTGGTGTCTGACCTCTAGCACATCTTTGAAATGCACACGATGCTCGCCAAAGCAACCATCCCCACGGCAAGACAACCACCCTTTCACTGATGATGCAAGAAACACACCAGTTCGAGACTCGATCCTCTTCCTGACCACCATCATCCTACTTGAGACTACATCTTGGATTAGTAAGCCAACTACAAAACCTATCAGATTAGAGAGGCCTTTTCTTCATCTTGGAGCATGCCCTAGCTTGCATATTTGAGTCCTGTAACACATGTGCTTTCCTCCAGAACTTCCCAACTGCCTTCAACAATCATCCAAGGACCCAGCCGACATCATAGGCATTTATTTTGTTGCAAATTGCATCAGATTGTATCTAGCTGTTGCCACAGCACGTTTGAACCCATAACCAAGGTACCTCTTTCTGTAAGACTTACAGAAAGAGGACAGACCCCACTTGAGCAGATCACTTACCAAACGAGCCCCACCCCAACTGCTAAGCCAGGTGATGAGAGAGGCCAGCCAAAGCTGATGCAGGAGTTCTGATGTAGAGCTGATAAGCACTGCTGGTCCACCTCCCCAGGGCTTGAATGAGGTGATCCGGCACTCCACTGCGTGCTGCGAATGTGGCGGCTCCGATGCGAAAGCTATGGCTCGAGAAGTTGCCTGGCACACCTGCAGCTGCCAGGATTTGGCGAAGCCAGTTGGTGAGTAAGGTGCGAGTCGGAGGCTGACCGTCCTGCAGCAAGAACAAGGGGCCTGGGGCAATACCTCTGAGAGCTAGATAAGCCAACATGGCCTGAACAGCGCAAAGAGGAGGTGTACCAAGGCCAATGTGAATAAAGCAGCCAACACGGAACGGATCAGTCTTGGACGCCTTAATCTTAACTTGCAAGCAGGAAGGGTTAGAGTTGGAGTTCACAGCAATATCTGATGCCTCAAGGTGAATGGAGGACTGGAAACTGGCGAGGTTGGGGACTGGAACTCTGAGGATCTCAAGAAGCCAAAGAAGGCGAGAGTGCAGGCAGCCCAGAACATGCAGTGGTCAGGAAGAATCAGATCAAGGGAGTTGGCAACAATCTACATAATGGAGTCAGTCTCAGGCAAATGTTCGTCGGCAGGAGAGCCTTGTTGACGCTTGATGCTACAAACCACCCTGGAGACGTAGACAGTTGGCTAGAGGATCGGGGAAGCCTTGTTCGATGTGTAGAGACCGTACAGCGGAAAGGTAGACCTTAATGGAGGAATGTTGGAGGGACTCGGTTAAGGAAGTTGCAAAAAGGCAGAGGGTCCACTCATCGGCTGGACAAGGAGAGCCACTGGCGTGACGCCTGCCGGAATGAAGACAGAACTGGTGAAACCTGTCTTGGGCGGACGAATAAGTTTGGCGAGTAGAAGGGGCCAGACCTTCGTAAGAAAATTCCAGCACCACTGCTCTAGTTGGGAGAAGTCAGATCCTTGAGAACTGATGCAGAATTGGAACTGGAAAAGGGTGTGCCTCGGGAGCTAAATGTCGGAATTCCTGCCAATTAAAATGAGAAAGGGCATCAGTAATTGAGTTCCGCACGCCAGGAATGTGTTGGGCCGTGAAGAAGTTGAAACAGGCTGAGGCCATAAGCAGACTACGCATTAGATGCATCAGCTGGGGGACCTTGGAAGTCCTAGAGTTGAGGACCAACACGACAGCTGTGTTGTCAGAACGGAACAAAATGTTCCTCTTAGCCCACCTTGGGCCCCACAGATGTGCTGCGATAACCACCGGGAAGAGTTTCTTGTAGGCAATAAACTTGTGCCGTTGGATGGGCAACCATGGACCAGAGAATCGTTCTCCACGGAAAAATGCACCAAAGCCAAGGGAACTTGCTGTGTCAGAAGTGACCTCCAGATCTAAATCCGGGGTCAAGCCTGGATAGAGCCAGAAGCTGACGCCATTCCCCGAAGAGACAAATTGAACCTACCACTGGAGGTCAAGGTGGAACTCCCGGTTCAACTGGATAGGATAATCAGGTTGCCAGAAGCAGCAGAGCAGGTCAATCATGCGACGCAGGAAGGTTCGGCCAGGCCAGACCACTTTGGCGGCAAAATGGAGGTGGCCGATCAAGGATTTGAGTTGCCATCTGTCGCACCAGCAGTGAGGAATCCATGAGAAGAGTAAATCTTGAAGGGCAAGTAGCTTCTCAGCTGGTAGGTGAGCTATTTGGTTGACTGAGTCAAGTTTGATGCCCAAAACAACCATACAAGTTGTGGGTCTCACACACTTAGTGGGATGCAGTGGCAGGCCCAGCCGACGACAAATGTTTAAGGTAGTGTCGAAATTGTGAGCACACTGTAGAGAAATAGGAGGGCCCGCACTGATGAAATCATCCAAGTAGTGAACGAGATCAGACACCGCGTAGTTCACGCGTAGGATCCATTCCACCAAGTCCGCTACCAAGTTGAAGATGAAGGGTGCTGAAGGCCAAACGGGAGCGTGAGATCGATGTAAAACTGGCCTGTCGATACTTCATTGGCCAGATAGGCATTGACGACAGCCGGATGTTGAAGGGCAGACAGCTTGTTACGTTTAGAGGAGCTAAGGGGAGAGGTTGCAAGGAAGCCCACCTTAAACCCATGCCTAAGCCCCTGGATTATGAAGGAAACTTGATCCTGGTCCAGGTGCTCACACAGCTCCTGGGCGAAGAGGTCAGGGACGAGAGGGCTAACTAATTCGACTGGAGGAAGGGGAGGCCACGCTAGAAGGGGAAGTAAAAGCGAATTGGCAACCAGAACAAGCACGCAGCAATGCAACCAAGCAACTCAAGCAAAACTTAATGGAACTAAGAAGCAACCAAGGCAACAGCAACAGCAAAACTAGTGACTAGCAAGAAAAGAGAAAAGAATTAAAGTCCCTTCTTGGGATGCTTGGAGAGCTCCTTGGAGTCTGGGCCAGGCAACAAACCATGTTTGGCATCAGGCACAATGTCTCGATCGGGCGAATCAAAACAATCCTTGGCACGATGTAAGCCAGAACAAGAACTGCATTTGTGGGTGAAGCGGCAGGAAGAATAAGGCGCAGAGCAACGACCACGGTTCCATGACCTGCAGACAGCAAGCGACAAGTTGTTACCCCAAGCTTCGCTAAGCTCCGAAGACAGGATACAGAACGGATCTGGGGCGAGGCACCCGCTGAATGGAAATTGAACAGCTGGACATCCATGCTCGACTAATCCTGCAGCTTCGTGGCGGCGGCATGCTGGCAAATGGTGCAATCATAGGCCAACCAAACGCGACTGGCAAGTTGCCGGTAAGTATGGAGGATTAGAAGCTTGTAGCTCGTTAAATTATGCCAGCGATGTTGGAAGTGAGAAAACAAGGACCAAGGAAAAAACTGAGAACGCTTCGGTCCAAGACACAATGCCCTTGATGTGAGAACGGCATGCCCATCAAACAGCAGTTGAGGCTTGGGTTCAACTTCTGACAAATTCACTGAGAGAAGGTCGCTGAAATCCACGAATTTGCCTGCCACAGTTTGTGCCACCAGCTTTGCAGGTACAGGAGAGAAACCGGGACCAACGACAAAGGGTTGTTGAAAATGGGTGGGGCCAAACTAGGAACGTGTGCAGAGGTAGCCACGTGGAACGGGTTTTGGACGAACGAAGACACAGTTGGACAACACAGCAATAGACAGAACAGCAAGGGAGAAAGTGTTCCCAATGAGGGCACGGCAACCGACCTACCTTGAACAGAAGGGGCAGAGGAAGCTTGTAGATTGAGACAATCCGGCTCCATTGGAGAGGCCACCCCACGCCAAACAAGATGGAGCAACAACAGGCACATGAACAGGTGCGATCAAACTCACGATTGGTAGAACAGATGCCAATTGCGACGAGGCCGCGGTCCAGCGGGTGGCACATCGGCAGCTAACACAACACAAACTGCAGCCACCAGAGGCGATGAACTCTGGCGACGGACTAGGATCAGAACGCGGCAGCGAAGAAGGAGCTGTTACCAGAGAAGACGAAGTTGTGGTAGAGTCGAAGTACTCGATGCCACGGCCAAAGAGTAAGCACTATCAAGACTATTACGAGTTTGACGCAACATCGCAAACTTAGAGCCAAGCAAGAGATCCGCAACGATCTGCAAAATGCAAATGCCACAAACCACGCAAAGCCCCAAAATGCCATGGGGCACCCCTGCTGCGGGGAGCAACTGCTGACCAGCAATTGTCTTGAGGTTAACTTTGCCTAAATTACATTTAGCCACATTTAAAAGTGTATCAGTTTCCAGTGGCCAAGAACAGTGCTACAAACCAAGTTTCAATAATATATTATCTACCTATTTAGGAAATTTTGGAGGGAATTTTGTAATTTTGGGAAGACTTCAGAAAAGTGCTCTCTCATAAGAGAGACTGACCCGGATCAACTGCTGTGACAAATTGCACAAGGTTCTAACAAATGGTCACACCGAAGATCTTCGAATAAGTGCCCCACTCTAATAGATGACAACCCCCCTTCCCCCTCTTGGCCAAAATTTTAAATAAGTGCCTCCTCCCCTTTACAGACTCGTTTTTGCACTGATGGCAAATTAGCACCATCGAAAATCAAAATCGATGTTTTATGCTTTAAAGCATGTCGTTATTAATAGATCTATACGAACTGCTTTGTTGTTCATAAGCAAATGATACGCATTGCAAAAGTAAATGACTAGGGAAAATTTAATAAGGGCCTCCCCTCGAACAAGCTCGCCCTTTGAATAAGCATTCCTAACCTAAATTTGCTGAGGCCCAGGATGCTTGTGGTATGACTGAATGGTAAAAAATCTAAAACACTTTACTTATCTTTCTTGAGCCATTTTTCATTTAGAAGTTGTGCCTCAGTAAGAACTAAAAAAAAAAAAAAAAAAAAAAGAAGAGAGTTGCACATAACTTCTGGTGGAAGGCCAGAGGGCACAACTTGTGCTACACTACATTTGTGGCAGTGCCAATCGAGAACGTTTTAGAAAAACAACAGCAAAAAGGTTGACACCTGAAAAATAAAAACACAGGCAAAGCAATAATTCTTTGTCAACCAAACTGATTAGACATCATTGTTTTCAGCAGCCAATATCTGTATTGTTTGCACAACTTATCATTTGGGATTTTTCTGTATAATATCGTTGCAGACCTGGAAATTCTGGCACTTTGGATTAAATCTATCTAATAAAAAAAGCAAGCTGTTCACACGTATGTGACAGACAGCAAATTAGGTTTTTGCCCAACATAGTGCAGCAAACACTAAGTATAAAATATAAAATATAAAATTCAAAAGTTCCCTCCCATTTAAAAACGTTCATGTCCACAAATTAATGTAAAATAAAGTCTTTGAGAGAATAGGACTCACTGAGAATGTTTAGAACACCTCTTTCAAAGACAAAGTAAATAACATCATACGTGACTGTAGAATAACACATCAGAGCTTACGGTTTTCTGTTCAATACATTTCTACATTCATCTTCCGCTTGAAGCCATCTCCAGCCAAATAATCCTTGTAAACTTTGAGTCAAGTCCATGTGCCATGACTCTTTTCCACTGTCCTGAAAGCTGCGTGGTGTGAAAGCTCTGCGAGAAAAGAGAGAAATGTATTAAATAACCTGGAATGTTTCAAAGACAGGCATAAAGCTAAGTGTAAGTTCGTTTCATTCATTTGTATGTTGCAAGTTTCAACTTAGTAAGACTCACCAGAAAGCCTGACTTTCGCTCGCTATGCCATTTTTGGTTTACAAATCTCTTCTCGCAAACACATCCATCTTTGTCGGAATCTTCTCACAAATGGCTTCTGTGCATGATGGAATGAAAGGTGTGAAAAATGCAGTCAAGCCAGTTTTGGCACACTTGTTAGTTGGATGCATGAACAAAACAGCATGGGATGCATGAACAAAAAGCGCACGAGGTTGGGTGGGGTTTTTTGGGTTATAAGTAAACGGCCACTGCCATATAACTAAAAAATAGATATCTAAAAAGTACATGTGCCTACTGCTCTAAAGCAGGGAGGTTACCGAGTAGGCATGAGAACGAAACCTGATAACTTATATGTAAAATTAGTGGACAACAGTTTAAAACACACTAAAAAAAGTCGAAATATCATGGCTTTTGTGCCCCTTGTACAAACAAGTTTATTACTTCGCACTGTCCTGTTGTCACAGCCTGCAGATCATAAGGACATGACTCAATTGCTAATTTATCAAGGATTATGCCGTCTTATGTTTTATTCGTCATCGTCGGTATAGAGAAGCACATTTTGTCTCTTAGGCTTGTCAATTTATAAGAGATAATATCATTTAAAGCCTCTATTTTGTGCTCAACGTGAGCAACTTCAAAATATGTAAACTAACATCAAGTCAATACGAGTATATTTATTTATAATTTGAATACCTGTGCAGTTGTGTCGCCGCCCGAGTCGCCGTCTGTACTCTTCACGTTGACACTGAGAATAGCAATCATCTTGTCCTTGTTGTTTAAATCATGTAGATCAGATATTTCTACATATTCGTTCCAATCGCTCTCGAATCTTTGAAAATATATTCGCCTATTTTGCGAAACGTCAAAATGAGCTTTTGTATATTGATTTAGGCCCTCAAGAGACTTGAAATGCTGGACTTCAACCACTTGGCGTCTGTCACCAAGCTGTAAAAGGATCTGCAACGCCAGATAAACATTCTGTGTTTTTATTCTGAATATATGCATTCCACATGGCTACTCGAGCAAACAAAATATTAAAATATGCACCTATTGCAAGAATGAAAACACAAATATGCAAATAATCACGTTCTTATTGCTGCAGTGCACCAAACTATAACTCGACAGAACACGGATGGTTTAATTTCAGGCCAATAACTCAAGGATTTTACCTTCTTCATTTCCTCCGTCGCCATGTTTCATGCTTTGAGACATTCTCGTTCCAATCTCCCAACGTACAGTCATCTCCAGGTCCCCGCTGTAAATCTCATCCACGTCCCCGGTAACCGGAGCACTTCTAATGATCAAAAGTCGTTTTTTGCCCCGCTAAATCCCCCCCCCCCCCCCCCTCCCCCATATCCCCGCTATTCCCGGATTTGGGGGTGGGGGATTTACATTGGGTTGTGACTAAACTGGATACTCCAAAATCAGGTTTCCGAGAGGAAACTGGGACCGAATCAAAAATTAAATTTTCGTCAGCTCGGACCTTGTTCCGAAAACAGTACGACAGTGACGTTGATGTTTTGAAAGTTTGTTTGGCGCGCATAAGCAAGTCCGCTCGGCTGGCCGCGTCGCGCCGCCTGTGTTCCTTTTTATGCGGACGTGGAGGTCAATTCCAAATAAAACTGAAGCGGCTCAAGACATGAGTAGAAATTGTAACCAGTCAACACCAGATACACAAAGAAGCATTGTAGTCGTGAGCGTGAAAAGGACAATATTACTGTTTATTTGTAAAATTTCGGGTCAGCCGGCCATTTGCTCGAGAACACAGCAGTTTTGGGTGAAAATAACTTATCTATATAAGCATCCTAATACAGTAAATACGGATAAATATCTACATATTTTTAGGATACGTTGGAAATCTGATCCGTCTATAACTGTTGGCTTCTATGGGCTTCATTATTATTCCTATTTACTTATCATTCCTGTGGTGATTTTTGACAGTTCGCACCTTCAGGCGGAATGCTTAATCTTGATTGCATGTCTTATCGTGAATGCGTTCGTCTTTTGGAGTTAAGACTGATCAAGAAACACAGGATCGTACACAAGCCGTTTCAATCGCTCTCCGGAACAGTTCACGCGGTGGGATTTTTTTATCTTCGGTGTCAATATTCATCTGTGCCAGATCAGCCAGAACAAGCCTTTCTTCTTTAGTATTTTCTCCCCAAGCTAATTTTTTCCTTCTAAAACCTTTCCAGTGCCGAATTTTATTTGACTGTCTTCCGGTGTTAGATGCTTCTGTGTTAGTCGTCCGGAGCCGTTTACGAACATTGTTGACAAAAAAACGACCTCGGTTCGTCTGAAGCATCTAACACCGGAAGACAGTCAAATAAAATTCGGCACTGGAAAGGTTTTAGAAGGAAAAAATTAGCTTGGGGAGAAAATACTTACAGTCTTAACTCCAGAAGACGAACGCATTCACGATAAGACATGCAATCAAGATTTAAGCATTCCGCGTGAGGTGCGAACTGTCAAAAATCACCACAGGAATGATAAGTAAATAGGAATAATAATGAAGCCCATAGAAGCCAACAGTTATAGACGGATCAGATTCCCAACGTATTCTAAAAATATGTAGATATTTATCCGTATTTACTGTATTAGGATGCTTATATAGATAAGTTATTTTCATCCAAAACCACTGTGTTCTCGAGCAAATGGCCGGCTGACCCGAAATTTTACAAATAAACAGTAATATTGTCCTTTTCACGTTCACGACTACAATGCTTCTTGTGTGTATCTGGTGTTGACTGGTTACAGTTTCTACTCATGTCTTGAGCCGCTTTAGTTTTATTTGGAATTGACCTCCACGTCCGCGTAAAAAGGAACACAGGCGGCGCGACGCGGCCAGCCGAGCGGACTTGCTTATGCGCGCCAAACAAACTTTCAAAACATCAACGTCACTGTCGTACTGTTTTCGGAACAAGGTCCGAGCTGACGAAAATTTAATTTTTGATTCGATCCCAGTTTCCTCTCGGAAACCTGATTTTGGAGTATCCAGTTTAGTCACAACCATTTACATTGACTGGTGCATCACTGATTTGATATTCAGCCGCCATTTTGTCAACCGTACTGTTGCGATGTTTAGTCACCAGTACTTTACCGTAGTGCAGTGACGTAGATTGTTGATATATGATAATTTTGACATGATTCACAATTGTGAATAATCTCTAATCTTAGGTTCGAGGACATGCTGCCTGGCCAAAGGCGTGTGCACGAGTGAAAATCCGAGGTCTGGACCCGAGAGACGGCTTCACACTTTGATTTACCAGCTGATGCAAATTGCTCCTGTGGACCTCAAAACGACCTAAAATTCTCCCAAATCAAATGAAAAAATACCATGCCTGGCTAAACGTCATTTTTTGTTCTCCCATCAACGAAAACAGGCGGGTTTTGGCCTCGCAAGACAGAGCTGACAAACGCACTGTGCATGCGCGGCCGCGCAGGCAAGCTTTTTCCCGCGGAAACTGGCGCGGGTGTACTCTCCACTGAATCCCTTTGTATTTTTTAATTGTGTGGCGAAACACAACTTCCGGCGGAGTTTTTTTAAAAAAGTTAAGACGCAGAAGCAAAAGTTAAGCTACAAATTTTTAGAGTTTGTAGTTCAATAGTTTTTCTCTTCCTGAGCTTTTGCAACTACCACTTTCCTCCTTGCACCCGTGGTGAAAATTGCAAAACAAATTCGTCCTTGTTGGAGTGATTTCATCGCCATAGCGTCCGTTTAGTACTGGGCCAGCTGCATTCCGTGAAAGTCGTAGATAGTATATTCTCTTTGTACATATACTTAAGGTGAAAGGACCGGTCAAGCATTGCAACGAAAAGGAAAGCTCTAAGGTTAATTTAAGTTAATATATTGACCTCAGTGATCGGATTCTGAACAAGATATACAAAGCGTACGAACTGATGACGTCACCAACGCAATGCGTTTGTCAGCTCTGTCGCCTCCGCAAAGCAACAGACGGAACTCCACGTGATCTTTAGCTTGAGGGCGGACTGGGACTGAGATATCCCATTGCCCTTTTCGCGTTTCATATCAACATGGCGGACGGACTTGGCTGTTTATGCCTGTGTTTTATATAGTGCACCGTTTATAGTTGTCGATGACAGATGGATGTCCTTAGGCCGCCCCTCGTGTACATAGATGGACGCTGCTATCGTAAATTGCCTTTTGAACAACAAATTAATCAAGGCGAATGCCACGAAGGCTATCAAGACTATCAAGGTTTGTCCAGTCAATTACATGCATTCGTTATTTGGTTATGCAGATTAAATTAGGGGCAGCAAAATGCTGATGTGGACTTACAAACTACAGTAAACTAATGTCAAACAGAGGTAACATTATATTTTATGAGAGAAAGCTTCTAATTTTTTTATGCGGAAGACGACAAACATTGGTACCCTAACCGTGCTTTCTACAACGTACTTACTGGCCCCTGGAATATATACTGTACAGGGACTGTAGTTTATACTGTACTGTATGTCGCGCGTCTTTTCCAGATGACGAAAACGACGAGGACGAAACCTGTGATGGTATGGATTTGGTAGAAGAGACAGCCAAAGGTTACAAGTTAAGTATGGACATTCCCAGCGCCCTGTTTGGTTCGATTGTTGGCTTGAAAGGAGAAACTAAGAAACGGATTGAACAGGAGACCAAGACAGTCATTAGCATTCCAAGGAAAGGTGAAAATGGACCTATAGGTGAGCAGACCAGCAAACAATCCCACATCCGTGTCTTGTCTCCCGCTCCCGCACTGATGTAGATCCCGCTTTAAACCTTTCACCCCCAAGCTCAAATTGCAGGGGGCAAAAGTTGACTTCATCTTTTCTTCTCTTCTCTCTGTGGTGCCCAGATCCCCAACATGAATCTCCTGTGTAAAATTTTGTTGGGATTTCTTGTCCCTTTACAGTACTCTCTTTGTTCACTAGTCATAACAGGTCCCCAGAAAGGTGGAATACTGTCTGCAAGCAACAGGATTGAAGTTATTGCTGAGTCATCAAGAGAGAAGAAGCCATATACACATTTCTTATCATTTCCACTTTACAATCATGACAAGTTGATCAAGAGGTTTGAAGTGTTTAAAAGCACAGTGTTGAAGGAGTGTGGCCAGGTTAGTTTGATTTCATAGAGGTCTCCTCCTCCTTTTCCCTTTCCTCTACCTTTTTCTCCTCCTATCCCTCTCAAGGGAGCTCTTCCTTCTTTTCCCTCTTCTCCTTTTCCCTCCCCTTCCTCATCCTCCCATCCTCCCTTTTTTGCTTTATCTTCTCCCTTTTGTCCTCTTTGTCCTCTTCCTCCTCCATACCCTTTCTTAAGTGTAAGAGCATCATGGCAGATAGCAATGACTGGAAATTTATAATCTCTCATGAATCGAACTGGCTTTTAGTGCAGTGGTATTGAGCCCAGCATATTCCAGATTCCAAGTAAACTCCATCTTACCATTGGGATGATGACATTATTGAACAAGGCAGAAGTGGTAAGTGTTGCTAAGATCATTGATATGTACTCATGGCCACATTGGTTCTTAATCAGTTACGACAGTGTGAGCAAGCTCACCATAAATATTATGCTTCTTTGGTGAGAAACTAAGAGAAGTTTAAAGGGTGAATAATAATTAATAACAAAATTACCCAGACCTTATTAGATCATAACTTTTGTCCATTTTAGTTAATACAGTAGTTCAAAGTTAATAATTAACAATTTAATATTATTCCCAGACTTTATGCTTTCCTCTGGTGCCTTTAATTTCAATATTATTTATAAAGTGTTCTGGAACCACTGTAATCCTCCTCTGTTTAGGACAAAGCCTCCGACTTTCTTTCCAGCTGTTGCCAGGAGCTTGTCAGGTTGGAATATTTTCTTTTTTTTTTTTTTTTTTTTTTTTTTTTTTTTTTTTTTTTTTTTTTTTTTTTTTCTTTTCACAGTTTACTGTAGAGTGTGAAGTAATCTTGTTTCTAATCTCTTAGGAAAAGCAGGTTTAAAATGTGCTGTGTGTTCCTTTGATCCTTTCAATTCCAAAGAATGACCTGTAATTAATTCCAGGGAAATCCTGTGTATGGTGTGTTAGAGTACAGAAAATTTTGTTTTTGTTGTTTTTGCAGTGAATTCCTTGGTACTACTCCTTTAGAAGTAGATCTCAGGGGTGTGGAATATATGAATGATGACCCATCACAAGTGGACGTGTTGTACATGAAAGTAGAGTCAGTGGATGGATCAGACAGGTTTTGGTCTATTTATTTCATGCTATTTGACATGTAGACATGTTTTGGTGGGTGGGGGACACGAAGAAGTCATGGATGCTTTTAACACTCAGATTGACTTCTTTTTTCTTTACTAAAGTCATGCAGTCTCCCAAGTAGCAAATTAGTAAAACACAAATCCTGTTTAGCCATAAATGATAATTACAGTAATTTGGACTGATTTACATAAAAACTTACAGTGCATGTAGTATTTCTTATTAAGAACAAAGAAGGAATTTTTATTAACTTCAAGGCTTCAAAGATTGGCAGATGCTCTGTTGGAGAGATTTGTGGCAGAGGGTCTCATCAAGCAAGAATATGAGCATGTAAAACTACATGCAACAGTTATGAACTCTAAATTTCGTGAAGAGGCTGCCAGCATGCCAACCAAAAAGGGAAGGATGGACACTGGGCCTCCAAGGTGGAAGAAAAGAGTTTCATTTGATGCCAAAGACATTGTGGAAGTAAGAAAGATAACTTTTCTGACTATTTGACACAGTTCATGCTTGTTCCAGCCCCAAGGTTGAAAGAGGGGGTAATGTAGCAACCTCTTGTAACTTAATCCACCATTGGTCAACAAAACCCAAACTCTAAAAACAATGAAGCTGTTACACATAATCAGAAAAGAGGCATTGGCTACACTACTCAAGAAAGGTGGGGTAGGGGATACCTGTGGTTGGTTCTCTGCCTTAAAGAGGTCCCTTTTCAAGCCCTACTGAGAAAAAAAAAACATATTTGTATTATGCTTCTTGGGGGTCAGTAATGAAAGCTAGACTGAAGGAAATCATATTGGCATTGTTTTTTTTTTTTCTGGAAGCATTTTCTTTTCCAAGGTATAGGAAGGAAGCAACTTTTTGCTAGAGGTAAAATAAAACACATGGTGCCCAGAGAGGTGTTTCACTGAGCATCTACTGAGACTTCTAGCTGTACAGGCTGCTTTGCTCTGATCAGTACCATTCAACGGGAAAAAAACATAACTGTAGCAAATCAAAGCTCTGGACAGATAACTTTTTTGTCAACACTCTTTTTGTGATGAGAGTAATCCAAAGGAAATTTGATAACATTCACTTATATAATATTAATATAATTATGTTGGTTAGATTTTCCACTGTACATTTTCCAGTAATAAGCCATGAGTGGCTGCTCTTTCACCTAATTCTGTCATATTTTTATTTTGCTTTCAGATGTTCAATGAATTTGATTTTGGCAATTATCATTTGGGTTCCATTCACTTGTCACAGAGAGGAAAATTTGATGCCACTGGCCGCTATTTTTGTGCTGCATCAGTACCACTACCATGACATCTACCAGGAATCCCCTAGCGGGACTGGCACACAGCTCTCATCATAGTCAAATGATAACTGATCCCAGTGGATTGGGTCACTCATCTCCACCCCAGGCTCTTTTCAACTTCTGAGAGCATGTAGGAAAGAACCTGGGAATAAGGTCACCCTTGGCTTGTGAAGTCGGGTGCCCACACACTACAAAGTATAAAGTTAGCTGATTTAAAAGGTGTCCAGGGGCAAATAATTAAGTGTACAGTCAGACAAACATCTTACCCTGGACCTACAAACTGGATGTTGTGCACAAAAACATGAAAGATTGGCAGATTTAAACACTGACATAATGTTTATGCCACCTCAATGAAAGTTGCCTTTGGTAGGCACCGTTTGTTTTTGTTACAAAGTTGAAGTTGCAAAAGTGTAGTACCAATAAAATTATCATAGATGTCATGTGTTGAACTCATTTTTAGGGAATAGTGCACTGGAACTTCACAGTATTTCACAAGAGAAGTCATATCTTTAACTTATGTTTGACTCTGTTATTCATGGCTTTGCCAGTTCTCACTGATGCCTTCGTATGCATGACCAGATTTTCTGCCAATATTGCTTTGCAAGGCTGAAAAATACCATCTGCAAAGTTGAGTCATTGCACAACTTTTACTATGTCACAAGCCATCTCAATTTGAGAGCTAAATTCCATTGGCAAAGCCTGTGACAAAGTCATTTGTTGGTTCGGTTTGGCAGACAGTATGTTTTGGCTTTGCAAAGAAACAGGTGGAAAATCTGTCTTTTTTTGCAGGCTACTTAATGTTATGTTGCTGTTAAGGCACATGTGAGGGCTGAATAGGAGATTCACAACACATTACTGCCACACATCAACAAATGAATTTTATTTGGAAATTACCAACATTTTTATGGACGAAAAAGTATCACAATCTACACTGGCTTATAGTCCAACTTTGACTCTAGTTTCTTGTTGTCAGCCACCTTACGAACACCTTTCATAAAGTCTTCTTCTATGACGTAGTCTCTTTCAGCTCGGATGGCATACATTCCTGTGGAAAACCCAACAACATAATGTGTCAGAACTCTATATATAAAGACTAAACAAGCTTGTGTGTGAATGTTCTTGAGAAGCTAGAATCACCTGCTTCAGTGCAAACGTTCCTCAGATCTGCACCGTTGAAGCCATCAGAAAGCTTTACCACTGCTTCATAATCTATATAGGGGAGACAGAATCACTATTTTACTGAAACTTTAAACAAAGGCAAGGAGGCAGTGATAAGCTAATAACCAAACTGCAAATTGGCAACTTCAATCATTTCTTGTCCAGTTATTTGTCCTGTAGCTGTAAATTCGGCAAATTCTTCACTTGAGTACTGGGGACCATTGTCCGTTACCATGTTGTGCAAAATGGGACTTTTTTTGTTTTGATTACTGTAATAGCAACATCCAATAACACTGACTACACATTACTTGTTTTTCTGGTCCCACTTTCCTACTTACCTATTTCTCCATGCTTAGTGATTTTGGATGAATGAATCTTGAGGATGTCCATGCGAGCCTGCTCATTTGGCAGGGGGATTTCTACAAATTGACACCAAACAGAAAGTGATGAGAGGGAAGAAACACAACAACAAATTAGCTCAATATTGTCCTTTATATTTACCTATCTTTCGATCCAGTCGACCAGGTCTTAACAAAGCTGGATCTAAAGTGTCTGGTCGATTGGTGGCCATGATAATTTTCACCTGCAAGATAATGGTGAAAACTTTATTTTAACTTTTCCAAAAAAGTGTCAAAATGTTTCATACAGTACTGTGGTTATATCTATCAAAAATAAACAACATCGGTTTTAAAATTTTTGCTTACCTGCCCTAAAGCATCAAATCCATCCATTTGATTCAGCAACTACAACCAAACAAAAGAGAAAACATTAAAAACATTTGGAAACATTTTGAAAGGCACAACTTGAACTTTGTCAAACCTCCATCAATGTTCTCTGGATTTCTCTGTCTGCTGATGTTCCTTCAGAAAATCGTCGGCCACCTATTCAACAAGCAAAGTTGAAGTCAATTCAAACAGCTACAGTATTTACAGCAATGTTATCCAGGATGATGTGAAATGTACAGTAGACACCCAACTCACCTATAGCATCGATTTCGTCCATAAATATGATGCACGGTTCGTGGTCTCTGGCGTAACCTGACGAGAAAATGAAGGGTGAGCTTTGTGACTACTGTATTTGCATTACAATAATTGCAGGAATGGTTGCTGTTCATACCAAACATTTCTCTGATCAACCGTGCACTTTCTCCAATGTACTTGTCCACAATTGCACTGGAAACAACCTGACAGAGATGGCGATTTAGACAAGATCACTTTGCATATTCCAGTACCTTCATAATAAGACACTTTCTCGTGGAGTACATGTACAGTATGAACATAAATGATATTCCTGAAATAATCTCATGACATAGAGGTGTGTTTGTTTACAACAATTTGCCTGGCTTTGATTTATTTTTCTCTACTCTGGCCTTGATAATCAACTCTATCTTCCAACTCATGCTACTGTATATACATGTAACAATGTGAAATTTACACAGTGGGCCTTATAAACTTTCTTCTTTCATGATTCTGAGACTTTAATGTTTTGGTCACAGCACAACTTTTTCAGCCCTTACTTTGAGAAAGTTGGCATCCAGCTGGCTGGCTACAGCACGGGCAAGCAGCGTCTTGCCAGTTCCTGATCAAAAAAGGAGAGTTTGACCAATGATACAGATGAAAACCAAACTAGATCTAACCAAATCCCTGTGGTAAGGTAATTATTGTTTAAGTCACTATATTAGGGGTACAGTACATGCCACTAAACAAAAGTTGCCTGCATACCTGGAGGCCCAAACAGAAGGCAGCCTTTGGGAGGGCTAATGCCGACACGCTGAAACAATTCTGGGTTGATCAGAGGCAACTCAATAACCTACAAGAGAAATATGCAAGAAAAAAAAAAAAAAAAAAGAATGTTGTTACAGGTGCAGATAACTTTTCCAGTTCTATATAATAGTTATACTTTACACTCCTCTGGACCCACTCTCACGAACTCACAAGCCAAATTATATAGGATGACATCAACAGGACTGGGTGACTTACACAGTGTGAAAACATGGCACCTGGTATAAATTCTAGGAGAACAATATTTATTTATTTATTTATTTATTTAGTACATGTATGAGTTGGCAGCACGACACTTGCCTCCCTGAGGTCTCTAATCTGGTCACTGAGCCCTCCAATCTCTGAGTAGCTGATATTGCCAGGATCCTCATGTGACATATTGTATACAAGTGGATCCACTTCACGCGGGAGGTATCTTGTGTAAGAAAAATAGCATGTATGAAATACTTCAACACACTTAGTATGAAACACTTCAAACCTACTATTATTATGAAAGAAAAGAGATTTATTATTTCTGCAACCCAAGCCATAATTTATACATGATTCAGGCAGTCCACTATTTGTCAGACTTGAAATGAAAATATATTTGAATTCTGTTGAACTGTTGTTTTGGAGACTTTTGCACAGCAAGTGTGATCAGAGACATAAAACCTATCAGAAGTGGCCTTATTAAAATTATAAAAAATGGTCCCAATCTTTACTGTACCTCATTATGGTGAGTGTAGTCATGTCAAGTGCCACTCTAGTTCCTTGCTTCAGTTTAGCCTTGTCAACCTACAGGCAAGTTAACATGAAGCAGTGTCACTCTTATTTTTATCTTTTCTAGAGGTCTACAGTAATTGCAGCAAAATTGGACAGTGTTTCCCATTTACCTGACGTCTGCAGCCAACAACGTATCTTGGTCCATTTGTGGCCTTCACAATGACTACATACAAACAGACCATGTAGAGTTTAGCATAAATATACAACATTGTGCTGAATGCTGAGCACCAGCACCAGCTCCAACTGTCCATTTTAGAGGTGTCTGTCTTACAGAGACTTCAGTAACAGCAAGTGACTGAAATAGCAGGGATCACTCCTACCAGGTGTCCATCTTATACAAAAGTGTCCGTCTCAGAGGGGTGTCGTTAAGAGGGACTTCACACAATACATTCTAAAAGATCACACAATGAACACAACAGAAGACAACTTAGTAATCTAACTTCATATGTTTTCTTCCAGACGTTTCTTTTCTTTTCCATGTACCACACAGCCAGCCAGTAACAATTCAATGTGGCCAGGTATTCTGCAGTTGCATTACAATCATACAGTCTGTGTACAAGGACATACAGTACTTACATTTTTCTTCTGTCAGTTGCCTGAGGACCTCCCCCACAATCTAAAAAGAAAGGGTTGACAAAGGTACAGCTTGGATTTAGGAAAAAATAGTCTTTTCCACTGTTAACAAACACAAGGAATTTGTCTTTACATTACGGCACTAACTACTTTTACATTAATTTGTAGAAATAAAATAACACAGGTCTTCTTGTTCTTCTGGTAAACCTAAAAGCTTTCAGGATTTTCTGAGATCTAGCCTACAGTGATGACCTACCTGGCCAACGCTTTGTAAAGCTTTGAGGTCATTTTCCGATTTGTCATAATCCTTTGTGAAGTCTTTCAGTTGTTCCCTCACTGAAGACAGAAACATATCCCTGTAAGTTTCAAGTGTGTCGACTGGAGACAATTCGGGACATGTCATCCATAGCGTAAACGATGGCGAATCACGATTAAATATTTTCATCAAGACATGGCCATGGAACACATGACTGTCAAAATTTTGAAAAAGAACCTGAAAAGAATGCTGTCTCGTGTTCCCAGAGACCTAACAAACTAGTGATATTCATTACATACTATCTTTTAGCCTTGCTTCAAGTTCCCTGTGCTCTAACAGCTTTTTCCTGTACCCAACGAGGGCTCTTTCTCTCACACTTCCAGTTTCAGCCGCCATCTTGTACACTGAATGACTTTGCAAAAATCCCCCACAATTCCATGCGGATCAATCCAGAGGGCTGGGGAGGGGAGACCAGTGAAGAAAAACTCCAAGTTTGAGCTTTCCATTCAATTCCATTTTATTTGTTCAGCTGGTTATAATAACGTTGGTTGAAAAGAGGTTCATTCTGCGTGTTTGTTTTCACCATTTTATAGAAAAAAACACTCGGACCCTGAGGGGAGTACACTTGGGCTCCTTCAGTACTACTCTTTGGAAGACCGCAGACCGACTGTTGCAGCGGGCACAAACTGACTGAATTAATTATTTCGTTGAGTATGGCACCGCTCGTGCAAATGGGAGGCTTTTGGGGCCAAGTAACTTCGACATTGGACTGGTGCGAGGAAAACTACCTTGTGTCACGGTACATTGCAGAGTTCTGTAAGTACAACGCGGAAATATTTGGGCTAACAGCATAACGTCGGCTATATGTTCATTTGTTGATGTTTAGAGGACCCCCGCCTTCTTCCGTCTTTTAAACAACAATGTTCAATTATACTTTCTTTCGTGAAAAGGATTGTTTATTTGAAGTGGTGGTGGATGTCAAATTGAGGCTTTTTGAGGTTTAGAAACGATCGCTCGGTTAATTTCTTCGACAAACAAACGAGTCCATACGGTATGTGGGTGCAATTGATCGACCAACAGCCCGAACTTTTTTAATTAGAGTCATTTTTTACGCCACGTCCTGAATTTAACCTCCAAACAAGTGAACCATGCTTTAATATACTTTTACTTTTAGGAATTCGTATTTTCCATTTCGAAATTTGCGAGGAGTTTTCGAATGTAGCTATTGTATGTATTATTTTGTTCTGCAAGTTAATATTATTGAAAAGAAAGGGTCAGTTTGCATTTTAAATTGTCAATGCCAACTTGCTGTTGTATTAAGCAAGATGAAATTTCAGACGACGTTAGTTCAGTGTGTGCGAAATGCAGCTGAAACGCCATAGGGTCTAAATATATTAACATGTTCAATTTATTGTGTTTAAATTGTGAGTGAGTCATATATTGGTGAGTTGCATGAATGTCTGATGTTTGATAGGTTTACAGATGTTCACAAACAGTGGAAAAAAAAAAGCTGAATAAAAGGTCCATATTTAACATTTTAGCCAGCTAAATATCCATATAGTTATTTAAAAAACAACACATTAATATTAATTGTATAAAAGGTTGTCTTTGCGGTATTGACTTAATTACCCTTCTTTATGTTGCAAAATATTATTTAAAAATATGTGCTAAAAGCATTTCCTAATTTACTTAAACTTAGTGGTTGCTATGGCAACAAAACTCTGGTAAAATTTTGAGTCATGTTAATTTTTTAAATACTTTTAGCTTACAGGGTTAGCAAAATTTAACTTGTAAAAAATATTAGAATCTCTAATAAAATCCATGGAGTTATAAAATGACTACTGGGTTGGGCAATGGTCATGTTCCAGATAAGTTATTAGCTCTTTAACTCCCATACTATCAGCTCCAATTTCCTCCTTCAGATTTTCTCTGAAAGATATAATTATGCAGAAAAAAAAGGTATTGATACCTTGGAGTTTGATAGCATAATTTCTTAGATGAAAACTTGTGATTAAAATATCAGCTCTCACTACATAACTTCACTCATACTTTCAATTTCTTCTTAAAAAGCTGACTCGAAGAAAACAATCATCAATCATGTTGAGTGCATGGTTGCTGATATATAAAATAATGTCAACAATGAATATGTCTGAGACAGGACCGCCAGTTTTATACACAGGTCCATTAACTGTGATGAATTTTGGGTGGGGTACATTTAAATAATAACTAAATATAATTAATAGCTGCAGAATATTAGGATCTGTAAAAGCCATAATGGAATAGGCATGTTTCTTCCAGGGGAGAAAATTAAAACTAATTTTCAGGTGGGAGTTTTTAGGCCTCACAGTAGGAGGATAGAGCTCAACTCGGGGGGTGGGAGTGAGGTAGGTCGGTAAGCTACAATCCAGCCTGAAGCTGACGTTAAAAAAAAGAATAATGCCTTTTAACTCTTTTGCATCATATCAACACTGTTATTAAAAGAAAAACAGTTTTAAGTAGCTCAGCTCAGGGGATCACCATGAATATAGAGGCTTTGCATGGCAACCATGTTGAATTGGCAGGAACAATGAAATAATTTGCATATCAGTGGCTTTTTTTTTTCCCAGAGGATTTAAATTCTATTTTTAGCCATTCAACATGTCCCCCGTGGAAACCCTCTATTTGCGGTAGACAATGTGCAAAATGTGGGAGACTGGTGTGAGTTCAGTTCATAGGAGAGTCGGCAGGTCTGCATTTGACACATTATTTCTGGGGTTGGAATTTTCAGTTGTCAAAACCTTTTATTTAAATATTTAAAACACTGTTAAATATTTGCTTTTGTGTTGTAGGGAACACACTTAGCAACTGGATCATGATTATTCCTCCACTGCTTGGTGCACTGCTCACACATAGGAACAAACTGGAGAAGAGATACACAGTAGCTTTCTTGGCATTAGCTGGTAAACTATATAATATTATGTATAGTACCCTGGAGTGATAAATAATTTTAATATTATTTCTCCATTATTTTATTGATGCACAAAATGGAGAAAAGATACAAGCAAGAAGTATAATTTTAATAATTTAATCTGTATTTTATGTATTTTTGTGTATTTTTAGACCTTTTTCTGATTTAATTTTCTTTTCATTGCATGCAGTGGTTGGACTAGGATCGCTGTGTTTTCATGCCACACTGTTATATGAAATGCAGGTAAGTGAATGTTCAGCTGACAGTAGATGGCAAATTTATACTTTTTCTCTCCAATGCATTTAGACATGTCAGAGAACACTATTTATACCAATAATGCCTATATGTATTGTAAGTAATACATTTTATTACACAACTTAATTCACATTTTCGAGTGCAAATACAGGCCTAAATGAGTGCAAAGATGGGAGCATATTGCACTCGTCAGGAACCAGATCAACTGGTTTATTAGCTTATGTGATCAATTTTCGCAAGCAAAGCTTACAAACGCGTCATTTTTTGTTCTGAGAACGTTTGCCCTGCTTCGTTTGTCATATAATAAACAATTTATTACATGAAAAGCTGTGCAATACAGCTGTATTTTTACCAGTCAGTTATATTTTTTCTCGCCTGAAGTTGTCTCGAAAAAACAAAACCGACTCTTAAAAATATGCCGCCTTATTGCACTCCTTCCCGTGTAATAACCTTTTTATACTGGTGCACATTTGTTTTAGTCAATATAGAGCACATTATAAGCCAGAGTACATTTAATATTTTGCTTGTTCACATTTTGTGTAGCTTGTTACACATTTGTATATATCTAGTGTCCCCAATATTAGTAAGTGATGCTAAAATTAGTAGTGACACTATATTAAAATTATTCATTCATTCATTCATTTGTTATACTAAATAGATGATCTGTTTTACATGCAGCTACTGGATGAGTTACCTATGATCTATGGCACTTGTGTGTTCATATTTTGCATGTAAGTATATCATAATATTGCTGACGTAGCAAGTCCATAGTATTGATTGGCAAGTTTTTACAAGGCAATACAATGAACTCTCTCTAAGGCAGACACCCTTGGGACTAGATTTGTGTCTGCCTTAGAGAGGTGTCTGCCTTAGAGAGAGTTCAGTTATAAAGAAACAAGTGAAAATTGGCAAGGACCAAATCTGCATGCTGTCCGCCTTAGAGAGGTGTCTGCCTTAGAGAGAGCTCAGTTACAGAGAAACAAGTGAAAACCGGCAAGGACCAAATCTGCATGCTGTCCACCTTAGAGAGGTGTCTGCTTAGAGAGAGTTTCAAGACTGTCTGTGCAAACTAATAAATTTGTCATCTCATACTAATAACCAACTCTAATAGAAACAACAATCTATGTACAGGTAATAATGTTTTTTTTTTTTTTTTTTTTTTTTTTTTGGTCTGGGATACTGGTATGACTTTGACAGCTATTGTGTGAATTAACAAAATCTATTAACGGAACACAGGTTCATAACATTGACCAGAGTTTCATGATTAAAAAATGCAGACACCTGTTCTGAAATAGTAGAGGTAGGATAGGTCTGAAAAAGGGTCTTAAAGTGGAAATATAGGGTAAGGCTTTTTGGTCTTCTGTCATAATAACACAATTTTTTGTCTCATGTACAGTTCTGAAGTTTCTTACAAGCCAAGGACACACAACAAGACTCTTATTGTCCTTCTTGTCTCCTGTAGTATTTTTGTTACCCTTGTAAGTGCTGTCTCCTCCATTTGTTTGTGTGTGTGTAGTGTTTTTCTCCTGTCGTTGGGGAGAGGATGAGGTCAATGGTTAATGCTGAACTGATCATGCCTGTTCCATAGTTTGTGTGTACATCTTCTTATAATAATTACGTTTATCTTTCAAGTCAGTTATGGTAGGTTGATCAAGCTGTATACATCTCTTCCAGGTGTACTTAACCATTGTCAATCCACTTGTGTTCCAGGTAAATATTTTGTTACAAATACAATGAATGAGGCCAATATTGTTTAGACATTTCAAACATCTAATTTGGCTTCCGTCGTAGCTCCTATACGTCTTTCTTACGTCCCTGTTGCCATCCTTAGCTTTAGAGTTCTATTTCTCATCCGAGAGTTCGGATCGAGAGTTGGCTTTTGGTACCTTTGTCAGAGGAAACGATTTATCAGTTTTCTTCTTGAATGGCCGGAATGATCAACACTGTAAACTTGGGAGGGAACTAGTTTAGTTTGTTAGGATCACATATAGAGGCGCGTATATCATTGACAGACATTGTCGCGCACAAAAGTCTGCGTAAATATTGCATCTTTAGAGCTACCTGCCCATTTTATCCGAACATCTGCTTTCGCGTTTTGAAACTCCCACCACCCGTGTAGTACAGTATACACTTGCAGAACTTGGGCACTGATGCATTTTGTCAGTATCACTTTTCTAACTCAACATCCAAAAGTTCAAGACATTACTCAAAATTACTCGCAAACAATTGCCATAAACGTACGCTAGATTCAAGATATGCACTTCACGTGTTTTGGGGAATGGCTCCGTGTGGACCAACGCAAATTTACAGTAAGCAGTGCCATGTATATTCACATTATATTTTTAAACGTTTTGTCGTCACTAGTGGTTTTATGGTATTCTAGCTGGAACTCTGACGGTGCAAGGCCTGTATTCTTGCAAGTAAGTGAACTGCAGTCATGGACAGTGTTGTTCTTTATTGTTGTTGTTGTTGTTGTTTTTTACACTGGTCATTATTTCTAATTGGCGTATCTGCGTATTTTGCTCTTGCAGGAGATATTCCGGTTCTTGGAAGCTGTGCATGATATCGCTTGTTAGGTGACTAATGTCAACTACCGTTGAGTTTTTTTTCTTTTTTTTTTTTAACTGAAAATACCCTTAATTGTCCTGAACTGCGAGACGGCCATCTCTCTCTCCCCCCCCCCCCCCCCCCCCCAACCCCACCCTCCAAACCGTGGAGGATTACTCACAGTCTATTATTACCCCATCTCTCATCGATTCATTCACTTCTTTCTTTCTTCCCTCTTCTTCTCTCATTTGCTATATCCTTTCCGGCTTCTATTTTAATTTTTCAGTTATGGAACAGGATTTATTTTGTGGAATATCGACAACAACTTTTGCCCCCCTCTTAGGTAAGGTTTGTCTGGAATCCAAACTTTTTCCGCTCGATAACATTGTTCATGGAGTGATGATTTTGCGTTTGTTTCGATAGAACTTTCAGAAATCATCTGGCGTGGCCTGTACAGCCGTTCTTTCAACTGCACGCAGTATGGCACACTTTGGCGGGAATCGGCTCCTATTTCCACATTCTTTACAGGTTTGTCCCGCCACTTTGGTTTTCTACGACTTATTTCGCGATTGCAATACAGTTAATTCTCTATAAGGCGGACACCTTCGGGACTAGATTTAGTGTTCGCCTTAGAGAAGGTTCAGTTACAGAGAAACAAGTGAAAATCGGCAAGAACCAAATCTGCATGCTGTCCGCTTAGAGAAAGTTCAGTTACAGAAAAACAAGTGAAAATCGGCAAGGACCAAATCTGCATGCTGTCTGCCTTAGAGAGGTGTCCACTTAGAGAGAGTTCAGTTACAGAAAAACAAGTGAAAATCGGCAAGGGCCAAATCTGCATGCTGTCCGCCTTAGAGAGGTGTCCACTTAGAGAGAGTTCAGTTACAGAAAAACAAGTGAAAATCGGCAAGGGCCAAATCTGCATGCTGTCTGCCTTAGAGAGGTGTCCACTTAGAGAGAGTTCAGTTACAGAAAAACAAGTGAAAATCGGCAAGGGCCAAATCTGCATGCTGTCCGCCTTAGAGAGGTGTCCGCTTAGAGAGAGAGTTCAGTTACAGAAAAACAAGTGAAAATCGGCAAGGGCCAAATCTGCATGCTGTCTGCCTTAGAGAGGTGTCCGCTTAGAGAGAGAGTTCAGTTACAGAAAAACAAGTGAAAATCGGCGAGGGCCAAATCTGCATGCTGTCTGCCTTAGAGAGGTGTCCGCTTAGAGAGAATTAACTGTATTCTAACCTTCTTTATTTCTTTGCACAGCCTGCACTTGAGAATGCTATTGCTCGGAAGAAATCCTGTTGTCAGGGTTGGTAATTTTTCGATTTTCCTTCTACTTTTAGCTTCTGTACTTCTGCTATGTTTCTAAGATGTACCTTATTAATACAGTCACCTAAATTTTGCACCACTTTAATTTCACGTTTTCCCCTTGGCTGGGTCTGGTCGCTCCATATACCATCTATCAGCCTTTTTGCAAGATCGCGCAAGACTGTCACTGTCGAAGCTCACCAGGACGTATTTCGCCCTGGAAGTTTTACTCGTTTGAGACAAATAATCAGTTGTCTCCAACTCATGCTATGCAGCACTGCATTTGAAAACATCTTTACTTTACATTTGTGGTATTAATCTTTCCAAAAAATGTCGTCCACGGTAACAGCTACCTTTCTTCCTTATTTTTCTGTATGTCGTGCTTTTTACAGGCTTGCTGGGGCTTCCTTCCCTTCATTTACTCCTGCTCTACTGACGACGCCGGAAAGCATTCCGGTTCATTGACAGGAACTGTTCGCACCATCTCACTGCCCTTGTTTCAGGCGCTGTTTTCCTGCATGCCAAGCAAACTGCAGTTAAAAATATCCTATTACAACATATTTTAAGATCATTCATTCACACACTTCACGCGTTCTTGCTCCATGCTTAGAATTTTTTACAAGCTTGCAAAGTCAAGTCCTCAGAATGAGCCAATACCATGGTAGTCGCAGAGCCAATCATAAGGCCGTAAGAAAAAGTAATTACAGCGCCAATGTTACAGGAGTCGTTAGAACATATTTTTGACCAACCAAAAGGTGATGTAATTTTAGTGATTTGGTATACAATTTGAAGGAAAGACCAATCAGCAGTGTGAGGGCCCGGTCGCACTAGGAAGTTTAATCGATAATAACACAGCATCGAGAGCAATACGACGGTTTCTTCAATGTTTGGCAGCAACTTGGTGACACATATTTCTGGTGACAAGCGCTGGTTGCACTTCAGATGATGCAAATGTCGGTATTAATGTCGTGAAAGCTACGAATGCGACAGGAGCCTAAGTTGCTTACGTGACAACGGTCGGGCTCCACTCCTGGGCGATCTCTTACTCCAGCCAATCAAAAACCGCCCTAGTATTTATACTAGGGCGGTTTTTAGAATGTTCTAGAGCGTTTTAGAACGTCCAAGAACGGGTTTTTAGATAACTGTCAAAAACCAGAACCAAAACTGTAATTGCATCGCCAATCACAGAGACCTCAGTCAAATAGTAGCCAAAGTAATTTACCCTTGGTTTTCACCTCGAAGAAGAGTAGTGCGAAGAAACGTCATCACGGCCACCTGCTTGCTTGCGTGAGAAGACCGCAATCGTGCTTTGCTCATAGAAACTTTTTCAGACCAATTCAAAAGCGTAAAACCAAAGGAAGCACACAAGGATAATATTGAAGTTTACAAAATAGTTATTAAAGCTGTATAGTCAAAGGTGTAATTTCATAAGTTACTTTTTAAAAGGTTCTAGCGCTCATAAATTAAGTGTATGCCGCTTATTTTAGATATAAAGTAAGGTATTATTAGACGGTATTTTAAAATAAAAGTTTGTGTTTAGGCAAGGTATAGGAAGAGAATTTTGTTATTTAAGAAAGTCTAACGTATTCTTTAATGTGTGGACATTAATGTAATAGTTATATTTAACCCGCACTGGTATAATATACATTTGGGAAATATAATAAATGAGTCATAGTTTCGGAAAGATTTTGTAATCGTGTTGTAATCACTTTGTATTAAATGAGTGCCCTTGTTGACACGTATCCGTAAACTCTACCATCGCATATAGGGGCGCTCAGAATCACAGTCATCTTTCTCGAACAACTCTTCACACGGGGTCCACGAGGCGCGAACATAATTAGCAATTCATTTCAATCCTTTAAGAGTTTGTTTCTACTTTCAACAATGTCTTTGCCAAGAACCGTTCTGGATTCTAAACTCCATCGTATATAGATTATCTGTTGTGAACCAAATTTTTTAAAATTTAAAACCGTTTTACCGCAGTCGTTTTTTGTCGTTCCCCAGGCAAGGAAATCCTGGCATTTTTACCTTGCTTTTTCCAACTCTTTTCTTGTTGTTTGTTTGCCGGCGTGCCAATTCACCCGCCCCGGCCAAAAGTCTGTGGAGGTTTGAAATGATAATTCAGTTTTAGCTGAACGACGACGGCTCCATGCAGGGGACAGATTTATTGCATAGATTTCAACAAGGCCGCGTAAACGTTTTCTTTAATTTCTCAAAAGTGCGAACAACAGCTACTCATTTTTTCTCGCAGTATTTTAGGTAGAAAATAAGAAAGCAATGCGCGCATTTAATCAGTAGCAGTGTATAGCAACAAATAAAAAATTAATAATCAACAAACTTGGAAAAAAAATCGCGCCGTGGGGAGAGTTGTCCGGATCCCAAGCCAGTTCGAGGGGCAACTCTTGCCTAACACCCGTCCACGCTCAACGAACGGGGAGAGATAATTCGGCCCCCAAGCCATGGTGAATTATCCCTAAATCCGATGAGCGCTTAAATGCTAGACCGACTTATTTATTATATGCATCGAATCAGGTATATATAGTTTCAGGCAAGAGGCCCCTCATCCATATGGGATGTTCCTTTGTTTCGTGCATCGTATTGTATTGCTTCACCGAACCATTTTCACCGTCCTATTGTTATAACCGCTTCCATATCCCCGAATCACTTAATATCTGATTTCTGCACTTGAGTTTAAATTTTTAAATCGTCAGTAAACACTGCAAAGGCAACATTGGTGCTCGGCGCATGCGCAACAGTACGACTGTGCAGGAGAAATGTAATCAAAAGGTCCGTTATGCACAAGATCGCTATATATACTTCGTATTGACCAGCGAAAGCAATTTTTTATGAAGACTGACATGATTCGTGGGGTTCTTTTCAATGTCTTTCGTGTATTCGATTCCCGCAATTGTAGTCACGTGATCAGTCGTATCTGCCGAAGCTCTCGTTCGATAATTCTTCTGGCATACTGGAACTCTTGAAAGACTGATTCAGTGACATCTTCCCAGCACTGCGCCAAGGCCTGCAAGTTGTTAATCTCGTACTCTCGTAGCTTTTTCAGAACTTTGTTATATGTATCACTGTGAGAGATGTCATTGGAGCGTAGGATACTCAGAAAGACGCCAATCTCAACTGTAAGGGATAAAAACGAAAGGTATTTTGCTCAGTCGGAAGATCGCTATCAGTTCACACTGAGACATTGTACAGGTTAATGCTATAAATATGACTCCGAACTGGACATTGAAACACATTTCGTGTATAACTGTATATATATCTTAAATCCAAGCGGAGTATTTAATCAAAATTGACCGCTGGAGGCTACACCAAATTAGGTAGGTATCAATTTCTACAGGACTTTGGAATCCTTTTCCTCCTGACTAAAAATAATATAAATCATCATTGGCTTAATTTATGTTTGCATATCTGCAATAATGATCTTTGCTCCTTTTTTTGCGCTGTAAACATTTTTGAACGGCATCCTTACTTTTTCCAACCGCGGTATTGGAAGGCATCAGTCTAATTCGAGCGAGTTCCAGTGCCAGTTCTGCCCGTTTCTTTCGCTCTTGCTTGAATTTCTTGACAAAACTTTCAGCCTCCAAGAGTGCCGTCTCAAGGATTTTAAAAACGGTTATTTCAGTGTCCACGCAACGTGTTGAGTCACCCAGACAGTAGCTGTTGGTGAAGAGAAAAAGATTTGGGCTCCCGGTTGCGTCGAATGCTTGATACAGCGTGTTCTTAGCTGCCGACGGACTGACTTTGTCGCCATGCGTGACGACGGTGATTGATGTGATTCCTGGGTGGAAGAAACGATTAATTCTTGATAGTAATAAACTTCTATATTCTCACTATGCTATTGCTGTCATACTATATACTCAGTATGGAGAACCTGCTCAGATTATAACTGATTGAACTCCAAATTCTCACTACATTATTCATACAATTCCTCTTTGATAGTTGGAAGAACTTGTATTGTGAGCTCAGGAGTGAAAGGGTCAATGTGGCTACAACACTATCCCAACTGACTTTGATCAGTAGGTTGGTTGTGATCGTCCGGGTTAGAGTAGTTTCCTGGAAGACTGTTGCTGCCGTACTGTGTGCAACCCTAAACGGTCAATCGGCTACAATCCCTCCCTCTCCCCCGCATTCAATGTTGCAGGCTCCTTCTGATTTAGAACAAGGATGAACCGGCACTTGGCAGATATAATAATAGCCATGATAAACCGCACAAAACGACGACACAAACCTGATTGCTTGATAATCTCCCGCATCGGATTTAAATGCTGCTGTAAAATTCCATTTTTGAGTCTGATGTCATTGGCCTTCAATACAAAAATGACTCCATGTAACGCGTCTACAAACGGCACGTCCTTGCCAGAGGTGCGATACCGGCGCCCTCGATGGATGACGTCACCTGACCTTATCCGACCCGCGAGGATGTCACGAAACTCGCGGCTTTCGTCATCGTTGTAGTTAAAGAAGCCTCTCGTATCAACCAACTTGAAAAACATTTCAGGAAGATAGTCTTCCAGTACGATGGTGCCTTCGCCACCCGCTGAACTCTCGGGAACACTTCCTCGATCTGTGTGCCGCACCGCTCGTTCGCACGTATTTATGAAGCAACTTTTCCCGGAACCCGTCGGTCCGAACATCCCAATACGCAGCTGCGTCATGTCGGAAACCAAAAGTGCATCAAAGGTCGCAGGCCCAAGCTTGTCGCCGAACTTGTATCGGCGTAAACTCGTCCGCAATGCATCTAGCTCTCGCTGTTTCTGCAGTCGCAGTTGGAGCGCCTGCCCTTGTTGTCGGCTCTGCATGACTGTCTCAGTGTCAAAGCTTCCACCTTTTCTCGCAGTTATTCCTTGAAGTCGTCTGTTATCCTATTGTTTTGTATTAACTGAACTTCTCTTGCTTCACGTTTTATCTTCGCTTTCTTTTCTTTTATCTAATTTCTCGCGTTCTTGTTGTGTAGTCTGTCTTCTTCAGCGCGTCTTCGGTTTGCTCTCAGCTGAACTGCGTGATCAAGCAGTCCCTGTGAGCATTGAAGACGCCACTATTAAGGGAAACGTACCCTCACACGATCACCCTTTGTTTTAGCTTTGTAGATGTCCCATTGCTTATTTCGGCGAACAAGAGTAGATACAACGCGAATACTTAGAATAAGGTAGTATCTTGATGAACGACCGGCGGGGATTCCCCTTACTGAGATAATCACCATCTATTTTCGGCCAGACAAACAGGCAGCGATTTGGTTTCACCATTCCCTTTTTCATTGTTTACAACTTCAGCAGTTTAGAACTCTGTTCAATTTCATTTTTTATGAGCCTAGTGTAACCCCAATAATTTTATAATTTTATCATTTTCCTGTTTCTTTGGAACCTTTTTGGTTCCTGAAGTGCAGCGACCTTTACTTCGAACGCATGTATGCCGGTGAGGGGGTTCTCAATTCACCAAAATATAAGATTTAATCGTCTCCTCCTTTTACCCTCTACGCCGCTTTGTCCAATCGCAGTGCAGAGCAGGTTTTGACACAATGTACAGACGTCCATTATATTCACCTTATTTACATACAGCAGCTCGGTTAAGCACACTATGTTCACCTTATTTAAAGCACATAGCAGCTAGATTGTGGCCTGAAATGAAGTCAGCCGGACTCAAGAATTACAAATGAACATTAAAGAACGTTTGATAGATTTAATCATCTTTATCCAAAAAAGGATAGCAACAACATTTGCACGGCAGTCTTATGCCGAGATGTCTAACAAATAATTACAAAATGTATAGGTGAAAGTCTAATTTCCATTGCTAACAAAATATTGGATTTTCATGAAAAGTTAGAATCAATGAACACTAAAGGCTCTTTTGAAACCTTCTCACACCCGTCTCCTCTCCTTTATTGCATAACTCAAAAATTCTGGTTCTTGAAAATTTCATACGCAAACAATAAGCCACTGTGTCTGATAACCCATTGCGTAAAAACTGGAAAAGAAAAACCCTTAAAGATCCCGTAGCAAAGTCCGTTTTGTATCCAAGGAAACTAATGAAGCCGCTGACCGATGAACTTGCATGCTCACATGAGTCGTATCTGCTGCAGCTCTCGCTGGATCATCCTTCTGGTGTCAAGACCTGGGATAAAGGACTCCTGGTTGACGTCTTTCCAGCATTGCGCCAAGGCCTGTAAGTTGTTTATGTCGTTCTCTTTTAGTTTCTTAAGAATCTTGTCATTGGTGTCGCTGTGCGAGGCGCCTTTGGACCGTAGAACACTCAGAAAGACGTCCAGGTCAACTGTGATGGATAAAGACAAAAGGCGGTTGTTCAGCCTCAGGAGAAACTCCGCTTGACCTAGCAACCTCGTTTGTAAAATATTGTTTTTACCACACAAAAATAAAATTCATATCTTTATTACGTGTAATATCCTCTATTTATTTCGGATGATTGGGGGTGCTCGACGGCTCGCCTTTAGCTTGAGCGAGCTTCTGTTCAGCCTTTTCCTTTCGTTATTGTTTTAAAACTCTCTTGACGCAAGTTTCAGTTTCAGCTGGGTCCTGACTTTTGCGTTTCTTACCTTTTCCAACGGTGTTCGACGGCTTTTCTTTAGCCTGAGTGAGCTCCTTTTCAGCTTTTTCCTTTCGTTCTTGTTTAAAACTCTTAACATAAGTTTCAGCTTGTGAGAGTGCCGAGTGCAGGATCTCAAAAGCTTCAATCTCAGTCTCCGCACGCCGCTTCGAGTTGTCGTGACAGTAGTTGGCGATGAGGAATGTGTTACCGCGGGCGCTCCCCGTTGCAGCGGATGCTTGCGTCAGCGCAGCCTCACACGAGGACGTACTGCCGAGCGTGTCACGATGTGTGACAACAGTGACCGGCGAAATACCTGAACAAAAGAAGCAGGAATAATCCCTATTTGACCTGAGGTATCCAAGATAAAAGCGTGACAGCATGGTTGATGTCTGTGGAAGTTGAAGCGAGTGTTCGACTTACAGAGGTAAAGTTACAACCGCAGTAAAGTCCGTGACATTGTTTGTATTGTTTCACATATGACAAAGGAGATTTTATTCGTTAGAATGTTGCTTTTCTTTGAAATCTTTTGTTATATCTGGTCAAGTCGTACATGTTTATCGGTAAACAGTGGTTTGCAAAAATTGACGGCCAGTCTCTGCCTCTGTACTTGGTTTTAAATACTCCATCAACTCTCGAGTGTTCCAGAGCGGGCTGGGGGAGGGGTGGGGAGGTACGGGAGTAGTAATGGAGGACAGAGTTTATGAAAGGCCAGAACAGAACTAGACATTACCTGACTTTGCGATAATCTTCCGCATCGGGTTCAGATACTTCTGCAAACTTCCATTCTGGAGTCGGATGTCATTGGCCTTCAGCACAAAAATGACTCCGTGTAATGCATCTACGAAAGGCACATCCTCGCTCGAAGCTTGGAATTCTCCTCGACGAATGACGTCACCTGACCTTATCCGACCCGCGAGGATGTCGCGAAACTCGCGGCTTTCGTCATCGTCGTAGTTGAAGAAGCCTCTCGTATCGACCAGCTTGAAAAACATTTCGGAAAGATAGTCTTCCAATATGATGGTGCCTTCTGCTCCCGCTGAACTCTCAGGGGCGCTGCCTTTGTCCGTCTGTCGCACGGATTTTTCACTCGTATTTATGAAGCAACTTTTCCCGGAACCCGTCGGTCCGAACATACTAATACGCAGCTGTGTCATGTCGGAAACCGAAAGTGCATCGAAGGTCGCAGGCCCAAGCTTGTCGCCGAACTTATATCGGCGCAGACTCTCTCGCAGATTGGAAGACTTGGCATCTAGCTCTCGTTGCTTTTGTAGTTTCAGTTGGCGAGCCTCTTCTTCTTTTCTTTTGCGCTCTCGTTCTCGAGCGGCTTCCTCTTCTTTTCTTTTCCGCTGCTGTTCCTCCAGTCGCCTTCTCTCTCTTTCCTGGGCTTCTCGTGCCTCACGTTCTATCCTCGCTCTCTCTTCTCTTTCTATCCGCTCGCGTTCTTGTCTGAGTCGCTCTTCTTCGGCGCGTCTGGCTTGCTCTCTCTCAGCTGCTGAGTTATCCACGAAACGGATTTCATGGTGGTGGTGCGAGCCTCCCTGGAAGAGAAAAAGCAGTCAGAAGCTTGTTTTGTCATTGAAGACGCTAGAACAAACAAAGAATAATCATACTTACTCCTCCCATGGTTCTTCGGTTTTGATGATTCCTTGCGCTTTTCTCCAGCCAAGTGCTTAATGCAAAGGACTACGATTTTCCGAATTTAATATATTCTCACAGCCGGTGGGATTTTCCCTTCCGGGATTGCCCCTGCCCTATTTTCGGCTGCACATTGGTCATTGGTTTCTCGCCGCCCACATACTCTCATTTTCTTTCCACAGTAAAAACCGCTTAGTAATGCTGACAGTGAGACAAACATTATTAGCCGAGGCTTCGAACTTGTTCCACGTACTTCAGCGGACTTAGAACTGCCTGGGCATGAAACCTCGATTTCCGGCCAGGTGATACAATTGCAGACGGTATTTCCGGTGCAGTGCCGCTTATTGTAGTCATCTCATTTTCGACGTTGGAACTGTGTAAAGCTTTTGCACCTTGTTGACTCCTTCAGTAGTAGCTCTTGATAATCATGTCGAAATTGACTTATATACTTACATGTATACACCATTGCATTGACAATGGCAATAACGGCTTTAGGATCACTGAATACAACCGGCAGAGCCCGGGTGTAACGAAAACGAAGACCCCGAAAACGAAGACCCCAAAATAAATTAACATAAATTTGCGGGGTCTTCGTTTTCGGTTTTCGGTGGTGGGTGTATCGAAAACGAAGACCCCAACAATAATAGCCAACAGCTTCACTAAGTGGCACTCGCACTGTGAGATCTCTACTGTGTGCATCTCGCCTATTTCCAAAATGAATCCTCAAAGAAATCCAGCACAAAACACCCGAGTTAAACACCGTACTTCATATGAGCCGAACTCAATGCAAATGAGCAAAATCCATTGTTTGGGCTAATTTGCACAGAGTTCGGCTCATGTGAAGTTCGACGTTTGACCCCGGGCTTTAGAAACCTTTTGAATACTCCAACCGTAAGATACCTATTCTTTTAGTGAACATGCTCGAAACACTCTTTTTCGAGAGTCTTTTTACTTCAACCGCAGTCTTCTTGCGTGGAATAAGTACCAGTTAACCCTTTGACTGCCAAGCTAAAAATGCCGATTCCCTCAACATCTTGAAAAACATGTATGAGTGATGGAGTGAGAATTGAAGTTCTCCTCACTGTATATAATACACTTATGGAGAGAGACTGACAGAGAAAATTGAAGTTGATCAATCTTGAAAGGGTGTAGTGCGTAGTGCCATTCGATTCACGTTTACAATGTACGTTATCCTCAAAGCTCCAATTCCGTTATTTTTTCGCTTTTAGAGCATTATAGTACAAGAAAACAATTGAAAACAATTCTTTATTCGGTATAATCCGAGGCCGATCATGCATGATGATACAAGATTATATCAATCATTATTGTAATAATAAAAAATAGTCAAAATTTATTAACTCTTCAGGCCTGAAGGGCACGGAATGCTGTAATTATTATTTTTTAAATACATTTATTATTTTTTGTTGGGGGAGGAGGGGAGGGGGGAGGGGGGACAAGTTTGTGTTGAAGCGAAGGAAATGAAGGCGCGATTAAGACTATTAAATCCGCCAGTTAAGGGGCCCATAAAGTTCTGCCTTCAAGCTAATATTGCAAGTATTTTGTTGTGCTAGGCTAAGGAAGGCAATAAACTCGTGGTACACAACTAAACTTTGTCTTTTAGCTGTGCGGTATGTGGCTGTTATGGCTTTTAATAGTCTTATGGTTCAATGTTAAGCCTGTCCAGACATCTTTCGATTATCTCTGCCATATTTTCGTTCAGTTCTACCAAAAATGGTTTTATATCGTCCCAGCAGATGACGAGGGCGAGAATCGTGGTCACGTCTCTGTCTTCTAGAACCTCAAGCGCCCGAGCCACTTGTCTGTTGCTCCACTCGTGTTTCAGCTGAAGGACGTCACGGAATAGTATCGACAGCGATGCTGCAACAAATAAAGGAAAAATATGCATTGGTTCAGAGCGCATCAACGCATAAGGAACAGGCTCTGACTTGGCCTTTTTCAGGTAGAATTTTCTTTCAGCAACTTTGAATGGCTCTATCGCTATCATATGACTGACGCCCAAAAACAAAACGACAAAACTCTGGTCATGACTGTTTTACGTTTTGTCGAAGCCTTATCGTGGGCTAATTTTGGGATCATTCGGGTTCTACTGCGTCATCTCTGGCTCTGGCTGCCTCCTGAATGTCTTTGCCGTTCACGTCTCTCTTCTTTCTTACTGTCTCTATACCTCCCCTCCCCAAAGAACCGCCTGAAAACCTGGCAGTCTTCTTACACCGGTTTTATGAAAATTGTTAATCCAGGGTTTACTGGGTTAATTCTGCAAGATTCTGGCCTATTACCAACAAAAACCTTGTCTTAACTGACAGGTGATGGGACTTAGAGAGCGAGAGAGTGTGTGAGAGTGAGAGGGGTCTCTTAACTACCGTTTCGGACGGATTCTGGGGGGCCCCCTTCTCCGTTGTATCCATCCAAAGCGCGTCGAACTGCGTCTATCTGTGCGCTTTTCATCCGAAGTTTTGCGTTCTTAACGAACTTTTCAGCAACCGTGAGCGCCCTGTGAAGAATTGTGAGAGTGGTGGTGACAGTTTCGCTGTTGCCGTCGGGGTTCTCCGGGCAGTAATTAGTCAGCAGGAATGTGCAGTGCGGTGAACTTCCGGTAGCGGCGGATGCCAGTTCCTTCACTCTTTCGCCGTCATCTTCTCGTGGGAGCATGTCTTGGTGAGTCACTACAGTAACTGGCTGTATTTTAAGTCCTGTGTAGATGACAAGACAGCATGTCACTTGTTCTTGTTGGGGAGTTATCCCCTTGAGCCCCGAGGTTGTCAGTGTGCAAGAGAATGTACTAATCAACCCGTTAGTCCTGCAGATGGGAAGGGTTCGTGCACAAAAAGACTTCGATTAAATGTTGTGAGCTAGAGCAAGTTTTTAGTTCGTCTTTGATCAAGACTCTGCAGTGTAATTGCCTAGATATTGGGGGGGGAAATGGTTAATTCTGGATAGAGTTACATGTAAAAACAACCGAGGTATACCTTGTGTTTGTAAACCTTCGTTACGAAAACGTTCCAGCTTTCTTTTCAACACTTCGTTCCCCAGGCGCACGTCAGTGGCTTTAACAACGAATATCACACCGTGCACCAAACTACCAAATGGAATATCCTCACCGACCTCGAACTGTGGATGAGACGGGTCTCGGTCGATGAAATCTCCCGGCTTGATAACTCCAGAGAGAATCCTCTTAACCTCCCCAATTTCGAATTCGTCAAATTCGTTCTGCCCCCGTGTGTCGACCAATCGGGTGAAGGGCAACTCATGGAAGTATTCTTCCAGGATGGTAGTTCCTTCCTCGCTGGTGGCGCTAATGGGTGCCGTGCCTTTTGGTTTTTGCAGCACCACTCTCTCGCAAGTGTTGATGAAACAACTCTTTCCAGAGCCAGCCGGTCCGAACATGGCTAGCCTTATATTGATTACGTCATCGAGGTCTTGCCGTCGCAGACCTCTGAAGCTCGCCAAGTGGATTTTATCTCCAAACTTATAGAGAATAAGTTGTTGCCGTTGATGTTCTATTCTTGACTGCCGTATTCCCTCTGCGACTGCTAATCGTTCTCTTTCTTCGCTTTCCATTTCTTCGCGTTCCTGTTCTTCTATCACTGCCCGTCGTTCCCCCTCTTCCTGTATGGAATCATGTCTGGCCACCTCTCCGTTCATTCTTTCTTCGTCTTCTATGTCTCTTAACCCGTTATCCAGCCTCCCTTCAACGAGGCTGCGATTGTCTTCCTCCTCTCGGGCTCTCGGTGCGTGTGCGTCAACCTGAAACATATTTTGCAAACGGTGTGGTGTTACAGGAAGCTGAAAACGTTGTAGTAAACTCACAAAAGAACCCGCGACGAAATGACACGAGCGCTGCTGCGAACAATGACGATACGCTAAATACGTAAGCTCGCAAGTCGACGCCAGGTCAAGCCAAATTCAATTTGCATTTTGTGTTGGCCGTGACCTACTCTTGTCAACTAGCCTTACAAACTTTTGGTCGAACTCAGGTGAAGATGTGAGAACTCTTGGTTAGTCAAAACTGCACGAATACACGTACTGAAGGTAACCAGTGTCTCGAGACCAGAAATTCGTCCTTGACAAAATCGAATCAGTCTCAGCATCGATCATTTGCAATAATAATAATCTCTTCTTTTTCTCAGAACGTTTTGGACGGTCAACAAGCCGTTTCCGCGAAAAAGTCTGCTTGTTCGGTTTGTTAGAATTTCTTAGTATTCTAGTAGTAAAAAGGACGGCCTTGATTCTCATCGTGGCCAGTTTCTGGGAAATTCCCGATGAATACCGCAAGTGATCAACGATTCTAACATCTGCTGGGAAGAAAAACGTTGAAAATTTGCCGGGCAAATGTTCTACGATGTAGTGTTGTGATTTAAAGCATAGGTGATTTTGCGTAGAGTGCGGGCCAAACAATTTCAGTTCGGTCCAAAGTCAATGCAAAATGTGTGACTCACTGCTCCGGGGATTTCCCCAAACAAAAACCTAGTTTCGATTCTTGCTCTCTGTGATTCTAAAGTATCTTTGTATCTGCACAGATTCAGACTTTATCGGTGTTACTTTTAAGGGGGTAGATTGCAAGCACAAGCTGGCTTGTTTATACAGCACCATTAAAAATGCTCCGAGCACTAAAGAGAACGCAAATTTCGCTTGACTATGCAGAAATATTTCTTGCGTCGATTTCACTGGACAAACGTCCCTGAGACTCATTTGCAGTTAAGGCTTCAACTCGTCACAGCCAGACTCAAATTAACATCGTCCTTACCTGGGCATGGACTTTGTAAAAGAACAGAGAATTCTTTAGAAAGAAACCTTCGTGACAAAGTCCGGCCTCCGCTGAACGGCTGTCACTCGAAGTGTGAGTTCTGGGAAATCTACGTCATAATTTGCCGAAAGTCGTCTATTTTTATACGCAAGAGTACGGGAATTTTTATTGTCACTATAAAAGCTTGTTCAGTTGTAAACTCTGTTCAGAAATAACTATGAATAGACAGTTCATTAGGCTCCCACATCGATTAGCTTGTTCTAGGGGTGATCTTATTGGGGGTCCTAACTGTCGACGTTGTGAGTGAGACACATATTAGGGACTTTAAGATAGAGGACGCGAGAGGACGACGGCGACGTCGGTGAAACAATAAAACTAATCACAGAAGACAAAGAAGCACGTGAATATCTGAAATTGACATGTTCTCGGGGTCGCCGTGCTCTCGCGTGCGACTTCAAATGCTTCTTTTTTACGTCGTTGTCAGGACGTGGACGACAGTTCGATAAAATAACGGCAGTCGTTCTTCTTAGTAGGAAACGATGAAATCAATAGAACCTCGGCAAAAACGGAACAAATTGAACAACCTAAGAATAGGCAAAGTTACAAAGACATGGGGAAAACAGAGACACTATTTTTTGGTTCCTCGCGTTGCCGTCGCCGTCCCAGGTTTCTTAAACTCCCTATTTATGTATCAAAGTAGGGAGAACTCGATATGTGATTGTTTTTCGTCGAGGCCTAATTTTTTGTCTCATGACACTGGTTTAGCTTCTTCATATGATTGTACGGGTTCAGTACGTGCATTCAGTGCGATAGCCTTAAGTCTACAGCGCTCACATCTTCAGGGCCACCTTGTGGTGCGAAGATCTTAGCTTTCTCTGCTGGCAGTTAATATGTATGAGCTTTATCGTGTAGATATCTGTGTTTCACTTAAAAAGAAACACTGCTGTTCACAATACTGTGCTCAGAGTGATAGATTTGTGAATGTGTCGAAGTCATTTGCTTAAAAAAAAAGACTTATTTACGTGAAAGCAGAAAATAAAAAATGATGATGGCACCTTACAAGCATGACTTCAGTGGTTTCCCGCAGTGGTTTCTTGCGGCAATGTTTCAGAGCTTTCACGATCAATCAGCTTTACTTAACGGTGTGTTGGTGCGGTTGCCTTAGTCTACATAAAAGGAGGGCGAATACGTGCTCCTTAAACAGTCCATCCACCGTTGCAAAATCAGTACAAAGAAAGTAAAAAATAGGTGTTGTGTGGCTTTACAGAATACTTGAAAGTCGAACGACGCAGGACGAAGGGCCCTGCAAATTGGGAACCGTCGCGTACTCAAACATTAGTGGCTTATTAAGTTCACTGCTCACTTTGATGTAAACTAATGCTTCATCTAGTCACTTGCACTTGTTACAGAAATTTTCAAAAACTTTATTGGTGCATATAAATGACAACACCACAAGCAAGTTGTTACTTATATTTTAACTGAGACTGACAAACTAAATACCGCCATCAATTTTGCTGTGCTATTAACTGGAATTCATAATTCTTTCCTGGAAAATTTTTAAATTAAGATTACTGTTTCTCCAAGTGAATATACTAATTAAGGTTGAGTGCTTTTGTTGCTTCAGATCACCCGGGCCGATTTGTTTGCTCAAATCATCTTGAGATTCCTCAGCTCTTTCTCAAGCATCTTCTGCATTCCAAAAACGAAATGTCCTTTCACGTCCTCCCAGCATGTTGCCATGGCTTCCACTGTGGTCACGTCATCCTCCTGAAGCTTGGCCAGCGCCTTGGTCACGCTGTTCTGAGACCACTGGTACTTCGACTGCAAGGTGTTTAGGAACACGTCCACAGAAGCTACAGAAACGATACAAGAAACTATGATCTCCAGACATTCAAGTAAGTGATAACTAAGCTTTTTCTCCTACTCAACCTCACTCACTAACTTATCAACTAACCTTTTTAACCTCTTACTTACAAGAGTGATCAGCTTCAATTTTCGTCTTCAGTTTCTCACCAGAAATAACTCAAATAGTAAGGAGAACTTGGTTTTTGATACCTTGCTCAGATGATAGCTGATTTAACTATCAATTCTCACTGCATCATTCATACATTTTTCTCTTAAAGGGTTGGGAGAATCTGTATTTTAAACTTGGGAGTGAAAGGGTTAACGTTAAGTACTCATGCCAACAGACACAGACACGTAAAAACTGAAAAGCAGACAGACAGAAAAACACAGAGGATTGGGAATACGTCGTCGCTTGTCCTCACCATCTGGGATATTGAGAGGGGGTCCCCCGAGGTGCGTCCTTCCCATGGCTTCTGCCATAGCGTCTGCAGTTTTGTTCTTCTGCTGCTGTTTGGCGATCTTCACGTAGCGTTCTGCTGTCAGGAGAGCGAAATGGAGGATGTCGAAAACGAACTCTTCGGTATCAAAGTTCCTCTCTGTAATCTCTGTGCAGTAGTTGGCCACGAAGAAAGTGTGACTTCGAGCGCTGCCGGTGGCTGCAGACGCCAAGTCCAAGGCGTCTTCACACTCCTGGGGAGTCTTCAACTTATCTCGGTGAGTGACCACAGTTATGGGGGAAATTCCTGTAGAAACGGGGAAGAGAATGAAATACGTGTTGACTAGTTCATAAACTACTCCAATAGATCATTCTTGTGGTACTTACCTATTTTGCTAATGATTTATTGAAAAAAATTATTGGGAACCAAATTCAGTCTTGGGTAACAAAAACATTGAATTGACTTATAAGCAACCCTAGATTACACACGTTACTCCCTATTTATCAAGCGTGTGTCCACATAAACAGACCTAAATATACAGACAGACACAGACACAGGCACACATAGAGACACGTGAGTGTAGAGCGGACAGCTTCTTGATATGACGCACCTATGGGCCTGAGAACTTGACGAACCGGATTGAGATAGTCCTTCAGGGATCCATTCTGAAGCCTTGTGTCATTGGCCTTCACAACCAAAATGATACCATGCAATTGCTCAGAGAAAGGAGTTGAACCCGTTTCCATGGTAAAGCCAGGCCCATCTTCGCCGCGACGAATTTGGTCGCCCTGTTTGATGCGACCGTAAAGAATGTCAAGAAACTCGTGTGTTTCGCCAGTGCCGAACTGGAAGAAGCCTCGGGTATCTACCAAACGGAAAAACATGCAGGTAAGGTAGTCTTCAAGGATAATGGTGCCTTCTCCTCCAGTAGTGTTGGGAGGGGCCGATCCTTTATCCTTCTCTAGTACCACGCGCTCGCACGTGTTGATGAAACAGCTTTTTCCTGAACCTGTTGGTCCAAAAACGCCAATGCGAAGCTGAGTGACATCGTTCAGCTTCAGACCTGTGCAGTGAGAGAGAGTAAAGCTTTCAGTTGACCGTCACAACAAAAATATCGAAGTATCACAGCTGCAATTGGTGTACTGAGCATCAAATTCTGGCAATGTTTAGAGAGAAAGGGGAGGAGTTGCATATAAAAACGGGGGAAGAAACGATGAAAGCAAGTTAAAGTTTCAACTGGTTAGGGAAGAAAAAAAGGAACATGGCAAAAAGAATTACTGGAAAAAGGAGGCAAGGAAAGAATCAAAATGGATGGCGTGTAAAGAATTTTAGGTGAGTTTGGGCGACCAATAAAATTGTAAAACAATCTAAAGACTTGTGGAAAAAAAGATGGATGGAGGGAAGTGGGGGGAATGGGTTAACTCTTTTACTCCCAGGGGTGACCAACATGAATTTTCTTTTTCAGTTTCTCACTAGAGAAATATCTTAGAGTGGAGTCAAGAGACAGTATGTGACAAAACCCGTCTAAAGGTAAGATTAGTCTATAAAGAAAGGAAAGCACAAACATACCGCGGAAACTGGCAAGGTTGATCTTATCCCCAAATTTGTAGTCGAACAGTTTCTCTCGTCTATCTCGGATTTTCAGTTCTCGTTGTCGTTTTGCTTCTGCTTGTCTTCTTGCTTCCTCTTTCTCTCGTCTTCGTCTGTCATCTTCCTCTTGAATTCTCCTTTGTCTTGCTGTTTCCCCTTCCCTTCTGAGCCTCTCCTCTGCTTCTTTTCGTGCCCTTTCAATGCGCTGTTGCTCTTCAAGTTCCTTCTTTTTCCGTTCGTTCTCCAGCCGAATTCTCTCTCTCTCTTTTTCTTCCTGTCGTTCCTTTTCAGTGTTGTCGACGTAATTGTACTTTGTCTCATGGCTAGTGGATCCCTGTGAAACAAATACAAATATAAACACATCATTCTGTATCACGTACTGTATCGGTCTTTCCCCGGGGGGGGGGGGGGGGGGGGGGGGAGGGGAGGAGGTACTACAATATATAAGCCATAAAAATATTTGCCACCCCAAAGGGTATCATCTTCAGCATTTTAGTCTGAAATAGGGTATCGATTTTGAGCCTTTGGTCTGGAATAGGGTCGGAGATTTTGATATTTGGTCTGAAATAGGGTCGAAAATCGCAAATTTTGGTCTGAAAAACGATCGTTCTAGTCGGTTCGTTCTAGTCTGAAACAAGAACAGTAGAATGCATTCTGTGCTTGGAGTGATTCCAATTGGTTTGGGGAATTCCCCTATCCGAGTGTTCGTTCTGGCGGAGTAGACTGGAATCGAAACCGGAAGCGGTTCTTGACAATAAGTAAAAGCGAAAGTCAACCAAACTATCAGGGGTCAGGCCAATGGATAAAATTTTCTACTGCCAGATCTCGTTAAATTGATTATCCAAACGGCTGTATTCATTATAAGAGAAATGATTTTATACTTCACGAATATCGCAAAACCTACTGTTTATCCCTGATAAAAAACAGAATCTACCCATCATTCCGGCAGCAAAAATGTGCTGGATTTATCATTCTTGTACAAGGGCGACCTATTTTAATGACTCCCCCTAATTCATAAGGCATCCAGTATAAACACAAGTTGGTGTTCGCTGAGTCGAGACTCGTGATGATCGTTCCGTATAAAATATAAATGCACCAAAACTTAGCGTTCGCGGCAAGGCCGGAGTCAGTCGGTAGCTGAGTTCAATGAGTGAACGGTATCGGAGTAAGTTTCTTACTCTATGGCTGCGTTTACATCCGAAAACAGTGCTTTTTGACTTCCCATTTACAAACAGAAACTGGAGCGTTTTATAAAATTAAGACCCACTTTTTGGCATTTTCTTCGACTCGAGGCATTTGATGGTTTTGGTTCCGTATCAACTACGCAGCTCTGCTGACTCAGTCCATGTATGATGATTTAGATTTAAGTACGACAGTCTTACCCCCATTTCACTGGCTCTTTTCGTTTCGCTTGAAGTTGCCTCTTCTTCGCACTGCTGCCTGGAGCCACTGCAGATGTGGCCTTTGACTGACGCCAAGGGAATTTCCCTGACACATAACGTCGACTTCCGAGAAGTTGGTTTCGAATCTGAGAAAAAGCGGAAATAATTACCATAATTTGCATCAGTCAGCTCTTTTGGTGTGGCATTTTTTGGGGCATTTTTCAACTGCAGCACAAGTTTATGCAGTGAATTTGTTTCCGTGGTCTTAAGTCATAGCATTTTCTCGTGTTTCAAGTTTAGCACAGTTTGTTTCGCAATATGCAATGTCATTCTCTGAACTAATGGGGGAAATACCCTGAAAAAATGCCCAAATGGAAGCTGCATCGCTGTTTGTCGAGCTCACACACGGACATATGAGAAAAGTACCATTCAACCCGAATACGTAGAGTTATTGAAGCGATAAATATCTTGAGCGGAAAAGACTAAAACATGGAGATAAACGGATCAAAGTCCAGATCACATGAGTTCTCGGTAAAATGATGTCATAATACCCGGAATTGTCCCATCGGGAAAACCCCATAATACTTCAGTTTATTCAGATTCGCTTTCCAACTCCTGCACGAAGAGAAAAAACCATGAACTCGACAAAGTCCTTCCATCTTTTCAACTGCGACCAAACATTTCCACTTGGTATAGTCGCTGAGTTGCTATCTTCAGTGAAAGACAGACTCCCCCCGTTCTGTGTCGAACATCACCCGTTTGCTTTGTCTCGAATGAGGGCCTTGTGTGAAGAGGTTTCCACGCTGAAAATGGACTACGCCATCTTTGTTGTTCACGCTCATGAGTCTCGCTTGTCCATAAACGAGGAGAACGCCGGGATTGGATACGCCGTGCTGTTCAAAGCTCTGCTGCGAGCTACAGGTTTGAATCCAATAGTATTAGCGTCATATTCAGATACTCGATCTTGGCCCCTAGAATGTTTCTATCGTCACCTTTAGACGATGTTTGGTGTAAAACCTTGGAAAAAATGTAGAAAACGTAGGAATCGAAGTAGCAGGGTCCGAAAACGAAAGCGGAAGCACAGGTCAAACACGGGGTTGATCTTCCATAAAGTATTCATGTGTTATGTTACACTATTAATATACAGCGAGTTTATTCACATTTGACCGCATTGCACTACGCTGAACTATGCAATCCAAATCTGGTAATTTTGATCATTTTCATAACGAGAAAGGTAATAGTTTCCGTACGTCGTTACTTTATGGTGGACACTGACGACACAGTCGACATGTCGGTCCTTGCTGTCTGTCCTGTTACACCTATATTTAATAGTACAGATCCATTCCAGCCGTGGTAGTGCAGCCAAATTTGGAGGACAGAACAACATTTGGTTTACATAAAACAATAACACAACAACAACAACTACAACAACAACAACAAACAAACAAACAAAACAGAAAGAAAGAAAGAACGGAAAGAAAGAAAGAGTAAAAAAGTAAAAGTATGACGAGGCATTTCTGATTCTTTCACGTGACGCCGTGACGGCAATGCCGGCACTTTGGAGTACAGAAAAATATTTTTTTTCTTTTGGGGATTGCATCATTCCATTAAATAATGCATTAGTTGTGTTTTTCGTGGTCTCACGAAATACAACACTATCCTTTTATCGCCGCATAAGGTTGCAGCAAACTTCACACTGTATTTGTGCGACAGGAATTCACACACTCCGGGGAAATAAATCTGTTACCTCAATTTTCAGGTAACAAAGTTCTGGTGGTGATCGGTGGTGACGACAACTACAAGAATCAAGACGAGGAAGACACCAAGGTACTGTCACGCTGGGCCAGACACAAGATCATGTCGCAGTTCACGGAGGATTTCCTCGACGGCAGCACGAGTTTTATTTTCTCTTGGGAGAAAAAGCACCGGCCGATTCACGAAGAGGCCCTCCTCCATTTCTTGTTGCCTGGCAACGAGGGGAAGAAGTTTGAACCCAAACCAAGGCCGCCAATACCTGAACCAGGTGTGACTCCAAAGAATCCAGCCCAGGTAGATGTTGGTCGGGATAACACACTTAAAGTTACTGGAAACCAGGGGGGAAAGTCTCAACCGAAACACAAGCCACCCAAAGATGAAGCATTGTTTGAGCATCACACTGAAGAGGAAATACTTTCGGCCAGCAAGACAAGCGTAGGGCCGGAAGAGCCATCTCATCTTCAAGGTGATTTAGACGCATATAAAACAACGTTCAGTACCACTCAATCACTACCGGCAAGACTAGATACAGAACCAGCAAATCCACAAACGAGACAAACTTCAGTTGCGCAAGTAAGACGTACTACCAGTTTCGATGGATTGGGCCAACGTACTGATTCAGGTAATGGCATTTTAGTGGGGTTTGGTGATATATACGGCTAAACTACGCAAATATAAATAGAAACTGATGGTCGGAATACTACTGCTGCTAAGCAAGCAGTTCACGTATTGCACCTCAGTGCATTGTACCACTTCCTAGTATAATTTCCGATAACAATTAATTTCTGTCGTTATCACTCAGACCGTATTGCGGGTCCTACATTACATTCCCTTCATAGCAGACAGAGCCAGAATCAGAACCCAGAATAGAACAACTACTCACTACGCTTAATTATTGTAACAGCCATTAAGAAGATCAGTTTTTACAAATTTTACAGTACAACCCACTTTTCTCACAACTCGTTGCATTCATTAATCTATCTTTGCCATTGTAGAACCTGCACGTCAAGAGCGCGTGATGTTTGTGGGCTGCGAGCTGGAAGCAAGGTTACATCAAGGTGCCTCCCAATTCTGTACTGATGTTACACGAGGACTGGGGTTGAGTAAGAAGCCCGACGAAGGTTTCCATTCGGTTGTTACAGAGGCCGTGGAATATTTATCTAGGAAAAAATCCAAATACTGTGTAATATTCATGGACAAAAATATCATGGACCAGTTGGAAGACCTGCCAAATCGGCGCTATCAGTACAGGAAGCTTCTTCAAAGTGCTCAAGACAATATTGGTCAGTGATGTTTAACTATTTGACTACTAGTTCTTGTTTTGCACGGCTTTCTATGTATTTCTTTGTCATTACACAATCACGTTGCTGTTTGAAAACGTTTCGTGGTGTCTGGCATTCAACTAACAGTCACGTAATGTAAAAATTGCGAGTCGGCCTTTCTGCGTTTTGCTTTTACCCCCATATTTGGAGCTCTGACATGAGTAAATTAGATGTAGTGCTTTAAATGTTTTCTTACATTTTAGGTGAGAAAGTGGTTGTGGTCGTGTGTGGAGACACTGACAACAAGGAGACGGAAACAGTGTACTCAGGAGAAGTAAAACGACAGTTTGATGAGTATATCGTCGCTCCACTTCTGAAAGACAAGTTCGTCCTGTTCACATGGAACACAAGCCATCATAAAATACACGTGGAGTACATGTTAGGAATTCTCCAGTCGGCTTCTTTCCCCAACCAACCCAACATGGGAAGACCCCTACCCAGCCCGGACAGGAACCTTGGGTCTCACAGCGGAGGGACTGGACGAGGACTGGTCACGACGCCTGTGAAGCCACACGATGATCCACTCCAAGCTAATCGCGCGGGAGATGATTGGGAATTCTGGCCTGATGAAGGGCACGCTCAAAACAGATCAAAATCCAAGCCTGTTGCCCAGGGAATGAGTAGTTATTCGCAGTACAACAGAGGCCAGCCAGCCTCGAATTACTTACCTCAGGCTTTTGACCACCCTGTGTTAGTGCTGAAAACACTCTTGCGTTACGGCAAGATTTCCTACGATCCAAGAGACGTGATGTACAGAGAAGAAGGATTTGTGGCTCCCTCTTGGCTGACAGAACACTTATGGAAAACTAAAAGACACGTAAGCTCGGCCCTTGTTGAGATTTGCAGAGATCACAGAGGTGAACTAAAACCGAAGGTTATCGAGAATCCCAAGAAACGCTCATTTTTTCCATCTATTAACTCCTTTATTTGAAGTCTCAGTTGTTCACATGATCTGGAGATCGATATTTTTTCTCTCTCATTATGTTGATAAGACTGACATAGTGCCTCTTAAACTTGCTTGGCACCGCTTAACCGCTGGCCTTTTGTTGTATGATTTTCATGGTCAGGGTGTTTGTCGTTTATTAAGCGCACACACGGAAGCAAACAACCGCACAAAATAATGTAAGTGATGTTTAAGGATTGTGTGTAACTGCTATTTAATCAGTTATCAATGATCGCTTTTCAAGTCTGAGCAAGGAAATTAGCTCGTGTCATTAAGTTTGTACCTTCTCGCGTGACTCGTTACGAAATGTACATTATTTATCCCTTAGAGTAAAGAAAATTAGGTTTTGTATTTTTTCGTTGAATGAGCATGGAATAAAGAAGATTACTTGTGGCAAATTTTGTATTCAATAAGTAACTCTGAACTCTGTCCAACCTATGAGGCCTTATTGTGGAAAATTCGATTGAACTGATTCAAGGTTTGATGAGCTCTATCCCTGAATTTCTTGTATTCGGATTATCAGGCCCATAAAGTGAAGATTACGTTTGATTCTTTGACAGGCAAAAGTTTGTTTGGGTCACGATTTAAGCAGTTGGAAGCACTGTCCACAGTTGTGGAAAGTTTTGAACTGAAGCAAGTTAATAAAAAAGAGGTGATGGAAACAACAACACAGTCAACAGATCGTACAAGTAAATTAAGACGCTGACGAGGAGAAAGATTCCTTTACATTAACAATAAGTACACTGATCAGACTCAGCAAACCTAACATAAATCTATGATATATTGACTCAATACATCTGTGTCCTTTGTCAGAACTTCGCGAGACACCTTTCTTGGTTGTTGTCTCTCCACGGAACAAAATCTCATAGACGACACAGAACACTGATTTCATTAATAAGCAAGAATGATGAAAATGCGAACACCTATTGTATTTTTATTTGTGTGTCGATGGCAACTGAAGCATTTCATACACAACCTCGACTTCGTATCTAGTCTGCTATGTCACGAGATGGACGGACACCATGTGACGATCTGCTTTGTGATATCAAGTTTTCTCACGGAGACACCTCGATAAGGTAATGTCCAATTTGGCCGTAAATTATAACTCAGAGTTTCTATTTCTGACAAATCTAACAGTTGTGTCGCAAAGTTTTAACATATGTTTAACGACGAAGCGAAGGAAGGGTGAAGCCGGAAATTGAATACTGCTTGGTCTTCTGGATCTTGCAAGACGTGCTATATTTCTAGTGGCTGGATTTAGGCAACTGATCTAAACCCGTTTACCTCATACACTAAACGTGAAGTGACACCGATCAGAGACCACCATGCGCAAGTCGATCATTGCCGATACAATTGTTCCACGTAAACAAACGCCACAAATGGTCGTTATCGTACTTCTTTCGTTTTCGAGTTCGAGGAAATTTTTGTGAGCAAAGTGTTACTCAGGCAAAATTGCTGGTAACGCAATTCCTTTTTCTTGAATTTTGATGTGCCTCATTTTTTTGTCCTCCAACTGAGAACGCAACACTGCAAAAGCGCGAACAGAGGCGAATCGCAGAGTTATTACCTTTGGGCTTGGTTTGGATCGTGAAAAGCATGAGGTTTGAAATGAGTTTTCATTACTTAGGCGACCAAATTACTAATGAAACGAGGAAAGGATGAAGGTAAATGGCCGTCGTAAACTATGAAACTGAGCAGCAATTTGAGGAGGAGGAGGAGGAGTGGGAGGAAGGGTATTCTTATATGTATAAGCGATGCAGTATGTACCGCCCCCAGAGCGTGTCGTTTTCAAGCATTTTAGGCTGAAAACGCGTATCAAAATAGGGTATTTCGTCTGAAATAGGATGAAAACTTTGCCATACAGGCCTGAAAAGGGCGGATAGTTTGGCAGGTCTGAAATAGAGTCCAGGATTGTGTTGTTTTAGTCTGAAATAAAGTAAGGGCTTTAATTAAGCCGGCCGGCACACTCACACCTAACATGAGGAGTATAGCGAGGAATTGATTTGCGTAACACCACGTTAGGCCCAGTGCAGACGCCGTATTTTACATGCAAATGACCCAAAACCATTGTTGGATTTAAGTTGTATTGGATTCGGCGCATGTGAGGAGCGGCATCTAGTGAACCGTGCCCAAGAATCAATAAGTATGTATTATTCAACTCCCGACTCTTGTTGGAGCTAGCAACCTAGATTACCATACGCTGATCTTTTAGGTGGTTGCACTGGCTAAATTTTAGTGCTTGAAAATTTCTGACTTTTTGATATATCACAGACTATTGTACCTAATATTCAAAAAAATGTATTTTATTTTTGTTGTCACACGCATGAACTCCGCAAAAAGCTTCCAAAGTTTTAAAATTTTGCCGAAATTTGAGCTCTTGATCAAGCAAGACGCTGGGTACGTTGCCCCGCAAGGTTTGAATCAACCTCAGCAGGGGCCATTAGCTGTGTAAAAAGCGCATTGAAATCGACTAACGTGTTCAAATTTGTTAGCTGTCTTGGAATGTTACTTGTTATTTATTTTCCTTGACCTGTATATTATTTCTTAAAACTGTAAAAGCAAAGTCCGACCGTAAGAGACCCGAGCGACTTTTGCTATGTATTTATTAACTTGAAATGTCTGATGAATTCATTCTATTTGGGGGTGACTGTATTATCCGTTCACTTCAGATTTGCCTTTTAAATGAATAGTACACAGACCCAGGAAGAATTAAACTGCTCGAAATCTGTGCATATAGCCGCGGGACACAACTATCAAGTGTCGTCCGTATGTGTTGCTCATGAGTTCGGCCAGAAATTTCGAAACAACGCATCGGCAGAACGCCTCCCATCGCTGTGGTATGTCTCCTACAATACATGACCGACCGTTTGCCTTCGGGACAATCGCTTCAATTACGAGATATGATTCCGTAATAATAGCTGTCGCCATGTTTTCTTGCCCGTAATAATAGCTGTATCGACCCTTGTCTGGTGAGGCCTTGCTTGGATGGGAGTTTGACCTCTATCTCGCTTCCATTTATCCGGACAAAGAACTTTTCGATCTGAGAACAACTTCTGCGTCGCTTTCCGGGGGCTTTTCTAGACGTTTCAAACAATGTATCTCGGGGATTTGGTGGCTCTTCGATGTAAACAGCCTTCCGCTTTTATAACAGTGCAACAGCTGGATATCAGTACGGGTTAACAATTAACAATTGATATTCCTCGCGCCTCACTGGATGGCGCCCTTGGCAACCAGCGAAACAAAGTGCGTTTGGGGTTGAATCGAGGCTCTTGTAGAGTCCTCAGTAATTTTAACCAGCGGAATTTAAAGCAAGTTGGCCGACATCTTAGAAGAACACAAAAACAAAGATTCCTTCGCGATTTAGCGCGTTTTGTGCATTTGAGATAACTCTTTTGCATTTTTCTCTTTCGAAATGAGAGCGGAACTCTTGAAATTTGAACTAATTCATGAAAAGTACCACACTGATAAATGCTACAGTCAAACCTGTATATAACGGTCACCCTTGGGAAATGGCCAGGTGACCCTTATATACAGGGTGACCGCTGTATACAGGTTTCCTTAAACTCTACTGGAAGTTAATGAATAAACGTTTTTATGTGGAGATAATCACTTACATTTTATTGACAAAAAAAATTAACAGAAACGTTCAAAATACGTGAAAAAGACCCCTAAAATGTCCGTGGTGTACTTTTAGGGAGGTACAGTATACTTGAGTTTCTCCTAAGTTTCCTGGTAGGAAAGGCGTACTATAGACGCTTCTACTGTTAGTAACAGTATGGATTCTGAAAACTCTGTTATGGTTTTCTGAGATTTCGGAGCGCGAAGCTTGATTTCATGTAGGGCGCAGAATTCGAAAGTGAATATAGTCCGTACGGAAAATACGGGTGTTAGTTCGATTGAACGCGATATGGCCCGCTCCCGAGAGCAGGACATCGGCACTTTTGTTGCTATCTGTTGCAACTATGTGTCGGACGCAGGCGATGACATGTATTTGACTATGTATTTGTAGTTGTATTTAGTATAATATTTGTATTTGTATGCGACTCCTGCCCTGGTAGCTACAATTTAATGAGCTGTCGAGTAAAGGTTGTCATGATTCGCCAGTGGTTTGATCGTAGTCCAATTTGGTGACCGTTATATACAGGTAAAAAAAATGAAATTGTGGATTTGGGAAGTCTAAAAGGTGACCGCGTCCATTATATACAGGTGACCGTTATATACAGGTAAACTTTACAGTAAATATAAAGCACGATTTTCGGGAAGTTGTTCGGTGACCGTTATATACAGGTTTGACTGTAGCTCGCAAACTCGTTTACGTTGAGTATTTCGTAGTTTATTCTTGATCGCCCGGTCAAACATGGATAATTTGACCTACATTGACAATATTTAAAATTTCTTAGTTTGCAAGCTAGCGATTTTTTGTAATGCTAGTACCTTCAGAAATCCGTTTTGAATTTTTTAAATGACAAATACATCGCTAGAAAAATGCAAATACTGCTATATGGAGCCATAGGGGGTAAGGCCCATAACTCAAATTAGGAAATAGTATCAGGTTACAAAATTTACTGATTTATAATCATAAATGTTCACTATATCCATACAGCAAGTTTCAAAATTAAATTTCACTTTTATCATAAGATACGGCTCTTACAAAAAGGTTTGGACCACGGCCAAGAAAGTCCTTGTCTAAGCAAAATTTAAATAATAGCCATGCTTATCGGACCACGGCCAAACGTCATGGTCTTTATAAACAAACGCCTATCCATGTTCTGTCCATGTTATAAAGAATGCAGTTTAACCTTTGGCTAGCCTGGTTTACAGAGTCCGTCTGAATCTCAATTTAGCGATACACCAGCTCTAAATTAGGCTTTGTTTAAAAAATCGGCCCTCAGGGTTTATTGAATGTTTTGCGATTTTGTTTTTGGCTACAATGACTTGAGTTGGGATCGGTTAAGAACATGTGCGAATATTTTTTCATTATATTTGTTTTGTCATAGCTCTAAAAACGGTAATCGCCCATCAATTTCTCGCCACCCATGGCGAGTGGAGTGCTGCATGTCATATTCTTGGCCGAAAGCTGGGGCTCCCCCAAGGATGAAGTGTCCATGATTACCAGGGAACTGGCCAAAACCTTTGCAAAATGCCACAGTATCAAAACTAAAGTAACCGTTTTAGTTCCTCCGGGACAAGACGGCAAAGCCAAAAAAGATGCAACGATGTGTGGCGTTGAACTGCTTGAAGTAGATGAGATTCCTGGTGCAAAGGATGTAACATTGTTGCTTAGCTCACCTCCCGATCTTCTTTGCGTAGATGTTGTGATTGGCCAGATGAGTCTTGGCCAAGCAGCTTTCTGCATAAAAAAGAATAAGAAGTGCATATGGGTCCAGTTGGTTTATGTTTCTTATGAAGAGCTGGGTATGTACAAAAACTGTGCACAATACCAAGCAAAACACGAAGATGAAGTGAAGCTTTGTACAAAAGCTGATCTCGTAGTGGCAATCGGACAGAAGCTTGCTGATACCTGTAGAGCAAGCCTCCAATCCCACAACAAGAAGGTGGAGCAACTGACCCCCGGAATTTTTGAAGACCTTTCGGATTCAAGGCATGCAGAGACAGACGGAGGAAAGTTCCATATTTTAGCATTTGATCGTGATAATATTGAGGCCTCCAATGTCACTGAATGTAACATTGCTGCTAAAATAGTCAATGGAATGGAACCAGGGAGGTATGATCTGGCTTTCATTGGAGGCCTTAAAGGCGAGCAAGAAGAGATCAAGAGAGCTCTCCTCCAACATATCAACAAGAACCGGTTGAGGGTCCGAAGTTTGCCTGAAAGCCGAGAGGGGCTGTTGAGAACGTTTGCCGAGTTTGATTTGTCGATCGTGCCTTCTTGGACTGAAGGCTTTGGTCTGACCGGTCTCGAGGCTCTCTCCGCTGGAGTGCCCATCCTTGTGAACGGGAATTCTGGTTTTGCTGAAGCTCTACGAGCAGTTGATTTTGGCGACAGCTATATTGTTTGTTCTGATGATCCTGAAGAATGGAGAAGGACGATTGAAAAGGTTCTGGGAAAGAACCGGTCCCAGCGATTAGACGAAATTAAAACTATCCGAGATGCATACAAGCAAAAGTATCCGTGGCTGGAACAATGTAACTACATTATCAAGAAGATCTGCATAATTCAGGTAATTTAAAAGTTAGTCAAATATTGAATTTCACTGCTGAATTCATACAATAATAAATTGGTCATTACAGTACCTAAGGTCCCGTTTACAAGGAGATAGGGTTACCCCAACGCTTTTAGATTTCCTCTTTATTTTAGTCAGCGTGTTTACAAGAGGGCGGGGCGTCATAACCCTGGTGAGCTATGTTTTGCTCTTGTAAGCGGTTCACTAAGGATAACTCGGCTACCATAAAAACGTCAAATGCTAGTTTCCAGACCTTTTGACTCATTGATAATTATGAAGTTGACCCGGGTACCTGGGTTGCCCGTTTTGCTTATAAACCCAGACTATCTTTGCCCATAAAGCCAGGGGACGAGTACTCAGGTATAGTAATGACGGGGAAGTGCGAAGGCCTTTTCTGGGTTTCAGGGCCCCTTATTCCATCATTTTTTTCCTAGCGGATTGTCTTTTGCAGAAAAAGTTTCGCGGGGCCAGAGCGGCCGAGAAAAATAGCCTTTTTCTGGTTTACATTCCGAGCCGTTGGCCTTTCTTTGGCCTTATTCTCACTTTCCCGTTACTGTTATACCTGAGTACCCCCCCCCCCCCCCCCCCCCGACCCTTCTTGTAAACCTGATCTAAATGATTTGCCGCCCTGATAAACAATTTTGTGTTGTAAACTAATATGAGAAAGTGTTTGTGTATACACAGAAAGAATCCGGTAAAGAAAATCCAGAACGAAAATCAAATCCAAAGCAAAAACCATCTGGGCATCGAGCTGAAGAGAGATTCTCTCCAAACGGCAATACAGTTGCAGGGCAGAAAGAGCCATTTTATCTTCAACGTTATTCAGACGCAAATAGAGCAACGGTCAGTACCGCCGCTCAAACAGTAAAGGCAAAACAACAAAAAGGCAACCGGCAGGAAAGCCACACCAACAGTGCTGGATTAGGCCAACAAACCGGGCCAGGTAAGCCTACCGCGGTGATATATGCCGCTAACATAAGCAAAAAAAAGATGGAAAGTTACTGTTGACAAGCATGTAGTTCACTGTATCGCAGCTCAATGCACTTCACTGTACTCGCGGCAATTCCTGTCGTTATAACCCATAGCGTATTGCATAGTCCTTTATACGAGACAGAGCAAGAATCAGAACCCAAGACAAACCAAAAAAGATAAGATTTTGCAAGATTTACAGCACACTTTTCTGACAGGTCTTTGCATTCATTAATCAATCTTTGCCACTAAAAAGTATGGAAGATGCACGTCAAGAAGGCGTGATGCTTGTGGGCGGCGACCTAAAAGCAAAGTTACATCCAGGAAGCTTACATTTCCATAATGATATAACGTGAATACTAGGGTTGAGTAACCACTCCGACAGAGGTTTCTATTCGGTTGATACAGAGGCCGTGGAGTATGTGTCCTGGAAGACAGCCAAGTACTGTGTAATGTTCATGGACAGAAATATCACGGACCAGTTGGAGACCTGCCAAATCTGCGCTATTAGTACATGCAGCTTTTTAAAAATGCCCAAGACAATATCGATCAGTGACATGTAATTATTTTGACCCTTAGTTTAAGTTACGGCTTTCTATGTCTTTTAATTTACTTATGTATTTATCTGCCGGCATTACACAATTAGACACTTTAATGTTTGAAAACGTATGACTGGTATTGAGCTAAAACGTAATGTACATTAAAATGCAAGTATGTCATTTTCCGCTGTCCTTTTTCTCTCATTTTTGCACAATTTGAAACAGTTGTGACGCCAAAGAACCCAGTCCAGGTACATGTTGGTCGGGATAACAACCTTAGAGTTACTGGAAATCAGGCGGAAAAGTCTGAACCGAAACACAAGCCACCCAAAGATGAATGGTCATCTGAAGCATTGTTTAAGCATCACACTGAAGAGGAAGTACGTCCGGCCAGCAAGACAAGCGTAGGGCCGAAAGGGCCACCTCGTCTTCAGCGTGATTCACACACATATGAAACAAGGTCCAGTACCACTCAAACATGCACACCAGCAAACCCAGTTGCAGCATCAACAACTCCAGAAGTGAGACTAACTCCAGTTGTACAAGGAAGACAGGGCCAACCTACCGAGTCAGGTAATGGCATTTTAGTGGGGTTTTGTGATATACACGGCTAAACCAAGTAAAACTAGATAGAAACAGATGGATAGCTACTGCTGCGAAGCAATTAGTTTACCGTATTGCACCTACAGTGCATTTTAGAACTTCCTAGTATAAAAACCATTAAGTTCTGTCGTTATTACTCATAGCGTATTGCATGGTCCTTGATACAAAACAGAGCAAGAATCAGAGCCCAGGACAAACTAAAAAAGATCAATTCTTTCACGCTTTACAGCACATTTTTTTGATTGTTCTTTGCATTCATTAATGTATCTTTGCCACTGTGGAAGCTGCACGTCAAGAAGGCGTGATATTTTTGGGCTGCGACCAGAAAGCAAAGTTACATCCAGGTACCTTCCATTTTCTTAATGATATAACGTGAAGACTGGGCTGAGTAAGCAGCTCGACATAGGTTTCTATTCGGTTGATACAGAGGCCGTGGAATATGTGTCCTGGAAGACAGCCAAGTACTGTGTAATGTTCATGGACAGAAATATCACGGACCATATGGAGACCTGCCAAATTTATGCTATTAGTACATGCAACTTTTTGAAAATGCCCAAGACAATATAGATCAGTGACATGTAATTATTTTGACCCAGAGTTACGGCTTCCTATGTCTTAATTTACTTATGTATTTATCTGCCGGCATTACACAATTAGAAACTTTAGGGTTTGAAAACGTATGACTGGTATTGAACTAAAACGTAATATACATAAAATCGCAATTACGTCATTTTCTGCTTTGCTTTTTGTCCCAATTTTGCGCAAATTGAACCAGTTGTGACGCCAAAGAACCCAGCCCAGGTACATGTTGGTCGGGATAACAACCTTAGAGTTACTGGAAACCAGCGGGAAAAGTCTGAACCCAAAGACAAGCCACCCAAAGAAAAATGGTCATCTGAAGCATTGTTTAAGCATCACACTGAAGAGGGAGTACGTCCGGCCAGCAAGACAAGCGTAAGGCCGAAAGAGCCATCTCTTCTTCAACGTGATTCACACACATATGAATCAACGTCAGGTACCACTCAATCAACACCAGCAAAATCAGGTGCAGCATCAACAACTCAAGAAGTGAGACTAACTCCAGTTGTACAAGGAAGACAGGGCCAACCTACCGAGTCAGGTAATGGTATTTTAGTGGGGTTTTGTGATATACACGGCTAAACCAAGTAAAAATAGATAGAAACGGATAGAAAGTTACTGTTGCCAAGCAAGCAGTTCACCGTATTGCACCTCAGTGCATTTTAGAACTTCCTAGTATAATTTCCGATAACCATTAGATTCTGTCGTTATTATACTCATAACGTATTGCGTGGTACTTGAAACGAGACAGAGCAAGATCAATTCTCTCACCCTTAACAGTACAATTTTCTGACAGCTCTTTGCATTCATTAATGTATCTTTGCCACTGTGGAAGCTTTACGTCAAGAAGGCGTGATATTTGTGGGCTGCGACCTGGAAGGAAAGTTACATCCACCTTCCATTTCCATAATGATGTAACGTGAAGACTGTGGTTGAATAAGCAACCGACATAAGTTTTTATTCGGTTGATACAAAGGCCGTGGAATATATGTCCTGGAAGACAGCTAAGTACTGTGTAATGTTCATGGACTGAAATATCACTGACCAGTTGGAAACCTGCCAAATCTGCGCTATTAGTACATGCAGCTTTTTGAAAATGCCCAAGACAATATCGATCAGTGACATGTAATTATTTCGACCCTTAGTTTAGTTACGGCTTTCTATGTCTTTTAATTTACTTATGTATTTATCTGCCGGCATTACACAATTAGACACTTTAGTGTTTGAAAACGTATAACTGGTATTGAACTAAAACGTAATGTACATTAAATTGCAAGTACGTCATTTTCCGCTGTCCTTTTTCTCTCATTTTTGCACAATTTGAAACAGTTGTGACGCCAAAGAACCCAGTCCAGGTACATGTTGGTTGGGATAACAACCTTAGAGTTACTGGAAATCAGGGGGAAAAGTCTGAACCGAAACACAAGCCACCCAAAGATGAATGGTCATCTGAAGCATTGTTTAAGCATCACACTGAAGAGGGAGTACGTCCGGCCAGCAAGACAAGCGTAGGGCCGAAAGGGCCACCTCGTCTTCAGCGTGATTCACACACATATGAAACAACGTCCAGTACCACTCAAACAACACCAGCAAACCCAGTTGCAGCATCAACAACTCCAGAAGTGAGACTAACTCCAGTTGTACAAGGAAGACAGGGCCAACCTACCAAGTCAGGTAATGGCATTTTAGTGGGGTTTTGTGATATACACGACTAAACCAAGTAAAACTAGATAGAAACAGATGGATAGCTACTGCTGCGAAGCAATTAGTTTACCGTATTGCACCTCAGTGCATTTTAGATTTTCCTAGTATAAAAACCATTAAGTTCTGTCGTTATTACTCATAGCGTATTGCATGGTCCTTGATACAAAACAGAGCAAGAATCAAGGCCCAGGACAAACTAAAATAGATCAATTCTTTCACGCTATACAGCACATTTTTTTTTTTTTATTGTTCTTTGCATTCATTAATGTATCTTTGCCACTGTGGAAGCTGCACGTCAAGAAGGCGTGATATTTTTGGGCTGCGACCAGAAAGCAAAGTTATATCCAGGTACCTTCCATTTTCTTAATGATATAACGTGAAGACTGGGCTGAGTAAGCAGCTCGACATAGGTTTCTATTCGGTTGATACAGAGGCCGTGGAATATGTGTCCTGGAAGACAGCCAAGTACTGTGTAATGTTCATGGACAGAAATATCACGGACCAGATGGAAACCTGCCAAATTTACGCTATTAGTACATGCAGCTTTTTGAAAATGCCCAAGACAATATCGATCAGTGACATGTAATTATTTCGACCCTTAGTTTAGTTACGGCTTTCTATGTCTTTTAATTTACTTATGTATTTATCTGCCGGCATTACACAATTAGACACTTTAGTGTTTGAAAACGTATAACTGGTATTGAACTAAAACGTAATGTACATTAAATTGCAAGTACGTCATTTTCCGCTGTCCTTTTTCTCTCATTTTTGCACAATTTGAAACAGTTGTGACGCCAAAGAACCCAGTCCAGGTACATGTTGGTTGGGATAACAACCTTAGAGTTACTGGAAATCAGGGGGAAAAGTCTGAACCGAAACACAAGCCACCCAAAGATGAATGGTCATCTGAAGCATTGTTTAAGCATCACACTGAAGAGGGAGTACGTCCGGCCAGCAAGACAAGCGTTCAACGTGATTCACGCACGTATGAATCAACGTCAGGTACCACTCAATCAACACCAGCAAAATCAGGTGCAGCATCAACAACTCAAGAAGTGAGACTAACTCCAGTTGTACAAGGAAGACAGGGCCAACCTACCGAGTCAGGTAATGGTATTTTAGTGGGGTTTTGTGATATACACGGCTAAACCAAGTAAAAATAGATAGAAACGGATAGAAAGTTACTGTTGCCAAGCAAGCACCCAGTTCATCGTATTGCACCTCAGTGCATTTTAGAACTTCCTAGTATAATTTCCGATAACCATTAATTTCTGTCGTTATCACTCATAGCGTATTGCGTGGTACTTGAAACGAGACAGAGCAAGATCAATTCTCTCACCCTTAACAGTACAATTTTCTGACAGCTCTTTGCATTCATTAATGTATCTTTGCCACTGTGGAAGCTTTACGTCAAGAAGGCGTGATATTTGTGGGCTGCGACCTGGAAGGAAAGTTACATCCACCTTCCATTTCCATAATGATGTAACGTGAAGACTGTGGTTGAATAAGCAACCGACATAGGTTTTTATTCGGTTGATACAGAGGCCGTGGAATATATGTCCTGGAAGACAGCCAAGTACTGTGTAATGTTCATGGACTGAAATATCACAGACCAGTTGGAGACCTGCCAAATCTGCGCTATTAGTACATGCAGCTTTTTAAAAATGCCCAAGACAATATCGATCAGTGACATGTAATTATTTTGACCCTTAGCTTAAGTTGCGGCTTTCTATATCTTTTAATTTACTTATGTATTTTTCTGCCGGCATTACACAATTAGACACTTTAGTGTTTGAAAACGTATGACTGGTATTGAGCTAAAACGTAATGTACATTAAATTGCAAGTATGTCATTTTCCGCTGTCCTTTTTCTCTCATTTTTGCACAATTTGAAACAGTTGTGACGCCAAAGAATCCAGCCCAAGTGCATGTTGGTCGGGATAACAACCTTAGAGTTACTGGAAATCAGGGGGAAAAGTCTGAACCGAAACACAAGCCACCCAAAGATGAATGGTCATCTGAAGCATTGTTTAAGCATCACACTGAAGAGGGAGTACGTCCGGCCAGCAAGACAAGCGTAGGGCCGAAAGGGCCACCTCGTCTTCAGCGTGATTCACACACATATGAAACAACGTCCAGTACCACTCAAACAACACCAGCAAACCCAGTTGCAGCATCAACAACTCCAGAAGTGAGACTAACTCCAGTTGTACAAGGAAGACAGGGCCAACCTACCGAGTCAGGTAATGGCATTTTAGTGGGGTTTTGTGATATACACGACTAAACCAAGTAAAACTAGATAGAAACAGATGGATAGCTACTGCTGCGAAGCAATTAGTTTACCGTATTGCACCTCAGTGCATTTAAGAACTTCCTAGTATAAAAACCATTAAGTTCTGTCGTTATTACTCATAGCGTATTGATACAAAAAAAGTCCTTGATGCAAAACAGAGCAAGAATCAAAGCCCAGGACAAACTAAAAAAGATCAATTCTTTCACGCTTTACAGCACATTTTTTTGATTGTTCTTTGCATTCATTAATGTATCTTTGCCACTGTGGAAGCTGCACGTCAAGAAGGCGTGATATTTGTGGGCTGCGACCAGAAAGCAAAGTTATATCCAGGTACCTTCCATTTTCTTAATGATATAACGTGAAGACTGGGCTGAGTAAGCAGCTCGACATAGGTTTCTATTCGGCTGATACAGAGGCCGTGGAATATGTGTCCTGGAAGACAGCCAAGTACTGTGTAATGTTCATGGACAGAAATATCACGGACCAGATGGAGACCTGCCAAATTTACGCTATTAGTACATGCAACTTTTTGAAAATGCCCAAGACAATATCGATCAGTGACATGTAATTATTTTGACCCAGAGTTACGGCTTCCAATGTCTTAATTTACTTATGTATTTATCTGCCGGCATTACACAATTAGAAACTTTAGGGTTTGAAAACGTTTGAATGGTATTAAACTAAAACGTAATATACATAAAATCGCAATTACGTCATTTTCTGTTTTGCTTTTTGTCCCAATTTTGCGCAAATTGAACCAGTTGTGACGCCAAAGAACCCAGCCCAGGTACATGTTGGTCGGGATAACAACCTTAGAGTTACTGGAAACCAGCGGGAAAAGTCTGAACCCAAAGACAAGCCACCCAAAGAAAAATGGTCATCTGAAGCATGGTTTAAGCATCACACTGAAGAGGGAGTACGTCCGGCCAGCAAGACAAGCGTTCAACGTGATTCACACACATATGAATCAACGTCAGGTACCACTCAATCAACACCAGCAAAATCAGGTGCAGCATCAACAACTCAAGAAGTGAGACTAACTCCAGTTGTACAAGGAAGACAGGGCCAACCTACCGAGTCAGGTAATGGTATTTTAGTGGGGTTTTGTGATATACACGGCTAAACCAAGTAAAAATAGATAGAAACGGATAGAAAGTTACTGTTGCCAAGCAAGCACCCAGTTCATCGTATTGCACCTCAGTGCATTTTAGAACTTCCTAGTATAATTTCCGATAACCATTAATTTCTGTCGTTATTACTCATAACGTATTGCGTGGTACTTGAAACGAGACAGAGCAAGATTCAGAGCCCAGGACAAACTAAAAAAGATCAATTCTCTCACCCTTAACAGTACAATTTTCTGACAGCTCTTTGCATTCATTAATGTATCTTTGCCACTGTGGAAGCTTTACGTCAAGAAGGCGTGATATTTGTGGGCTGCGACCTGGAAGGAAAGTTACATCCACCTTCCATTTCCATAATGATGTAACGTGAAGACTGTGGTTGAATAAGCAACCGACATAGGTTTTTATTCGGTTGATACAGAGGCCGTGGAATATATGTCCTGGAAGACAGCCAAGTACTGTGTAATGTTCATGGACTGAAATATCACGGACCAGTTGGAGACCTGCCAAATCTGCGCTATTAGTACATGCAGCTTTTTAAAAATGCCCAAGACAATATCGATCAGTGACATGTAATTATTTTGACCCTTAGTTTAAGTTACGGCTTTCTATATCTTTTAATTTACTTATGTATTTATCTGCCGGCATTACACAATTAGACACTTTAATGTTTGAAAACGTATGACTGGTATTGAGCTAAAACGTAATGTACATTAAATTGCAAGTATGTCATTTTCCGCTGTCCTTTTTCTCTCATTTTTGCACAATTTGAAACAGTTGTGACACCAAAGAATCCAGCCCAGGTGCATGTTGGTCGGGATAACAACCTTAGAGTTACTGGAAATCAGGGGGAAAAGTCTGAACCGAAACACAAGCCACCCAAAGATGAATGGTCATCTGAAGCATTGTTTAAGCATCACACTGAAGAGGGAGTACGTCCGGCCAGCAAGACAAGCGTAGGGCCGAAAGGGCCACCTCGTCTTCAGCGTGATTCACACACATATGAAACAACGTCCAGTACCACTCAAACAACACCAGCAAACCCAGTTGCAGCATCAACAACTCCAGAAGTGAGACTAACTCCAGTTGTACAAGGAAGACAGGGCCAACCTACCGAGTCAGGTAATGGCATTTTAGTGGGGTTTTGTGATATACACGACTAAACCAAGTAAAACTAGATAGAAACAGATGGATAGCTACTGCTGCGAAGCAATTAGTTTACCGTATTGCACCTCAGTGCATTTAAGAACTTCCTAGTATAAAAACCATTAAGTTCTGTCGTTATTACTCATAGCGTATTGATACAAAAAAGGTCCTTGATACAAAACAGAGCAAGAATCAAAGCACAGGACAAACTAAAAAAGATCAATTCTTTCACGCTTTACAGCACATTTTTTTGATTGTTCTTTGCATTCATTAATGTATCTTTGCCACTGTGGAAGCTGCACGTCAAGAAGGCGTGATATTTTTGGGCTGCGACCAGAAAGCAAAGTTATATCCAGGTACCTTCCATTTTCTTAATGATATAACGTGAAGACTGGGCTGAGTAAGCAGCTCGACATAGGTTTCTATTCGGCTGATACAGAGGCCGTGGAATATGTGTCCTGGAAGACAGCCAAGTACTGTGTAATGTTCATGGACAGAAATATCACGGACCAGATGGAGACCTGCCAAATTTACGCTATTAGTACATGCAACTTTTTGAAAATGCCCAAGACAATATCGATCAGTGACATGTAATTATTTTGACCCAGAGTTACGGCTTCCTATGTCTTAATTTACTTATGTATTTATCTGCCGGCATTACACAATTAGAAACTTTAGGGTTTGAAAACGTTTGAATGGTATTAAACTAAAACGTAATATACATAAAATCGCATGTACGTCATTTTCTGTTTTGCTTTTTGTCCCAATTTTGCGCAAATTGAACCAGTTGTGACGCCAAAGAACCCAGCCCAGGTACATGTTGGTCGGGATAACAACCTTAGAGTTACTGGAAACCAGCGGGAAAAGTCTGAACCCAAAGACAAGCCACCCAAAGAAAAATGGTCATCTGAAGCATTGTTTAAGCATCACACTGAAGAGGGAGTACGTCCGGCCAGCAAGACAAGCGTTCAACGTGATTCACACACATATGAATCAACGTCAGGTACCACTCAATCAACACCAGCAAAATCAGGTGCAGCATCAACAACTCAAGAAGTGAGACTAACTCCAGTTGTACAAGGAAGACAGGGCCAACCTACCGAGTCAGGTAATGGTATTTTAGTGGGGTTTTGTGATATACACGGCTAAACCAAGTAAAAATAGATAGAAACGGATAGAAAGTTACTGTTGCCAAGCAAGCACCCAGTTCATCGTATTGCACCTCAGTGCATTTTAGAACTTCCTAGTATAATTTCCGATAACCATTAATTTCTGTCGTTATTACTCATAACGTATTGCGTGGTACTTGAAACGAGACAGAGCAAGATTCAGAGCCCAGGACAAACTAAAAAAGATCAATTCTCTCACCCTTAACAGTACAATTTTCTGACAGCTCTTTGCATTCATTAATGTATCTTTGCCACTGTGGAAGCTTTACGTCAAGAAGGCGTGATATTTGTGGGCTGCGACCTGGAAGGAAAGTTACATCCACCTTCCATTTCCATAATGATGTAACGTGAAGACTGTGGTTGAATAAGCAACCGACATAGGTTTTTATTCGGTTGATACAGAGGCCGTGGAATATATGTCCTGGAAGACAGCCAAGTACTGTGTAATGTTCATGGACTGAAATATCACGGACCAGTTGGAGACCTGCCAAATCTGCGCTATTAGTACATGCAGCTTTTTAAAAATGCCCAAGACAATATCGATCAGTGACATGTAATTATTTTGACCCATTTTTTAAGTTACGGCTTTCTATATCTTTTAATTTACTTATGTATTTTTCTGCCGGCATTACACAATTAGACACTTTAGTGTTTGAAAACGTATGACTGGTATTGAGCTAAAACGTAATGTACATTAAATTGCAAGTATGTCATTTTCCACTGTCCTTTTTCTCTCATTTTTGCACAATTTGAAACAGTTGTGACGCCAAAGAACCCAGCCCAGGTGCATGTTGGTCGGGATAACAACCTTAGAGTTACTGGAAATCAGGGGGAAAAGTCTGAACCGAAACACAAGCCACCCAAAGATGAATGGTCATCTGAAGCATTGTTTAAGCATCACACTGAAGAGGGAGTACGTCCGGCCAGCAAGACAAGCGTTCAACGTGATTCACGCACGTATGAATCAACGTCAGGTACCACTCAATCAACACCAGCAAAATCAGGTGCAGCATCAACAACTCAAGAAGTGAGACTAACTCCAGTTGTACAAGGAAGACAGGGCCAACCTACCGAGTCAGGTAATGGTATTTTAGTGGGGTTTTGTGATATACACGGCTAAACCAAGTAAAAATAGATAGAAACGGATAGAAAGTTACTGTTGCCAAGCAAGCACCCAGTTCATCGTATTGCACCTCAGTGCATTTTAGAACTTCCTAGTATAATTTCCGATAACCATTAATTTCTGTCGTTATCACTCATAGCGTATTGCGTGGTACTTGAAACGAGACAGAGCAAGATCAATTCTCTCACCCTTAACAGTACAATTTTCTGACAGCTCTTTGCATTCATTAATGTATCTTTGCCACTGTGGAAGCTTTACGTCAAGAAGGCGTGATATTTGTGGGCTGCGACCTGGAAGGAAAGTTACATCCACCTTCCATTTCCATAATGATGTAACGTGAAGACTGTGGTTGAATAAGCAACCGACATAGGTTTTTATTCGGTTGATACAGAGGCCGTGGAATATATGTCCTGGAAGACAGCCAAGTACTGTGTAATGTTCATGGACTGAAATATCACGGACCAGTTGGAGACCTGCCAAATCTGCGCTATTAGTACATGCAGCTTTTTAAAAATGCCCAAGACAATATCGATCAGTGACATGTAATTATTTTGACCCTTAGTTTAAGTTACGGCTTTCTATATCTTTTAATTTACTTATGTATTTTTCTGCCGGCATTACACAATTAGACACTTTAGTGATTGAAAACGTATGACTGGTATTGAGCTAAAACGTAATGTACATTAAATTGCAAGTATGTCATTTTCCGCTGTCCTTTTTCTCTCATTTTTGCACAATTTGAAACAGTTGTGACGCCAAAGAATCCAGCCCAGGTGCATGTTGGTCGGGATAACAACCTTAGAGTTACTGGAGATCAGGGGGAAAAGTCTGAACCGAAACACAAGCCATCCAAAGATGAATGGTCATCTGAAGCATTGTTTAAGCATCACACTGAAGAGGGAGTACGTCCGGCCAGCAAGACAAGCGTAGGGCCGAAAGGGCCACCTCGTCTTCAGCGTGATTCACACACATATGAAACAACGTCCAGTACCACTCAAACAACACCAGCAAACCCAGTTGCAGCATCAACAACTCCAGAAGTGAGACTAACTCCAGTTGTACAAGGAAGACAGGGCCAACCTACCGAGTCAGGTAATGGCATTTTAGTGGGGTTTTGTGATATACACGACTAAACCAAGTAAAACTAGATAGAAACAGATGGATAGCTACTGCTGCGAAGCAATTAGTTTACCGTTTTGCACCTCAGTGCATTTAAGAACTTCCTAGTATAAAAACCATTAAGTTCTGTCGTTATTACTCATAGCGTATTGATACAAAAAAGGTCCTTGATACAAAACAGAGCAAGAATCAAAGCACAGGACAAACTAAAAAAGATCAATTCTTTCACGCTTTACAGCACATTTTTTTGATTGTTCTTTGCATTCATTAATGTATCTTTGCCACTGTGGAAGCTGCACGTCAAGAAGGCGTGATATTTTTGGGCTGCGACCAGAAAGCAAAGTTATATCCAGGTACCTTCCATTTTCTTAATGATATAACGTGAAGACTGGGCTGAGTAAGCAGCTCGACATAGGTTTCTATTCGGCTGATACAGAGGCCGTGGAATATGTGTCCTGGAAGACAGCCAAGTACTGTGTAATGTTCATGGACAGAAATATCACGGACCAGATGGAGACCTGCCAAATTTACGCTATTAGTACATGCAACTTTTTGAAAATGCCCAAGACAATATCGATCAGTGACATGTAATTATTTTGACCCAGAGTTACGGCTTCCTATGTCTTAATTTACTTATGTATTTATCTGCCGGCATTACACAATTAGAAACTTTAGGGTTTGAAAACGTTTGAATGGTATTAAACTAAAACGTAATATACATAAAATCGCATGTACGTCATTTTCTGTTTTGCTTTTTGTCCCAATTTTGCGCAAATTGAACCAGTTGTGACGCCAAAGAACCCAGCCCAGGTACATGTTGGTCGGGATAACAACCTTAGAGTTACTGGAAACCAGCGGGAAAAGTCTGAACCCAAAGACAAGCCACCCAAAGAAAAATGGTCATCTGAAGCATTGTTTAAGCATCACACTGAAGAGGGAGTACGTCCGGCCAGCAAGACAAGCGTTCAACGTGATTCACACACATATGAATCAACGTCAGGTACCACTCAATCAACACCAGCAAAATCAGGTGCAGCATCAACAACTCAAGAAGTGAGACTAACTCCAGTTGTACAAGGAAGACAGGGCCAACCTACCGAGTCAGGTAATGGCATTTTAGTGGGGTTTTGTGATATACACGACTAAACCAAGTAAAACTAGATAGAAACAGATGGATAGCTACTGCTGCGAAGCAATTAGTTTACCGTATTGCACCTCAGTGCATTTAAGAACTTCCTAGTATAAAAACCATTAAGTTCTGTCGTTATTACTCATAGCGTATTGATACAAAAAAGGTCCTTGATACAAAACAGAGCAAGAATCAAAGCACAGGACAAACTAAAAAAGATCAATTCTTTCACGCTTTACAGCACATTTTTTTGATTGTTCTTTGCATTCATTAATGTATCTTTGCCACTGTGGAAGCTGCACGTCAAGAAGGCGTGATATTTTTGGGCTGCGACCAGAAAGCAAAGTTATATCCAGGTACCTTCCATTTTCTTAATGATATAACGTGAAGACTGGGCTGAGTAAGCAGCTCGACATAGGTTTCTATTCGGCTGATACAGAGGCCGTGGAATATGTGTCCTGGAAGACAGCCAAGTACTGTGTAATGTTCATGGACAGAAATATCACGGACCAGATGGAGACCTGCCAAATTTACGCTATTAGTACATGCAACTTTTTGAAAATGCCCAAGACAATATCGATCAGTGACATGTAATTATTTTGACCCAGAGTTACGGCTTCCTATGTCTTAATTTACTTATGTATTTATCTGCCGGCATTACACAATTAGAAACTTTAGGGTTTGAAAACGTTTGAATGGTATTAAACTAAAACGTAATATACATAAAATCGCATGTACGTCATTTTCTGTTTTGCTTTTTGTCCCAATTTTGCGCAAATTGAACCAGTTGTGACGCCAAAGAACCCAGCCCAGGTACATGTTGGTCGGGATAACAACCTTAGAGTTACTGGAAACCAGCGGGAAAAGTCTGAACCCAAAGACAAGCCACCCAAAGAAAAATGGTCATCTGAAGCATTGTTTAAGCATCACACTGAAGAGGGAGTACGTCCGGCCAGCAAGACAAGCGTTCAACGTGATTCACACACATATGAATCAACGTCAGGTACCACTCAATCAACACCAGCAAAATCAGGTGCAGCATCAACAACTCAAGAAGTGAGACTAACTCCAGTTGTACAAGGAAGACAGGGCCAACCTACCGAGTCAGGTAATGGTATTTTAGTGGGGTTTTGTGATATACACGGCTAAACCAAGTAAAAATAGATAGAAACGGATAGAAAGTTACTGTTGCCAAGCAAGCACCCAGTTCATCGTATTGCACCTCAGTGCATTTTAGAACTTCCTAGTATAATTTCCGATAACCATTAATTTCTGTCGTTATTACTCATAACGTATTGCGTGGTACTTGAAACGAGACAGAGCAAGATTCAGAGCCCAGGACAAACTAAAAAAGATCAATTCTCTCACCCTTAACAGTACAATTTTCTGACAGCTCTTTGCATTCATTAATGTATCTTTGCCACTGTGGAAGCTTTACGTCAAGAAGGCGTGATATTTGTGGGCTGCGACCTGGAAGGAAAGTTACATCCACCTTCCATTTCCATAATGATGTAACGTGAAGACTGTGGTTGAATAAGCAACCGACATAGGTTTTTATTCGGTTGATACAGAGGCCGTGGAATATATGTCCTGGAAGACAGCCAAGTACTGTGTAATGTTCATGGACTGAAATATCACGGACCAGTTGGAGACCTGCCAAATCTGCGCTATTAGTACATGCAGCTTTTTAAAAATGCCCAAGACAATATCGATCAGTGACATGTAATTATTTTGACCCATTTTTTAAGTTACGGCTTTCTATATCTTTTAATTTACTTATGTATTTTTCTGCCGGCATTACACAATTAGACACTTTAGTGTTTGAAAACGTATGACTGGTATTGAGCTAAAACGTAATGTACATTAAATTGCAAGTATGTCATTTTCCACTGTCCTTTTTCTCTCATTTTTGCACAATTTGAAACAGTTGTGACGCCAAAGAACCCAGCCCAGGTGCATGTTGGTCGGGATAACAACCTTAGAGTTACTGGAAATCAGGGGGAAAAGTCTGAACCGAAACACAAGCCACCCAAAGATGAATGGTCATCTGAAGCATTGTTTAAGCATCACACTGAAGAGGGAGTACGTCCGGCCAGCAAGACAAGCGTTCAACGTGATTCACGCACGTATGAATCAACGTCAGGTACCACTCAATCAACACCAGCAAAATCAGGTGCAGCATCAACAACTCAAGAAGTGAGACTAACTCCAGTTGTACAAGGAAGACAGGGCCAACCTACCGAGTCAGGTAATGGTATTTTAGTGGGGTTTTGTGATATACACGGCTAAACCAAGTAAAAATAGATAGAAACGGATAGAAAGTTACTGTTGCCAAGCAAGCACCCAGTTCATCGTATTGCACCTCAGTGCATTTTAGAACTTCCTAGTATAATTTCCGATAACCATTAATTTCTGTCGTTATCACTCATAGCGTATTGCGTGGTACTTGAAACGAGACAGAGCAAGATCAATTCTCTCACCCTTAACAGTACAATTTTCTGACAGCTCTTTGCATTCATTAATGTATCTTTGCCACTGTGGAAGCTTTACGTCAAGAAGGCGTGATATTTGTGGGCTGCGACCTGGAAGGAAAGTTACATCCACCTTCCATTTCCATAATGATGTAACGTGAAGACTGTGGTTGAATAAGCAACCGACATAGGTTTTTATTCGGTTGATACAGAGGCCGTGGAATATATGTCCTGGAAGACAGCCAAGTACTGTGTAATGTTCATGGACTGAAATATCACTGACCAGTTGGAGACCTGCCAAATCTGCGCTATTAGTACATGCAGCTTTTTAAAAATGCCCAAGACAATATCGATCAGTGACATGTAATTATTTTGACCCTTAGTTTAAGTTACGGCTTTCTATATCTTTTAATTTACTTATGTATTTATCTGCCGGCATTACACAATTAGACACTTTAGTGATTGAAAACGTATGACTGGTATTGAGCTAAAACGTAATGTACATTAAATTGCAAGTATGTCATTTTCCGCTGTCCTTTTTCTCTCATTTTTGCACAATTTGAAACAGTTGTGACGCCAAAGAATCCAGCCCAGGTGCATGTTGGTCGGGATAACAACCTTAGAGTTACTGGAGATCAGGGGGAAAAGTCTGAACCGAAACACAAGCCACCCAAAGATGAATGGTCATCTGAAGCATTGTTTAAGCATCACACTGAAGAGGGAGTACGTCCGGCCAGCAAGACAAGCGTAGGGCCGAAAGAGCTACCTCGTCTTCAACGTGATTCACACACATATGAATCAACGTCAGGTGCCACTCAATCAACACCAGCAAAATCAGGTGCAGCATCAACAACTCCAGAAGTGAGACTAACTCCAGTTGTACAAGGAAGACAGGGCCAACCTACCGAGTCAGGTAATGGCATTTTAGTGGGGTTTTGTGATATACACGACTAAACCAAGTAAAACTAGATAGAAACAGATGGATAGCTACTGCTGCGAAGCAATTAGTTTACCGTATTGCACCTCAGTGCATTTTAAAACTTCCTATATAAAAACCATTAAGTTCTGTCGTTATTACTCAGAGCGTATTGCATGGTCCTTGATACAAAACAGAGCAAGAATCAGAGCCCAGGACAAACTAAAAAAGATCAATTCTTTCACGCTTTACAGCATATTTTTTTGATTGTTCTTTGCATTCATTAATGTATCTTTGCCACTGTGGAAGCTGCACGTCAAGAAGGCGTGATATTTTTGGGCTGCGACCAGAAAGCAAAGTTATATCCAGGTACCTTCCATTTTCTTAATGATATAACGTGAAGACTGGGCTGAGTAAGCAGCTCGACAAAGGTTTCTATTCGGCTGATAAAGAGACCGTGGAATATGTGTCCTGGAAGACAGCCAAGTACTGTGTAATGTTCATGGACAGAAATATCACGGACCAGATGGAGACCTGCCAAATTTACGCTATTAGTACATGCAACTTTTTGAAAATGCCTAAGACAATATAGATCAGTGACATGTAATTATTTTGACCCAGAGTTACGGCTTCCTATGTCTTAATTTACTTATGTATTTATCTGCCGGCATTACACAATTAGAAACTTTAGGGTTTGAAAACGTATGACTAGTATTGAACTAAAACGTAATATACATAAAATCGCAATTACGTCATTTTTTGTTTTGCTTTTTGTCCCAATTTTGCGCAAATTGAACCAGTTGTGACGCCAAAGAACCCAGCCCAGGTACATGTTGGTCGGGATAACAACCTTAGAGTTACTGGAAACCAGCGGGAAAAGTCTGAACCCAAAGACAAGCCACCCAAAGAAAAATGGTCATCTGAAGCATTGTTTAAGCATCACACTGAAGAGGGAGTACGTCCGGCCAGCAAGACAAGCGTAAGGCCGAAAGAGCCATCTCTTCTTCAACGTGATTCACACACATATGAATCAACGTCAGGTACCACTCAATCAACACCAGCAAAATCAGGTGCAGCATCAACAACTCAAGAAGTGAGACTAACTCCAGTTGTACAAGGAAGACAGGGCCAACCTACCGAGTCAGGTAATGGTATTTTAGTGGGGTTTTGTGATATACACGGCTAAACCAAGTAAAAATAGATAGAAACGGATAGAAAGTTACTGTTGCCAAACAAGCAGTTCACCGTATTGCACCTCAGTGCATTTTAGAACTTCCTAGTATAATTTCCGATAACCATTAATTTCTGTCGTTATTACTCATAGCGTATTGCGTGGTACTTGAAACGAGACAGAGCAAGATTCAGAGCCCAGGACAAACTAAAAAAGATCAATTCTCTCACCCTTAACAGTACAATTTTCTGACAGCTCTTTGCATTCATTAATGTATCTTTGCCACTGTGGAAGCTTTACGTCAAGAAGGCGTGATATTTGTGGGCTGCGACCTGGAAGGAAAGTTACATCCACCTTCCATTTCCATAATGATGTAACGTGAAGACTGTGGTTGAATAAGCAACCGACATAGGTTTTTATTCGGTTGATACAGAGGCCGTGAAATATATGTCCTGGAAGACAGCCAAGTACTGTGTAATGTTCATGGACTGAAATATCACGGACCAGTTGGAGACCTGCCAAATCTGCGCTATTAGTACATGCAGCTTTTTAAAAATGCCCAAGACAATATCGATCAGTGACATGTAATTATTTTGACCCTTAGTTTAAGTTACGGCTTTCTATGTCTTTGAATTTACTTATGTATTTTTCTGCCGGCATTACACAATTAGACACTTTAGTGTTTGAAAACGTATGACTGGTATTGAACTAAAACGTAATGTACATTAAATTGCAAATATGTCATTTTCCGCTGTCCTTTTTCTCTCATTTTTGCACAATTTGAAACAGTTGTGACGCCAAAGAACCCAGCCCAGGTGCATGTTGGTCGGGATAACAACCTTAGAGTTACTGGAAATCAGGGGGAAAAGTCTGAACCGAAACACAAGCCACCCAAAGATGAATGGTCATCTGAAGCATTGTTTAAGCATCACACTGAAGAGGGAGTACGTCCGGCCAGCAAGACAAGCGTTCAACGTGATTCACGCACGTATGAATCAACGTTAGGTACCACTCAATCAACACCAGCAAAATCAGGTGCAGCATCAACAACTCAAGAAGTGAGACTAACTCCAGTTGTACAAGGAAGACAGGGCCAACCTTCCGAGTCAGGTAATGGTATTTTAGTGGGGTTTTGTGATATACACGGCTAAACCAAGTAAAAATAGATAGAAACGGATAGAAAGTTACTGTTGCCAAGCAAGCACCCAGTTCATCGTATTGCACCTCAGTGCATTTTAGAACTTCCTAGTATAATTTCCGATAACCATTAATTTCTGTCGTTATCACTCATAGCGTATTGCGTGGTACTTGAAACGAGACAGAGCAAGATCAATTCTCTCACCCTTAACAGTACAATTTTCTGACAGCTCTTTGCATTCATTAATGTATCTTTGCCACTGTGGAAGCTTTACGTCAAGAAGGCGTGATATTTGTGGGCTGCGACCTGGAAGGAAAGTTACATCCACCTTCCATTTCCATAATGATGTAACGTGAAGACTGTGGTTGAATAAGCAACCGACATAGGTTTTTATTCGGTTGATACAGAGGCCGTGGAATATATGTCCTGGAAGACAGCCAAGTACTGTGTAATGTTCATGGACTGAAATATCACTGACCAGTTGGAGACCTGCCAAATCTGCGCTATTAGTACATGCAGCTTTTTAAAAATGCCCAAGACAATATCGATCAGTGACATGTAATTATTTTGACCCTTAGTTTAAGTTACGGCTTTCTATATCTTTTAATTTACTTATGTATTTTTCTGCCGGCATTACACAATTAGACACTTTAGTGATTGAAAACGTATGACTGGTATTGAGCTAAAACGTAATGTACATTAAATTGCAAGTATGTCATTTTCCGCTGTCCTTTTTCTCTCATTTTTGCACAATTTGAAACAGTTGTGACGCCAAAGAATCCAGCCCAGGTGCATGTTGGTCGGGATAACAACCTTAGAGTTACTGGAGATCAGGGGGAAAAGTCTGAACCGAAACACAAGCCACCCAAAGATGAATGGTCATCTGAAGCATTGTTTAAGCATCACACTGAAGAGGGAGTACGTCCGGCCAGCAAGACAAGCGTAGGGCCGAAAGAGCTACCTCGTCTTCAACGTGATTCACACACATATGAATCAACGTCAGGTGCCACTCAATCAACACCAGCAAAATCAGGTGCAGCATCAACAACTCCAGAAGTGAGACTAACTCCAGTTGTACAAGGAAGACAGGGCCAACCTACCGAGTCAGGTAATGGCATTTTAGTGGGGTTTTGTGATATACACGACTAAACCAAGTAAAACTAGATAGAAACAGATGGATAGCTACTGCTGCGAAGCAATTAGTTTACCGTATTGCACCTCAGTGCATTTTAAAACTTCCTATATAAAAACCATTAAGTTCTGTCGTTATTACTCAGAGCGTATTGCATGGTCCTTGATACAAAACAGAGCAAGAATCAGAGCCCAGGACAAACTAAAAAAGATCAATTCTTTCACGCTTTACAGCATATTTTTTTGATTGTTCTTTGCATTCATTAATGTATCTTTGCCACTGTGGAAGCTGCACGTCAAGAAGGCGTGATATTTTTGGGCTGCGACCAGAAAGCAAAGTTATATCCAGGTACCTTCCATTTTCTTAATGATATAACGTGAAGACTGGGCTGAGTAAGCAGCTCGACATAGGTTTCTATTCGGCTGATAAAGAGACCGTGGAATATGTGTCCTGGAAGACAGCCAAGTACTGTGTAATGTTCATGGACAGAAATATCACGGACCAGATGGAGACCTGCCAAATTTACGCTATTAGTACATGCAACTTTTTGAAAATGCCTAAGACAATATAGATCAGTGACATGTAATTATTTTGACCCAGAGTTACGGCTTCCTATGTCTTAATTTACTTATGTATTTATCTGCCGGCATTACACAATTAGAAACTTTAGGGTTTGAAAACGTATGACTAGTATTGAACTAAAACGTAATATACATAAAATCGCAATTACGTCATTTTTTGTTTTGCTTTTTGTCCCAATTTTGCGCAAATTGAACCAGTTGTGACGCCAAAGAACCCAGCCCAGGTACATGTTGGTCGGGATAACAACCTTAGAGTTACTGGAAACCAGCGGGAAAAGTCTGAACCCAAAGACAAGCCACCCAAAGAAAAATGGTCATCTGAAGCATTGTTTAAGCATCACACTGAAGAGGGAGTACGTCCGGCCAGCAAGACAAGCGTAAGGCCGAAAGAGCCATCTCTTCTTCAACGTGATTCACACACATATGAATCAACGTCAGGTACCACTCAATCAACACCAGCAAAATCAGGTGCAGCATCAACAACTCAAGAAGTGAGACTAACTCCAGTTGTACAAGGAAGACAGGGCCAACCTACCGAGTCAGGTAATGGTATTTTAGTGGGGTTTTGTGATATACACGGCTAAACCAAGTAAAAATAGATAGAAACGGATAGAAAGTTACTGTTGCCAAACAAGCAGTTCACCGTATTGCACCTCAGTGCATTTTAGAACTTCCTAGTATAATTTCCGATAACCATTAATTTCTGTCGTTATTACTCATAGCGTATTGCGTGGTACTTGAAACGAGACAGAGCAAGATTCAGAGCCCAGGACAAACTAAAAAAGATCAATTCTCTCACCCTTAACAGTACAATTTTCTGACAGCTCTTTGCATTCATTAATGTATCTTTGCCACTGTGGAAGCTTTACGTCAAGAAGGCGTGATATTTGTGGGCTGCGACCTGGAAGGAAAGTTACATCCACCTTCCATTTCCATAATGATGTAACGTGAAGACTGTGGTTGAATAAGCAACCGACATAGGTTTTTATTCGGTTGATACAGAGGCCGTGAAATATATGTCCTGGAAGACAGCCAAGTACTGTGTAATGTTCATGGACTGAAATATCACGGACCAGTTGGAGACCTGCCAAATCTGCGCTATTAGTACATGCAGCTTTTTAAAAATGCCCAAGACAATATCGATCAGTGACATGTAATTATTTTGACCCTTAGTTTAAGTTACGGCTTTCTATGTCTTTGAATTTACTTATGTATTTTTCTGCCGGCATTACACAATTAGACACTTTAGTGTTTGAAAACGTATGACTGGTATTGAACTAAAACGTAATGTACATTAAATTGCAAATATGTCATTTTCCGCTGTCCTTTTTCTCTCATTTTTGCACAATTTGAAACAGTTGTGACGCCAAAGAACCCAGCCCAGGTGCATGTTGGTCGGGATAACAACCTTAGAGTTACTGGAAATCAGGGGGAAAAGTCTGAACCGAAACACAAGCCACCCAAAGATGAATGGTCATCTGAAGCATTGTTTAAGCATCACACTGAAGAGGGAGTACGTCCGGCCAGCAAGACAAGCGTAGGGCCGAAAGGGCCACCTCGTCTTCAACGTGATTCACACACATATGAAACAACGTCTAGTACCACTCAAACAACACCAGCAAACCCAGTTGCAGCATCAACAACTCCAGAAGTGAGACTAACTCCAGTTGTACAAGGAAGACAGGGCCAACCTACCGAGTCAGGTAATGGCATTTTAGTGGGGTTTTGTGATATACACGACTAAACCAAGTAAAACTAGATAGAAACAGATGGATAGCTACTGCTGCGAAGCAATTAGTTTACCGTATTGCACCTCAGTGCATTTAAGAACTTCCTAGTATAAAAACCATTAAGTTCTGTCGTTATTACTCATAGCGTATTGATACAAAAAAAGTCCTTGGTACAAAAAAAGCAAAAATCAAAGCCCAGGACAAACTAAAAAAGATCAATTCTTTCACGCTTTACAGCACATTTTTTTGATTGTTCTTTGCATTCATTAATGTATCTTTGCCACTGTGGAAGCTTTACGTCAAGAAGGCGTGATATTTGTGGGCTGCGACCTGGAAGGAAAGTTACATCCACCTTTCATTTCCATAATGATGTAACGTGAAGACTGTGGTTGAATAAGCAACCGACATAGGTTTTTATTCGGTTGATACAGAGGCCGTGAAATATATGTCCTGGAAGACAGCCAAGTACTGTGTAATGTTCATGGACTGAAATATCACGGACCAGTTGGAGACCTGCCAAATCTGCGCTATTAGTACATGCAGCTTTTTAAAAATGCCCAAGACAATATCGATCAGTGACATGTAATTATTTTGACCCTTAGTTTAAATTACGGCTTTCTATGTCTTTTAATTTACTTATGTATTTTTCTGCCGGCATTACACAATTAGACACTTTAGTGTTTGAAAACGTATGACTGGTATTGAACTAAATCGTAATGTACATTAAATTGCAAGTATGTCATTTTCCGCTGTCCTTTTTCTCTCATTTTTGCACAATTTGAAACAGTTGTGACGCCAAAGAACCCAGCCCAGGTACATGTTGTTCGGGATAACAACCTTAGAGTTACTGGAAATCAGGGGGAAAAGTCTGAACCGAAACACAAGCCACCCAAAGATGAATGGTCATCTGAAGCATTGTTTAAGCATCACACTGAAGAGGGAGTACGTCCGGCCAGCAAGACAAGCGTTGGGCCGAAAGGGCCACCTCGTCTTCAACGTGATTCACACACATGTGAAACAACGTCCAGTACCACTCAAACAACACCAGCAAACCCAGTTGCAGCATCAACAACTCCAGAAGTGAGACTAACGCCAGTTGTACAAGGAAGACAGGGCCAACCTACCGAGTCAGGTAATGGCATTTTAGTGGGGTTTTGTGATATACACGACTAAACCAAGTAAAACTAGATAGAAACAGATGGATAGCTACTGCTGCAAAGCAATTAGTTTACCGTATTGCACCTCAGTGCATTTTAGATCTTCCTAGTATAAAAACCATTAAGTTCTGTCGTTATTACTCATAGCGTATTGATACAAAAAAAGTCTTTGATACAAAAAAAGCAAGAATCATAGCCCAGGACAAACTAAAAAGGAACAATTCTTTCACGCTTTACAGCACATTTTTTTGATTGTTCTTTGCATTCATTAATGTATCTTTGCCACTGTGGAAGCTGCACGTCAAGAAGGCGTGATATTTTTGGGCTGCGACCAGAAAGCAAAGTTATATCCAGGTACCTTCCATTTTCTTAATGATATAACGTGAAGACTGGGCTGAGTAAGCAGCTCGACATAGGTTTCTATTCGGCTGATACAGAGGCCGTGGAATATGTGTCCTGGAAGACAGCCAAGTACTGTGTAATGTTCATGGACAGAAATATCACGGACCAGATGGAGACCTGCCAAATTTACGCTATTAGTACATGCAACTTTTTGAAAATGCCCAAGACAATATCGATCAGTGACATGTAATTATTTTGACCCAGAGTTACGGCTTCCTATGTCTTAATTTACTTATGTATTTATCTGCCGGCATTACACAATTAGAAACTTTAGTGTTTGAAAACGTATGAATGGTATTGAACTAAAACGCAATATACATAAAATCGCAATTACGTCATTTTCTGCTTTGCTTTTTGTCCCAATTTTGCGCAAATTGAACCAGTTGTGACGCCAAAGAACCCAGCCCAGGTACATGTTGGTCGGGATAACAACCTTAGAGTTACTGGAAACCAGCGGGAAAAGTCTGAACCCAAAGACAAGCCACCCAAAGAAGAATGGTCATCTGAAGCATTGTTTAAGCATCACACTGAAGAGGGAGTACGTCCGGCCAGCAAGACAAGCGTTCAACGTGATTCACACACATATGAATCAACGTCAGGTACCACTCAATCAACACCAGCAAAATCAGGTGCAGCATCAACAACTCAAGAAGTGAGACTAACTCCAGTTGTACAAGGAAGACAGGGCCAACCTACCGAGTCAGGTAATGGTATTTTAGTGGGGTTTTGTGATATACACGGCTAAACCAAGTAAAAATAGATAGAAACGGATAGAAAGTTACTGTTGCCAAGCAAGCAGTTCACCGTATTGCACCTCAGTGCATTTTAGAACTTCCTAGTATAATTTCCGATAACCATTAATTTCTGTCGTTATTATACTCATAGCGTATTGCGTGGTACTTGAAACGAGACAGAGCAAGATCAATTCTCTCACCCTTAACAGTACAATTTTCTGACAGCTCTTTGCATTCATTAATGTATCTTTGCCACTGTGGAAGCTTTACGTCAAGAAGGCGTGATATTTGTGGGCTGCGACCTGGAAGGAAAGTTACATCCACCTTCCATTTCCATAATGATGTAACGTGAAGACTGTGGTTGAATAAGCAACCGACATAGGTTTTTATTCGGTTGATACAGAGGCCGTGGAATATATGTCCTGGAAGACAGCTAAGTACTGTGTAATGTTCATGGACTGAAATATCACTGACCAGTTGGAGACCTGCCAAATCTGCGCTATTAGTACATGCAGCTTTTTGAAATTGCCCAAGATAATATCGATCAGTGACATGTAATTATTTCGACCCTTAGTTTAAGTTACGGCTTTCTATGTCTTTTAATTTACTTATGTATTTTTCTGCCGGCATTACACAATTAGACACTTTAGTGTTTGAAAACGTATGACTGGTATTGAACTAAAACGTAATGTACATTAAATTGCAAGTATGTCATTTTCCGCTGTCCTTTTTCTCTCATTTTTGCACAATTTGAAACAGTTGTGACGCCAAAGAACCCAGCCCAGGTACATGTTGGTCGGGATAACAACCTTAGAGTTACTGGAAATCAGGGGGAAAAGTCTGAACCGAAACACAAGCCACCCAAAGATGAATGGTCATCTGAAGCATTGTTTAAGCATCACACTGAAGAGGGAGTACGTCCGGCCAGCAAGACAAGCGTAGGGTCGAAAGGGCCACCTCGTCTTCAGCGTGATTCACACACATATGAAACAACGTCCAGTACCACTCAAACAACACCAGCAAACCCAGTTGCAGCATCAACAACTCCAGAAGTGAGACTAACTCCAGTTGTACAAGGAAGACAGGGCCAACCTACCGAGTCAGGTAATGGCATTTTAGTGGGGTTTTGTGATATACACGACTAAACCAAGTAAAACTAGATAGAAACAGATGGATAGCTACTGCTGCGAAGCAATTAGTTTACCGTATTGCACCTCAGTGCATTTTAGAACTTCCTATTATAAAATCCTTTAAGTTCTGTCGTTATTACTCATAGCGTATTGCATGGTCCTTGATACAAAACAAAGCAAGAATCATAGCCCAGGACAAACTAAAAAAGATCAATTCTTTCACGCTTTACAGCACATTTTTTTGATTGTTCTTTGCATTCATTAATGTATCTTTGCCACTGTGGAAGCTGCACGTCAAGAAGGCGTGATATTTTTGGGCTGCGACCAGAAAGCAAAGTTACATCCAGGTACCTTCCATTTTCTTAATGATATAACGTGAAGACTGGGCTGAGTAAGCAGCTCGACATAGGTTTCTATTCGGCTGATACAGAGGCCGTGGAATATGCGTCCTGGAAGACAGCCAAGTACTGTGTAATGTTCATGGACAGAAATATCACGGACCAGATGGAGACCTGCCAAATTTACGCTATTAGTACATGCAACTTTTTGAAAATGCCCAAGACAATATAGATCAGTGACATGTAATTATTTTGACCCATAGTTACGGCTTCCTATGTCTTAATTTACTTATGTATTTATCTGCCGGCATTACACAATTAGAAACTTTAGGGTTTGAAAACGTATGAATGGTATTAAACTAAAACGTAATATACATAAAATCGCAATTACATCATTTTCTGCTTTGCTTTTTGTCCCAATTTTGCGCAAATTGAACCAGTTGTGACGCCAAAGAACCCAGCCCAGGTACATGTTGGTCGGGATAACAACCTTAGAGTTACTGGAAACCAGCGGGAAAAGTCTGAACCCAAAGACAAGCCACCTAAAGAAGAATGGTCATCTGAAGCATTGTTTAAGCATCACACTGAAGAGGGAGTACGTCCGGCCAGCAAGACAAGCGTTCAACGTGATTCACACAAATATGAATCAACGTCAGGTACCACTCAATCAACACCAGCAAAATCAGGTGCAGCATCAACAACTCAAGAAGTGAGACTAACTCCAGTTGTACAAGGAAGACAGGGCCAACCTACCGAGTCAGGTAATGGTATTTTAGTGGGGTTTTGTGATATACACGGCTAAACCAAGTAAAAATAGATAGAAACGGATAGAAAGTTACTGTTGCCAAACAAGCAGTTCACCGTATTGCACCTCAGTGCATTTTAGAACTTCCTAGTATAATTTCCGATAACCATTAATTTCTGTCGTTATCACTCATAGCGTATTGCGTGGTACTTGAAACGAGACAGAGCAAGATTCAGAGCCCAGGACAAACTAAAAAAGATCAATTCTCTCACCCTTAACAGTACAATTTTCTGACAGCTCTTTGCATTCATTAATGTATCTTTGCCACTGTGGAAGCTTTACGTCAAGAAGGCGTGATATTTGTGGGCTGCGACCTGGAAGGAAAGTTACATCCACCTGCCATTTCCATAATGATGTAACGTGAAGACTGTGGTTGAATAAGCAACCGACATAGGTCTTTATTCGGTTGATACAGAGGCCGTGGAATATATGTCCTGGAAGACAGCCAAGTACTGTGTAATGTTCATGGACTGAAATATCACGGACCAGTTGAAGACCTGCCAAATCTGCGCTATTAGTACATGCAGCTTTTTGAAAATGCCCAAGACAATATCGATCAGTGACATGTAATTATTTTGACCCTTAGTTTAAGTTACGGCTTTCTATATCTTTTAATTTACTTATGTATTTTTCTGCCGGCATTACACAATTAGACACTTTAGTGTTTGAAAACGTATGACTGGTATTGAGCTAAAACGTAATGTACATTAAATTTCAAGTATGTCAATATCCGCTGTCCTTTTTCTCTCATTTTTGCACAATTTGAAACAGTTGTGACGCCAAAGAACCCAGCCCAGGTACATGTTGGTCGGGATAACAGCCTTAGAGTTACTGGAAATCAGGGGGAAAAGTCTGAACCGAAACATAAGCCACCCAAAGATGAATGGTCATCTGAAGCATTGTTTAAGCATCACACTGAAGAGGGAGTACGTCCGGCCAGCAAGACAAGCGTAGGGCCGAAAGGGCCACCTCGTCTTCAGCGTGATTCACACACATATGAAACAACGTCCAGTACCACTCAAACAACACCAGCAAACCCAGTTGCAGCATCAACAACTCCAGAAGTGAGACTAACTCCAGTTGTACAAGGAAGACAGGGCCAACCTACCGAGTCAGGTAATGGTATTTTAGTGGGGTTTTGTGATATACACGACTAAACCAAGTAAAACTAGATAGAAACAGATGGATAGCTACTGCTGCGAAGCAATTAGTTTACCGTATTGCACCTCAGTGCATTTTAGAACTTCCTATTATAAAATCCTTTAAGTTCTGTCGTTATTACTCATAGCGTATTGCATGGTCCTTGATACAAAACAAAGCAAGAATCATAGCCCAGGACAAACTAAAAAAGATCAATTCTTTCACGCTTTACAGCACATTTTTTTGATTGTTCTTTGCATTCATTAATGTATCTTTGCCACTGTGGAAGCTGCACGTCAAGAAGGCGTGATATTTTTGGGCTGCGACCAGAAAGCAAAGTTACATCCAGGTACCTTCCATTTTCTTAATGATATAACGTGAAGACTGGGCTGAGTAAGCAGCTCGACATAGGTTTCTATTCGGCTGATACAGAGGCCGTGGAATATGCGTCCTGGAAGACAGCCAAGTACTGTGTAATGTTCATGGACAGAAATATCACGGACCAGATGGAGACCTGCCAAATTTACGCTATTAGTACACGCAACTTTTTGAAAATGCCCAAGACAATATAGATCAGTGACATGTAATTATTTTGACCCATAGTTACGGCTTCCTATGTCTTAATTTACTTATGTATTTATCTGCCGGCATTACACAATTAGAAACTTTAGGGTTTGAAAACGTATGAATGGTATTAAACTAAAACGTAATATACATAAAATCGCAATTACGTCATTTTCTGCTTTGCTTTTTGTCCCAATTTTGCGCAAATTGAACCAGTTGTGACGCCAAAGAACCCAGCCCAGGTACATGTTGGTCGGGATAACAACCTTAGAGTTACTGGAAACCAGCGGGAAAAGTCTGAACCCAAAGACAAGCCACCTAAAGAAGAATGGTCATCTGAAGCATTGTTTAAGCATCACACTGAAGAGGGAGTACGTCCGGCCAGCAAGACAAGCGTTCAACGTGATTCACACAAATATGAATCAACGTCAGGTACCACTCAATCAACACCAGCAAAATCAGGTGCAGCATCAACAACTCAAGAAGTGAGACTAACTCCAGTTGTACAAGGAAGACAGGGCCAACCTACCGAGTCAGGTAATGGTATTTTAGTGGGGTTTTGTGATATACACGGCTAAACCAAGTAAAAATAGATAGAAACGGATAGAAAGTTACTGTTGCCAAACAAGCAGTTCACCGTATTGCACCTCAGTGCATTTTAGAACTTCCTAGTATAATTTCCGATAACCATTAATTTCTGTCGTTATTACTCATAGCGTATTGCGTGGTACTTGAAACGAGACAGAGCAAGATTCAGAGCCCAGGACAAACTAAAAAAGATCAATTCTCTCACCCTTAACAGTACAATTTTCTGACAGCTCTTTGCATTCATTAATGTATCTTTGCCACTGTGGAAGCTTTACGTCAAGAAGGCGTGATATTTGTGGGCTGCGACCTGGAAGGAAAGTTACATCCACCTTCCATTTCCATAATGATGTAACGTGAAGACTGTGGTTGAATAAGCAACCGACATAGGTTTTTATTCGGTTGATACAGAGGCCGTGGAATATATGTCCTGGAAGACAGCCAAGTACTGTGTAATGTTCATGGACTGAAATATCACGGACCAGTTGAAGACCTGCCAAATCTGCGCTATTAGTACATGCAGCTTTTTGAAAATGCCCAAGACAATATCGATCAGTGACATGTAATTATTTTGACCCTTAGTTTAAGTTACGGCTTTCTATATCTTTTAATTTACTTATGTATTTTTCTGCCGGCATTACACAATTAGACACTTTAGTGTTTGAAAACGTATGACTGGTATTGAGCTAAAACGTAATGTACATTAAATTTCAAGTATGTCAATATCCGCTGTCCTTTTTCTCTCATTTTTGCACAATTTGAAACAGTTGTGACGCCAAAGAACCCAGCCCAGGTACATGTTGGTCGGGATAACAGCCTTAGAGTTACTGGAAATCAGGGGGAAAAGTCTGAACCGAAACATAAGCCACCCAAAGATGAATGGTCATCTGAAGCATTGTTTAAGCATCACACTGAAGAGGGAGTACGTCCGGCCAGCAAGACAAGCGTAGGGCCGAAAGGGCCACCTCGTCTTCAGCGTGATTCACACACATATGAAACAACGTCCAGTACCACTCAAACAACACCAGCAAACCCAGTTGCAGCATCAACAACTCCAGAAGTGAGACTAACTCCAGTTGTACAAGGAAGACAGGGCCAACCTACCGAGTCAGGTAATGGTATTTTAGTGGGGTTTTGTGATATACACGACTAAACCAAGTAAAACTAGATAGAAACAGATGGATAGCTACTGCTGCGAAGCAATTAGTTTACCGTATTGCACCTCAGTGCATTTTAGAACTTCCTATTATAAAATCCTTTAAGTTCTGTCGTTATTACTCATAGCGTATTGCATGGTCCTTGATACAAAACAAAGCAAGAATCATAGCCCAGGACAAACTAAAAAAGATCAATTCTTTCACGCTTTACAGCACATTTTTTTGATTGTTCTTTGCATTCATTAATGTATCTTTGCCACTGTGGAAGCTGCACGTCAAGAAGGCGTGATATTTTTGGGCTGCGACCAGAAAGCAAAGTTACATCCAGGTACCTTCCATTTTCTTAATGATATAACGTGAAGACTGGGCTGAGTAAGCAGCTCGACATAGGTTTCTATTCGGCTGATACAGAGGCCGTGGAATATGCGTCCTGGAAGACAGCCAAGTACTGTGTAATGTTCATGGACAGAAATATCACGGACCAGATGGAGACCTGCCAAATTTACGCTATTAGTACACGCAACTTTTTGAAAATGCCCAAGACAATATAGATCAGTGACATGTAATTATTTTGACCCATAGTTACGGCTTCCTATGTCTTAATTTACTTATGTATTTATCTGCCGGCATTACACAATTAGAAACTTTAGGGTTTGAAAACGTATGAATGGTATTAAACTAAAACGTAATATACATAAAATCGCAATTACGTCATTTTCTGCTTTGCTTTTTGTCCCAATTTTGCGCAAATTGAACCAGTTGTGACGCCAAAGAACCCAGCCCAGGTACATGTTGGTCGGGATAACAACCTTAGAGTTACTGGAAACCAGCGGGAAAAGTCTGAACCCAAAGACAAGCCACCTAAAGAAGAATGGTCATCTGAAGCATTGTTTAAGCATCACACTGAAGAGGGAGTACGTCCGGCCAGCAAGACAAGCGTTCAACGTGATTCACACAAATATGAATCAACGTCAGGTACCACTCAATCAACACCAGCAAAATCAGGTGCAGCATCAACAACTCAAGAAGTGAGACTAACTCCAGTTGTACAAGGAAGACAGGGCCAACCTACCGAGTCAGGTAATGGTATTTTAGTGGGGTTTTGTGATATACACGGCTAAACCAAGTAAAAATAGATAGAAACGGATAGAAAGTTACTGTTGCCAAACAAGCAGTTCACCGTATTGCACCTCAGTGCATTTTAGAACTTCCTAGTATAATTTCCGATAACCATTAATTTCTGTCGTTATTACTCATAGCGTATTGCGTGGTACTTGAAACGAGACAGAGCAAGATTCAGAGCCCAGGACAAACTAAAAAAGATCAATTCTCTCACCCTTAACAGTACAATTTTCTGACAGCTCTTTGCATTCATTAATGTATCTTTGCCACTGTGGAAGCTTTACGTCAAGAAGGCGTGATATTTGTGGGCTGCGACCTGGAAGGAAAGTTACATCCACCTTCCATTTCCATAATGATGTAACGTGAAGACTGTGGTTGAATAAGCAACCGACATAGGTTTTTATTCGGTTGATACAGAGGCCGTGGAATATATGTCCTGGAAGACAGCCAAGTACTGTGTAATGTTCATGGACTGAAATATCACGGACCAGTTGAAGACCTGCCAAATCTGCGCTATTAGTACATGCAGCTTTTTGAAAATGCCCAAGACAATATCGATCAGTGACATGTAATTATTTTGACCCTTAGTTTAAGTTACGGCTTTCTATATCTTTTAATTTACTTATGTATTTTTCTGCCGGCATTACACAATTAGACACTTTAGTGTTTGAAAACGTATGACTGGTATTGAGCTAAAACGTAATGTACATTAAATTTCAAGTATGTCAATATCCGCTGTCCTTTTTCTCTCATTTTTGCACAATTTGAAACAGTTGTGACGCCAAAGAACCCAGCCCAGGTACATGTTGGTCGGGATAACAGCCTTAGAGTTACTGGAAATCAGGGGGAAAAGTCTGAACCGAAACATAAGCCACCCAAAGATGAATGGTCATCTGAAGCATTGTTTAAGCATCACACTGAAGAGGGAGTACGTCCGGCCAGCAAGACAAGCGTAGGGCCGAAAGGGCCACCTCGTCTTCAGCGTGATTCACACACATATGAAACAACGTCCAGTACCACTCAAACAACACCAGCAAACCCAGTTGCAGCATCAACAACTCCAGAAGTGAGACTAACTCCAGTTGTACAAGGAAGACAGGGCCAACCTACCGAGTCAGGTAATGGCATTTTAGTGGGGTTTTGTGATATACACGACTAAACCAAGTAAAACTAGATAGAAACAGATGGATAGCTACTGCTGCGAAGCAATTAGTTTACCGTATTGCACCTCAGTGCATTTTAGATCTTCCTAGTATAAAAACCATTAAGTTCTGTCGTTATTACTCATAGCGTATTGCATGGTCCTTGATACAAAACAAAGCAAGAATCAGAACCCAGGACAAACTAAAATAGATCAATTCTTTCACGCTTTACAGCACATTTTTTTGATTGTTCTTTGCATTCATTAATGTATCTTTGCCACTGTGGAAGCTGCACGTCAAGAAGGCGTGATATTTTTGGGCTGCGACCAGAAAGCAAAGTTATATCCAGGTACCTTCCATTTTCTTAATGATATAACGTGAAGACTGGGCTGAGTAAGCAGCTCGACATAGGTTTCTATTCGGTTGATACAGAGGCCGTGGAATATGTGTCCTGGAAGACAGCCAAGTACTGTGTAATGTTCATGGACAGAAATATCACGGACCAGATGGAGACCTGCCAAATTTACGCTATTAGTACATGCAACTTTTTGAAAATGCCCAAGACAATATCGATCAGTGACATGTAATTATTTTGACCCAGAGTTACGGCTTCCTATGTCTTAATTTACTTATGTATTTATCTGCCGGCATTACACAATTAGAAACTTTAGTGTTTGAAAACGTATGAATGGTATTGAACTAAAACGTAATATACATAAAATCGCAATTACGTCATTTTCTGCTTTGCTTTTTGTCCCAATTTTGCGCAAATTGAACCAGTTGTGACGCCAAAGAACCCAGCCCAGGTACATGTTGGTCGGGATAACAACCTTAGAGTTACTGGAAACCAGCGGGAAAAGTCTGAACCCAAAGACAAGCCACCCAAAGAAAAATGGTCATCTGAAGCATTGTTTAAGCATCACACTGAAGAGGGAGTACGTCCGGCCAGCAAGACAAGCGTTCAACGTGATTCACGCACATATGAATCAACGTCAGGTACCACTCAATCAACACCAGCAAAATCAGGTGCAGCATCAACAACTCAAGAAGTGAGACTAACTCCAGTTGTACAAGGAAGACAGGGCCAACCTACCGAGTCAGGTAATGGTATTTTAGTGGGGTTTTGTGATATACACGGCTAAACCAAGTAAAAATAGATAGAAACGGATAGAAAGTTACTGTTGCCAAGCAAGCACCCAGTTCTTCGTATTGCACCTCAGTGCATTTTAGAACTTCCTAGTATAATTTCCGATAACCATTAATTTCTGTCGTTATCACTCATAGCGTATTGCGTGGTACTTGAAACGAGACAGAGCAAGATCAATTCTCTCACCCTTAACAGTACAATTTTCTGACAGCTCTTTGCATTCATTAATGTATCTTTGCCACTGTGGAAGCTTTACGTCAAGAAGGCGTGATATTTGTGGGCTGCGACCTGGAAGGAAAGTTACATCCACCTTCCATTTCCATAATGATGTAACGTGAAGACTGTGGTTGAATAAGCAACCGACATAGGTTTTTATTCGGTTGATACAGAGGCCGTGGAATATGTGTCCTGGAACACAGCCAAGTACTGTGTAATGTTCATGGACTGAAATATCACGGACCAGTTGAAGACCTGCCAAATCTGCGCTATTAGTACATGCAGCTTTTTGAAAATGCCCAAGACAATATCGATCAGTGACATGTAATTATTTTGACCCTTAGTTTAAGTTACGGCTTTCTATATCTTTTAATTTACTTATGTATTTTTCTGCCGGCATTACACAATTAGACACTTTAGTGTTTGAAAACGTATGACTGGTATTGAGCTAAAACGTAATGTACATTAAATTTCAAGTATGTCAATATCCGCTGTCCTTTTTCTCTCATTTTTGCACAATTTGAAACAGTTGTGACGCCAAAGAACCCAGCCCAGGTACATGTTGGTCGGGATAACAGCCTTAGAGTTACTGGAAATCAGGGGGAAAAGTCTGAACCGAAACATAAGCCACCCAAAGATGAATGGTCATCTGAAGCATTGTTTAAGCATCACACTGAAGAGGGAGTACGTCCGGCCAGCAAGACAAGCGTAGGGCCGAAAGGGCCACCTCGTCTTCAGCGTGATTCACACACATATGAAACAACGTCCAGTACCACTCAAACAACACCAGCAAACCCAGTTGCAGCATCAACAACTCCAGAAGTGAGACTAACTCCAGTTGTACAAGGAAGACAGGGCCAACCTACCGAGTCAGGTAATGGCATTTTAGTGGGGTTTTGTGATATACACGACTAAACCAAGTAAAACTAGATAGAAACAGATGGATAGCTACTGCTGCGAAGCAATTAGTTTACCGTATTGCACCTCAGTGCATTTTAGATCTTCCTAGTATAAAAACCATTAAGTTCTGTCGTTATTACTCATAGCGTATTGCATGGTCCTTGATACAAAACAAAGCAAGAATCAGAACCCAGGACAAACTAAAATAGATCAATTCTTTCACGCTTTACAGCACATTTTTTTGATTGTTCTTTGCATTCATTAATGTATCTTTGCCACTGTGGAAGCTGCACGTCAAGAAGGCGTGATATTTGTGGGCTGCGACCAGAAAGCAAAGTTATATCCAGGTACCTTCCATTTTCTTAATGATATAACGTGAAGACTGGGCTGAGTAAGCAGCTCGACATAGGTTTCTATTCGGTTGATACAGAGGCCGTGGAATATGTGTCCTGGAAGACAGCCAAGTACTGTGTAATGTTCATGGACAGAAATATCACGGACCAGATGGAGACCTGCCAAATTTACGCTATTAGTACATGCAACTTTTTGAAAATGCCCAAGACAATATCGATCAGTGACATGTAATTATTTTGACCCATAGTTACGGCTTCCTATGTCTTAATTTACTTATGTATTTATCTGCCGGCATTACACAATTAGAAACTTTAGTGTTTGAAAACGTATGAATGGTATTGAACTAAAACGTAATATACATAAAATCGCAATTACGTCATTTTCTGTTTTGCTTTTTGTCCCAATTTTGCGCAAATTGAACCAGTTGTGACGCCAAAGAACCCAGCCCAGGTACATGTTGGTCGGGATAACAACCTTAGAGTTACTGGAAACCAGCGGGAAAAGTCTGAACCCAAAGACAAGCCACCCAAAGAAAAATGGTCATCTGAAGCATTGTTTAAGCATCACACTGAAGAGGGAGTACGTCCGGCCAGCAAGACAAGCGTTCAACGTGATTCACGCACATATGAATCAACGTCAGGTACCACTCAATCAACACCAGCAAAATCAGGTGCAGCATCAACAACTCCAGAAGTGAGACTAACTCCAGTTGTACAAGGAAGACAGGGCCAACCTACCGAGTCAGGTAATGGTATTTTAGTGGGGTTTTGTGATATACACGGCTAAACCAAGTAAAAATAGATAGAAACGGATAGAAAGTTACTGTTGCCAAGCAAGCACCCAGTTCTTCGTATTGCACCTCAGTGCATTTTAGAACTTCCTAGTATAATTTCCGATAACCATTAATTTCTGTCGTTATCACTCATAGCGTATTGCGTGGTACTTGAAACGAGACAGAGCAAGATCAATTCTCTCACCCTTAACAGTACAATTTTCTGACAGCTCTTTGCATTCATTAATGTATCTTTGCCACTGTGGAAGCTTTACGTCAAGAAGGCGTGATATTTGTGGGCTGCGACCTGGAAGGAAAGTTACATCCACCTTCCATTTCCATAATGATGTAACGTGAAGACTGTGGTTGAATAAGCAACCGACATAGGTCTTTATTCGGTTGATACAGAGGCCGTGGTATATATGTCCTGGAAGACAGCCAAGTACTGTGTAATGTTCATGGACTGAAATATCACGGACCAGTTGGAGACCTGCCAAATCTGCGCTATTAGTACATGCAGCTTTTTAAAAATGCCCAAGACAATATCGATCAGTGACATGTAATTATTTTGACCCTTAGTTTAAGTTACGGCTTTCTATATCTTTTAATTTACTTATGTATTTTTCTGCCGGCATTACACAATTAGACACTTTAGTGTTTGAAAACGTATGACTGGTATTGAGCTAAAACGTAATGTACATTAAATTGCAAGTATGTCAATATCCGCTGTCCTTTTTCTCTCATTTTTGCACAATTTGAACCAGTTGTGACGCCAAAGAACCCAGCCCAGGTACATGTTGGTCGGGATAACAACCTTAGAGTTACTGGAAATCAAGGGGGAAAGTCTCAACCGAAACACAAGCCACCCAAAGATGAATGGTCATCTGAAGCATTGTTTAAGCATCACACTGAAGAGGGAGTACGTCCGGCCAGCAAGACAAGCGTAGGGCCGAAAGGGCTACCTCGTCTTCAACGTGATTCACACACATATGAAACAACGTCCAGTACCACTCAAACAACACCAGCAAACCCAGTTGCAGCATCAACAACTCTAGAAGTGAGACTAACTCCAGTTGTACAAGGAAGACAGGGCCAAACTACCGAGTCAGGTAATGATATTTTAGTGGGGTTTTGTGATATACACGGCTAAACCAAGTAAAAATAGATAGAAACGGATAGAAAGTTACTGTTGCCAAGCAAGCAGTTCACCGCATTGCACCTCAGTGCATTTTAGAACTTCCTAGTATAATTTCCGATAACCATTAAGTTCTGTCGTTATTACTCATATCGTATAATGCATGGTCGTTGATACGAGAAAGAGCAAGAATCAGAGCCCAGAACAAACCAGAAAAGGATCAATTTTAGTACGCTTTGGAGTACAATTTTCTGACAGCTCTTTGCATTCAATAATATATCTTTTCCACTGTGGAAGCTGCCCTCATCAAGAAGGCGTGACGATTGTGGGCCGACCTGGAAGCAAAGTTACATCCACCTTCCAATTCCATAATGATATAACGTGAAGACTGGGGTTGAGTAATCAATCCGAAATAGGTTTCTATTCGGTTGATACAGAGGCCGTGGAATATGTGTCCTGGAAGACAGCCAAGTACTGTGTAATGTTCATGGACAGAAATATCACGGACCAGTTGGAGACCTGCCAAATCTGCGCTATTAGTACATGCAACTTTTTAAAAATGCGCAAGACAATATTGATCAATGACATGTAATTATTTTAACTATTAGTTTCATTTACGGCGTTCTATGTCTTTACTTGTGTATTTATCTGCCGGCATTACACAGTCAGACACGTTAGGGTTTGAAAACGTATGACTGGCATTGAATTTAAACGTAATATACATTAAATCGCAATTGCGTCATTTTCTGCTTTGCTTTTTGTCCTAATTTTGTACAATTTGAAACAGTTCTGACGCCAAAGAACCCAGCCCAGGTACATGTTGGTCGGGATAACAACCTTAGAGTTACTGGAAACCAGGGGGAAAAGTCTGAACCGAAACACAAGCCACCCAAAGAAAAATGGTCATCTGAAGCATTGTTTAAGCATCACACTGAAGAGGGAGTACGTCCGGCCAGCAAGACAATCGTAGGGCCGAAAGCAAGCCGAGGTGCAGCATCAAGAACTCCAGAAGTGAGACTACCTCCATTTGTACAATTAAGACAGGGCCAACCTACCGAGTCAGGTAATGGTATTTTAGTGGGGTTTTGTGATATACACGGCTAAACCAAGTAAAAATAGATAGAAACGGATAGAAGGTTACTGTTGCCAAGCAAGCAGTTCACCGTATTGCACCTCAGTGCATTTTAGAACTTCCTAGTATAATTTCCGATAACCATTAAGTTCTGTCGTTATTACTCATATCGTATAATGCATGGTCGTTGATACGAGAAAGAGCAAGAATCAGAGCCCAGAACAAACCAGAAAAGGATCAATTTTAGTACGCTTTGGAGTATAATTTTCTGACAGCTCTTTGCATTCAATAATATATCTTTTCCACTGTGGAAGCTGCCCTCATCAAGAAGGCGTGACGATTGTGGGCCGACCTGGAAGCAAAGTTACATCCACCTTCCAATTCCATAATGATATAACGTGAAGACTGGGGTTGAGTAATCAATCCGAAATAGGTTTCTATTCGGTTGATACAGAGGCCGTGGAATATGTGTCCTGGAAGACAGCCAAGTACTGTGTAATGTTCATGGACAGAAATATCACGGACCAGTTGGAGACCTGCCAAATCTGCGCTATTAGTACATGCAACTTTTTAAAAATGCGCAAGACAATATTGATCAATGACATGTAATTATTTTAACTATTAGTTTCATTTACGGCGTTCTATGTCTTTACTTGTGTATTTATCTGCCGGCATTACACAGTCAGACACGTTAGGGTTTGAAAACGTATGACTGGCATTGAATTTAAACGTAATATACATTAAATCGCAATTGCGTCATTTTCTGCTTTGCTTTTTGTCCTAATTTTGTACAATTTGAAACAGTGCTGACGCCAAAGAACCCAGCCCAGGTACATGTTGGTCGGGATAACAACCTTAGAGTTACTGGAAACCAGGGGGAAAAGTCTGAACCGAAACACAAGCCACCCAAAGAAAAATGGTCATCTGAAGCATTGTTTAAGCATCACACTGAAGAGGGAGTACGTCCGGCCAGCAAGACAATCGTAGGGCCGAAAGCAAGCCGAGGTGCAGCATCAAGAACTCCAGAAGTGAGACTACCTCCATTTGTACAATTAAGACAGGGCCAACCTACCGAGTCAGGTAATGGTATTTTAGTGGGGTTTTGTGATATACACGGCTAAACCAAGTAAAAATAGATAGAAACGGATAGAAGGTTACTGTTGCCAAGCAAGCAGTTCACCGTATTGCACCTCAGTGCATTTTAGAACTTCCTAGTATAATTTCCGATAACCATTAAGTTCTGTCGTTATTACTCATATCGTATAATGCATGGTCGTTGATACGAGAAAGAGCAAGAATCAGAGCCCAGAACAAACCAGAAAAGGATCAATTTTAGTACGCTTTGGAGTACAATTTTCTGACAGCTCTTTGCATTCAATAATATATCTTTTCCACTGTGGAAGCTGCCCTCATCAAGAAGGCGTGACGATTGTGGGCCGACCTGGAAGCAAAGTTACATCCACCTTCCAAATCCATAATCATATAACGTGAAGACTGGGGTTGAGTAATCAATCCGAAATAGGTTTCTATTCGGTTGATACAGAGGCCGTGGAATATGTGTCCTGGAACACAGCCAAGTACTGTGTAATGTTCATTGACAAAAATATCACGGACCAGTTGGAGACCTGCCAAATCTGCGCTATTAGTACATGCAACTTTTTAAAAATGCGCAAGACAATATTGATCAATGACATGTAATTATTTTAACTATTAGTTTCATTTACGGCGTTCTATGTCTTTACTTGTGTATTTATCTGCCGGCATTACACAGTCAGACACGTTAGGGTTTGAAAACGTATGACTGGCATTGAATTTAAACGTAATATACATTAAATCGCAATTGCGTCATTTTCTGCTTTGCTTTTTGTCCCAATTTTGTACAATTTGAAACAGCGCTGACGCCAAAGAACCCAGCCCAGGTACATGTTGGCTGGGATAACAACCTTAGAGTTACTGGAAACCAGCGGGAAAATTCTCAACCCAAACACAAGCCACCTCAAGATGCATGGTCATCTGAAGCATTGTTTAAGCATCACACTGAAGAGGGAGTACGTCCGGCCAGCAAGACAATCGTAGGGCCGAAAGCAAGCCGAGGTGCAGCATCAAGAACTCCAGAAGTGAGACTACCTCCATTTGTACAATTAAGACAGGGCCAACCTACCGAGTCAGGTAATGGTATTTTAGTGGGGTTTTGTGATATACACGGCTAAACCAAGTAAAAATAGATAGAAACGGATAGAAGGTTACTGTTGCCAAGCAAGCAGTTCACCGTATTGCACCTCAGTGCATTTTAGAACTTCCTAGTATAATTTCCGATAACCATTAAGTTCTGTCGTTATTACTCATATCGTATAATGCATGGTCGTTGATACGAGAAAGAGCAAGAATCAGAGCCCAGAACAAACCAGAAAAGGATCAATTTTAGTACGCTTTGGAGTACAATTTTCTGACAGCTCTTTGCATTCAATAATGTATCTTTTCCACTGTGGAAGCTGCCCTCATCAAGAAGGCGTGACGATTGTGGGCCGACCTGGAAGCAAAGTTACATCCACCTTCCAATTCCATAATGATATAACGTGAAGACTGGGGTTGAGTAATCAATCCGAAATAGGTTTCTATTCGGTTGATACAGAGGCCGTGGAATATGTGTCCTGGAAGACAGCCAAGTACTGTGTAATGTTCATGGACAGAAATATCACGGACCAGTTGGAGACCTGCCAAATCTGCGCTATTAGTACATGCAACTTTTTAAAAATGCGCAAGACAATATTGATCAATGACATGTAATTATTTTAACTATTAGTTTCATTTACGGCGTTCTATGTCTTTACTTGTGTATTTATCTGCCGGCATTACACAGTCAGACACGTTAGGGTTTGAAAACGTATGACTGGCATTGAATTTAAACGTAATATACATTAAATCGCAATTACGTCATTTTCTGCTTTGCTTTTTGTCCAATTTTGTACAATTTGAAACAGTTCTGACGCCAAAGAACCCAGCCCAGGTACATGTTGGTCGGGATAACAACCTTAATGTTACTGGAAACCGGGGCGAAAATTCTCAACCCAAACACAAGCCACCTCAAGATGCATGGTCATCTGAAGCATTGTTTAAGCATCACACTGAAGAGGGAGTACGTCCGGCCAGCAAGACAATCGTAGGGCCGAAAGCAAGCCGAGGTGCAGCATCAAGAACTCCAGAAGTGAGACTACCTCCATTTGTACAATTAAGACAGGGCCAACCTACCGAGTCAGGTAATGGTATTTTAGTGGGGTTTTGTGATTTACACGACTAAACCAAGTAAAAATAGATGGAAACAGATGCAAAAGTACTGCTGCGAAGCAATTAGTTTATTTAAACTAATAGTACTACTATTAGTTTAATTTACGGCGTTCTATGTCTTTATTTACATGTATTTTTCTGCCGGCATTATACAATCAGACACGTTAGGGTTTGAAAACGTATGACTGGCATTGAACTAAGGCGTCTTAGTAAAAATCAACTAGTTGTCTAATGCTAATCCTGAAATCTGATTGGTTACGCTCCTCGATGTCTATCAGCCGATAGACAAACCGATTTTCACGTGGCCGCCGTTCACGTTTGCGCGAAGTCTCTGAAAAGGATTCACAAAATTCACAGACGAATGCAATTCCGGAGAAACCTAATATTGCTACGAAATATAAAGCAAAGATTCTCAACGGTAAGAAGATGAGAAAAGAAGTGGAAAATTGAATTTCCATGCACAACTTACCGGCGCGAATTCAAAACAGCAAACTGAAGTTTCTCGCAAGTTATGGTTTTCACACTTGTTTACAAACCATTACAGTTTACAGGGTAGCATTCTAAGGGCAAACTAAACAGCAAGAGTTTAGAGGTTTCCGTTTGAAAGCGATTCGTGTCGGAGGTTTTACGATTTTATTTGTTTACCTTTTGTGATTTTACTTTTTCTAACGTCAGCAACTACTTGTGCCACATCTTTAACTGCAGTCCAGATTTGTTCATAGTTCGAAATGATTTGCCCGCGGACTTGACTTCGCCAAAACAATTCAAAGTTTGCCAAGAGCGATGAATGAAGTGTGACACCTCGTCAGTTTTGGTGCCGTGCGTAAAGCCCCATGCACACGAGCAAGTTTTCTATGACAAGTTTTCTGTGACAAATGATTTGCTCGTGTATACGGTCGAGCAATTTTCTTTTAACAAGTTTTTTGACAAATTTTCGTTGTTTCTTTTCCTTCTGACTTGGAGTTCCATAAACTTTTCGCGTGATCTCAAAGCTTCCAGTAGGAGGCTAATTGCATTATATGGCGGCTAATTCAAAGACTTTGTTGTCAATGTTGTGAATGCCGCCATCTTGACCGTGCGAACACGCTCGCAAAATGAAGACATGGGAACTAAAGTTTCCTAAAAACTTTCACATGTGACAAGTTTTCCTTGTCATAAAAAAGCTAGTACGCCAGCTTTTCAGCAAATGCATTTGTCACAGAAAATTTGGCCACATTTTTCTCATGTACACGAGCAAAAAAAACTTGTTGCAGAAAACTTGTCATAGAAAATTTGCTCGTGTGCATGGGGCTTAAGGTTGTCACGGTGATGAATTTAAGCAACATAACACGAGTTTCCATGTCTATGAACTCTTATATAAACACGCGGGATGTTGGGAGAACACGAGAAAAAGTTCAAAATCACGAGCCGCTTCGACGAGTGATTTTGAACTTTTTCGAGTGTTCTCACAACATCTCAAGTGTTTATATAAGAGTACATAGACATGGAAACGAGTGTCATATTGCTTTTATAAAATAACGAAGCTTTTATTACCTGAAAGAACTTTATATTTAAAATGATCAAGTTCAAGATTCTCCCGAAAACCGTCAAAACGCAGCACGCTCGTCCAATCGGAAAGTCTGTTTCACGGCACTTCGCTCAAGTCAGTCCATGAATGAAAACGGAACACCACTCCCGTTCACTTGAAAAACTTGACAGGCTGCTAAATGAAGATGAATTTCGCAAGAAATGTGTCGGATATTAGTACCACTGTTTGTCAAGAATTCAAAAGAACCGGCGAGAATGTTTTGAGCCGTCAGGTTTCAACTTTCAGGACAACGGTGTCACTCGACGTAAACATGTCTGCACAACAACACTATTCTGCTGAAGAAGGTAGTTTGTACATTTGTTTGCTTTACTTGAGCATTACTTGAACTCTGCCGGACGACAGTCAACTCCATTGAATTGACTCAACAGCTTTTGTGCCACCGAGCCGACAGCCGAGACAGACTCATTAGCGAAGAATGTTTGTGTCTTCATCACCATAAACCTACAATAATTATTATTCGTGTGAAACTCCGGTGATCTAAGCCATCTAGTTACTAGCTACGAGCCACAGCAGACGAAGGTATAAAGGTTAGAAACTTTAGAGAATGTTCTTTGACTGTGTAATTGTTGGCTTTCTGTCTCACGGTTTCCGAATTAAATTTCATGCAATATTCGGACAACTTTTCTTCACGCTGCTTCACTAATTGCACATGATTTGCACACGGCTTCACTATTTGCTCTAATAGCCCACTGCAGTTTCTGTAACACATGAATCTTTGAAGTAGGGGACGACACGCAGTCTTTTTATTTCAGGATTCGTCATTTCCATGTCTTTGTACTTATTTATAAAATGGTTTTTTAACCAATTAGAGCGCGCGTAGTATCATAGTTATTTTATAAAATTATTATAAAATAACTATGACACTACACGCGCCCTGATTGGCTAAATAATCGTGTTAGATGAGAGTATATTACACGCTGACGCGATACGCGATGTTTTTTACTTGACTAATTATTTTATAAAAGAAATTTATAAAATAACTATGATACTACGCGCGCTCTGATTGGTTAAAAAACCATTTTATAAATAAGTACAAAGACATGGAAATGACGAATCCTGCTTTGCTTTTTGTCCCAATTTTGCGCAAATTGAACCAGTTGTGACGCCAAAGAACCCAGCCCAGGTACATGTTGGTCGGGATAACAACCTTAGAGTTACTGGAAACCAGCGGGAAAAGTCTGAACCCAAAGACAAGCCACCCAAAGAAGAATGGTCATCTGAAGCATTGTTTAAGCATCACACTGAAGAGGGAGTACGTCCGGCCAGTAAGACAAGCGTAGGGCCGAAAGGGCCACCTCGTCTTCAGCGTGATTCACACACATATGAAACAACGTCCAGTACCACTCAAACAACACCAGCAAACCCAGTTGCAGCATCAACAACTCCAGAAGTGAGACTACCTCCAGTTGTACAAGGAAGACAGGGCCAACCTACCGAGTCAGGTAATGGTATTTTAGTGGGGTTTTGTGATATACACGGCTAAACCAAGTAAAAATAGATAGAAACGGATAGAAGGTTACTGTTGACAAGCAAGCAGTTCACCGCATTGCACCTCAGTGCATTTTAGAACTTCCTAGTATAATTTCCGATAACCATTAATTTCTGTCGTTATTACTCATTGCGTATAATGCATGGTCCTTTGATACGAGAAAGATCAAGAATCAGAACCCAGAACAAACCAGAAAAGGATCAATTTTTCTACGCTTTGGAGTACAATTTTCTGACAGCTCTTTGCATTCAATAATATATCTTTTCCACTGTGGAAGATGCCCTCGTCAAGAAGGCGTGACGATTGTGGGCCGACCTGGAAGCAAAGTTACATCCACCTTCCAATTCCATAATGATATAACGTGAAGACTGGGGTTGAGTAATCAATCCGAAATAGGTTTCTATTCGGTTAATACAGAGGCCGTGGAATATGTGTCCTGGAAGACAGCCAAGTACTGTGTAATGTTCATGGACAGAAATATCACGGACCAGTTGGAGACCTGCCAAATCTGCGCTATTAGTACATGCAACTTTTTAAAAATGCGCAAGACAATATTGATCAATGACATGTAATTATTTTAACTATTAGTTTCATTTACGGCGTTCTATGTCTTTACTTGTGTATTTATCTGCCGGCATTACACAGTCAGACACGTTAGGGTTTGAAAACGTATGACTGGCATTGAATTTAAACGTAATATACATTAAATCGCAATTCCGTCATTTTCTGCTTTGCTTTTTGTCCTAATTTTGTACAATTTGAAACAGTTCTGACGCCAAAGAACCCAGCCCAGGTACATGTTGGCTGGGATAACAACCTTAGTGTTACTGGAAACCAGGGAGAAAAGTCTCAACCCAAACACAAGCCACCTCAAGATGCATGGTCATCTGAAGCATTGTTTAAGCATCACACTGAAGAGGGAGTACGTCCGGCCAGCAAGACAATCGTAGGGCCGAAAGCAAGCCGAGGTGCAGCATCAAGAACTCCAGAAGTGAGACTACCTCCATTTGTACAATTAAGACAGGGCCAACCTACCGAGTCAGGTAATGGTATTTTAGTGGGGTTTTGTGATTTACACGACTAAACCAAGTAAAAATAGATGGAAACAGATGCAAAAGTACTGCTGCGAAGCAATTAGTTTATTTAAACTAATAGTACTACTATTAGTTTAATTTACGGCGTTCTATGTCTTTATTTACATGTATTTTTCTGCCGGCATTATACAATCAGACACGTTAGGGTTTGAAAACGTATGACTGGCATTGAACTAAGGCGTCTTAGTAAAAATCAACTAGTTGTCTAATGCTAATCCTGAAATCTGATTGGTTACGCTCCTCGATGTCTATCAGCCGATAGACAAACCGATTTTCACGTGGCCGCCGTTCACGTTTGCGCGAAGTCTCTGAAAAGGATTCACAAAATTCACAGACGAATGCAATTCCGGAGAAACCTAATATTGCTACGAAATATAAAGCAAAGATTCTCAACGGTAAGAAGATGAGAAAAGAAGTGGAAAATTGAATTTCCATGCACAACTTACCGGCGCGAATTCAAAACAGCAAACTGAAGTTTCTCGCAAGTTATGGTTTTCACACTTGTTTACAAACCATTACAGTTTACAGGGTAGCATTCCAAGGGCAAACTAAACAGCAAGAGTTTAGAGGTTTCCGTTTGAAAGCGATTCGTGTCGGAGGTTTTACGATTTTATTTGTTTACCTTTTGTGATTTTACTTTTTCTAACGTCAGCAACTACTTGTGCCACATCTTTAACTGCAGTCCAGATTTGTTCATAGTTCGAAATGATTTGCCCGCGGACTTGACTTCGCCAAAACAATTCAAAGTTTGCCAAGAGCGATGAATGAAGTGTGACACCTCGTCAGTTTTGGTGCCGTGCGTAAAGCCCCATGCACACGAGCAAGTTTTCTATGACAAGTTTTCTGTGACAAATGATTTGCTCGTGTATACGGTCGAGCAATTTTCTTTTAACAAGTTTTTTGACAAATTTTCGTTGTTTCTTTTCCTTCTGACTTGGAGTTCCATAAACTTTTCGCGTGATCTCAAAGCTTCCAGTAGGAGGCTAATTGCATTATATGGCGGCTAATTCAAAGACTTTGCTGTCAATGTTGTGAATGCCGCCATCTTGACCGTGCGAACACGCTCGCAAAATGAAGACATGGGAACTAAAGTTTCCTAAAAACTTTCACATGTGACAAGTTTTCCTTGTCATAAAAAAGCTAGTACGCCAGCTTTTCAGCAAATGCATTTGTCACAGAAAATTTGGCCACATTTTCTCATGTACACGAGCAAAAAATACTTGTCGCAGAAAACTTGTCATAGAAAATTTGCTCGTGTGCATGGGGCTTAAAGTTGTCACGGTGATGAATAAATTGTTATAAAATAACTATGATACTACACGCGCCCTGATTGCTCGCGGGGGCCTGGGGCCCACGAGAGCTTAAAAATGGAGATTTTATTTTTTTTTTATTTTTTTCCTTTTTGTGGGTCGAGGATCAGCACACGGTGATTGGTTCATATTATCACGTGCTGGGCGATGACGTAATTGACTTCGCTAAACAACTCGAGATGCGGCCAGTGAATTGCTCGTTACTTGCGTGTAAAAGTTAACTGCATCCCATCCAAACTCAACACCATTTGGCTCTGTGGAATGCGCACGGATAAACTGGATTTTTCGGGAACGATTTTGGCTCGCGTTCACCGCGGAAGCTTTGAGAATAGCCGTAAACAAATATTTGATGGTACCGCTGTCGCCGATAAATATTTAGTCCCGACGAAACTTTCTGTGGCGACAAGAAATACTTTTGGGAAGATAACAGGGCGAAAGCAGAAACCAAAGCTACGGTGAGCTTTAGCCGTAAAACAATGACGCTTTATGCTTTACTCTGTACATGACATCTGTTGCTTCATAAAATTCTTCTGCGTATCGTACATTGCCTGTTGAAGTGTTTCTTTCATTCGATGATGTAGCCTTTGTTTCGCAATGGTCAGTGAATACCAGAAATGAAAAATACACCGAAATAATTCTGAGGATTGAGTTTGCAGTCACAAATGGACTGAACACACTGTGAACAAAAGCGCAATAATATAGTAAACATCTCTCGTGTGACATTCCTCGCTTTCAATTTTATATTTGTTACAGAGCACGAATACTCGAAAGCCTGATAGAAGAAACGTATTGAGTTAACAAAATAAAACACATAAGTAGTGAAGCGAAGGCTGGATTAATCGTGGCCCCTGATTAGAAATATGAGTCAAGGTCAAACTGTCATAATCGATTGTGCATAAAAAGATATGTCACGCATTCTCAAGATGCAGGGTCGCTCAACCTTTAAGAAGCAAGTGTATGAGTGTTGTAATAATAATTTTTAGTTTAATCAAGGTGTCAAAAGAGCAAGGTGTCAAAAGCCAAGTTCTCTATACTGTGTGATATTTTTATGGTGAGAAATTGGAAGTCTCTCTTAGGAGTTCCGCTCTTGTCCCCTACTATCCATTTTATATTCTGGTCTCGACCCAACTCACGCCGCGAGCTCACTGGCAAGGCCAGTCTAGTTGGCTAAATAACCGTGTTAGATGAGAGTATATTACACGCTGACGCTGGAGCTGTTGACAAGTGGCTCTGCGCTTCCCTGGGAAGCGCCCTTTTATAGTTCGCCCTCGTGTTTAAACTTGCTTGGCACCGCTTAAGAATTTTAAACATCAATAATTCTTGATAGAAACTTCGTATCTTCCCAGAACTTTGCATGGAGGCTTAACTTATGGTATTCTAGAAAATACCAACGTATTGGTTTTGTAGAATGCATAACTTCCGAGATAATTTTTGATGACGTCACATGCAAACCACTAATAGCTCCTCTTCAACTTGCTTGGCACCGCGTCACTGCTGGTGTTACAGTCAGAGTATGATTTTCATGCCAGGGTGTTTGTTGCTTACTAACGCACGCACGCAAGCAAACAAATCACACAAAATAATGTAAGTGATGTTGGCGGATTGTATGTAGGCGTAGCTATTGAATCAGTTATCAGTGATCGCTTTTCAAGCCAGAACAAGGACATCAAGTTTGTAGTTCTCAAGGGACTCGTTACAAAGTGTACACTATTTATCTCTTATAGTATAAAAGGGTATTAATTTGCGAGTACTTTTTCGTTGAGTGAGCATGGAATAAAGAAAATAACGTATGTTTATGGGCGTCTTTCATCTTTAGGTTATCAATAAAGGGCAGACGAAAATGTGATCGTTTGGAACTCTGTCCAACCGTACAGGGCTTCGTTGTGAAAAATTTGATTAGAGTAACCCAAGAATTAACATGAAGTATGTCCTCGAGTCCCTTGTATTCAGATTATCCGGCCCAGAAGAAAAGGAAGAACTACCAGTCACAGTGGTGATGGCAGAGGAACACGCGAGAGCTGGATAAACTGCCCGAAGTACACGTACAGGGCCCAGTTGTGAAAAGATTGGTTGAAGTAAGGATATGCACAGCAAACTTAATGGTCACGGTATTTTTGAGAAAGCATCAAATAATCAGAAGATAATTCATCCATGTTTCAAATTATGAAATCACACCTGGAACAACATTCTATAGACTTCTCCATTAAACAGAACTACATGCATCTGTTTCGAAATTTAGTATCCGTAAATTGGTATCATTTGGTATAAAATTATGTGAGCATGTTGCGTGAGTTTGCCCTCTCATGGCCCTGTCTTCCTCTCATCACGAGGCCACACAGAAGTTTCTCAATTTCAAGTCCTATTTTAGTAGTACTTTCAGAGTTCACTAAAGTAGTGAATCGTGCAAAACACCACTGAAATTTCTTTCTTTATTTTTGCAATGACTTTGATTCTGTTGTTGTAGTTTACCTGATTTCTTCTCTTTTGCCTTTTGATTTTGACTCTGTTGTGTTGTAGTTGTAAGACCTGATTTGACCCTCTGGGTTCTCGGAGATAGCCTGATTGTTTCGATCAACACGCATTGTTTTTGATCATTGCCTATTGAAAAGTGCCCAACGGGAAAGTTATAGATACAGTCGGGTTCCGAGAATTATGACGTAACCTTTTTCAGTTTCCGGGAATTCCCACGGCCAAGATTTTGATCTTCGCGTCGCGGACAGGTTGCCAAACCCGGAGTAACTTTGTTGCGCCATGGCTTCATCGAGCATCGCAAGAGAAGTTCAAAAGCTGAAGGATGAAGTCAAGAATTACAAAGCGGGAAACATCAACGGGCTGAGCTACTTCCAAGACTCTCGACCAGGAGAAATGGATGAAATGAGAATACGCATCGCGATATTTGGAATGACTGGTGCAGGCAAGTCAGCGCTGATTAACACAATGGAGAAGATTCTGCTCGGGAGAGAACAAGGAGGCACTGCTATGGAACAGTCGGCAGGCGGCGAGGGAACGGTACTGCTGGAGGAATATTTGTGTCAGATGGGATTTACGTTGCTTGATACAAGAGGTTTCTTCACGTATGATTCTAACGAGGAAAGTAAGTAACATCATTCAGTTGCTTAATATTGTGCAGTAGCTTTTACGGTGGCATAGCTCTGAACCTTACTCAAGTTGCTCTGCGATTTCGACTGAATATCCGGCGCTATCTGTAGCGTTTTAGTTGTCACGCGACCATGTCGCATCTTTGCGTGATACAGTTCAGGGTTCCATAAAATGATGTTCGTACTAAATATCTTATGTTTTTCTCAGCGGAGCTGTTTCGTGTCCTCTATGGTTCCGTTCGAGCTGGCGACGAGTTAGCACGGGGCGAGGAAGGCGAGAGAAAAGCAAAGGAAGCGGGTACAGCCGGCTATAAGCTCCAGAAGGCACCTATATGTGACCAAGTTCACGTTGTATTGTGGGTAGTGAAAGGGAATGATATCAGGCTGACACAAGGGGAATATATCAACAAGTTCCGCTTTCTGCGGGAGCAACTTGGCAAAGAAAGTGAGTTCGAGAATTCATTTTTTTTTTAATTAATTAATTTTTTTTTTTGCGTCACTTACACCCAATGGCACAACACAAACCGAACAAAACCAAACAATACAGCACAACACAACACAACACAATACAACAGAATAGGACAGTACAACATGATAATAAGAACACTGCGTCGACACGATACATACAGACGTGACAGGGAAAGACAGCGAACAAACCAGTAGTCACGGAGCAAATTACGGGTCAAGAGATCATGCAGTTGCAAGACGAGCTATGGTACTCCCCAATTTGCGTCACAACAAATTGCAGCTACAGCTCTGACTTTACCTCTGTAGGGCTGTCTCTCTTTACTGATTACGTTCCTTGTTTTATTTGGACGCTATATTTCAGCTATCACCATAGTAACAGCTATTACTCATGACGACGAATTGGAGAAGAAAGACAACCCGACGGCTGAACGTGCTGCTGTGACAAAACTGATTCGAGAGGCGACCGGAAGTGTGAGGGTCAACACGTTCCTGATTTCTAATTGGTTGAGTGATAAAGATGATTATGAAGCCGAGAAGCAAAAGAACGTTCTAGAAATGCTCCGGACCGCGCTGGACTGCGGAGAGCGTTCAGTGAAGATGCGACAGAGCAAACGCGAGTTTGAAAAAACGGAGAGGGAAAAAACCGAGCGAGCTAGGAAACCTGCCAAGAGTCCCGTGCAAAACACAGAAGAGCCAAGATATTGTAAATGCCATGAATATTAACAAGTGTGGTTGATAGTTGGAAGAAACATAGTACACTGTTCGCTGCTACATTGAAACTAAGCCAACAGAGAAGTATTGTGAAAACGACGATTTCGAGATTCATGGCGTTCACCGTGTCCACTCAAGCTGCTTCAGTATTAGTCTGAGCACATCGTTTGGTACGATAAAAAACGATATCCTTCTTGTCTTTCGTCGAGTTATTTTGTAAAATAGTAAATGAAGAAAATAAAGCGAGGAGCACTTGATCGTTTGATTTTAAGAATGAAGCATGGGTACAAGTTTGTCCATAGTTTTGCCTGCTGTTAAATACGAGGTATAGGTATTAAAATTTTTCATGCCAGTTCAGTGCATTTTTAAGATTTCTCATTGCGTTAAGCAATAATTCATGACTAGATCTACAATTAAGACAACTTTTGAGTGGGACACAGTATTCTGAGCGGCTCTCGGCTCACAGATTCGATGCTTTTTGTGTATCCACCTCCCCCCCCCCCCCCCCCGACAACGTTTGAAGACATAAACTTGACAACGCACACACATCATGTCTTGGTTCTCCGCTTTTCAACATTGAAATGGGAGGGGGGAGGGGGAGTGTGATTTTCGTGTGACAGGCACAAATTATGATTGTTGTCCCGACAATTTTTTTCTAGGATTGTAGTTTATGAACGGCGCAATTTTGACTTAGTTTGTGATTAATTTTTGTGGAAGATGTAATTTAGTGTCTTCTTTCTCCTCAAAGGTAAATGCTGGAGGGATCGCTATACTCCAAAAGGATTAGATTTTTTTCCTTCTGTCAGCTGTTGCACTTTCGCTTTCTAGTTCGGATCATGATTTTCCCCATGACGTCACCTCTAAATGGTCTCGGAAATCAGATGGCAGCGTTTTTCGGGGAACTCCCTGCTTGGACGAGACAAGACATATTTTGCTTTCTAGTACTTGGCTTGGTGTGTCGGAGAGAGCAACAAATCGCGAAAATGGGAAACAGTGAAACTATTACAGTAAATATAGACTGTCTAGTTGTACGTTTGTACGTATGTTGATGTACGTTTTCTATTTGCGTTTCGTTTGGTCACCTACTGGCATCGTCTTGGGTTACTTTTTTCCGTTTCGCCACCCATCGTAAGTCCGTGCGCGAGCTCCTATTTTGCACCTTGTACTGCATGACTTGCAAGTCCCTTTGCCACGGCTGTTTTTTTTTTTTTTTTTTTTTTCTCGGTCGTTCAGTAACGTGAATACCTAAAGTAAATAACTTTCGCTTTTGACTTGGGGTCATAATACTGCCCTATGATGTCATCTATATAAGGTTCTCGGAAATCAGATGACACATTTTGACGGGGAACTCCCTGGCCGAGGAAGAATATAATTTCGTTTTGACTTGGCGTGGTGTATCGGAGAACAGCGAAGAATCGTGAAAAATGGGAAACAACAAAACCAAGATAGTAAGTAGCCTTCTTCCTGTTGTGAATATTAGCGTTACTCCGTGAAGATAATGGACGTCTGACTCTCGGAGATGGCGGAACGTAGCAATACTTGGAAACTTAAAGGCTGGTTCACACGAGTAAAGCAAGCGCAAGCGCAAGCGACCGGTTCACACGGTAAAATTTGTGAGGCAAACTCAAGAGATAGGAAAAGTTTGCACTCTCTTACTCTTGCTTCGCCGTGTGAACCAGCGTTAACGGTTGGTACAAGTGGACGGATAGAAGCGGACGGACGAATATGCGAAAGATTGAAACATTTTTGTTGTGCATTTACTTAATTTAGAGGAAAAACAGAAAATTTACTGCCAAATATTTGGGCTTTGGGGTCAATTTCGTTTTGCAAATCGCTTCCGGTTTCTTGCCTAGTGATATAATTACGTCACACTGCTGGTTTAGTGTGGCTGTCCTAATGCAGACAGATACTCGCTTGACAGTTCAGAGAAGAATGGATTTTTCTGTTAGATGGATGGTGCTGTGAAATAAGACGTTTCGCTTGTTTTGTTCCTCTAGACGTATGAAACTGTTGACAAAACAGACCCACAAGCGCGCGAGCAAGGGCGGCAAGCGGCCATGCGTGAAAATCAACAAAAACTCCGAGAGCTCGAGCAGCGACTGCATCAGCAACAGCAAGCGGTTCAAAGAGAAGGAGAAAACTTGAGACTTCAAAATGAACAGAGCATGGAGAACCTGGAGCAGAAAATACGCGCAGAACGCGAGCGCCAAACTCGGGAGACAGCAGCGAGAAAGAAAGCCGAGCAGGAAGCGATGGAACAGAAAGCTTTCTTGAAAATGAAGACTTCTCTGTTGAATTACGAGTTTGGAAGCAGGATTGGTGTCCCCAGTTTCAAGGAACTTGATATCTCAGATGTGAACAATGTGCGGATTGTTCTTATTGGTCCGACTGGATCTGGGAAAACAAGTTTTATTGGTAAGTAAAACCGCCCACATTGTTGCCACACTCTTCGAATTGATCTCAAGTTTTGACTTACTGCACTTCTAACGTTGGCCCAGAGTGTTCTCTGCGCTGTATGACTAATTGAATCTGCGAACGGACAATTTAAAAGCATGAAGGTCGCCGGAACACACCGCGCAGTCTTACGAACAAGGAAACGCACGCAATATATTGCATACAACAACATTTGCACCGCAACAGTTTCAAAGGTGACCAGATTCTCAATTTGGTTATTGCGCGCAGTGTTGCACCGTGTGCCGGGCTCTTGAAGCAGTTACTCAGTTCCTTTCGGCAGTGAACCGGAGACCATACTATAGAGAATTACGATTATCGTGCATGTTTTCTGATGCATTAGTATAGGTAATCGCATGATTTCGAGTGCAATTTGGAATAAATGAGCACGAGTAAATTTTCAAAGACCACAAAATTGCACGAGCGCCGCGCGAGTGCAATTTGTGGTCTTTGAAAACTTTACGAAATCATGTGATTACTTGTTAATAACATGCATACAATAATTTTCGTCGAGCAATATTTTTTCAATTTCGTTACAATTCAAAAGTGTTTCAAGAACTTTGTTTTCTAGAAACAGAATCGGAATCGTCCTGAGGAATGAAAACGCTTTGTTTTGTTTGGCTTTGCTGCGAATACGCGCGCCAGTTATCGGCAATTTTCAATTTCAAGTTTCTGCACTGTTAATTTCACATTTCTGCACCGTTAATTACACTTTTTGCACTGTTTGGGATAAATTGACGTGCGCTCAGCCAATCAGAATGCAGAAATTATTGTATGCCTGTTATTACTACTATTATAGGAACACTGGAGCGAACCCTGCTGGGGCGTGAAAGGCAAACTGCGTTTGAACAGGGAGCTGGGGCCGAGGGAACAGTGAACCTTGAAGAATACCTGAGTCTACTGAAATTTAACTTGGTGGATACAAGAGGGTTCTTTGAAGTAAATGAACAGACTGTTGACGAATGTCTCAAGATCATGGAAGGCAGGTGAGGAGGAATAAGACAGACAGACAAACACACAGACAGACAATCGAAGCAACACGGACTGAAGGTACAGAAAAGACTTAGAGACATACAAACAAATTGATACAGGAATTATAGAAGAGTAGAACGAACTTGACACAGGTGATAGGTACAGAAGCTTATGGAAAACAAACACACAATTAACAAAATCTTAATAAATTATCGAAGACGCAATCAAACAGTTTAGGTTTCAGTGCGGTGGTCAACAAAAGGAAACCCAGAAGCAAAACAAGCACTCAAACTTAGTAGAAGGATATACAGACAACGAAAGTACAAAGAAGGTTTTGTGGTACAGGTGAAAAGCGCTGCGAAAGTAACTGAAAAATTATTCAATCTTTTAGAATATTTGTCGGCGACACCATCAAACGTGCTCATGATGGCGGGCAAGCCGAAGACGATGTTGGTCGGCCAGCGGCAAAATTCAGTGACCAGGCGCATGCTGTTATATTTGTTGTCATGGCAAATGATCCGCGCCTGCGCGGTGGAGAGTACTTAGAAAGGATGAAGAAGATTCGCAACCACTTCCGTTCCCAAGGTCAGCGGTGTATTATTAGTTTACAGATTTACCTTCAGTAATAACAATTAGCTTTTACTCGTAAAAGCATAGCTGTTAAGTCATGTGATCCTCACTAACTGCCTTGAAACTATTTCTTTCACGTTATAATTAAAACATCGAAGTGTTCTTCATGTACCATGTTCCGCAAGTACTCCGTCTTCAGGGAGGGTACTCACTCTAATGAGCTACACGAGGGGGCTCTACCCAATGTCCTTGAGAAGATGTTACCACATAATATTCGAAGCCAATCTTTCGTACTTATCTGATGCAAATGTTTCATTTGAAACCTTTTTGTTGGTGATGTCCTTGAAACTCCTGGCAGTTGTAATTAGAAACTTAAGTAAACATTGTCCTTATTAGGGCATAGCCCGGTGACAGTGATCACGTGTCTGGATAAGCTCAAAACTGAGGACGATAAAGACAAAGCTTTCTACGAGGCATCAGCAGCTACCGGCAGCCCGCGCGACAGGACTTTCTTCATAACCAACTACACATACGAGAACCATAGTGATTCATTTCCAATCGAGCAACAAGCAGTGAATATCGTTGACAGTGTTCTGTATTCCGCTGAGCGCTACATCAAGATCCAGAAACTGAGGCTCAAGCATCATGGAAAAACCCCAGGTGGAGGTGGTGGGATAGGTAATGCATTCAGATGATGGTTTATCTAGTATTATCATCTTCGTCATCATCATCATTGTCATCATTATGTCATCGCTATACCTTTCCTCGTCATCAGTCATCATCATCATCATCATCATCACGGCCCACTTAGTCATCACACAAGAATCAGAATCAGAATCAGAATCAGAACCATTACCATCGTCATCAGCAGCACTAGCAGCAACGTCAGTAACCATAAATTCTGTTCTTTTTTTTACTTGTGACCGTAACTAACTCCACCATTACACGGATCTTTCCGCAGGTGAAGAGACTGTTCAGCAACTCTTCTCCAAGTTGCAGGCCAGGTACCAATGGGACGAAGCGAAAGTGTCACGTGTCGTGAGGGCCTTTCAAGAACACGAGATCAAGACCGCTGTCGCTCTCAAGGAATGCTGGGAAGGGCTAAAGGATTCCGTGGGCATGTCTTTGGGTATGAAGAGGCTGGTAGGCGAGGAGTTGAAGAACATTTAAACATTACCTGGGTTGGCTTTACATGACGAATTCAGTCCTGCTCAAATAATGTATCAACAAAATTATAGCAAGAATTGTCTTTCATTCTTTTCCTCGAGCTAGTCGAGTTGAAGTCATTGTTTCACCGTTAAATTAGTCAACAGCTTTCTATAAATAAAGATTTGTCATTCTCGTATGACCTTCGGTACCAAACCCCGCAGCCGCATCCGAACACGCACGCGCACCCGCCCCAGTGCCCATGACCGCGCCCGCAGCTCCTGTACAAGAAAAGCAGAAAAACTTAGACTTTAATCAAATACTATCAATATATATATAGTGAATTAATGACAGATTTGTCCACCCCATACATTTTCCCTTGGCGAATCACTATGAACCAATCAACATTTTCCTTTGTGCGTGATCAGGTTTCAGTTTAGAGCAAGCATATCTTGGCGCGTGCAGTAAAAGTGACTAGCAAGTGGGAAATTTGTAACCAACGATCGATTCCGTTCCGTTCCGTTCGTATGTGTTGAGTGAAACTCCGAGGTCTGGACACGAGCGGCGGTGCCAGACCTGCGGAATGGTTCAACACCAGGCCCTTTTTAGGCTCTCTCGACAAAATGGCGGCCCGGTTCGATATGAACTGTAGTCGCCGAATATCTGCATTGTTAGCGACAATATTATGACCAGTGAGCCAAAATAACCTGGAATATACCTGGGGGAAAGTGTCACGCCGTCGGCAATGGCTGAAACGAATAACGAATTGCCTATAAACTTAGTGAGCACGAATGAGGACGACCGTGCCAGCACTGAGGAATGAAGGTGAGTTGTTCTTTGACATATTCTCTATTCGATATGCCCGGGCCAGGTTGATCAATTTTGGTAAATGGTTCCTATTTCAAAGCCTGAATGTACGCGCAGTACATGCGGGCGCTTCCCTCGCATGATGTGTTCAAACCAATTTTCATCAGAGTTTGCGCTTCCCTTTGAAATACATGTAGAGATAAAATACAACTCCAATAATATGACGTGTTTGAAGTTAGATGCATGTAAATAATCCTCGGAGACCCAGGGGCAGATCCCAACGATCTGCCCCTGCTGCCCCTGGGTCTCCGAGGATGCCTGTAGTGTGCATTTTATACTTATCAGCTTTAGCCTGCTGTAGGTTCTGCAAGACCAAACTAAATTTGTTATCTTCCAATGGTGGTGCACCTTGCCGAAAGGAAAACTGAAGGGTGCACCTTGCCTCTAGGAGGCTGGTACACACACAAACCTAAGTTTGAAGAGATTTATTGATGACATTTCTTGTAAATACTTTGACTTCAGTTGTCAATCATATGGAGACAATGGTGTCATTTTGGCCTAAACCTCTCACAAAGCTGGAAGGTCTAAGTGATCAATGTCATTCCAGTGGGTAAAAAGTCATGTAAGTAGTCATTACCTACAATGTATAACTTGACCAGGCCTAATCTCAAATAGATTCTCATGCCATTAGAGTTGCATAGCAAGCAATGGAAAGTTGCTTGTAAATGGCCGATATGTCATAAATTATCTTATCTGGCGAACGAACAGATAAGATCTCTTGATCAAAGCACATTCCTGTATGCATGAAAATTCCTTTACTTAAGTTTTGATGACCAGGAGGTGTTGAAATGATTTGGAAATTTTCAATGACCGTGGGGTGGTGAAAGTTTTTGGAAATGTTTGAAAACTGTGGGGTGGTGACCAATTTTGAAAATTTAAAAAAATTGATGACCAAGGAGTGGTGAAAATTGTTGGAAACTGGTAATACATTTAAGTGTCCAGAGCAGTGGACAATCACTTCTCAGTGACGGTAAGTATCCAAGGGTCTATGCTGCTAGAAATATATGCCCCCCACCCCCTCCTTCCAGGCAGATTCAATCTTGCATCTAGTGTGGCAGTGGATTGCAGAAAGGCAGTTGTTCCAGTGTGTGTGTGGGTGGGTAAGTAAATAGGAAGGCAGAATGGGCGTTTTCTGAAAGATTTTCATTTCCAAAATGGCTGGCTTTAAAGGAAAAATTGAAACTTTTAAAAATCTTCCTGGGAACATAACTTGACTTGATTTTGCATTACATTTGTCTTGTTTTTCTTCAGCCGTTGTCGAGATATAGCAATACAATAAGCATTTTTTGTCCTTTTGTTCGAGGCGATCATTTGCTTTTATTGCTCTTTACTCCCAGGAACATTTCCTGAAAATTTCATTCGATCTGAAATTTGGCCGAAAAGGGCCAAATTTTGAAAAAATAGTAAGGCCATAGGCCATGGTTTTTGCCAAAATTTCGATAATTTTAAAATGCAGATTCTCCAGGCTGGAAATTGGTTGTACAGGGCGACCATGTTGAAATATATTGGTCGAAATTTAAATATTTTAATTGCGGATTGTTTCTCAAAGCGTCATAGACGAGGGAAAAGTTTAACGGACAAAATGTTTTATTATACGGAACCAGGAGCGACAAGATTACCTTTATTGATATCAAAAGTTCGGTAATCTACGATTAATTAACAATCAAAACGGGCTGATGAAAGTTCACCAGATGAGTCTAACATCTAAAGCAACAAGAATGTTTAATGAATGATTCATCAATTTTCGCCGTCCGTGTGACTGGGGTGATAGTTCATTCAGGGTGTGTGAATGAACTTCATCCAACGTTTGGCAATCTTTCTTGGTGGTTTGGCTGTTACCTTGCCTTTTCCCAGCATATCGCGGGTCTTTTTGTCCAACTTTCCAGTCCCGGGAATCCCAACAAACCTTTTTAGGCGACGCAATCCCTTTTCCAAAATTGTGGGGTTCAGGGAGCTTGCGGTGCGCGTGCCAGTATCACTTGGAAGATAGCCATAACGCTTCAATAGGTTCTGTCGAAAAAAAGAAAGAACAAAATGATTTTAGCGTCGCTCCTTGTTTGTAGCTGTTGATAAAATTCATATTAAACTGTGCGTGAGTCAGAGTGTATATTGTTCATGCAATTAAATAAAATAAGAGTATCTAATATTCAGATATCTTAAAAAATATCAGTATATTCCCCAGACTGATACTTCAGTGGAAATCATTTCTTCCCGAGCTCCATCGTCTGTCAACTCGACGAAAGTCTATCTTTAAATGACGTGTCCAAACTGTGTTGTTCAGTTCTTTCCCCCTAGTATTGGAGATGCTAACATTAAAAATATATCTATTGACATCCTTACTAAACTACTTCTGTCGTGAGGAAAATTCAAGATACCTCCAGTAAAAGGACACGAGGTCGACAGCAAATGATCAGATATGCTGATATTCAAATATTCATTCTTACAAAACTAGATTACTAATAATGCTCAGCCGATTTACAAAAATACATTTTTACCATTTGGGTCACTGTGAGATGTCGAGTGTTTTTCTTCGACGAAGGCGCAGAAACGACAAGTCCAAGAGCACAGCAAACTGCCACTAGTTGAAAAACTCCGCGGATCATCCTTGAGCCAAAAACGCGTCTCCACTTAGCTTCTCAGTTCTTTTTCTTCTTTTTGGTTCTCTTTGTATTCTTGCTGATGTCTTGAAGACAATCTAACGTATTCCTGCCGCGACACTCGTATTTATTCATTTTTTCCAGGATGCATCATGCCGACCGGATTCTACGTGTAAATTAGCAGACAACAGAATCCTGACTATTTGAGTTTGCGGTTTTTCCACTTCCCTTGCCATGCCGGATGCTCTAAGTCGCTGCACGGAATCTGATGATGTCAATGTGATTTTTGGTTCGTTTTTCCGGTTAATTGCCTCGTGTCTTGCAAAATCCTATCACGTCGGTCTGTTTGTGATTGTTAACACGTTTTAGCACTTTCTCTGGAGCTACTTTCTTCACGAAACTGCTTCTGAGCAGTTTAAAACTTAAAAGCATTTTTTAAAATTGTTCCTTCTTATAAACTACCAGGGTCATTTTCACCGTCATTCTCTCCGCAGTTCATGCATAATAAATGTATCACGAAAATCGGCTTGTAAGTATGATTTGGGCCCCGTCAGCACTTAATCCGGATAAATTTGAAGACGCGTTTTCGGTGACCGAAAACAAATATTTTCATGCGAAGACATGCGAAGTTCTGAACGGCTTGCAATTTCTTGATGTTACACTTGGATGTATTTGCCCACACATTTGAACAATAAAATCGAGGTCGGAGGTCAAATAAACAATTTGGCAAAAATTTGAAACCAAACTGTTCTTCATTACCAAGATGTTGAGGAAAGAATATTCAGAATTGTTTGTTGGCGTCTGTGAATGGTTTGGTTTTGCGTTTGCTGCTCTGACAGACACTGATGTATTGAAGCTGAAACTTCGACCAAACTCTACCCAAAAAACTAAAAAAAAAAAAAAAAACATCCGTTGGTCGCCAGTTCACTGCACTGTGGCGTACGTGTTGGGGCGTGCTTTCTGGATCCATTTCCGTTTCAGCTCACCGCTAAAATGTAATGTAAAAGAGGGCCAATGCTGATTTTACGGGGCACGAATCGCCGAATAAAGAAAGACTCTGCAAAAGGTCGGATGCACAGTGTCCTGGCCTTTTAACGTTACAGCATTGTTAACAATTTTTTTACTACAGTGAAAACTTCCGTAAGCCGGACCACCCTTGGTTCGGCTTTAAGTGGAAGGCCTGATACATGAGTTCCAGCTTTGAGCCACAAAATGCAGTTTTAGTGAGTGAATAACACCTTGAATTCTAGGAAATCAACCTTGTGTCCTGTTACCCGTTACGTTGGCATATAGTGATAGTGTGTTGTCCGGTCCAGTTTGCGGAAAGGAACTTGTCTCAGAATATTGCTCTTTGGGAGCATAGAGTGGTCGCTTAGAGGAGCGTGAAAAAAACAATAAAAAAACTAGAACGGTGAGCCTCAAAGGTGGTTGCGGTAGCTTACGAGAGGTATAGTCTCTTACGAGAGGTTTCGCTAATAATAATTTGACTGAGGGACCAAGTGGTCATTTGATAAGTGGTCGCTTAAGAGAGGTGATCGCTTACGGGAGGTGGTCGCTTACGGGAGGTGGTCGCTTAAGAGAGGTGGTCGCTTAAGAGAGGTGGTCGCTTAAGAGAGGTGGTCGCTTAAGAGAGGTGGTCGCTTACGGGAGGTGGTCGCTTACGGGACGTGGTCGCTCAGGGAGGCTCCGCTGTACTATGTTATGTTGTAAATACGGGGTATCCTCTAGTTAGTTTTTACTATTGGCCAGTACTCCATCTGTCATTATTGATTCATTGTTTTCACATTTATTTTTCTACGTGCTTAGCAAACGAGAAACGACTTACCGTGAGCGAAAACTGGCAGGAACCCCCATAAAGAAATGTGATTGATCAAAGGCTCCTGTGAGCCAACTCGTGAATGAGAAACGCTATAGATCCATCCTCTGTATATAGCATTGGAAAATATAGCATTGAAGCCATACAAATACTGTGATTTTAGCCAACGCTACGGTTCAAAGGTGCTAAAAAGCTTTCGATCGATCGAACTGTAAAATCCAGGTGAAGTCCGCAGTTTGGTCTTAATTTTCAAGAACATATGCCTTGAGAATCAAAGGACTCCAAATGTGAAAGATCAGTTCATCGCTTTTGCGACTCTCAACCTCTGTTTCGAACGTCGAGTATTATTCTCGGTCGCAAACTGGCCGCCATTTTGTTTGCAAGGCCTGCGCCAGTGTTGTGCACTGGTCAGCGGAACCCGTCGGAGAAAGCCGAAAGTGAAACAGCGAGGGGAGCGAGCTGAAATCGCTACAGCAGCAAGGAAATACACATAGAAACAAGGTATGTAAGTTTCAGTTTTAAAACTCCCGTAAAATTCGAGTTTCGCGATCCACTAAATTTCCCATACATTTCCCACTGACGGGAGCTTGGGCGACCTGTGATGCCAGTAGCGAAAAAGATCGACCTCGCCGATCCATCATACTAATACATTGCGCACAGAAATGAAGGTGAGTTGTTCTTTGACACATTTGAAATGGGAAGTTGTATCGTGACGTATTTGCGTTCGTTCGCGTAGGCTGACCGTCAAAAGATCGCGTCGGCTAAGAGTTTTCTCTTATTTGAAGGTTGAAAAGTTGTTCCAGAAACTGTTATTTCCTGGGATAATTCGGGGAAAGTGGGCATAGCGAAAATGTGCACCACACAGAGGCATGGATACGCTAAAGGAAGAGAAGATGACATTTCACAGATCTCCTTTCTGGAGAACATTTCCCAGAACTTTCACAACATAAAAGAAGCCTGGCACGGCCGCAAGCGCTGAGAAGACGAGACTCAATTGACGTCATAAAAAGATTCCATAAATTCCCCCATAGAGATAGAACGCAACTCGAATAATATGACTTATTGTTAGGAAGTCCTGTATAAATATTCATTACCTTAAAACATAGGTGTTACTGGCAAGAAAGAAAGTAATACAATAGTTGATAAAAAGAGTAGCTTTTATAACTTTTTTATTCCGGCAGAACTTGCTCTTGCTCAATTTACGACTAACAGCAGCAGAGGCGCAGAAGCGACCAGCACGGCCACAGATAAAATAAGACACACAGTTTTGTTCACACAAAGTACTTCGGTTTCCAGAACAAAATGGTATTGTACCAACCCAAGCGACCCTGTCGGGCGGAGCCTCCGTGTATGCACAGGGAACAAGGCGAATTTTGAGGCTGTCCCAAATTCTTCACACGAAAAGAGCTTCCGAATCTACGCCTGCAACACTGCAGTGGGCATTCTGTCAGTAATTTTGTGGTGTACACTTCTTCATGATCATGAACTTATCAAAATCCTTTTCTAATTTAACCAAAACCGTAACAGTTGTTTGTTCTTGTAAAAGACGAGGATAGCTATTGGAGAGATACTGCAGTCCCTTTTTAATATCCTGAATTGTACGTTCACACGTTTGTTGGTTCTTAGTTTCTGTGTGTGTTTGTGTCAATCTGGCAGTTAGCTTTTGAAAGCACTCGTAGTTTATATCACCTCTCTGAGCATTGTGTGACCGGTGCAGCAAGATGCGTACTGCATGCAGCATATTGGCACGCAGAGCTTTCTTATCTTGTAGACTTAAGTCAACTCTGGGTAAAGGTTGTGGAAATGGACTGGGATTGCGCTGCCAAACACTTTGAATGTCCTCCAGCAAATCCGAGAATCCTTCAATCTCCTTACCAGTCTGTAATATATGGCTGAGTGTAGTCAGTGTATCAATAAGTGTTCTGTGTTCATCGATCGCAAGATCAGTCCGTCCGTGTTCGGTGGTGTCCTCGTAACGGCATGTAAGAGTTTTCACGGATTGCGCGTCCTCTTCGTACCTGAGCTCGTTTATGTATGGAATAATATCCAGGTTCTTTTCCTCGTATTCATCGGGTGTCAAAGGTTGACCAAAGTATTCCAAGACTGTCCAAATGGTCGCACGTTTCGTTACCATCAAGAAGGAAGCTGTCATTTTTCCCAAGTCGGTTATTAATGGACCCAGTTCTTCTCTGATACTTTGCGGGCAAACTCCTTTGAGGGGCAACTTGATACGAAAACTACGGAACAGTTTCCAAATTGCATCTAGGTTTCGATGTAGGTTTTCGAGCAAGGGAGTCTTACAACGCTGGTAATTTTCCTCTCGGCACATGTAAATCAATACGTCAAGACCGGTGATGTCGACCCTGCCTTTCCCGCGATAAATTATCATGTTCTCGAACACAGCCTTCGTCTTGCGAATCTTTTCAGGGATGTTTTCACTTTCGATTTTGTCGTATTCACTACTCAGGATTTCTGCGACCTTATCTCTTTCCTCTCGCTCTAGTTGTTCTTTCAGGTCCCTTTTTTCGCGTTCGCGTTTCTCATGCTCGTCCCGCCTGTCTCTCTCCTTTATGTAATGATTTGCCCAGACCATACCGCCAATGAAGGCAATAAGTTGCAGAAGCGTGAAATAAAGCTGTACAGAAGTGAGAGCTACATTCACGTTGACTACGTCGGTCCACAAAGACTGCGTGTCCGGTGTATTTATCGTCGCCTCTTGAGTCGCGTTCTCGGTGTGGTTCATCCTGGTGATACAGAGCCAATCCTGCAGTCCAGAGAAATAACTGCAATCTGAACTGAGCTGCACCAAAAGTCACGAAAAACGATGCCTCACAAGTGCTGCCGTAAATACTCCGTTATCATGTAGCGAAAGCGGAAGTGGGGGACGCGTGGGGAATGGGGCAAGATTTCTGTCACAAAATTTCTCACGTGGAACGAACCCGAAAAGTAGGGGTGGGGAGGGGTGGGTGGCTGGGGTACTCCTATATACAAATACAGGTGTGTGCCGCCCAAAGGGTTATCGTTTTCAGCGATTTTGTTTGAAATATGGTATCGAGTCAACGTCGTTCCCAGGCAGATGAAAGAGCCTGGGAACGAGGCTGATATCGGCTAAAATTGGCTAGAATAGGGTGCAAATTTTTGTTACAGATCACAAATAGGGTCAAAAATCGCACATTTTGTTGATTCCTTTCTTCGCGTGCCCGTTGCTCTAGCCGGTCCCTTTCTTCGCGTTCGCGTTTTTCTCGCTCGTCCCGTCTGTCTCTCCTTTATGTAATGGTTCGCCCAGATCATACCGACAATGACGGCGATGAGTTGCCCAGCAGTGAAAAGAAGATGCAGAACATTGAGAGAAACATTCACTTTGACTACGTTGGTCCACAAAGACTGCGTGTCCGGTGTATTAAGACATGTCGCTGCCGCTTGGGTCGCATTCTCGGTGTGGTTCATCCTGATGGTGATAAAGAGGAATCCAGTCCAGAAAAACAACTGCAATATGAATTCTGTTGGCTTTCTCAATGTTTTTTTTTTTTTTTTTTTTTTTTTTTTTTTAACAAAACGACGACAAACGACTACTAGTAGCAACTGCGATGCTGTTTGAGCTGCAACGAAAACGGTGCCTCACAAGACTCATCAGTTTCAGTGCTCTGGAAAGCGAAAAGCGGAAACGGGGCAAGATAAGGGAACTGCAAATATTTCGGTTTCGCTGCTTGACACGGCAGATGTCAGTCACAAACTTCCATTGGGGAACGCAGTATTATCGCTTTAACGACATACAGTCGAACCCCGCTATTTCGAAGTCCCACAGGACATGAAAAATGTTCGAAATAGCGGGGTTTCGAAAAGCCGATAGTATGAAAAAATGCATTCACTGGGATTCGGCTTGACTTCGAAATAATGGGGATTTCGAATTATCCGAGTTCGAACTGGTTTGAAAGAGCTGTGGATTTTGCGTCAAGGACTTTGTAACATCAGAGAGCTGTATGAACCTGTCTCTGGTGTTAAACCATTCTGGACGAACATTAATCGGCCATTTTCGAGATGCCTGTTGCCTCTGTTTCAAAACGAGGTCTAGTGCGAAAACTATTTTGTATGAAACTTAGTTTTCATTTTCATGAAAATCAAACACATTGTGGCGAAAGGTGTTGCACACTAGGCTTCGGTTTAAAAGAAAGGCGACAGGCATCTCGGAAATGGCCTATTGACTCCAAGTGTACGTGTAGTGTGATCTTGAGTTGATAACTTAAACTTTGCTAAAGGGCTCGTAAAAAGACCTCTATTATAAGATAACTATAATGTATCAAGTTGTCTTTTAAAGGAGTATCCCAAAAGTTTCCAACCATTTATCAACAAATAGACTGCGAGTCCTTCACTCTGATAAAGGCGTACATAATTCATATTTTATTTATTAGTAAATTAGATAAAAAAATCTGATGCGTATTTTACCCGTTCTTGCAGGTCAAAAAAAAAAAAAAGCATGATCAAAAATAACTGCAATTAACGTATTACAAACTTTGAAAAACATACTCATTAAAGATGGTATCATGAAAACATAAACTAAGGTACATCTTGCAAAAGTTTGGATTGAGCAAAAGATACTATTTTTAGGTCGACCTTATGATACATTGTACAAAATTTGGTATAAAATAATAATTAAACAATAAGATGCTGCTCTGTAAATTTGCAGATCATGTAATTTTCGACAAAAAGTCTCTCGGCTAGGAAACAGCTCTGCAAATAACATTGGTTCGACTGCTTTATCTTATTCTCTAAAGCCAAAATTTCAAGAATATATTGTTTAACTCGCATTCTCAAACGTTGTAGTAAACTGTAGCGATTGCCGGAAGAAACTGCAAAAACGAATTTGGTTTAGTCTCGAAAACGTCCCGCAATCCCGGAAATGTTAAATGAAAATTGTTACCTGTGACCACTCAAATATATGTTCTCTATCAGTAAATTTTAGTTTCATCATTCAAAATGTTGTTAACTCTTTGACTCCTGAGAGTGTTCTACTTCAATTTTCTTTTTTAATTCGTTCAACAGGGTCAGCGAAGGGAATTTAGTGGCCTGTTCAAATATGATTAAAATATACGGTTCTCATTATATCATTTTCCTTCTTAGGTAGCGCGGGGAATTTTAGTACGATCTCAGGAGTTAAAGGTTTGGTTATCGTTCGTGTAATTTTTCCTTGCTTTCTTTGTTGTTGTTGTTGTTGTTGTTGTTGTTGTTGTTGTTGTTGTTATTGTTGTTTTGCATTGGACAGAGTAATGGCTGTTATATTCCTATAACATTACAGTAGCGATCTAGTACACCGGTGGGTGGGTCATCCTGCATTCTCTGACTTTTTGTTTTGTCTAATGCGGTCCCGTTCCTCCGCTTCTTTATCCAGCGTCTCACTGGCTGATTTTCTCAGCTCTTTAATCCATCGCCTCGGCATGGATCCCGGGATTTCAAAACAATGCTGTGCATTGAGAGAGGAATCATTTCCTGAGTTAGATGAAGTTAGAACATCAGAAATTTCTGATCTACACTAACCTGCATAAACTGATGGCAATCCATTGCTGATGGACCCTTGGTTATTTCCTGTGCAACAAAAGCAATCAGTGAAACGAATCTGCTGCGAGTCTCTTAGTTGATACAGATGCCTAACTCACCCTTCCTGGCCCACTTTTAATGCGCAATGTACTTCTTAATCAATATTTTCTGCAGCTCAGCACAGCAGAACAATCAGTCAACTACTCGCTGGACATTTTACTGATTTACAAGGCTTAACTGATTCTTACACTGTGGTCGTTAAAGCCTTGCTAGTTTGTTGGCCAAGAAATCGAGAGGTTAATCCATGGTTAGCTAAATGGGCTTTGAACAACCGGGCCCTGGTGAATAACGTACAGTAACTTGGTGTACCTTCTTGACTTTCATCTTTAAATTGTGCACTTAAATCAAAGTTTTGGCAAAACAAAAATCTAACCTTAATGGTTGCATAGAGTTTAGTTAAATCACTAGCAGCCAACAGCTTTTCCTTGTGTAGCGCCATTAGTGCCACACCAACCCGTAGTAAGATTTTGGAACCTTCATAAAACAGACAGTCCCAGATCCGAAGGACGGTCTGCAAATGAAATGAAAATGTAAAAAAGAATGAATTTTTTCTCTGCATGACAATAACTATTGCAGTAAGATGGACTTCTATATATGGCAATCTATCTGTAAATGGCATTCAGTGTACAGTGTGTATGTACAATTCATTGGTTCATTACCGTTTATAATACAATAACTTATGTGAGATCACTCTCAATAGTGTCCCAGAATAATATCCACATCCTCAGACTCACATTTTGCCTCTTCACTTTCAATTTCATAATCCATCACAAGGAGTCTTCATAATACTACATCTAAATGATGTTATATCTTTGCTGGCTCTGACCAAATGGACTTAACAGTTTACACAAGTCAATGCCAGTTTTCAACCAGCAATCAACTGTGCTGTGGCTATCTACTTTTTTGTGGGTGCGTGGGGTTATTTGCAAATGTTTACAGTAATATAGTTGTCAAATATAGCATACTATACCTCCACTGGTAATATGTCAACATAGAGGCAAATAAACCACTGGGTGGAAAAAACCGAATAGGACAGACCAATCCTCTCTATATGTTCATGAACCTCTGGAAGTTTACTTCTATAAAAAGAGAAACATGTATGCTATTCAGTACCTCTCATGAACCTCTGGAAGCTTACTTCTTTAGAAAGAAACAATTGTATGCCATTCAGTACTTCTCATGAACCTCTGGAAGCTATACTTCTATAGAAAGAGAACTATTTGTGCCATTCAGTACACTTCCCCTATTTATGCTAGCTGAGACCAGTCACAAAGAGTAAGCATTAAATTCTCTGTCAGTTTCTCATCAGAGATAGCTAATAAGTAACAGACAAATATGTAAAGAACTTAGCCTTTGATACCATGCCCAAATGAAACCTGATTGAACCAGTGCAAAAATTGGAGAGACTGAAGCTGGAAAACAAAATGATGTTCTTTGAAGGTCAAGAGTATGCATAACTATACATTTGAGTTGTAAAAAGATATAGAGGCTAATATAGTAGCTACCAAACTACAATACTATGTTATACTAAAAGCAACAATATTGACTCTTACTTTACAAGTTCACTAAGAACGCCTTGCTCAACCTGCAGTGCATACATGTTTTCAGCGTAATAATCTGACAATAGCAACAAAACAGAGAATTAATTTGAATTTTTGAAATATGTACAGTATACCCCTAATAGTACCACAACTAAGGCTTAAATTAAAAACACACAATTTACCTGGCAGAATGTTGCTGACCATTGAATCCAGAAGCCAGAAGACAGATTCTTCATCTTTTATAATAAGCAGGAGAAGGCCTGTGATGTAGTTCAAACCCTGAAGTATTGTTAAAGTTTAATAAATTATTAAAAAACACTTATATTGGACACAAAATGTTATTATTATTATTATTATTACTATTATTATTATTATTATTATTATTATTATTATTACTATTATTATTATTACTATTATTACTATTATTATTATTAGTATTATTATTTATTATTATTATTATTATTATTATTACTATTATTATTATTATTATTATTATTATTATTATTATTATTATTTATTATTATTATTATTCATTTATTTAAATATGTGCTATTAGTAAATTTTTTATGTTGTATTAAGATTGTACAACTTGTGTGATGTATCCCTCCCCCATCCATCAGTGTTTTTAAGAATAATCCAAGATGCAGTCCTACCCCCTAAATAAAAACGTTATTCATATTATTACTGTGTATCTGTTAAACCTTCAAAATTCCTGACAACAATAATAAATATTAACCCTTAGGCCTACACATCATAATTATGCAGATAATGAATGCAGTCATTTAATTTTGCTTACTTGACAGTAGCCTATTCTTGGATTGTGCACAGCATATGCTAGGAGAACATTTTTCAATGATTGTCTCTTATCCTCAGCTGAGTTCCCAAAGTACACATTTTCTGGAAATGTCCTATTAATGTCTGCCAGAGCGAACAGAAAGTCAGCACATGGTTAGCTCATTCAATCTTTCAATTCCCATTCTGTCACTGACTAACCTGAACTATGCAATTTTCTCCAAGTTCCTATAATTCTCTCTAATGTAACGCAGTCTTCTTTTGGAATTTCTGTTTCTGGATGTCAGACCTGTCTTTTGGGGTTGGGGAAGGATGGGAGGGGGTTACAGTTAATTTGCCTACAATATACTGTATTACAGGGACTGCTTTATGGAGCTGTTCCACCCAGAAAAGGTCCATTTTTACACTTGACTTTTTTTTAATTTTAGTTCTTTTCTAAGGGCAGCTAGTGGTTTTTGAAAGCCTAAAAGAGAAAACTGAACTGCAACTATACAAAGTTATGTACAATATAGCTAGTGACTGATACCTGTTGTAATACTGTGAAGAGTCCTTTCATCAAGTTTACTGTGTCCTGCTAGAGCTTCTTGGTATTTTCCCAGGTTCCTTGTTTTCTTTTTTCTAGCTCCACTAATATCCATCCATACCTTATGAAATAAAATCCATGCCCATTAAGGATATAGAGATTACTTCATGGAAAGTGCGCGCATACGGTTTTTATTCACGAGTTGTGAAGTATCATAAAACGAACGAGCGAGGCTTTGCGAGCGAGTGCGTTTTATGATACGAAACAACGAGTGAATAAAAACTGTACAAAGCACTTTCCATGATGTTTTCTGTTTATTATATACATACTGAGACATTTATGATGGGACCGGGAAACCCTTTAAAAGTAGTGAAAAATCGTCGTTCGCAGCTTGTGATTGGACGAACGATTTTTTTCACGTGTGAAAAGCGTCGTTCGCGGCCTCTCATTGGCTAGAACTCATTTGCGTACGAAATTTTACAATATGGCTTTTTCGTGAGTATGTCTCAGTATGTATATGATAAATGACTGATACTTTATAACTAGAAATACGATAATCGCAGATATCCCCTCGCTCAGTAGTGGGTTTTCGGAAAGCGGGATTCTTGTTTATTTTCGGTTCGGAGATTATTTAAATTTTTTTTTGCAAACCACGGCTGTGTAGCGACGTCACCAGTCGGCCGCTAAAAAAATCTTTTTCGCACGGTAGTCTGGTTTAGTTCAGACAATGTGCACAGTCTGCAATTTTCGTAGACACTAAGCTGAACTTCAAGATTCGCTGAGACAACATTTACACGCAACTACAGAATACTCCCGAGGCTTGAAAGCCAAGCAAAGTCGATCTTGGGCACCGAATTTTACCGAAGAATACAGTGTGCCAACAAACGCGGCGACAAAACTTCACAGCATGTGTCAGACTGTCAGTGAAATTATGCAAATATGTCAGGAATCGGATGACACAGTCTTGCACGAAGGCACTCTGAAATAGCTTTGAAAACTAGCGAAAAGATCACAGTATAATCCTACTTGGCCTTCATCACAGTTCCCGGGGCATCAAACGACAAAATATACGGCAATTGTTGAAATACCATAATGATAACACGACCGTCATTTAACAAAAGCGTTGTACGTTAATTGATGTAAATTTTCAAAACTCACCGGTTCCTGAAAGCCATAGCTTTAGCTCTTTTCCAGCAAAGGAAACAAAACCCAAAACACCATTGTTTACGTCTTCAATGATTTCAAAGTACATTGTATAGAGCAGTCCTTATACAGTACGAAAATTCCACTTTCCATTGTATTGTGTGTCGTCATCTTGTCAAACTTGGATTCTGAAAACTACATTCCTGTTATTGTAAAAGGTGAAATTTGCCACGATGATTGTTCGATTTCCACCAACTGTATTTTGCTATTTCTTTCTGAAGAAGTGTCTGCGTTTTAACACAGTACTGGCGTCTGGGATTGTGTTCAGGTCGACCAGTTGTGCCTTTAAGAATCCGTTTCACGGCTAGTAAGCTTGTTGCCTCCCATACACCGGCAAAATATCCGGGCAAATTACAGCCGTCCGTCCAACTGCTTGGCCTTGTATCTGCATCTTATTGTACAAAATCACTTCCGTTCGTACTCTTACAGCTACCGCATGTCACTAAGAAAATGGCGGTTTACAGTTAAGCTGCCGATGTAACCTCGCAGTGGTCGCTCGACGCGGATGGCCCTGGGGACGAGTCGTACCCTACACACACACGAACATTAAATTTCGAGATGGCGACACGCTTGGAGTCTTCAAATGATACGATTTTGCTGCATTAGCGTCGTGATTATTTCCCTCACTTCGTTCGGGGATAATCAATAATATTACTCACTCAGTCAAATGCATTCATTTGGCAGTGTTTGATCTATAGACCGACAATCCCCACCCCTTTATGGGATTATTAAAATAATATTTATAACATCATAATAATTATTGAAATTCACTTATCAATCTCACCTGACCCCTTAGTTCTGATGGAATTCCCTTTCTGATAAATCGCTTTACTGAAAAAAAGTTCACAGCACTTTTAGCAATGTAGAATGTGTGAGCTGCAGAATAGGCTACAGTATTATGTATGTGTTTTCAAGATGTCTGTTGCCAGCCTGTCTCAAAGTGAGGCCTGGCACAAAAATCATTCTTATTAAACTTAGTTTTGCTTGCATGATTGTTTGTTTTCATTCAAATTAAACTCATTTTCATATGAATGGTTTTGCACTGGGCCTAAATTTCAAAACCAAAGGCAACAATTGCTGGCATCTTAATAGAAATGGGTTAGTTCACCTTTCTTTGTCTTTCTCACTTTGGAAGTCCCTTGCATAAATTTGCTCCATCGTGACGCTCTCCTGGCGAGCACCGACAAGTAACCAGACATGATGTGCTCATAGTTTTCATAATCAAAATCCTCTGGTCGATGAAAGCCATATTGGTCAATAGGGCTGCAACACATCAAAACACAAGGAATTACACTGTATTTGAGAGCTGGTCCTGCTGAACAAAACCCATTTTGTATACCGTAAATCTGACTGAGAAAAAGTATAGATTTGCCACAACTCTCCTGATTTTGCAGCAATAAATGGGGTGGGGTTGAGGGTGGGGCTACAATGTAGAACAACATCATGGGCATTCAATTTTCATTGATCAGCCTCAGGCCTGTTTTATGTAAACCATCAGGTGCCATACAATGCAGCGGTACAATCTCTTAATCTGCTTTATAGTTATTACATGTCCAGATCGCTTATATTTACGTCTCCCTAGTTATGTTAATAAATGCACAGATGCCCCTTCCAGGCCAAGTGAGGGTCACTGTGGTGCAGGAGATAACACTAATCGAAGAGTCGTAAACTGCAGTACATCCGATTCATCGGGGTTTATTATCAAAACGCAATCAGGCATAAAAACATCTTTGTTGTACTCAAATGTTATTTACTTATCGATCAATTAAACCAGCGCGTGATCGGAAAAATAAAACCTGGAGTGCTCTCTTTGTTTTCAGTTTCTAGCTATTATTTGAATATTTACAAAATTACAGCAAGAAAAGTCAACAAAATTTAGCACAGCATGCAATATCCTTGAGTTTTATCCTTGAACCCTCAAATTTCAGCACAAATCGGACTTACCTTCCGGCTGTCTGATATATTTCACAGCAACAAAAAAGCAAAACGTACCTGCGAAGTGTAGACATTTCCTAGTTTCACCTCATCCCTCTTTTTTTACAAGGCTTACAACTGCAGTTTTAAAATAAAACAGAGCCGAAAAATTCGGTGTTTTGCTTTCCTGGCGTACCTTGATTCTATCAAGGCTTCTGACTGGATACCAGGGATTCCGACTCAGAGCAGCGAATCAGATTACTCTTACTATCCGTTACGGTATTGGAACAAAGAATCACGGGTAAAATTAGGCGAGGTTCAAATATGGCTGACTCGAGTGGTTGTGTTGTGCAACAATTATCGCGATATGAGACTAAAATGACGCGTTGAACTTTGTACTTTGCTTTCCTACCATCAAGAAGGAGTTATGCAAAGCGACAGTGATTCGGACGGGGAATTTTTCGATGCAGCTGAAAGCCCGTCATCTTCATTTACCTGCGAGTTGTCCAAAGGCAAGGGGTATGTACACAAACATGGCCTTTATGTAACACATAATAAAACTTATTCTGCCTTTATTGTACCCTGTGTTTTTGTCAAGTTGTTCGCAAAATGCAGATACTGACTTTTGTTTTTCTGTAATGGCCCAAGGCTGCCTGCAGACGACAAACATACAATTTCGCAGTTGCAATTTTGTTTTCTTTACTGTAACATGTAGTCAAAATATTTTTAAAGGATTACAGGGTATGATTATTCTCTCCGTAGATCTCGGAAGGGCAATAAGGAAAGCAAGGTACGAGTTATTGTCCTTGTATCGTTCGAAAGCTTTACCAAATTAAAATTATAATGATATATATCTATTCCAAAAGCACGCAGGTGTCTGGCCTGTCAATGCACGTGAGGAGCCCATTTTGTATACTGAGGAAATCCCGTCATAATCATGAAAAGTATATCATTTCGTCAGGAGTAGGGATGCTATTTAGACTGTACAATGCTGCAGTCAAAACTGAAACTGAAATTCAAAATAGAAATTCAAAGTTGAATAATGAATTTATTATTTTTTAAGAATACCATACTGCTTGTTATTACTAACTGTAACAAGGAAATGCTTCTATAAATTCCAGCTGTTGCCATCCTCATCCTCTGCAATTTCCTGGTCTTTGGCAAGAAAAAAAAAAAAAAAAAAACTGGCAAATGTTACATAGAATATTTGGAATATATAAAAAAATAACTCCTGTGGCATAATATTATAGTTAATTAGCAATCACTGCCATCTAATAACTCTTGATTATTTATAGTTTTAGTAGTAGTTTTATTTGTGATATTTATGTGTGGTTTAATGACTAAGCAATAAGGTTTTGTGGCAAAAAATCTTTTTTTAGGATTTGACAGATGGAGTGCCACAAGACAAAACAAATAAAGTCAAAGAAAATGAACAGCAAACAGAAGACAGAAAAGAGTCACTTGTTGAGAGTTTGACACAAAGGACAGCAAAAAATGAAGCTGCTGAGGGGGGCAATAAAACCAAGAATGACAAACAACCAGAGGAAATAAATGCAGCAGTGGGTGGCCAGGCAAAGCAGGAACTGGCTGACAAAATTCAACAGACTGTACCAGTCACCACTGAAGAAAATGTTGGAAATAAAGAGAATAGGGTAGAAGAAGTTAGAACTTGTGAACAAACAGAAGAGTCTGATAAATGCAGGCAGGGACTACCTTGTTTAGATGCTGCAATGCCAATAACAGATAAACCAAATGCAAGTGATGTTGTTGCTGATGTTGTTGGAAATGTAGCAGAGGAGACTTCAAAACCTCCAGTTGCTCCACCAAGAAGGAGAAAAAAGAAGAAAACTGCTGCTGCAGCTGAGGTTGGGAATGTTAATTTGCTAAATTATATTACAGTACATACAGTATACATAAATTATTTGAAGCCCCAGCCAAATAATACAGTGGAACCTCCTGTAAGTGACCACCCTTTATTTGGCTTTAGGTGGTCGCGTTTAGGAGAGGTGGTCGCTTGCAGGAATTTGTCATCATGGGAGGCCCAAGTGAGATCGAGCTTTAGGCCACAACTAGTGTCAAATAATGCAGTTTTTGTGAGTAAATAACACCTTGAGTTTTAATAGATCAACCTTACTCTTGGGAGTGAAAACGTTAAACTCTTGAGACAATTCAGAAACAATAGCAATGGTGATAATTATAAGTTTGTACATTGACGTTTTCTTGACAGAGCAAGGAACCCTCAAGCTTAGATGCCCAGTCTGTTTTAGATAAAGAAAACAAACAACCATCACCAAGTGTCTCAGATGTGCAGGCATCCACTTGTATAGTACATCAAAATTTCATCAAGCAGAAGGGTCTGTACGAGCCATCAGCAGCAAGTGACGATGAGGACAATCCAAGCATTCAGGTGGATGCCAACCAACAGGAAATGAAGGAAGTGCTTGAAAAAACAAGTTCAACAGAAGTGGTGTCTGCTATCAAGCTAGATGCACGACTTAAGTCACCTTCAGCTACATCCTTAGATAGTTCAAAGTCTGAAAACTATAAAAGTGCAGCAAGTATCGCGTCAGTTGATGCTGGTAGCTCATTGTCATCTTTGCCGCAAACTAAAGCTGATGGCATGGTGCGCTACAGATCGATATCAGGACGGCCACTGTCAGATATTGTGAGTTGTCAGGTTATCAGGTTTTACAGATTGGTGTGAATAGTATGACAGTAGTGTGAGTACATAGTAATGGCTAACACTGCCCCCCACCCCCCCACCCCCCCCCAAAAAAACAACAACAATGTAACAAGACAAAGTAGAAGACAGTATCCCACCTGATCATAAGCACCCCTCCCCTTCCCTTCCACCTTTGTCATGCACTTTACAATATAACTACCACACAGTAATAAAATCTGATTGGAGCAGCTTTCTATATTTATCACTTGATTTGACTGAAAGAATGGTTTGTTATATTGTAACAATTCAGTGCTCAACATTGTGGTTTTGGGTTGGTTGTCCTTCAGACTGTAGATTGACATCAAGCAATTGGATGTTTCATAATTTCTGGTTGCCCAGCCCTGAATTTGGTTGCCCCAGGCATAGTGCACAACTTCTAATGTCGAGCACTGAAAAATTTACTGTTTGAAGAGAACATGGGCACCATGTTGATATAGTACATAGGTAATATAGTACACCACCTCCTCCCAATACATCATTCAGTGCTGGTCTTTAAGATTGGCATTTAATTTCCTTCCACAGGAAATTCTGGATCAGGTACAAGTGAAGAATCTTGATACAGGTGAAGCCATTCCACTGAGCAAAGCAGAAGAGTGTCTTCCTAAGTGTTCCAACCCTCTGAGTATGCACATCATGATGCTAACTTCAGAGTATTCCAGGTGGGTACTGTAACTTCTCCCAACATTAAAGAGGAAATCACATGTCTGATGTAGTGAGAATTGACAATTGATCAGTTCTCACTGCATTATGTTTAATAGTTTTTGTGTAACATCAACTAACTTGGATTTTATGAAGGACGTTGTTTTTAACCCTCTCTACTGAGGGTGTCTACTGTTATGTATAGTGAATTTTAAGTCAACTGACAATAATGTGTTACAGCAACCCTGATGTTTTAAGCCAAGACCGTGAAGATGGTGGAGAACAGATGGGCCGCAAAGTGGCAAAGAAAACGTATGTGTCTATTTAATGTAATCATTTTCGGCATCTGTAAAAAGCCATGATCTGCACTCCTGACTCATCCCTACACGTACATGAGTGACCACCTCTGAGACTCACCAAATCAAGGAACCAAAGTGTAGATATTTAAAGGAAACAGCCATTTAAAAAGTCAAATGATAACATTATTTTTATTGGGTTTTTAATGACCACTATACGGTACGAGGAAAGCCTGTCCCTGTAAGAAGTATTAGTAAAGTAACTCTATGGACTGCATAAATGTGAAGACTGCCATAACGGGATTTTAGTCAACAATCTGAATTAATTGCTGTATATTTAAGCTTATGTGCAGTCCATTATACATTTATGGTCCTGTTCATTTCACTTTACAGCAAAGGACTGAAAAAGTTCCTGGGGAAAACAGTGAACAAGATAAAGTCAGAGGTCAAAGGTTAGTTGGCTGGTGTTGGAGGCCATGGCAAGGGATCAGTCAGTGCTAGTTCCTGTGGGGCTAGTTTTGGTATTTGAAAAGTATAGTTATACAATGTAGGTTAGTTATTAAACACTTGTAAAAAATGGCTTAGCCAATGTCTCTATCATTAGCATTTAATGATCAAGCCTGAACTGGGTTGCTTTTTGTGGTGTTTAGCATCTCGCATCCACAACTAATACTGCACAGTCCATAATATACATGTACATTTTATGGGATGGTCCCATAAAGTTGAATTTCAAAAAGTTGAAGGGGGAAGTAATAACTACGGTATTATGCACGTCCTGATTGGCTAAATAACCATGTAAGATGAGAGTACATTACACGCTACAATGATGCATGATGTATTTTATTGACTAATATTACTTTATAAAAGGCAGCCTCGCGGTTTCCCTGCATTACTCTCATGTTCTTCCAACTTCTTGCATGTTTAGATGAGGCTATATTACATGGGAATGTGTTATATATTTCTTAAGTAGTTACAGTATTTCACTGCTGGGAAGCTATACTCAACTGTTTACAGTTACCCAGTTTATGTTTAAATCCACATCAAGTACATAGGTCTAGAGTAATGCCAAAATTTAAATCAGTGCTCTTGTTGTAGTTCGCAAAAGTGAAGATAGTTCATCAAGCGATGAGGAGAGTCCCCAGGACTTGCCAGCCTCTTTGATAAAGGTCAGTAAAACAATGTTTGGTTGTTTGTATGGCAATTGTCAGAATTACTGTATGTAGCCCTAAATTTGTTTTGAGCCCTGGTACCAATCCAATACATGTGTCATAAGAAGTTTGAAGGTGGAATGCATTCATACATTATACATGTATTTAGCCATGGTATTGGATTACACTGTGAACTCGAAACAATACTATTGTGTGTTACTGTGTGTTAGGTAGTCATGGAAATGAGATGAGTTTCTGTTTTGACAGATTAAGTCTGGTCATGGCAAGGGTCCTGCAGAGTTTGAGAGACTGAAGATTCTACAGGATCTCAGCAGGGAACATGTGGTAAAGTAATTTTCTAAACAATAAATTGTGCTGTATGTTTTGTAACAGTTACTTATATGTAATGTTCTGTTCTATAGAATGTATTAATATAGTAACTTTGTACTTCAGTACGTCAACCACAAAGTGTGATTAGTGTAAACTTTCTCCCAATGAACTCTAACTATAAATACATGTCTTGTCCACAACCACATCATTTGTACTTTTTCTTGGTGTTGGTTGGGAGAAATAATTGTATTTGAGCGTACACTGTAGCACTGTACTTAAAAGGGCGAATGCTTTCATTTCCAGGGTGCAGTGTGGACAATCAAGTTCTCCGGCTGTGGCAGACTGATGGTAAGTACTCAGGACAGAGTTCAGTACGTTTGCACTGTCTGTGCTCATTACTTGATCATAAGTTCATAAGTTCATTTCCAAAGACTTCCATTGTCAGTACAGTTCAAGTTTTGTCTTGTAGTTTTACACAAAAGCAGTGGACCCAAGAAAAGTTGTATTTCACTCCCGATAAACTCTTGTGTGAGGATTGCTGACCTGTACAGGTTGGTACAAGTGGTTCCATTCACTAATAACTGATTGATTCCATTCTTCTTTCTCTATATTGTTCAGGCCACCGCTGGGCAAGATAACATGGTGGTAAGTGTTTAGGATGTTGCCCGTAGCTTGAATAACAACACAACAACATTTCTTCTTCTACCGCATTGTCTGACTTGAAGTCACATGTAAATATTTAACAGATTTCATTAATTTAATGTTTTACTCTGCAGAGAGTGTGGGTGCTCAAGGAAGCTCTTGGTTATTTTGAAGAAATGAGGACCAAGTACCGAACTGGTAAGCTTGCTTGTCTTCTGTCATTCACCAAGTCAAAACTAAAACTCTCCTAACTGTTCCTTTGGCAACTGTATGAGTTATGTGGCGAGAGTTGATACGTGCATCAGCTTTCATTTTGGCGTGTCTGAACCAGCTGAATTAGCCCTTGGTCACCTGGTTGGAGCGATCTCTGTCGTTTCTTCTTTCGTTTACTCTAACTGAATTATCTTTAAGGGAGACACCTCCCTAAAACGGACAGTTGGAGCTGGTCCCGAGGGTGTCTGTCTAAGAGGGATTTGACCGTATTAGACATTGTAAAATTACGTGTTGTTAGACGTTTCAAAATGTATAGGCAGTTCTAAACAACGCAATTTTGACGCATAATTTTGCGTGAAATACGATGACTAGACAATAAAAATGTTTAACATTTTTTTTGTCTTCATTAGGAGAGAGGTCTTCTCCTACCAACTCTGAAACTAATTCCGAGGGAGATGCATCATCACTGAAAGAAAACGAGGTAAGAAAGATACACTCACATCTCTTTGACATCGAACTTTGTTGCGGCCGGTAAGTTAGATCTGTCAAACCCACGAACGTAATAACCTGCGAGCAGAACCTCCTTACTTATTGAGCGCATGCACTCTTTCGTGTAACCGCAGGGGGCAGATGCCGAGGCCGCAGCGGCTGATGATGACCCTGGGCCATTTGAAAAGACGCCCTTCTTTACTTACTGCGGGCACAGTGGAGACGTGTTGGATCTGTCCTGGTCAAAGGTCAGTCAGACTTACTGAGAATGCGCACACGGTTCTGATGGGAGTGGGTGGGTGGGTAGGGTCTTGCTGCCTAGTTTTTCCTCTTCTGAGTTGTATTCGTTGATTTGCAGAATTATTTCTTGCTATCTTCGTCAATGGACAAAACGGTCAGGTACGTATCAGGAAAGTGCTTTGAACCCAAGTGTTTTTTCTTTTACTACTTCTTTTTCTTTTCTCTCCCTCCCCCAGCTTTGTTTGCAATATGAAAAATAAAAGTTGGAATTTAGCTTTCTCTTGAAAAATCTTGAACAAGTTCATGAGATATTTGCAAGTCTTTTTTATAGCGGAATAACATGGGGTATCCCAGATTTTTGTGAGAAAACTTGGGGAGCTTGCTTACAAGTGACAGTTTTTCTTGTTCCCTGAAAGGCTATGGCACATTTCAAGATCAGAATGCTTATGCTGTTTCCAACACATCGACTTTGTCACAGCAATCGTCTTTCATCCAAGGGTAAGTAACATTTTTTGCCTTATTAATTTTACCCCTAGATAGTACAGGATGAATGGCCGTGGATAGGGGAGACGGTCGGTTTTGCTCACTAAAAGTGTTTTAAATACCTCAATCAAGACACTGCAAACCTTTGCATCTGTAGTCTAGACGACAAGAAACCGAAATATTTAACCTACCGCCCAGCATAGATTCTCAGATTATCATTCGGCCCCCGCCGTCGATTGACTATACTGTACTCCATTCAAACGCCGAACTTTCTGCAGGTTTGTCTTGACATCTGTCACCTTTTCCCTTGATTCGTTACTCGCGAGTAACTAGTCAAACGAGTCGCTATTGTTTCTTGTTTCGGTCAAACTTAGGCCCCGTCAACACTACGCCGGATAAATTTGAAAACGCAACTTTATTCTTACGGTTAGGCCTACCGTCCACACTAATCCGGATAAATTGTCCACGAAAACGGAACTTTTCGAAAACGCTCTTCAAAGTGGATAAATTTGAAAACGCCGGCTTTGCGTTTTGGTGTGGACGAAAAACATTTTGAAAACGGAACTTTTCGAAAACTCTAACTCACGTGGTCACGTCAAGTGGTTTCAAAGATTGTCAGGACGTTTGTAGAGCAATAACAATACATTTGGGCCCGGAAACATTTTATCCGTTTTCCAGTGTGGACGGAAAACATTTCTTGCGTTTTCAGAGTGAAAGTTGCGTTTTCAAATTTATCCGGCGTAGTGTGGACGGGGCCTTATTATCCTACCACTCGAGTTGGAACGAGTGCGAATGACTCGCAAGTATGTTACGTGTGGGCGTACAGCGTATTTCTATTCCGACGTGAATTTTGTTGTGTTGTCTTTATTTTTTTTTTGTGTCATTTCTGTGCAGGATGACCGGTATTTCTTGAGCGGCTCGTTAGACGGTAAAATCCGACTGTGGAACATTCCCGACAAGAAAGTTGCGCTCTGGAATGAAGTAGAGGGAACAGGTGAGTACCGACGTACGACTCGTACCGAGTTCGTGACCGAGGCCACGTGGTCCAACCATCTTTGTTGGCTTACCTCGTTTCTTAAAAAGTAAAGTAAAGCATCGTTATTTATACACGGTAAGTAATTCAGCAGAGCTGGTGGGGCCGTGTTTTTTTAAACTCATCGTAAATCTGTTAAAAATCCCAACTGGTCGAAGGCTAACCAGTTGGCTATTTACATAACGTGGCCGAGGAAATGAACGCGGGGCTACCGTGTTACAAATTCAGTTAGTGCTCAGAGCGGGACTTGAACCTGGGACCTCCGGATTTCAAGTCCGGCGCCCTAACCACTCGGCCACGCTGCCTCCTGAGTCATGGGTCATGTCTATTGTTTCTCACAGGAAATAATTTGATAACAGCGGCTAACTTCTGTCTGAACGGCAAGTTTGCTGTGGTTGGGACCTACGACGGACGCTGTATATTTTATGAGACAGAGGTGAGTTAAAAACGTTGACCAATTTGTATGATGGAAATAATAGTGAACGTCAAGTCCGCCTGCCAGCGGCCGTTGCCATTACCAGTAACATGGTTATAGTAAATGATGCGGTTTTTCGTTTTCATTTTCGAGTTACTAATGCCGTGTTTACAATATAGTCACATTTACCTCGGTGAAAGCATTTTCTTTATTGCTGTAAACGTACCACGGTTGTAGACAATTTACAAAACCTTGCTAAATGTAGTTCAGAACAATCGAAAATTTACCGTAGCGCGGTACTGTTTTTACTGCGGTAAATGTATCTCGTGTAAACACGGCATAAGTAAATGTACATTTTAACCGTGGGGCTGTAGAAGTTGGAATATCTTGGCGGTCTCTTTTGCTGTGTTATAGTCTTTATCTGTTGTTTTACACACAGCGCCTCAAGTACCACACTCAGTGGCACATTAAAACGTCGAGAAATAGGAAGGGCCGCGGACGAAAAATCAGCGGCATCGAACCAATGCCAGGGGAAGATAAGGTAAAAAGAACTACGAACAGGATTGATACCACACATAAGTGCGTCCACTGCACAACAAGAGCTGGATGTGTTCTACCGGTTTTTCAAAGCACGATTAGGCCTAATCCTGGATTAGGCCTAAACTTTATTATCATTTATAAGCCTTAAAATGTGAACGTTTCGTCCACAATGACAAATGTAAGAAGGTCGCATGTCATGTCACAGTAGCAGTGCTCGAAATTAGCGGTCGTCCGAGAGGACCAAAAGTTCGCTCAGACGACTGGTTTTCTGCCAAATTGATAGTCTGGTCATCCAGGAGAAAACCCACCGGGCAAACTAATTTGCATATCCGGACAACCTGGACTTTTTTTCTTAATTTCGAGCACTGCAGTAGTTAAGCTGTGTGGATCCCGAGTTTTACTTAGATAATAAAGAGGTTGTCCATCTTTGTTGCAGGTTTTAATTACTTCGAATGACTCGCGCATTCGTCTGTACGACCTGAAGGACAACTCGCTTTACTGCAAGTACAAAGGATGTACAAACACAAGCAGTCAGATAAAGGGAAGCTTCAGGTGAGGGCACGACTCCTGGTGGTATCCCAATTCTTGTTTATGTTGTCCAGGCCTCGAAATTAACCGGATGACATCTTTCCCCTTGTTTTTCAAAATTACTCTTGACTGTAGGAATGGGGTCAGGTTTTAACCCTAATGTTTTAGTCAGACTTGTTCACTAATGAAGTGGTGAAACGTTCTGTACCTACAACTGCGGACAAAACTGTTCACACATTCCCCCTCCCAACCTCGTTCCCAGGCTCTTTCATCTCCCGGCCCCCGCCCCCGAAGAAAGACCCTGGTTCAGGCTGGTCACGTGCCTTGCTCACAAAGATAATCCGTTGGGAGGGGTCCCCCTGCCATAGAAATTTGTCGTGCTGTGCGTTTGTCAAATCAAAACGAGGTTGGTACAAACGACACAAGTCAGCCACGCTTTTTGGCAAGCTTCCTATAAAAGGGCGCTTCCCTGGGGAGCGCAGAGCCACTTGTCAATCAACAGCGACCGAGACAACAGCTCCTAATTAGTAAAAAGCCAAAAATGTCCAAATTTTGTTTTCCTTGTACTTGAATACCACGCAAAACAAGATAATGTTGCCTCACCAATTTTCCATCACATAAACATTCATTTTGAGTGCAATTTGAGTAAAATCCAAGAATAATCTTCAAAGTAAAAAATTAAATATGCTTGGTGGTCGTATTGCACCGCGAAATTCAAAATGTATTTTGGCAGCCAAGAGAAAAATTTCGTTTCAAACCCTTCCGTCCAGGACTCCACATTAAAGTTGCCCGTTTGTGTTTAATTTTAGGTATACTTTTAGTTGCTGCAGAGAAATTTCATGGACAGAGCGACTTCTGAACGCTGTGGACGCACGTGCGATTCAACAAACATTATGCAAATTTGATGTCGAAAGAGGCGGCCAACGGCCTTTTATAGCGCGCCTTCGTGTTTAAATGCATCTTTTCACCCTTCCGAAGGAGCCTTGACTCGCGAAATTACCGTTTTGAAAGCTCTGAAGTTGTCGAGGCGTCTTTCACATGGTCTGCAGATTAAATGCGGCAAACCTTCGCTCTGTGGCAACGAGCTGCTGTAAAACTCTTTCGCTGTTTCGAGAAGTGCCTTATTAGCTCAGTTTTCCGCATACGTTTTTGCAGTGGTCTCCCACAGAACTACAAGGCCTGCAACAACTTGACTTGTTGTTCAGACGCAGCGTAAACTACATGGGAGGTGTTAATTTTTATATCCAAATTTTTCTTTCCCCAGTAGACAAAGTAAAGTAAATTTCCGACTTAACGGCCCTTCCCTTGGTTTCTTTTTTTGCAACCGGCCAGATTCTGGCCGACACGTGACCAGCCTGAACCAGGGTCTTTCTTCGGGGGCGGGGCCCGGAGATGAAAGAGCCTGGGAACGAGGTTGTCCCCCTCCCCCCATTCAGTGTTGATAAATTAATTGTTTAGCCATAGTTTTTCGTCAAAGTCTTACCGGAGCTCTTCCAAATTCAAGCTACAATAATGATACGGGGAGGGAGGTTGAGGGTGTGCTCAAAAGACACATTTTGTCCGCCGTTGTAGGCACTGCCCGATGGTCTTACACCCACTTGCGCTATAGGAGCCCGAAGTAAAAATACTGCTGTAACTGCTATGTCGTTAGTTTTGTACATCTCTCTTAGTGTGTTCGGTATGAAGTCGTCCTTTTATACAAGAACAGTAACGACTGATCGATGTGTTTTCAGTCACGACGGCAACTACGTGATCTGTGGCTCTGAAGATAGGTTCGTGTATGTCTGGAGGACACAGCACGGCATCACCTCAGCTCGTCGGGACAAAAATGAGTTCTATGAGAGCTTTTCAGGTAATTCTGCTTGGTTGGATTTAGACGAGCGCTTTTTGGGTGATTTTCAAAAAGACCGATAATCTAACCGCCAATCACAAAGACTGTTAGAAAACGCTTTCGAAGAGACCAATCAGCAGTGCGAGAAAATGCGATCGTCACTTGGGCAGATTACAATCGGAATTTCGTTCCTGATATCAGCCGAGAATGGTGATGAACTTCTTGGGACCAATCTGAGACTGAAGCAAACGAAAAAGATTACAAAAGAATCACAAGATTACTTTAGGCAGTTATCTTAAATCAGCTTTACTCTTTTGTTGGGATAAGGTTCACGTTTAGGGATTGGTTTGTCCACGCTGTAAAGTGGACATTTTATTAAGTGTCTTCCTCAATTCGTCCGTTGACGTTTTTTCCCGACCGTAGCCCACGATGCGGCAGTGACAGCGGCAGTATTTGTCCCAGTACCCTGGCTGATTGTTCCCCCGGATGAGCTTCCCACTGGACTTCCGGTGACATCAGAAGTCTTGGTGACGGCGGACTGGAGTGGTGCCATCAAGCTGTTTGTCAACAGATGACAGTGAATTTCAATCGCTGCTAAATTTGATGACATCACGCGCCCTGGATGTAAGGTCGAGCTCTCGTAACTGATGACGGATGCGCGGAGAAGCTGGGACTGAGCTCCAGAGCGAGGCATTTTAGACAGTAGGAAGCCAAGGAGTAACCAGCCTATTGTTCTCACAAATGAGAAACCCCAGATCTCTTCCGCTAGTCCCCCGTCTATGTGAATTCGGTGTATGGTGCCCGACTTGTAACAAACGGGCTTTATTCTGATCAGTGAGAAAGTTCATTTATTTAAACAGCGTGATCATTGTGTTGATGCTACTGCAATGAATTGTGGTAGTTATAAGCCCTAAAGCCTGGTTCTTACGAGCGACGCAAGCAAAGCATAAATGCAAGGACACAGAGCGCGTCCGTGAAAACGAGCGACGCATAAGCGCAAGGACGAGGAACAATTGTTTTTGCACTTGCGTCGAGCCTGTTTTTTCACTGTGAAATAAAAACTATTGTGCTTATGCTTATGCTTGCGTCGCTCGTGAAAACTAGGCTTAATGCTTTGCGAGCCCAGGATCTATATTTATATCCGGAAGCTCGGCATTTATGTGGCGCTCACAATGCGTTGATAATTAGTTGGCTTTCAAAGCATCATAAACATTAAGAGGGTTTCTTCTAGCCTCGCTAGATTGCACGGGTAGTCGATAACTAATTTATCTGGGAACGACAAGTCGCTTCACTGCGATTAGCTGTGCTGCTGCAGAGTTTTCGACTATTTTTTGCTCAAAATCTCACATTGTTGGCAGAACAACACAAGTTGTCTTCGTGGGAAGTGAAACGTCTGTTTTTGGGTAAAATACTTCAATTCTTTGACCAGCAACATGGGTTGAGCCTGCGGTCTCTCACCAGAGATATCATACAGTAGGGAGAATGTGGTATTTGATAGGTAGCTCAGATGACAGCTGATTCAGTCTGAAAATCTCACTGCGTAAATCGTAGGTTTTCTTCTCGGATCAGGTTAGAAGAATTTGTATTTCGAGCTCAGGAGTGAAGCAATCGATCGAAGCGCGACTGAAGGGATTTGGGAAAAGTAGATGGGTGGGTGGGGGGTTGATTGAATGAGTAGAAATAATTTGCTTAAAAGACTCGCGTTCATTATTGTCGTGACTGTGACAGATTGGTAATTCTAACAGCGACGATGCTTTTTCTAGAATTTTCGTAATTTTCAATAATATGCGAAGAGCAGAACTTAATTCGTAAGCGCGTATCTATTTGATTGTTTTTCTTGGCCTGATAATTCATTAATTTAAAATGATAGCTTGGTATGATAATTAACTGCTGACATTAAACGGCGCCCGCGCTTTGCACCCGCCTGCCGAGCCTCGTTTCCCTGCGGGTTGGGGAGAGAGGAACTGAGCAGGTAGTGTGAGCAGCGGTCGTTAATGCTTGAGGAGAAAATCTGGTAACACTTTAATCAGAAAGTTCTTTTCACCCGCCTATTTTGACGATTTATCGTTTTTTTTTTTTTTTTTTTTTTTTTTTTTCGTGTTGGGAACCAGGAACAGGGATGTTTCTTGCACATTTCAAGACAGAGGCGTTGTGTTGTGGGCGTACTTTATACTTATTTATATCTACAATTTTGTAACAAGCAAGACAGGACCAAACAATAACAGGGTTCTGAGTAGGCTGTCTTCTAGTGGAGCATTTGGTGCGATTCTTACTTGGAATTACAACAAGAAAAATGTCCGCATCAATCCATGTAGCACTCGGTGCCCCCGCGGACTCTACTCATCAGACTCGATTATAACCCAATAATTAATTAGAAGACACCAGTATCGAGACAAGAACAAACATCCACCAAAACCACGTGTCCACTTTTGGAGCCTTATACTGACCAAGCCTAATCCTGGAGAAACTACGTTTCCGCTTTCGAACATGTGCTGAGCACAAGGGTTTAGGGTTTGGTTAGCACCTGCTCTAGAAAGTGGAAACCAAGATTTGGTGTGGATGGTATTTAGCAGCGATACTGAGACAGTGTGTGTATGTCGTCAGACATCACAGATAGACACTGGCAAGAAAAAAACATTGAAACAGACAGAACAGACCAGCTGACAGACGTATTTTTCACGTCCACTTTGGAGTTTTGCGTGTCGGAAAAAAGTAATTCCTGTAGCATGAAGACGTTCACAACCTATAATTTATAATATTTCCTTTGTTCCACGATAATAAGACAGTGAGGCGAATTTTGGAGGCCCATTTCCCAAGCACCTAGAGAAAAATAACAGTTAGACGGCTGGAAATCACGATTGGGGGAAGGACGTGATTTATAAGTTTATATTTGGCCTCTGTCAGTCGGTGAGCGCGCTACGCACCCGGGGAGTGGGGTACTCCTCAGAATTTTGGGTGGGAGTGTGTCGCCCGGAACTGAAAACCCTTACCCTATTTCAGAATAAAATATTTGATTTTCGACCGTTTTTCAGACCACAATTTGCGATTTTTGACCCTATGTTAGACCAAATATCAAAATCTCCTCCCTATTTTAGACCAAAGGCTCAAAATCGATACCCTCAGACTAAAATGCTGAAAAATGATACCCTTTGGGGCGGCGCATACCTGAATCTCTCCCCGGCCCCTGTTGCTATTGATTTAGTTATTAATGGTCGCTGTAGTGGTATTGTGTTCAGGGCTCGGTTTTTCAAAGCACGATTGGGCTAATCCTGGCATTAGGTATAAACATTTTTGTCATTTATAAGCCTCAAAATGTGAAGGTTTCGTCCTGCAATGACTTCCTTGATACGTCTTAAGCTGGAACAAGCTTTTTAATCCATCTTCAAACAAAACCTTGCTGTTTATTGCTAGAGAGGTCGAGAGAAAGAATTTCGTTAATCCTGGATTAACTTAATCGGCTTTCGAACAGCCGGGCCCTGGGTATGAGTGTGACCACATGGTATATTTTAATGCAGTGTTACGGCCCCACCAGCTGCTGTTTGCTTGTGCGTATTTACGTAATTTAGTTTACGGGCGCTATTGTGTGTCAAGATCGCCGTTTGTTGCAAATAATTCAGTTTATATAGTAATGGAGGGCACACACCTACATTATTGTTTATCACACATTAAGTGTCCATTTTGACATTGGCAGCCCGCGTCCACGAACTCCCCATCCTGATACGTCGCTCCGTTCACTCTACATGGTAGTCCGTTTTCATCCAGATATTCTCCTGTCAATTGATAAGAATTGATAAACGAACAGCGTTTAATCTCTGCACTTTAGCACTAAAGCCGGGTGTCCCTACTTTTCCGCCTTTCAACGAGACTGATGAACAGCTCATATCTTTTGCACAGTGCAGAGCTACAAACTGAACCCCCACCCCCTCCCCCCCAAAACATATACAAGAAAGTTTCTTAAAGATATTAAAAAAAAGAAATACAGTTAGTGGCTTACTTTGTCTCATGATATCATTCAGCGCTATCCTTGCCTATAAATGCTGATCCACATGCGTTTTCGTAATACGATAGTCTACCCCAAGAAGTTTACTTCACAACAACAGTACTGCAGTTTCGATTTAACGGCTGCAACGCCACCAGGAGTTCATCCCAGCGTTCTACAAATTATTTGCTGTTTCCAGTGAACACTGTATATTGAGGCCCTGCTTTTCTACTTTCTATTTATTTATTTATTTATCTATTTATTTATTTTTTGCAGCTGAACGAACATTGGCGCACTTCTTTCCGCGTTAAAACGGAACAGAAAATGCAAATTTCGTGGGCGAGACTCAAGAAGAGAAACGATTGTCGAATGATCCGAAAGTTAAACTACCTAGAATTAACAATCCTGAGAGAATCTGCAAAGAGTAAACGAAACTAAATAATTACAATATCATTCTAAATTTAGTTTGCCAGCTCGATTCTTTTATTCGGTTCAAACTATACGTATATAACTTACAATTTACATAATTTATATACAATTTACATACATTTATTTAGTAAAACTGATAAGAAGTTAACAGAATCGAAAAAGCTTCATATTTCGACGGTAGAACAGTAGCCAGGAAACCGTCGAAACTTGTAATACAACTCTAGTGGTAAAACAATGAAAGTAAATGAGACTGTATATTTGATTTGATCCGACTGTGAATGGGAAAATGCTAGTCTCAGTTCAATCGCAAACACGGAATTATTGATTTTAGTCTGTGACAATACACGTCTACTCACCGAATTCATGTGTGCCAGAAGAAGCGACAGCGACTATTAGTATGGTGAAAAAAATCATACGAGCACCCATATTAACGTCGAGAGCCGGAGGGCAGCCTGAAATATGAAAATACAATAAAGAAGTGTATTGCTACAGATTGTTCTCGCCATGGGAACTGAGAAGACACCGCCGTATACACCTGATCGAAGTTTACCTTCAGTCCTTCACGATTGAAACTGAAGATTTTGCTGCCTATCGCCCTATAGTGGTACTCCGAGAAATTACGGACGACGAACGCCCACAGTTAATGACGTACTTGATTTACGGATGCAAATTAGCGATCAGGCCAAAGCGCTTTTGTTTATCAACTTTAAAATATTCAGAATGAAAAATGAATTTTATTGCTAGGTGACAGATGAATCAGCTGTTAGCCATATCCGGCCGACATTTATTTTTGTATCAAATAAATATAATATTATGCATGCAAGGCCGCAACACGCGGGAATCATTTTGCAAATCAAATTAAGTCAAATTTTAAAATTCTTGTAATTATTCATTTGAAATTTTAGTATTTTTGCGATACCTTGTGTCTCTGTTTTAAAGCGTAAGACCCGAGATGAAACCTTTCTTTTGAAAAGGAGTTTGATTTGTATACGAAAATGAAGATTCAAGTAAAGCTAATTACACACTAAAGCTTTTACCCCGCGCTGTCTTATCGCAACCATTGCATCTATGTTTTAGTTCGGATACTGTCGAGTCAATTGATCTGAAAAAAAAAAAAAAAAAAAAGAAGACAAAAACAAAACAAAAACAAAAACAAAACAAACAAAAAAATTGGCAATTGCTAAGCCATCTTTTTCGGATACTGTTGACTCAATTGATCTGAAAGTCCATCGGCAATTACCGAGCCATATTTTCGGATACAATTCAGACGTAAGCAGTCCACAATTCCGCCATTCCACCTCTCCAATTATTTCATTTATGCTCTACCCGCGATGAAGATGGTGGCCGAAGAGGACAAGGATGAATACTTTTCAACAATGGAAACTACGCCTGCTTTGTCACAAAAATCTCCAGTCGATGGCGGATGGGGTTGGGTTGTGTGTGCGGCAGCGTTCGTTTTCCAGTTTTTCTCAGTAGGACAATTGAACGCCGGCGGGATTGTCTACACTGCTTTGATGGACAAATTCGACTCGAAGAGAGGAGAAACAGGTCAGTGAATGAAACGGCCGATGAAGCTACCGGCTTTTCAGTGAAACTGAAAATTAAAACGTTAAGCCTGGTCCTCACTAGCGCATCAGCATAAGCATAAGCACAAGCATAAGCATAAGAATAAGAGAGCGACAGTGGCGACATAAGCATAAGCATAAGCATAAGGAACGGACGTGTTTGATCCTTATGCTTATGCTTATGTCGCCACTGTCGCTCTCTTATTCTTATGCTTATGCTTATGCTTATGCTTATGCTTATGCTTATGCTTATGCGCTAGTGAGGACAAGGCTTTAGTCGACTCAATCGAATTGGGAATAGGCACAGTACGACTGGGAAACAAGAGGCAACGGAAACATGGGCTTTCTTTTTGCCAAGTCACGCGAGCGACGCGTTTGACGAAAAGTGGAGGAACTCCTCATCCCCGACATCGGCCTCAGATTCCTTCCGACGAGGATTATGTGAGTGGGGTGGAACGGGGACAGGACTTTCACCACTTTTCGTGTCGTATGCTTTCGCAGCAGCTGTGTTTATTGACTTTGTAACCCAAAACGCCGGATAACTGGAACGTGGAACGTGGAACGTGGAACTTAAGAATTGCGATCTCGGAATACTGGGGTTTTGTACCTAAATGCAGTGTCCATAGGAACTTTTAACAACCAAAATTCTGAATGAAACTGCAACATAGTTTTTACTGTACTTGCCGCACTCGTGAGGGTCGCGTACGACTTCCAAGTAATTAAAAACGGCCATTCAATTTTTATCAAAGTCTAGACTAGTGAGCCTCACACCCTTGACCTTTCTTGCGGTTTTGTCCGACTACTGCAGACTTCCAGCTTTAGGCAACGAAAGAATACCGGTGCGAAGCTCTACAGTATGAGAGCTGACCAAGTGCACGTAGTTTGAATTATTATACCTCGGTCACAGTGATGGAAATGATATGATCAATACATAAGAGAGGGCCTAGATGGGGTTTACTGTTAAGTGTTATGGGCCTGAATTTTTTTACTGTTAAGTGTTGTGAAGCCCAAAAAATGTGTTATGTAAAAAATTACAGTTAAGTGTTACAAGACTAGATATTAAATAAAACAATACAAGAGGGCCTACATGGGGTTAATACTGTTTAGTGTTTTGGGCCAGCCCTGAATTTTTTTACTGTTAAGTGTTATGCAGACCCCCCCCCCCTACCAATCTAGTCCCCCATTGGATGCATCACTAGTGAACTGCGGACATAGAGTGAAAGTGAAAGGAGTTCAATTCGCCCGCTGAAGTCTAAGCTGAGTTTCAGGCTTTTTTTTCTCAGGTTAGCTGAAGCACGAACTGCGAACCTGGGTCACTTTCACTGTCAGTATGGCTTACAATCAGTGATTGTGGTTGTGTCACCGATTGTAGGTTCGTACTTGAACTGTATAGTGACTGGCTTGTAAAGCTCGGTTTCGTTTGAATGATAATAGTGAATAGGCTGAAACATTTGCGGGAGAATCTTAGACAACTGTATACTAGATAACATATTGCATACTGTAGTATCTTTTCTTCACAGCCTGGGTGAGCTCTCTGGGTTCATCTGCCACGTTCCTGTTTGCCCCTATGAGTACGTCACTGTGCGAGCGCTATGGATGCCGGGTGACTGCTTTCGTCGGAGCTTCTCTCTGCCTCACGGGACTCCTCGCATCCTCTTTCTGCACCAGTCTGCCGCCGTTGTATTTGACCTACGGCCTCGTTTGGGGTATGGGAGTATCACTGAGCTCTTTTTCAACTATTATTATCCTTTCCAAGTACTTCAAGGCTCGCCTTTCGTTGGCCAATGGAATAATTACCTGTGGTGCTGCCATTGGAGGAATTGTTTTGAGTCCCTTAATGCAGTTCCTGTTTACTAAACTGGGTGTACATCACACTTTCAGGATGCTTGCGGCATTTTATCTTCTGTTGATTTTGTGTTCATTTGCGTTCCGTTCCGTACGTACCACCGATATCATTCAGGCGAAGCGTAAAATATTTAACAGGACGATTTTTCAAAACAAAGGCTACTTGGTGTACACTTTTTCCACATCCACGTTCGTGCTGGGATATTTGGTTCCTTACGTTCACCTGGTGAGTCATATTACGATCATATCCTACGCGTCCCTACCCCTAAGGTCTCAAGTAAACGCTCGGTTTGTTTTATAAAGAAAAGTATGAATAGTTGGGGGGAGGGCGACGCGAGTTCCCGGGCCAACTTTTTCTCATATAATCAGGGCCTTAATTTTTTTTTTTTTTTTTTTTTTTTTTGGCAGGTCCGAATGGCAGAGGACTTCGGAAGCGGAAAGACTGAAGCTTCCTTTCTCATCGTGTCGATTGGGATTGGCTCCGGCTTAGGGCGATTGTTTTTTGGAAAAACAGCAGACCTTAGGTGTTGCAATCGATTGTACCTCTTTCAGACAGCGTTGTTGTGCATGAGTGTGACTTCTACTCTGGTTCCCTTAGTCAAGTCGTACAGCTTGCTGGCATCTTATGCGTTCGCGTTTGGATTTTTTGAAGGATGTTTTGTTGTGGTCAACCCCGTGATAACAATCGACCTCGTTGGAAAAGAGAAGCTTACGTCTGCTTTGGGAATGTCCTATTTCATTATGGCCGTTCCTAAATGTCTTGGACCACCGATAGCAGGGTGGATTTATGACCTCTTCAAGAGCTACGATATCGCATTCTTTTACATGGGAGCAGTGACAGTTTTAGCGAGCTGTCTGATGTTTGTGGTTCCTTTGTTGACTCCAATAATGTACGAGAACAACAGGAAATTAGAGGAATATCGGAGACAAGAAAGTGAATCACGTCTTGTTAGAGAGAGTAAAGTTTAGAACATTTCTCCTGTCACGGTCTCAAATGAGCTGTTGCGCATGCGCCGCGAGCACCAAGTTGCTATAACAGTACATTCTGACGATTTAAAACAATTAACTTTGATGAAAAAGGCAGATATTAAATAATTTGAGTGTAGGAAAGCGGTTATAACAATAGGACGGTGCAAATAGTTTGTAAAGCAATGAAGGACAATACAAAGGTACATCCCATATGGATGAAGGCCGCCTGTCTGAAACTATATATACCTGATTGTGTGCATATATTAAACAAGTCGGCTTAGCATTGTGTAAGCGCTCTTCGGATTTATAGGGATAATTCACCATGGCTTGGGGGCCAAATTATCTCTCCCCGTTCGTTGAGCGTGGACGGGTGTTCAGCAGAGTTGCCCCTCCAACTGGCCTGGGATCCGGACAACTCTCCCCACGGCGAACGTTTTTTTTTTCTTTTTGCAAGCTTGTTGATTATATATTTGTTGCTATCCATTGCTACTGATCAAATGCGCGCATTGCTTTCTAATTTACTACATAAAATATAGAGAGACCAGATGACGGCATACAGCAAGTAGTGCTGTTCGCATTGTCGTGTAGTTAAACAAAAAAGTTGACAATTACAAATTTTCAAGTGGAAGTTGATGCAAACTGCACTTTGTCGCCCACGAATATGTTGTAAATCGCTTACTTGCAAACTTCGAAGAAGCCGTCGTGTGAGGTTTAAAAATTGACGATTATCCGTCCAGCGCAAAATGTTCGGAATAAATAGAAAGTAATATTTTTCTTCAAGCTTCTAAAACGCGTACAAGGACGTTCATGCTACTGTGGCGGATCCAGGGGGATTTGGGAGGTCTGTCTTCTTTTTTTTTTTTTTGTTTTATTTCTTTTTCTGCTCGGTGATTGTACTTATGTGGTCGTCAGGACGTGGACATTACATTTCTCCTGTCACCGTCTCAAATGAACTGTTGCGCATGCGCCGCGAGCACCAATGTTGCTATAACAGTACATTCTGACGATTTAAAACAATTAACTCGTGAAGTGAAAAAGGCAGATATTAAATAACTTGGGTGTAGGGAAGCGGTTATAAGAATAGGACAGTGCAAATAGTTTATAAAGCAATGAAGGACAATACAAAGGTACATCCCATATGGATGAAGGCCGCCTGTCTGAAACTATATATACCTGATTGTGTGCATATATTAAACAAGTCGGCTTAGCATTGTGTAAGCGCTCTTCGGATTTAGGGATAATTCACCATGGCTTGGGGGCCGAATTATCTCTCCCCGTTCGTTGAGCGTGGACGGGTGTTCAGCAGAGTTGCCCCTCCAACTGGCCTGGGATCCGGACAACTCTCCCCACGGCGAACGTTTTTTTTTTCTTTTTGCAAGCTTGTTGATTATATATTTGTTGCTGTCCATTGCTACTGAACAAATGCACGCATTGCTTTTTAATTTACTACATAGAATACCGAGAGACCAGATGACGGCAAGTAAGTAAGTAAGTAAGTAAGTAAGTAAGTAAATAAATAAATAAATAAATAAATAAATAAATAAATAAATAAATAAATAAATAAATAAATAAATAAATAAATGAATGAATGAATGAATGAATAAATGAATGAATGAATGAATAAATAAATAAATAAATAGATAAATAAATAAATAAATAAATAAATAAATTCACAAACCTCTTCCGTCCCATAAATTTTTTTCTCAGGCATTGAAACGGGTCCAACTCTGCTGATTTAGCCGCTGTTTCTCACTAAACTCATAAATGAGTTCTTCTCGATTGTTTGGGGAAATTACTGCCCAAATAATGATCTCATTATGTGTTGCCGCCCTGAACATGCGCACTATCTGCACCCACAAAAGAGGAAAGGAATGGTGCACACGTCAAATCAAAAGCCAAACGCCCCCTCAGCTTATTGGAAACAGCATTTTCATATGCCATCAACCTCACTTCAACTTGAGCGGAATTTAAAAAAAGATTACTTTTTAACTGAAAGTGCTGTTTCAATTAGTAGCTTTCCACTCATTGATTCCTCTGAAAGGTTGGTCCGTCACGATGGTAGTACCAGCACGTTGTGGCAAAAACGTGACCAGAACCATGACGCACGACGGAAAAATCAAACGCTACAGGTATTCAAGTTACATTTTGATGGGTGCGTCAGCGATAACCAGATGGTTTGTATTTCCGGTTGTGTTCGTCTGAACTGGGAAGCAGCAGTACAGCTCAATAAATCCTAGTGAAGATTTATTTGTTGCCTTTTTTTAAGTTGTAGTGTCCTGTGGGAAGTTGTGGACACATGTTTTCCTCTTTTCTTTCAATCAACCGGATGTCGAACCTCACCCACGCTATTTCGGGTTGTTATAAGTGCATTCCCCAGCAGATCGGAAGTGACGAAAAATATGGGCGGCCTGGATGTCTAATAACATACAAAGTGTTCTTCGCAGAGCAAAAGGATAGGTAGCATATAGTTTTACAGTACCTCGGTAAATTAATTTTCCAATGTTGCATGCCTTTTCGCAACCGTGAGCTAAGGATCTGGGATCTAGCACGCCACCGCGCTTCCGGTCCTATCGGAAGTCTGCACGCATCAGCGAACTTCGGGTCGAGTTTGGAAATACTGAAATTCTTGCCGGATTGGCGGATGCAGAGATGAATTTCAGGATTTGGATCAAGTTTCGCTCAAGTACCACAACGTGATAAGTTGGCTTCGTCTGGTGTTGCGAACGCTTTAATGATTGTGGCTTCGTTGGCGCGGGAAATTAATCAACTGTAATGACCAAGAAGAAAATGGCTTCAGAAAACGTCGAAGTCGCTGTTGTTGTGCGCGCTTTCAGTGAGACAGAACTGTCCGCGAATAGTTCCTGTGTGGTTGATATTGATGGAGACGAAGTTAGAGTCACAAATCCGGAGTCAAAACAGGAGAAGTGTTTCACTTTCGATCATACGGTAAGGTCACTTCGGCATAATTAGTCGCCCGTTATTTATTCACTGCCACGCTGTGTAAATCTACATCTCTCTCCTTTCGGTCGAAAAGCAATACCTCGAGCGTTTGGGCGTTCGTTTATTTTGTATGATTATCTGCTAATCTGTGCCTTCTTTCGCATTCCTTAGTTCTGGTCCGCCGACGAAGACAAGGGAGACTTCGCCGCACGAAAGCAGGTAGTTAATTCTTATAGCCGTCTGCGAAGAAAGAGAAAATCTGAACATCTCATTGGATCAACATCGAATTTGTACACAAGATCACGCGAATTCTGTTAAAACCATTAGTTTGATCTTCATCGCTTGAATGGCGAGATCAACATCGATTGACTCTCTTGATGTGTGATAACTAATATGTTATTGAACATTTGTCGTGTGTTTGTGGCCACATTTCTAATTCATCCTCTGCTAATTATACTGAAAGCTGAACCAAGAGAGAAGAGCGCGCGTGTTCGTGCAGCTTTTTTTTTATGGATATTACATGCAGTCTTTGTTAGCCCGTTTTTGATATATTGGTTCACATCATATACCCTGCATTACAATCAATTCTGGACGTTTCCAGTATCGCATCCAGTTAATAATTAATTTTGTAATTGACCAAGGAAGGTTTCAGTGCCTCCAGCATAAACTGCGCAAAAAAATATTTTTAATGTGCGTGTGGTGGTATTTATATACTATGTCAAGTATACAGTTTATTCCTGTGAATGGCTCAAATGAATTAAGCTGGTAAGTTGTTGTATACAGTGTGGCCTTCAGCAAATAATCCCGGAGAGAAACAATTTGTAAATACACTGGTTCGGGAACAGCGCGCTGTAGCTTACAGCTGAACTATCATTTTGCTATGAAAAATTGTGGATGTACAATATGAATACTCTGTGGGCATGAAATTTATACATTTTACTAATTTTATGACCCCTTACGGCTCTTGAAGAAGTCGTTGGCCTCCAAGAGTTCAAACAAAGGAAAACTGTGCACATTGTACAAATATTGAATGTAGTGTTGTTATTGCATTTTCTTTCCAAAGGAGGCATCCATAATTTTACAGACAATATTACTGATATTGTCTTCTTTAATTTACTTATAACAGGCAATTTTCTTTAAAAGATGCACTTCAAAATAAATGGCCATTTACTTTACTTTTATCAGTTACTTTAAAGTGTATCTATTAAAGAAAATTGCCTGTTACATGTAAATTAAAGAAGACAATATCAGTAATATTATCTGATGAAGCTAGACATTTACACCCCAGTCCTCATCTATGATTTAGATAATATGTGGTAAATGCGCCATTTTGATATCAAATTCAGGAGTCAGGATTAGCAAATACTGTGCACTGTGAAAGGATTCTCTTTCTGTATAGCCATGAGTCCAACGGGGATGCAACTAAGAAAAAGCATAGCAGTTTAGGTTTGATGGCTATCGTAAAAGGCACTCTTTTCAATGCCCTTTATCCCTTTCAATCCTTTTGGTTCGATCTCATACTATGTTAATTACATAACTGTCATAATAGCGCATTGATCTTATGTACATGGAATTGGTGCTACAGTATATGAATCATATTAATCATAATTATCATTATTGGGCAATTGCCATTCAAATTTTGAGCACTGGCAATATAGAAGTTTCTCAGCTGATAAAATTTGCCAGCAGCTGGCGAATGACATCCCTGTCCAATAGAAATGTGTATGTACAATAATTCCCCATGAAACAACAGTGGGAGAGGGAGCAGGACTAAATGGCTCCATGGGAAGCTTAGGTGATATGTTTGAAATCACCTGATTTGTCTATTTTAGGTGGTTGAAGAGTTGGGAGATCACATCCTGTCATCGACTTTTGACGGCTACAATGCTTGTTTGTTCAGTTATGGAGCCAGCGCTAGTGGTAAATCTTGTATCATGTATGGAACAGAGACAAGAAAGGGAGTCATTCCTTGGGTTTGTGAAAACCTATTTGCGATGGCAGGAAGCTTTGAAGATCAGGAAACTTCTTTTAGAGCAGAAATAAGGTAATCTATATAATAATACGCTAGGTCTGTTTGTCTGTGTGTCTGTCTTTAACATTCTTTCTCAGGCCTCATCATTAAAAAAATCCAACATAGGGGCCACACAGGAACGAAAGAGAGTACAAATATTGGCCTCTTGTGCCGACCATGGTTCTTTTGAAAATTGGACTTTAGAAAGAGAATTTGAGCTGTCAAGAAATTTTTATCCATACGTAATAAGAAAATTATTAATAAAAGTAGCTAGAACAATGGAATGATATGGTTTCCTTTATTTCATCCTAGTTTCCTTGAAATTCATCGGGAGTTTGTCAAAGATCTTCTGGGAAGGAGAAGAAACTGGCAAAATTCACTGCGAGGTATTGTATAGAAAATAGTAAGGTTTGTACATCTGTACATAACAGCTGTACTAATTAGCTGTTCCAAATACAATCAAGCAAATTTCCATTCCATAAAACCATTAATTCCATGTAGTTTAGTCTAGAATCTGTTTGCTGCCCCTTTTCACTTCTTTCTCACCACGTACTGTAAACTATATACAATTTGTATCATGAACTTCCTGCAGAAATGCAGGGTACACTAGTACAGATGGGACATCATTGTGTAAACATGATTAAACAATTCACACTGATGTTCAGTAATGCTATTGTAAGTTTTGTCTACTGTTTGTTAATTTTTGAAATTTTATACTGTTTTGTCTATAATCAACTGTCAGTGTATCTTAATATTTTGTTATTGCTTTTTTCTTTTTTTGTTGTCTTTGCAGTGCGAGAACACCCAGAGCTTGGTGTGTATGTTGACAAGCTGACAAAACACATTGTTACAGATTCCAATGAAGTGTCTAACTTAATAGAAAAGGGAAAGAAAAACAGGTAGAATTTTGTAAATAGAATTTATTTGAATTTTGTTGGTCTGGCTTTCTGTGGCAACTAAATATAAAATAATGTATAATCCCATGGATGAAAAAATTAGTTAGACATTCAAACAATCTGACAGGTCTGAAAAAGCCATGTCTGCCAGCCTAAAGGAATAGAGCATGCTTCTTTTTTTAATTATTTTTTGTCTGTCACTTTTAGGACTGTCTGCTCCAGAGTATCAGATTCTGCATCTTGTAATTCACATACCATTTTCACCATCCGATTCACCCAAGTAAGTGCTGTTTGATCGAGTTGACCACACCAGGTAATATATTATTATGTGATACTCAAATGAAATATGTTTTTATAGATGTTCATGTAGCTGGTGGGGGTTTATCGTTTACCTGGACATCTTTCGTTGATCCCTACAATGTTATATTTTTTCTTGCCATTTTTTCTCTTTTTTTCCATTTTTTTTTTTTTCTCCTTTATGTTCAAGGCTCGCCTACAAAATGGCATGCCATGTGAAATGATCAGTGTTCTGCATCTGGTTGACCTGGCTGGAAGTAAGAGTATTCATGATGAGGTATAGTGGACATGGTAAACTATTAAAACAAATAAACATGACCTCAAAGCAGACTACAGTAGCTATTGAATGCAAGCTGTTCTTTCTACAGTAATACTGTGGATGTCATTCACGGATTCAGGAGAATACTTCATGCTTTTCCCCATTCTTTCTTTCTTTCTTCTTCCATCCATCCATCTATTTTTTTTTTGTCTTTCCTCCTTTCTTTCTTTATTCCTTCCTTCCTTCCTTCCATCTCTCTTTTCTTTTCTCAATTCTTCCTTCAATCCATTCTGTCTTTCTTACATGTACTGTATCTCTTTTTTACTTTCTCCCTTTCTTTCTTCATGCATCCATCCATCCATTTTTTCTTTCTTCCTTCATCTCTTTCCTCTGTTTCTGTCGCAGTGCAACAATGTGAATTCAGGTGTGGATCATCCAGATGACAAGTCCCTGATGATGCTAGAGAGGGTCATCTCCACCCTCGCCAGCAAAGCGTCCCTTCCCGACAGCAAGGCAACCGTCCCATATAAAGATTCGGTAGGAAGTCATGGCTTAGTACAAGTGTATCGATAGTACGAGACAAAACAGACCACTTGGTTTGTGACACCATTCTAAATTACTGATTCCGGCCTTCAAATGTGCTCCACATAGATAAAACGTGTTTAGATAGTGTCTTTGATGTACTGGTGAGCTTTATCTAGTCGTACGATTATCATTCACTGTAGTGCGGAGTCTGTCACACAAGGCAATTTTTCTTGCAACTTGCAACGCAACGCTGTTGCCAAACAAGTTGCAGAAGAAATTGCGCGCGTGACACCCTCTTTGCAACTTGCAACGCAGCAAAAAATTGCAAGACAAGTTGCAGAAAAAGTTGAACAGTCTACTTTCCGCAGCGTTGCGTGGTCTTGTTGCACTGTGTGACATGTGCTTTGCAACTTGCCTCGCAATGTTGTCGTCAGCGTTGCTAGACAAGTTGCAGGGAAGATTGCCTCGTGTGACATGGCCTTTATTGACAAGTGCAGCTTAAACCCCGTTTATATGGAGAAAAGTTGCCCCGGGCCCGAGGCAACCTCTTTTATGAGTCACCCTGTGCGCGCCAACTTTTCATACATTTCTTTATAATAATAATAATAATAATAATAATAATAATAATAATAATGCCGAACCGTTTACGTACACCAGAAACCGCAAACTTGGTACGGGGGTTGGGACACGATAGAGTGACCCCGGGTGGCGCTCAGTACTGGATGGCTCAGTAGTGGATGGCAAAAAAAGGCTCATATAAACGGAGCCTGATATGTTTGTACCTCGTGTTCCTGTGCAGGCTTTGACATGGATTTTGAAGGACTGTTTAGGAGGCAACTGCAGGACAGTGATGTTAGCGGCGGTCTCTCCGTCTGACGTATGTTATCACGAGACGTTGAACACGCTTAGATTCGCTAACCAGGCCAAGGTCATCATGAACACACCCCTTATAAACGAGGTATGAAAGACCACTGTCTAAACTCAGACTTAGTGTCTGTCTGTCTGTCTTTGCGCAATCTGAACTTCTTGTCGGATCATCAACCTGAACTGTCACGTGTTCCTTTGTTTGTTTCCAAGGATTCTAATGTCAAATTGATAAAGGAACTGCAGACTGAAATACAGGAACTGCGACTGAAAGTGAAGGTGAGTCAGGGCGACCTTGTTTCGACATGGAACCCTCAAGCGTTTATTGAATGTCAATAGACCACTGCCGAGGTGTCTGTTGCTTCTGATTCGAAACGAGGCCAAGTGCGAATTCTAAGAAAACTAGATTTGATTTTCATGTAAATCAAACTCATCTTTATAAGATATATTTCGCACTCGGCTCGTACATCGTTTCGAAACAAAGGGAAGAGAAATCTCGGAAATGGCTTATTGTGGTGCAGTTATTTATAAGATAACATTAAAGCATTGAATATAGAATTTAAAAATGGAAACCTGCTTTGAGAACATTCTGGGGACATTTATTATTCTAAGAAAAACTTCTTGGGTAACTCAACCGGTTAAACCAGTTATCTATCAGGCGCCACGTGCGACGCATGCGCAAACGTTCAATAACTTGTTTATGATCTGAACGAGAGTTTCACAGAGTAATTTGTCGCCTTGGTGTCACGGAGACGAAATATTGCACAAACTGTTTCCTCTAAACTCAAAGCGGTGTACACAACGAGATTGTCAGTCGGACTTTAATCAAGTAACTCATAAAAATGACCAAGGACTATTTACGGAGAAGCCTCGGAGTGTCAGAGGAACCCAGAAATGTGATCCTATGCCGTTCACCACTCAGGAACCCCTTTTGATGTGTACCCGGTAGGCTCGTACCCGGGCTCCCGGGGTCAAGGTTTGCTTTTGTAAGCAGATGGCAGGTGTACAGTTTAACTTTGTCTTTATCTCAAAACAAATAGATCGCCGCTACTTGCCAGTAAGCTGTTCATGTGAGAATCCGCACATATACTTTAATTAAAATGGACTTTTGGTGTCGTTCGTGTGACGGCAGTGAAAATGAATAAACCAACTTCCAAACAATGGACGAGACGAGCGTATTACTCTGGTTGTAGTCATTTTTATGCCTTCAAAACTATTGTAAGGTTTAAAATTGTCGGTAAAAGGTGAAAATATGCCCTTTTCTTTTATACACTTTTTTGATATTAAATTTTTGAATGTCGGTTGATCTGTCCAAATTAAAAATTTAAAGACCCCGCTTCACAAAAACGTGAATACTACTATCAGAACGAATTTCCTGGAGTTTTTATCAAGACTGTTCAAACCTTCAGGATTCATTTGACGATTCAGAAATTTAGCAATGTCTTTTTTGGAGTCAAATCGGTGTTTTTTTGCACTTCTCGCAGTCGTTCACCTCGCACGAATTACATTTCGCATTGCTTCTTGAAGTGGAAAATCGTGCTACTGCGGACCTCGCAGGAACAAATACAATTTTGTGCGTTGTTCGGGAAATATTGATGTTTGCAAAAGGTATTTTGAAATGTCACTTGAGAGGAAACACGTGTCAGGTCTTGGTACAATGGCTCTTTTATGCCCACTATCTGGCGGCAGCCTTTAATCAGAGTATTGTAAAAACCGGCGGTTTGATGTTTTGTCTTCAGTGCGTCCAAAAACGTACGATAAGCCGGATTCATTCATGTTTGGCTTCGGCACTTTTTCGCCATTTTTATGAACGAGCAAGGAGGAGTGATGCAGTTTGTGCGACTGATTTCTTCGTCGTTTCAAAAGGTATACTGTGTATGAGGCAAAATTTCACTTTTCAGCTGGCTCTAAATTTCACTCTCTTTGTACCAAGCCGGGTTAAGTTTAAATTTAGACTAAAAGATGCTGTATGTCTGTGATGAAGTTAGTTGACTATTTAAAGTATTTCTTTGCAGACTGGCAATGTTCCTGGCAGTATGGGAATGGAAAAGACCGAGAAAAAACTACAAGAAAACGAAGACTTGATGAAGCGACTAACAGGAATATGGGAGGAGAAGTGGAGCAAGACGCAAAAAATTATCGAAGTATGTCACCTTTTGTTTTTTAATTTTTACACTATCTGGCAGGAACGTAGTATTTCGTATCGCCTGTGTTCTATTTATTGTAGGAGACAACACGATTTCTCTCTTTCGTGAGATGTTGCTTGCATACATACAATGGTCATACGATTCTTGGTAAATATGTATGTCTATATGCGTACGCCCAAGGATTTTGTAAAACTAATAGATGACAACGAGAATGTCTATAACAACAGCAAGTAACGGATGAAACAGTATTCACAGACCCACACAACAACGACGACGACGACGACGACGACTAACTTACAGCAACAGCAACAACAACATCTGAAAAAAAAAAACCTCCAAATGGCCAATTTATTAGTTGTTCGTGACACTAAAACCTGTCAAAATAAAGGATAAATGTCTGCCGAGTTGATTGACCTACGGATGTGATAGCACCATGGATTATTGTCCGTTCCAGTTCAATGTCCGTCGTTTGCAATGAATTGAAGTTCGCGCCGTCAGAAACCGATCGACCTTTTGCTTTTGGGTACTTCGGGAGCTTTTAGAGCACTTGAAACTAGCCTTCTTTTTACGACAAGCATTTACGCATAATAGATTCACTTTGGCGGCTAATTGATGCTTTTAAAATTTACTTTAGTTTATAAAAAAAGTCAATTCAGTGGTCGATGTCTTCACTTGAACTGCTTTGTGTTCAAGTCAGTTTCTTTCCGCACTTTTTTTTATTATTATTATTTTTTTTGGGGGGGGGGGGGGGGGGGGGTCCAATACACCCCGTCTGAGTCCGATGGACAATTAGAGAGTCATGTCCGATGGGCAGACATAAAGCCGCTAAAGTCTAAATCTAACCAACGGAGAGACGAACTGACGTTTATCGGACACGACTGATGGTCCGATGGTGTCAGCTATAGACCGATGGAGATACGGCGTGTCGTACCTACAGGCCACCTCCAGAGTTGCATGTTGACCGATGTTAGCCGATGAACCGATGGACGGACTGACGTCTTGTCTGAGGAAGCCATTTTCCTGCAGAAAAACTAAAATGAACGGGCTTGCTTGCAGAGTGTAGAAATTAAGGTGCCTACCTCGTGTATTCGCAACTTGTTCAAAGAAAACACGACGCAGTTTGTCTTGCAGTGATCGATACTGAATTTTAGGAGCTATCTGCCAAAGGCGAATTTGACTCAATTTAGAAAACTTTCAACTCCTTAACTGTCAAATGAATGATCGCTTCAACGAAACCATGTGAAAAATGTTGTCCTTGTATTTTTTTTCTTTAGCTTCATTTTTCATCTCAACAGTAAACCCACACCTTTTTTTTTTTCTAATTTCCTGTATGTGATGTCACCTAATTGTGCGAGGGACGAATTTCCAATGAAAACAAAAGGAAAAGATGCCCCAAAATTTTCAAGAAACAAGTGATTTTCTCTCGGATAGTTCTCTTATGTCCGTCACCTTTTTTTTTGTCTCAAGCGAGAAAATGATGAATATCACACAGCATGACATACATCGATAGAACCAAGTCGGGGGTATCTATCATTCAATACTCCCACCCACCGATATTGGGATAACAGGGTTGCCCATAAACAACATTAATAGCCTTATATAACCCTCGAGTATACCTACGTCCATCTGTAAAAAATAAATAAATAAATAAAAAATAAAAAATAAAAAATTTCACTTAACATGGAGTAACTCAGAGCGTTGTTTTCGACCTTTGAAACTCGAAATGTTAACTTTCGTGCTGAGCACAGTAATTGTTTACGTTCAGCCAAAAGCGATCTATTGCCTCATTTAAATGCATTCCGCGCATTGATTGCCAGTATATAAAGGAAATACTTTATCACCTCAAGTGGTCAATAAGTTGCCGAACACCGCGTTGTTCTAGAGCTTGAGTAGGAGTGATGCAGGTAATATAGAATTTTGATGGCGATGTAAATTAGTACACTCTAAATGCATGGCTTCGCAGTGAGGTGTTGTGGGCAAGACGTGGTGCCGCGGCACAAAAGAGCCAAAATTTGCTTTCTTGTGCTCTTCCGCGTAGTTAGGGTGCCGAGTCAGTGTTTTAGCACACAATATTCTCGCAAATCTTGAAGCTTCACTTTTTGGACGTATTATTGCTGTGTCCCCGCGACTGGTATTCAGTCGATGTGTGTTTCGATCCCTATTTTTCTGCTAACACAAAAGCAGTTATTTTGTTATGTTTCCGCTCTCGTCCTTTCAGCTGTCGATCATTTACATATTTAGTTTCTGACTTGAATGCCTGCTTTCTTCAAGTGCTACCCAATGCGATGAATATCGCGAATTTTCACAAGCTTTAAATATTTTTTCACCCATACCTTGAAAACAACAACCCAATCTCATCGACTACGTATCCAAGCCACTTCCTACCCAAACTCGGCGCTGTCTATTCCGTAAGGATATTGATGTTTCTGTGGTGTTGTTTGGTTAGCTGTGAGACAACTGTCTGCTTTGAGTCCCAAACAGAAACTTTAACTATATCGAGCCGCTTTACCGATTCAAGGAGTGCACTACTATATTGAAAGCCTGAGTTACACCTGTTGCTACTGAGAATGTGGGCTTGAGAACCTTGTGCCTTTGACCGGACGCGTGGCCCCTAAATCGAGTTTAGCGTTATCATTTGGAACTCACGGTCTACCATCAGCGCAAAGAAGTTTTCCGTGGTACGTCGAAATGGGAAACATCCTCAGCGCGGATCGCAAGACCAAAGTCCGAGTTCCTTTCGGTTCTGAAGAGGTATTGTGGTCTTCTATTTCACATGCGTCATTTTTGTTTTTACGGGAATTGTATTTGCCCTTTTCAAGTTTAAGGCCATTTCTTCACAGGGAAGTACAGAGGTCAAACTCAAAGTTGGGCAAGCGGTCGAAGATATTTTAAGATTTGGTATTGTTTACAGCGGACCCAATGCCTCACTGTTCTTTTGATTTGGCGCTGTACAACGTACACACGTCGACGCGACGGCTTGGCGCATAAATCTGATTGATGTAGTTAGACGTCAGCGTGTATGTTATAGTACTCGTCTGATGACATGAGATATGTCTATTGAGTATACACGCTCTCCAGCAAATGCCAGAAATGGAAAATACTGTTTGTACGTAAGAAGCCGAGATCTGTCCGAAGTTTTCCAGTTTATGGTATTGAAATGCGAAGGAAGAAAATTAATTGCAGGTGTCATCCAAAATTAAGTTCGGAATAAAAAGACTCTGGTTTTTTGAGAGTCGGACGTTCAACGCACCAAACGACGATAATTCATACTGTGGCAACTAAGTTATCTTAGCTAATATATCTAGGTGCCTTATATAGTTTCGTCGCTTCTCATGTTAGAGCTGTGTATTTTTGTTTTCATAAACCCTTTCACTCCTGAACTCATAATACAAATTCTCCCAACCATTCAATAAGAAAATGTATGAACAATGTATTGAGAATTGATAGGCCAATCAGGCAGCAAATTCTCCATACTACATCATATATCTCTGGTGAGAGACAGAAAGGGAATATTGAAGTTGATCACTCTCAGTAGTGAAAGGGTGAAAGTGTCCAAAATAAACTTGGGATACAAAACACGAACTCCACTCAACAGCAACGTGCTATAATATTTTATAAGATAACTATGATACTACGCGCGCCCTGATTGGCTAAATAGCCGTGTTAGATGAGAGTATATTACACGCTGACGCGATACGCGATGTTTTTTACTTGACTAATTATTTTATAAAAGAAATATATAATGTGTTCCCGTGTAATATAGCCTCATCTAAACACTTGGGAAGTTGGGAGAACACTCGAGTAGCGGGAAACCACTCGGCGGCCTCGTGGTTTCCTTACGCTACTCTCGTGTTCTCCCAACTTCCCGCGTGTTTAGATGAGGCTATATTACACGGTGACGCGTTATATATTTCTTAAGTACTAACTGAGAACTTTCATTTGAGTGGGCCGAAGGTTTCATTTGACAATTCAGGAGTTAAAATGTTTTCTCTTTGTTTTAATCAAATTCTGCTTTGGCACTGATAGGGCCGATGTTTTAAACAAGGTTTAGACAGCGGTAAAGAGAGTCCAGTGGTCTAAACAAGGTCCAAACAGTTGCCATACTTATCGGACCACGACTATAACGTGGTATTTATAAACCGACGCCGATCCTGGTTCTAAAAATGCAATTTAGCTTTTGGCAAACCCTGGTTTACAGACTCCGTCTGACCTTCAATTCAGCGATAAACCAGGTCCAAGTTAGGATTCGTTTAAAAAATTGGCCCATTTTTATCATTTTGCTTTTCTGACGTTTCCTGCATGGTCAGTTGTATGGGTTGAAATAAACTAGAGTTTTCAGTGAAGGGTTTTTCTGACGTTTCACGATACATTTTCTCGGTTGAGTATAAGTTGTCTTTGGCTTTGAGAGAGCAAGGGTTTGATCTATATTCGTTTTTGGTCTTCCCAGGAGCGTGCGCTTGCCGTGACAGAGTTGGGCTCCGCGCTGAAGTTCGAAACCGACGAACCGCACTTCGTGAGTCTTGGCGGAGGTCGGCTCAGTATTGGAGTGACACTCTGTCCAATCAAAAGAGGTAAGGTGGAACCCGTGTAAAGACCCCCCCCCCCCCCCCCCGACCCGTTTATATTATGAAAAGATGTCCGGGGGCCCCAAGTCACTGAACTTGTCTCGAGGGCCACCAAAAACTGTGATTATATAAAGAAAATGGTATGAATACTGGGTTGGCGCGCCTGGGGTTCAATGTGTCCTTTGTCCCCGGGATAACTTTTTTTAGATCTGGATATTCTTTCTTGGAATTTATTGTATTCCAGCATAACCCTTTTCTAGACCCTCTCACCGTAGATGCTTTGCGCGTCCATGTTTATATTTGCATCCCGAGCTCGACTTTCCTGAGGCGCCCACGTTATGACTGATCGATCTGACTGTCGCTGCTTGCCGTATTCAGTACACTTTCTGAGTTTGTGCTGATTTATTTCGCGATAAAACGTAGAAAAACATGAGAATCCGCCATTTTCGTATGATACGAAAATGGCCGCCGTCAGTCACTGGGCGCGCAAAGCATCTACGGCGAGAGGGTCTCTTTTAATGTGTTATGTAGACGTCCTGTGTTTTGTTCTTCGCAGGCAAAACAGTAATTGGAGTTGCAACCGAAACTTCCAAACCAGACATAGCACTCAAAGGAAGGGGAATCGAGAGGTGTGTTGACGTTCTGATTGCGATATAGATGGTCCCATAAGAAAAGACTTAACACTGATATGGAAAAGAATCTCTGAAAAAGTAAGAAGAGATTCAAGATTACATAAATGACCGAGCAAACGGTTTGTTGGGCGTTCGTTTGCTCGGTCATTTATGTAATCTTGAATCTCTTCTTACTTTTTCAGAGATTCTTTTCCATATCAGTGTTAAGTCTTTTCTTATATCGCGTCGTTTCGCTTTTTTCATTTTTTTTTTTCTGCCATTTGCCATTTTTTGCTATTTGCTCCTGGGAAGGGCAGTTTTTCTGGCAACGTGCCACGCAAAGTTGACGACAGATACTCATTATAAGTTGGCAAGGTACACGTTGCAGTTTGTTTCGCAATATAATTTTCGTTTTGAGGTAAGTTGCAAAGAGCTATAGTATTAAGCGTGCATTTGTTTTCTGCGTGACCTGTCTCGTAAAATTGCTTCAGTAGCACTCCAGGCCCGGAACCTTTGTTCCCATCATATAAGTAAACTTCTCTTTTTGCGTTTTTTTTTTTTTTTTTTTTTTTTTTTTCTTTTTTTTTTTTTCTCAGTGAGCACTGTGTGGTGGAATATAACGGCGATGCAGTCGTCCTGCAACCCAAGGGTCCACTGTGCTCTGTGGATGGCATCCCGATCACAGAACCAACCAAGTTACCCCAAGGTATGAATTCTCCCAACCTGCCCTAAACTGAAAGTAACGTTCTTGTTTGGGGGAATTGATAGTATTAGGATTAGAATTAACAGTGTATTATATGAATGACTGATTATACGGTGAATTGTGGTCCGAGTTGTTTTTCTCTCGCCTTTACCATAAGGCGACGAATAAAACAAGTTCCCATAACTTACACTACGGACCAATCTGTTGTGTGGCATATTTCGCTGTAACCAGCGAGCAGACTCCCTTAATTTCTATCCGTGTCATATAAGAAGTGGGTTATGGTCCAGAAGCGAGTTTATACGTTATTTACGGCCGTTGAGTAGCCTTGAGCTTTGGCTGCGCAGTACGCAGTAGCTACGCGGTACGCGGTAAGTTATGCACACAATTTATACCTCGTTCTTTTACTTACTGCGAACCGCGTCTTGTCGCGTTAGCTTCAAGATAATTTTTCTTCTATTCTTTTCAGTTCTTTTCTGCGTACTGCGTAACGACTTCAATGTGGCAGTGTGTTATGCAGTTGCTCCTTAATGCTCTTGTTTTCAATCAAAAAGAATAATTGCCATGTCATTTCACCCCATACTAGCGAACCTAGAGCGCTCTAGCTTCTGTTTTGGAAATGATCAGGATAGCTGATAAAAATTCTGCCCACATGGGTATGTAATACAGTAAGGGAAATCTGATGTCTCATTCCGGTCAAAGTTGATCCAATTCTCCCTTCTCACCTATTATGTCACTCGTAAATTATTGATTGATAAATTTGCATCATTCAACTTTCGAGTGAAAGGGTTAAGAATCTAAAATCATTGACAGAATAATAGATTTTCGAGAAACGTATATAAGTAGTAGTTCCTGCCTGATTTCTTTTGTTATTTTCAGTTTTATTACTAAAGCTCTATGTGCGAATTTCGCACCTTTTTTAAAACGGCTTTTCTTTCTTCGCCGCGTTGCATGTTTTGTTATCTTCAACACAATGGGTTCTTGCTATTTTTAATTAAACAAGTCCAAACGTTGCCGCCTCGGCAAAGTCACATGATATTCATAAGAACGTTTGAAACAAAAAATCATCCTGTTTTGACGCTGCGCCCTCTATAGTTGCTCGTCCGTTTCCAACCAGACTAAGACTCCGACGACGAACAGGTGAAGTTAACTGTAAATATAATGATTTCTATAGTCCTATAACAATGAGGATCGGCTCACCGTTGTGACTGTCACAGGCGAATCTAACTCAACCTAGAAATCTTCGGCGGACTGTCAAATGAATCACTGGATCCATGTAAAAGAGAATGGCCCTCTCGACTCTGTTATCCATCATTTATCTAACTGAAACACGCGTCATTTTGAAGCTAGGAAATAGTGGTTACTAGTAGTATATTTTTAGAACTTGCTTGCTCTCGAATGACGCGTTCGTTTATTTAGTAATATCTAAAGATAAAGAGTCAAGGAACCGTTCCTTGACCGCTCTTTGTGCGTAATATTCTAATAGCAGCCGTAAGTTTATGTAGTTTTTTTTTTTTTTTTTTTTTTTGTAATTTCGACTAGAAGCTGATGAGAATAATCTGAACACTAGGAAAAAAAAAAAAAAAAAAAAAAGGGAAGAAGAAGAAGAAGAAACGCTGTAATGAAACATTTCCTCAAGCCACCGCAAACACCTGCGATTTCATTCATTTGCTCTGCGGCAAGGGGTTAGCGCTCAAAACGATTTGAGTTCAATTGCCCGCCGTTTAGTGTATCCACGTCGGCTTTAGTTGATACAGTCGATTTGCGTTGTAATAGTGCACTGATCTCATCGGGATATGTCGTATCACGTCGGGATACGTCGGGTCAAGTCGGTCAGTAACGCAATCCGAGCGCGCAGCAATACAGGAAATTGCCTCACAAACAGATTTGATATTTTCGTGTCGTTACATACAGTATACTGAACGCCATGAACTGATAAGGAAGAAAGCCGAGAACTAGGAAACGTTATGTGATCTAGACCGTTAGATATATTCCGAGAAAGGTCAGCGCTCGAGCAAGGCCGGTTCTTCTGTTGTTGTTCTTGTTGTTCGGACTTGTGTGATATGTGCTGCTTTCTGGTTCCTGATTACTTATTACGTGTAGTTAACTGATCGTATTTTTTTATTTGTGTAGGTTGTATGGTGTGCCTTGGAAAGTCAAACTACTTCCGCTTTAATCATCCCAAAGAGGCACAGAGGATTAGGGAAGCGAACCCTGGCAACAGGTTTTCTATCGTGCCGGATGGTTATTATCCCGGTAAGGCGCCATAGTTATTTACAACTCGGCTTTATTTACAACTGCGTAGACATTATTTGAAAGGTACCGTTTCTCGGCAGACAGGAAGAGCCAGTTAACTCGGTCAAGTGAGTCACTAATCACTACCAGTTTATAAGTTGGGTCGGGCAGGTAGTCAGTCAGTTTGTCGATGTGTCAGCCAGCCAGCCTAGCAAGCCAATCAGTCAGACAGTGACACAGCCAGCCAGCCGGAAAGCAAGTCACAAATACCACTAACGCACAAATACCACTAACGCAGCCATTGGTCACTCATTAGTTCTGCCAGCTAACCAGTCAGCTTGTCATTCAATTGATCAGTCAGTGGTAACCAACCAATCCTTCAGTTAATCAATCAGTCGGCCAGTCCTCGGTCAGTCAGTCGGCGGTCAGTCAGCCAATCAAACAGTGAACCAGTTAGTCAGTTACTTAGTCCGAATATCAATCAGTCAGTTAGACAGTCATTCGGTCGGTCAGTCGGTTAGTCAGCCAATCAACCAATCAGAGGGCCAGTCAATCAATCTGTCAGTTGGTCAGTAAGTTAATCAGTCAATCAGTCAGTAGTTTCAGTCAGTCAGTCAGTCAGTCAGTCAGTTAGTCACTCAATCATTAATTGGCTTGTGCGGGGGAAGGGGACAGCAGTTGTTCGCACAGTTTTCCCAGGCGTACATCAATTAAATCTTAATATGCTTCTTTACTCTAGATGTGGAACTCGCCATTGAGCAATACAAAAAGGACAAGCAAGAACGGGAGAGACTGAAGCTGGAAAACGCGCGTCTGTTGTCTCTGGAGCAGGAATACAAGCAAGCGGTAGAACGGATCGAGTTTGAGAAGAAACAACTGGAGGAGGAGCGACAAAAACTGCACGATATGGAACGAGAACACAAGGAGGCGGTAGGGAACTTTGAACAGGAGATCGCCGTCCAAATCAACGAACTGGAGTCACAAAGAGCGGAACTTGAGAACTTCGAGAAAGAGAAAGAAAAATTGTTGTTGCTACAAGAGCAATACGACGAGAAAACGAGGAACCAGGAGGAGGAAAGGAAGAAGAAGGAGCTGAGTAGGCAAGAGGCGTACGAGCGACTACGAAACATGCAGACGCAGTTAGAGTCGGAAGGAGGAAATGCTAAAAAGCACGTAGAACTTGAGGAGGAGAGACAGCGACTGGCTCTTCAAGAGCTGGAAAGTTTGGAAGAAGAAGTGACTACCTGGGAGAAGCAACAGCAGGACAGAGATCTCATTGAAGAAGAGAAGGGTAAGATCGAAGAAATGAAGGAAAGACAGAGCGAAGTGATCCGACAATTGGAGGATGAGCTGAGCGCACAGATTAAAATACTAAAAGAGGACCGGGAACGCGAGAATGCGAGGATCGAGGCGGAGAAAGAAAGAATTCGCTTACTGGAGAGCCAGCAAGAACAAGCTTTAAAGCAGATCGAGGAAGAGAGAGCGAGGCTAGAGAAAGAGAAGGAAGAAGAGAAGAAACGACTCGAAGAAGAGCGCACGAGAATGAATGAGCTCGAGCAGGAGAGAATTGAAACGATGGAGAAAGCCGCCAAAGAACAGGAGAAGGAGAAGAAGATCATTGAGGAAGAGAAGAAACGACTTCTGGAACTCGAAGAAAAACACGCCCAGGCCATGAAAGACTTGGAAGAAACTATGATCACAAAGCAGGAGAAAATAGAACGGGAGCGGGAGATCGAGTTTGAGTTCTTTGAGACGGAACAGCTTCTGCTGGAGGAGTTGGAACACAAACAGCGCGAGGCCGCTACGCAGCTGCAGAGCGAGAGAGAAGCGATGCTCCAGCAACTAGAGCAGGAACGAGAAGAAGAGAGGCGAAAAATGGAGCTGGAACAACAACGTTTCCAGGAGATACAACAGCAGCAGCAAGAGACGCTCAGACAGGCGGAGGAAGAGAGGCGGAAACTACAGTTGGAGCTGAAGTCCCAACGAGAGCAGATGCAGAAAGAGAGAACGCGCTTAATGGGCTTAGAACAAGAGTACAAGAAAATCCGCGGCGGCTCGAACACAGAGGGAGGAATCAACCTTTCAATCATCACCGGCCGTGACGTCACACAGGTTGCCAAAGGCTGCTCGCTGCAAGAGCGTAAGCAACGCTTAGAGGAGGAGAAACGGCGGCTCATGGAGCTAAAAAAGGAGGCGGACAACTTGTGGTTGAAAGTCAAGAAACAACAGGAAGGAAACGAAAGTGGAGAGAGCGATAGTGATAAAGAGAAACAGGGCGTGGCGGAGGGGGCTAATGAAGGGGAACAGGGGAGCAGGTCTCGTGCAAAGAGCGCTAAGGGCGTGCCCGGTGAGGTGGATGATTCTAAGTTTAAAGAGCTAGAGCGAGCGCTTGCCATGGAACGAAAGCGGCGCCAAGACATGGAAAAACTTTTGTCCGAGAAACAGAAGCAAGAGGAGCTGGATAGGATTGCTGCTTTGGAGAAAGCAAAGAAAGAAATGATGACGGAGAAGGCCATACAGGAAAGACTGTCGGCCAAGGTAATGACACTCAGATACTCAACACCACACACAGCAAAAATCACGATACAAGCAAGTAAACTAATGATACATACAGGATTATAGACTTTCAGCCAAGGTAATGACACGCGAATACTTAACACCATACACAAATATCTCGAGACAACTGCAAGTAAACTAACGGTACCTACAGGATCAGAGACTTTCAGCCAAGGTTAACATGCGGGAACACTGTTGCGCTCAGCGCGGACACAAATGTTTCTGAGATTTTTCAGAAACATTTCTTGTGTCAAGGACACAAACAGGCGCGCTAGCAATGCGCCACAATGTGTCCTCGTTTTGCCAGGCCTTAACGATACAATCGTGGAAAGACTTTCAGCCAGTGATAATGACACGGCTGTATACTTGACTAAACAGTAAGGGGTTATTTGCACGTTACCATGCGATTTTCGTACGTTATCAAGGGAGTTGGAACAAACCCACGCTATTCTGTTCGTCCATATAACTTCTCTAATCTGGAACTTCATTGTCCCTGCAGGTCTCTAACGGCACTTCAAAGGGAAACGACCTCAACCTGGTCCAACACCTTGTGTCTGTGGGGCACGTTCTAGAAAATTGTCCGTCCGTCCGCGTAACAGCCACAGCGTGTAAGGGCTACCTCGCAAAGATGAGTGGCAGGCTGATCAAGTCGTGGAAAAAACGATGGTTCGTTCTCGATCGCCAGAAGCGCGCGCTGTGTTACTACTCCGACGAGCACAAGAGAGAACCTAAGGGCATTATTTACTTCCAGGCGATTCAAGAGGTGTACACTGACTCGTCCGCGATGAGCAAGGGCAGCGGTCCCCGCAGCGCCTTCTGCGTCAAAACTCCGCAAGTCACTTATCACATGTCCGCTCCGAGTGGCCTGGCCATGAGTATTTGGATCGACGCCATATTGACTGGAAGGGAGGGGACAAATTTCTACAACTAGTCTATACGTCTCCACTCCACGCAGCACAGTAATTTGTTTGCATGGCATGTGTTGATTTTTGCGGTTTCAGTTCTTCAGAATGACGGAATGTCTCCGATTTCCGGATTTTCTACCACTTTTTTACGTGCCAGCTCGCGACGTGTATAGAAGAATTAATGTTTCTTTTATTGAAAGTCTAGGTGCACTTATCTGTCATCAGTCACAGTTTACATTAGAACTGATAAAAAGAGGTCCCCGGGGCAGAGACGCATGGCTGAAACATATGATCTATTTTACTAACCATGAAATGCACATTTACAACTGTAAGCCCTCAACCACCACTTAAAGGGAAAAGCACAGATAAATCTAATTTTTCAAGGTTCTTAGATGGCACTGTATAATAACAGTCTCGTGCAAAAGAATGTCTTATAGTCACGAAAAACATGTTATGTGATTATTCCGTCTTTTATATCCGTTCTCCCTGTGCCTCAGTATACTCAGTATTTTAAAGGTCTGCAGGTCATTTGATAACCAGTACTGACTTGGTGTCATGGGGAAACGCTGATTATCGTGTAAAAAACGAAAGTCTTGTGTTTTTTTTTTCTGACGAAGGTCTAACGTAAGAAGCGTTAGTCCATCCCATTGTTCATAATAATATTTTAAAATACTCTAATAGGTTACTGAATTAATCTGCAATCTGCAAATATTAATAATTTTGTTTAGGATGTTTCCAGTGATGTATTTCAGTTCCTAAACTGAGTGTTTTCACCCAAAATTCTGTATAGATAAAAAAAGCGGTATATTTTATACAAGGCCTGTACGTGTAACAAAGAAATATCATGTAACTGTCAGTAAGCAGAAGGATAAAAAGAATATTGTCTCTTAAATCATATAATTTTTCTTATATAAGAAGTAACATTATCTGCATATTGGACGATGAGCATTTCCTTTAAAACTTCAAAGTTGAGCTGGGGACTCCTAGCCTCTAAGATAACCAGCTCAAAAAGCACAAATTTCACACCCAGTTTAAATATTTTAAAATATTGTTATTTCTGTTTATGAATAATCCTATCCTCACCGTGAAGAATGCAATAAATTACAGTGAGAGAGTATCAAATTCTAAGTCAAGAAATCAAACCAAGGCTAAGCCCCATCTTCCCACCTCTCCCCTTCCTCCTCTTCCCACCTGCTTCTTCATAATTCAGTGCCTTTGTTTTGTTTGCATAAAATTAATTCAGCAATATTGTTTACCTCTCAATAACACCAAATGCAAAAATGTTCACTTTAAGACCACTTTAGTCTAATGTGGGTCTGTAATCTTTTCAAATGTTTTAGACTGGTCTTAGTGGGGCATCAACATAGCATCCCATAATACACTTCGCAGAATGTGCCAGAACTGTCCAGAAATATATTTTAATAAATACAAACAACAGGTGTTTTATACAAGCATGCAAATGTATGCCAAAGCATAAGGAACACAAAGTAATATTTTTGTGTACATGCAATAATTAAACAAATATATTATACCTCTATAAAATAATGTGAGAAATTCAACTTGCTCAGCTATGGCAGATACACGACCACATAAAAGTGTTGGTGTATGAGTTTTGTCTACTCTACCAGTACTTCAGCATTAATGTAATGCAAATCACCAAACCCCAAATGACCCTGTCACATCTATCTCCATCTAATTTACTGGTCAATTTCCATCATCTCTTGTCTCTTGGCAGAGATTTATCACATTTCAAGTAACTTGGCAGCTTGTTGGGTACCATAATGATAGTCATGATAAAATTCAGAAATAGAGCAAACCACTGGATTAAAACAAACCTGATTTAGAAGTAGTCCAAAAAACATTTTAGAAATATGGGATACTTTGTATGATTAATGAGTGAGACTCTGCCATACAAAACCTTCTTAAAATATTACAACTCTAATAGTATATTAATATGTACAAAATCTTTAAGAAATGTAGTGACCATTAACTTTATGTTTACAACAGAGAAAAACTGGTCCATAATTTCAGTACAGTATGTCCATACAGCTATTAACCCCAGCCCCAAACCTGCAAAGTAAGGGCCATGTGAACAGAAGAAAAAAAAAAAAGAAAAAGAGTTTTGAAGAACGAGTCTTGGATCCTCCATGAAATGCCATATGATTTTCCTTTGGCCAGCCTTAACTTCCCAGCCCTTTTAAATACCAAAAAGCTTTGTTTTTCTATGCCCTTTTTATACCAGAGGCTAAAAGAAGGGCCCCTTTTTGGGCAGTAGCCTCTCTGTATAGTCGATCATAGAGTGTGCCCCCCTCCCCCAAGACTAAAAGTGCATCTGTAGATTTATGAGAAGGCCATCTGTGACTGAAAACTGTTTAAAATATGTCACTACTAAATCAGATGCAGGGGTCCTTATTTATAGAATCACAGGTCCCATTTGTGAAGTTCTAGTTGTTCCACTGATGCTTAGTGTGCTTGCATTTTTGACATTCGCCTGTAGATTGATGAGTTGCCCGACAGTCACACGCATTGTGTCTCCCTGCTGGATGAGGGTGTCTCTCTCCTGCAGCTGGTTCACCAGGTCAGTAGACACCTCTGAAATGGAAAAGGAACAAATGTTACTATATCTGGTAATAATAAATTACATTTTCCATTTGATTCCCATTTTAGGCAGCCACAGAAAATGGTACAGTTCAAGATCAGACATATATATAAAATCATGACTTTCTGTAGTATTTGATATGGGTCGAGGTCCTGATTACTCCTCCAAGAGTGTTTTGACAAGAACGGTGGTGACGAAGCAAGCAGAAAGGACCTCTGGGCGAGCAAGGTAGCAACCTCACTTCCATGAGTTCAGCTGAACTTTGTCACTGATTTGTTAATTCTTGACAAACAAAATGACGATCACGAGTGAGAAGAACTGGCATGGAAGTGAGGTTGCTATCTTGCATGCCCAGAGGTTCCCTTGACACCCTTTGCCTTTGCCGCTCTCTGTCAAGCCTTTGCCTCTCTTTACTGGCAAGCAAAGAACCTCTGGAACCAGGGTACAGGCTGAGGGAACTTACCATTTATTTCTGCCTGGAGACCACTGACAATATTTCTCAGTTCTGTGACATCTAGACCAAGCACTGAAAATCAACAAAATGGTGAGTATGCATGCATACAACTAAAACATATAAATATTAATATGGGGACTTGTGTAATAAAATAATGACCATCCCGCAACCCTCTCTACAAAAGAAAACTAACACCAACTTGACCAACACCCTATTATTTATTTCGTGATATATGTCAACAACCATCAGAAAGTCTGTACTGGTTGACATTAGATCTAATCAGCAGTTGTGGAGCCATTTTAGTGCTCAGTTGTGCCCAGGGACATTACCACAACGCCTATTTGATGTTTAATTGCAGGGTTGAAAATGGCATCTTTGCTCACCACTACATATTGAATCACTTTTCTCTATGCCACAGGTTTCCCAAGGGACAAGCACTGCATGCACACTATTTGGTTGCACCAGAATATTTTTGGTTGTCCAGAACAACCAGACATCCATTAATTTCCTGAATTATAAATTCTCTCACGTACAATGCAGACCCAACACCTGCACAGCTTCCTCATGTCACTACAAGAAATATGATATTTGCAAATGCGCCCCGATACCCAAATGTTCAAAGATATACGTGTAAGTGGTACTCTGTGATTGTTTGGCTGCTTCTCTCACATTAAAAATTTTGTAGGGATATTGAATTAATCTTAAGGATAGGTAAAATTTGTTTTGTCATGACATACATCTGTAGCTACCTCGAACTCTATAGACTTGTAGCATAATATTTAACAAATGGATGATAATATTTGCAAAAGGTGTTAGCACGTAAAATCTGCAAAATTATTCCTAGCTTTTGTTTGTTTTTCAGCTGGGTCGTATAATTGTTTAGTCAGTGATTCGGTTTTCCTTGATACAACACTTTCATATCGATATTGGATGTAGCTAAAATTTATTTGCGAAGGCAGGAATATTGAACTATTTAACACAATTAGGCCTTTGACTTACAATGGTCTCTTGACTGCTTGGCTTTCGTGCTGCTTCTGTCTTCAAGTTTTTCATGTGTAGTGTTTGATTTGGAAGTACCGCTTTCGTCGTCATCCTCAATCTCGATCGATTTTATTCTAACCTTCCTCCCTCGAGTTCGGTTTTCATCTTTGCACAGAGATTCGACTCGATAGGCCTCGTTAGTCGAAAACCTCGACGTCGACGTGTCTTGACAACCAATTCGTTCGTCGACGCTATCTCCGTACCGTTTTATGGGAGCCCATGTCTCTATCGAATCCCCACGATCTGGAGCCGTATTCACGAACCCCTTTAGCCGATCCTTCCAAGTTCTTTTGACCTGTACTATCGGCTTGATAGCGGTTTTCACTACAGATTCCCATTTTTGAAGGCACTTCTCGTGGGCCTTGGCAACGTTTCCAGAGCAACTCGTCTTTAAATTTTCACTTTCCCGTAAATATCGATCGTTTAGCACGCAAGAAATTAACTCCTCTCCTGTATCTTGGTGGCATATGTCGCATTCTGTACTCTCCAAACTGATAGTTTCAAAGCCATCCATATTTTTGAGCATCAATCCGATCGATACTCAAACTGATTTCCAGCGTCGATCTATATCACCGACCGCAGATTCGACCGACCTCTTGTTATCTCAGAAGGCATGGATGCATACAAACTTGAAAGGCTCCAAAATGAGGAACTATTAACGGTAAAAGAAAGTACTTCTCGATCCAAGGCACAACACACACCGTACACTGTCTTGCTTTTCAAAACATTGACAGTATTTCCCAGCAGGCCTCTATTTGGCCCAGTGCCGACCGGAAGTACGTATGCGCAATGAAGTTCCGGTTCCACCTTGACCACGTGTTCCACTGATGTCCAGTTTATAAATCTGATCACTTGATATTGTCTTGCTCCGTTAGCGGGGATACAGGACGCCTGCACGCAGGCTACACTGAGATCAGATAAAAAAAAAAGCATTCGCTGAAAATACCTCTCAAAAATGAGACACATTCAAAGGGTGGCGAAGGGTAAAATTCGAGACTCGCAGAGACCCTTGTTTGAAAATCCGAGACCGAGACAGACGGGAAGAAACAACGACAACAAAAAAACGAGACTCCGAGATTCATCAAAAAGGCTGCCGAGATTCCGAGATTGGACCAAAACTTTCCGACACCCACGATTTTCTAGGTAACATTCGCCACTCCTGTTCAAATTTCACTCGACGCGTGGACCCAGCGCGCGCATCGATGTGTCACAATTAGAGACCGTTTATGACGACAGTTTAAACCCACTGCCGTTAAAGTTTGAAAGAGAACTATCTGTGAGTACACTCATTCTCTAAGTTCACACAGTTTGTGCTAGAAGTGTTTCTCTTTTAGTATTAGCAGAGTGCAAACATGGCTACTTCCAAAAGACGCTTTGCCCGCAAGAAAAAAATGGAGTTTCGTGAAGGTACAGTTTAAGATTTTGTTTGTAAAAATCGGATACCGTGGACTAGCACGCTGAAACGTAATCTTACAGGCTCATCTGCATCCCGTGCTACTACTTATTTCAGTTGACTGCTGAATAGTATCATGCAGTAAAGCTGATATAACTGTCTGCAGTTGAGGTTTTTTTCCTTTATTTTTGCATGAAGCGGTAAATGGCTCGATCGGCACTCGACACACGCCCTTGGGGTGCTGCTATTCAGAGAATAATTATTCTTGTCTTTCTTTGTACTTTCAGTTATGTTAGACACCATGCCAGATGCAGAGGATCCGCTGTCAGTAATCAGGAAGTTAGAATCCCAACTGGCCCAAGAGCGATACACGAGCAACAGGCGATTGGCAGAACAAGACAACGAACTTCAGGTGTATGTCAATGTATTTAAAATTTCCGTTGCCATTTCCCTCCTGATAATAGTCTTGCTTTTATGTTGTTTAGATTTGCTGACCTGTATTTTAATATTGCATTACAATATATGTGGCGTTTTATATAGAAACCTACGCATGAAAAAATGGCGCGCCCTCCCTCTATATAAACGAGCCGGGCCAAGCAGCTGCACTCAGCCATCCTTTTATAACTGACGTGCACTTAATACTAACTGACAGAAATTGAAGTCAAGAAATAGAGAGCTCGAACGAGAAGTGAGAAAACTCAGCGAAACGGTGAAACAAGGATCGGAACCTTACGAAAAGAAAATAACAGAATTACAAGAGGAGAAATGTCGACTGAAGAAATCGCTGAAGGTTTCTTCAAAGAAACTGCAGGTAAATCAGAACAGGTTGTAGCTGTCAGTATCAAAATGAGGAGATTTTAGGAGTTATCATCTAAAGAAGTATTTAGCAAAAGTGGAAACTGAGTACAACAGAATATTTAGCTGCAATTTAATTCCATAAGTCTAGTTCATGACTAGTACAGATTGAGATTGCCTGTCGTTTAAAAATTTCGATGGCCGTGTTCATGTGTGGTAATACCCTATGCCTGTATTAAAGAACTGCAATTTGAGACTGGACAACGGTGTGAGTTCAAGATACAGGATAGTCTTCAAACTGCGCTAATGTCATTTTTCCCTTAGTTTACACTTATTTGCTTGGCTGCACGGTTACTCAGTCATATGTTTCTAGTTCCAGTTTTGCTTTTGTCTGTTTCTTACTTATTGCTTTTGTTTTTGTATTTTGTTTGACTATCCTGTTTTGAACAATGCTCTTTTTTTTTAATAACTGTTTGTCCTCGTGATACGTGGCTCAGGAATCTCTCAGAGGAGCATTCAGGAACAAGAACGCACAACCTGCAGAGGAGAAGGCAAGTTAACATACTTTAATTATTTCGGTATTACGAGGATTGTTCTATGTTTTCTGAGATAGTGCGCTTGATCTGATTGGCAAACGATAACCATCATTCAATGCCGCCCGCTTACTTGACATAGCGCGCTTTTGTCAAACTTGTTGTGTGTTAATTTCCTAAGTTTTTGTTTGCCTTCCCGTATAGAAGGATTAGAGCACTTGGAATGTGAGCGTGCTATGTTGAGTATAGAAGCACTTGAGAATAGCACTCCGCGGCATCGTACTTCTCTACACTTCTGACGTGTTTTCTCAACTGATTCCCGCGTGATTCAATGTATATCGATACCGTACTACGGTGCAACACTTTACGCAATATTGCCCGCACTGAGCTGGATTGCACCGCGTGTCCACCTTAATTTTGAAACTGCATGTTGCGCGGAATATTGTTTGTAACAATTGCGCAGTGTTGCACCGTGTCCCGACCTTAAGGCTCCGTTTACACTTGAAAACTATTTCGGATGCAAAGTGCTCGGATACAAAGTTCCCACTTTCAATTCTGGATTCACAAAAGCTAGTGTAAGCGCTTTCACGAATCCGGAAACAAATGTTACGAATCTAGATAAATTTGCTCCAGTGTAAACGGGGCCTGAGAGTCGTAATCACTAGTCATGACTTTTTCACTGATCGGAGTTACGTGCACTGGTATTCACTTACAGAACAGAGCCGGAAAGATATCTCGTAGAAAACATAAAGAAATCAGAGAAAACGCCTGGATAACCACGGAGCGAAACAAGGTAAAGCCTGGTTTCCTATGATCGCACAGGATTATACGATCGCTGGACTGTGCACACGATCAAAAAGCATGATTTCTATATGATCGCTGGCGCAAAGTCCTTTCCCGACAATCCCCTACCCAGTCTCTCACGGCCAACTATATTTTTTGTGTTTTTCTCCACCGGGGAGGGGAAAGGAGGGCCTGATGACAGGTTAGTATGTTGTAGGTTGTGTAACTATGAACTTTGTCAGTAATCTTTGTCATTCTTCCGTGTTCTCTCGGCTGCCAGTTTCCTTTTTCTCCTGCGCAAGCCGACAACTCGGATGACGACACCAGCCACCTGATGGTCTCGGTCAACGAAATAAACATTCATGGTGATGACAGCTGTCCAGAACAAGAAGAAACTGCAGCCACAAGTGTTGATTCCCTGGGTAACATATGGTTTACCCGCGCCGCGAAAAAAGAACATAAATAACAGTTATGATCAAGACAAAAGACAAGTTAAGTGGGGAAGGGGGGGGGGGGGGGGGGGGGGAGTGGGGAGGCGAAAGGATAACTTCGACTGCCTTCTTCTGCTTGATTTATCCTCTAAGCACTGTTGTAATACTTCATTTGTCGCTAAGTAAATTTCTCAAATAAAGTATCTTTTTCACAACAACAGAGTAGCGGCTAAGCTTATCTGAGGTTGAACAATTAGTTACTATTGTGCGCGAAGATAAAGCAGGTCCGTCTTGACGAGTCTCTGATTCTGTCCCTGCGGGGCAGACAGGAACTTATTTGAACAAGACCATAATTCATTTCGGCACGGCTTGGGCTGCGCAGACGTACATCAATCCTGTGCCCGATAGACTAACGCCCTGTTTACATAGAAGCTAGGACCCTTTGCATGCCAAGCGCTATCCCTACGGCTATCTCGCCAAGAGTCTGAAAGTTGTAAACAATACAAGGAGTTCCAATAAAGAAAGGTGAGCCTTCTAGGAGGGTATCCCTCCTATGAGGGCCACCCTTAGTTAGCAAAAGCAAGCGAAACAATGTTACATTTCAAAACACCCGCCATTGTCCCAATAGGCCATTTCCGAGATACTGAGTTGCCTCTGTTTCGGCAAAACGACTGTCTAGCGGGTAGCTAGTGAAAAAAAAAAAAAAAAAAAAAAAAACCCTTCCTCTGGGTCGAGTAAAAACGTAGAGTTCAAACAATAAACATTTTGAACCAAAAAGAGTAGAAGACGGTTATTAAAAAACGGACAAAGACTGAAGATCAAAGTTCTCGGTAAAATGACGTCATAGTAATACCCGGAATTGTCCATGCGGGGGGAAACCCCATAATACGTCTTCAGTTTGTTCAGATTCGCCTTCTCGGTTCCCGTACGAAGAGATAAAATCATGAGCTCGAAGAAGACCTTCCATCTTTTCAACTGCGACCAAACATTTTCCCTCGATGTAGTTGATGAGTTCCTAAATGCGGTGACAGACAAACTTCCCGACGCGTTTCATGTCGAACATCACCCGTTTCCTCTGTCTCAAATGAGGGCCTTGAGTGAAGAGGTTTCCACGCTGAAAATGGACTACGCCATCTTTGTTGTTCACGCTCATGAATCTCGTTTGTCCATTAACGAGGAGAACGCTGGGATTGGATACGCCGTGCTGTTCAAAGCTCTGCTGCGAGCTACAGGTAACTCGGACAGTAACACATGTTCCTTGTTTTAAAAATCATATCTTTACATTAGTCAAGGAATAGCTATCAGTTTCTGAGCTTTAAGTGTTATTCATTTGGAGGGGACGCAGTGTTCTTTCGCTTTCAGTCCGTGCGCTTTCTGTCTCAGTGTGAAAGGCCGGAAGTAGTCGTTCGTGACATATTGGGTCACGTCACGCGGGTCTTGTTTCGTTTGCATTTTCGTTTGCACTTGCGCGCAAGTCATTTGGTCACACATTCCACCGACAGCTATGCAAGTCCGTTGACTGTTATTGTTCTTGTCGTTTGTTTCGTTTGGTGCTTAAAGTTTCTTGATTTTTAATAACACTGAGGTAACAAAGTTCTGGTGGTGATCGGTGGTGACGACAACTACAAGAATCAAGACGAGGAAGACACCAAGGTGCTGTCACGCTGGGTCAGACACAAGATCATGTCGCAATTCACGGAAGATTTCCTCGACGGCAGCACGAGTTTCATTTTCTCCTGGGAGAAAAAGCACCGGCCGATTCACGAAGAGGCCCTCCTCCATTTCTTGTTGCCTGGCAACGAGGGGAAGAAGTTTGAACCCAAACCAAGGCCGCGGAACAACGAGCGTCAAAGTATTGACAATAAAGGGGGTGAAAGTACTGAAAACAGAGGGGAGAAGTCACGCGAACCCAGTATAGTTATGGGTCAGGATTCTGAAGAGAAAAAAGAGCACAGGAAACAAAAAGGAAAGCCAGCCGATACCTCAGGTGATGAACTGCAAGATGAACGAAGCAAACAATCAGAGAAGAAAGGAAGCGAACTACAAGACGAACCAGCTGCAGCGAGCAGCATCGCGATATCAGAAAATGCGACAGAGCCCCAAGAAGGAGACGAGGTTGAGCCGACCGAGGTGGAACCTCCTGGGAAAAATTTCTGGCCCATAAAAACGACTCTGCTTTACGGAGAGCTGCAGATGACAGACAAGCAGAATGCCCAAGTTCCTGCTTATATCAAAGAAGAGCTGCGGGACAAATATAAAGATGCCAGGAACGCCGAGGTTGAGATTTGCAAGACCGACAATGGGTATAACGTTCATGCAGTAGAAAGGAAACCAGGAAGGGAGCGGTGGCTTTGCTCTATTCTGTAACGGGCCTCAGAGGACCAAAAAATGCGTAGTTTTCTTCTTATATCTCGTCAACGGCTGAAGAAAACTGATAAGACAAATGTATTGCAAATAGTCTCGTAATAGTCCCAGGAAGGTTTCCTCAAAGTTTCAAGAGTTTTAAAATTTTCCTCAAAATTGGCCATTTTTGGCAAAAACCAGTCTAGTCAATTATAAAACTCTAAACTCTAAAATTGCTATTATTCCTTTATTCCAGTCCGAGAAAAAGTCATTATTCCGTTATTCCCGGGAAACCAGTTTATTATTCCATTATTTCACTGTAAAAATGTCGGTTATTCTTATTCATTATTCCTCTTCATCCCCCGAAAAGAAAGCATGATGAACATGATCTTTTTCAGTGTAATCGATGTTCAGGTGATACCGAAGCACACCAAGTAAGCAACGATTTATTCAATGAAAATTCCGTTTTGAGTGCCACATGGAAAGAGAACGAAAGCCATATGCAGACTTACAAAATGTAGTCAGGTCCATAGCATAAAATAATCGAATTTAGCAGCATTTTTTAGTTCAGAATAAAGTTTTGTATTAGAAAACTTGCTGGTGGGAACGATTTTGGGTCAAGTGACAATTTGTAGCAAACAGCTTGTCGGTTTGTTCACGTGGATTTTTCTGCGCAAATAGTTGGCTGGCAGGCTTGGCCGTGCCAATCAAGGGCCTTGTGTAATGTATTGTAAGCGATGAGGCGTGACCAGGTATAATACTCGTTCACACGCTCAGAAGGTCAGGGATTACCGGTTAGTTTAGCCTTGAGTGCTTCCTAACTCATCCCCAGTGCCTCGCGGATGACCTTGCGGACGAGGCGTGGGCCTGGGAAGTCTGCATTCTTTGTGAAGTCGGTGAAAGCGTGACCTGTGTGATTTGTTTATCTGGAATCAAGGTGGCTATCAAGGTAAGACGGGAATTAATCATTGTAGCGTCTAAAGTAGCTTTTGACTGGTGATTGACAAACAAATCCTTGACCCACCTTGGCAGAACTTATACCATTTCAGACTCATTGATAGTGTGGCAGTGTCTCCGACTACTCGTAGCGACCTCGGTTTTCTGAATGGCCATTTTCCTTTCTCTTCCCTGTCCCGTTATTGGAACCGGTGCCACGAAAGTTGATAATTATGTAAGTCACACATTGCGATGCACAAATTGCGGTTACACGTCACCAGCTGTACTTTTTCTTGCGATTTATATATCGCAGAAGAGTATAAACAAATCCTGTGATTGTCATTTATAAATCGCGTTCGTCATGTTGCAGGTGATCAGTATATATCTAATGCACCTATCATTATAAACCCCGAGGGGAGGGTGGGGGGTGAGGAATGTGGGCAAAGGGTCAGAACTTGACAACAAGAACAACCTTGTCTGTTGGGCATTTGATTGCAGCCCGGGGGTCCAGACATCTGTCTTTGACCGGGGAGCGCCCCCTTCAGATGCAGTTACCAAGTGCCTTTCTTCTCTTTGCTTTGGGCATTGATTTGAGTTTTCATCAACATTTATCTGCCATACATTTAAAGTTGTTTCTCCCACCCTCAGGTATTTGACTTGAATTTTTTACTTTTTGGTCAAATCCCCACCCCTTGCCTGCACTCTCCCCCCTTGGGGTTTACACTGATAAGTGCATAAACTTCACTGGCATGAAGTTTTGGTCAGTTGTCTATGTTTCCACCAGTGGAGTAGTTTTGGCTGGTGAAGGGTGATTTTTACACCCCAGTCGATAAGTTTTGGTCGGTCAAGTTAACAAATTTCCACTGGTTTTCCTTGTGACCTATCAGTGTAAACCCCGAGGAGGGAGGGGGGAGTGTGGGCAAAGAGTGGAACTTGACAACAATCCTGTCTTTTGGGCATTTGATTGAAAGTTGTTGGAAGTGCCTGGGTCCAATCTTCAGAGGCCAGAGTCTTCCTTCTCTTCGCTTTGGACATTGATTTGAGTTTTCTTCAACATTTATGTGCCATTTTTAAGGCCGCACTCTCCCCCCTTGGGGTTTACATTGATAGATGCATACATTTCATGTCGGTTGCCTATATTTCCATGGGTCGAGTAGTTTTGGTTGGTCAAGAATGAATTTTCACCAGTTGATAACTTTTGGTCAGTCAAGTTAACAAATTTCCACTGGTTTTTTGTGGTGTAGACTCTTATTTACCATGTTTTACGTCATCACATGGCCAAACTGTTGTGGACTCACAAGGTTGTTTTGCCAAATTTTTTACCACAATATTTACAAAATGTACAAGAAATATTTGTTGTATTTCGCTCCAAAGTGTGACATGCTGGCATTAGCATCCTTGTCTGGACTCTCATTTACCACAGTAAATTGTAAATCTCTGCAGGGTGGAGAAATATTTTGGAAAATTTTGATGACCTCAGAGTGGTGAAATTTTCTGAAAAAAAGTGATGACCGTGGGGTGGTGAAATTTTTTGAAAAATTTTGATGACCACGGGGCGGTGAATATTTCTAAAAAGTTTTGATGACTGTGGGGGGTGAAATTTTTTGAAAAATTGATGACCGCAGGGTGGTGAAATTTTCTAAAAAAAATTTATGACCGCAGGGTGGTGAAATTTTCTAAAAAAATTGATGACCGCAGAGTGGTGAAATTTTTTGCAAAGTTTTGATGACTGCGGGGTGGTGAAATTTTTTGAAAAAGTTTTATGACCGCGGGGTAGTGAACATTTCTAAAAAATTTTGATGACCGTGGGGGTGAAATTTTTTGAAAAATTTTGATGACCGCAGGGTGGTGAAAATGTGTGAAAAAATTTGATGACTGCGGGCCGGTGACATTTTTTAAAAATTTTGATGACCGCAGGGTGGTAAAAAATTTGTAAAAAATTTTGATGACTGCGGGGCGGTGAAATTTTTTGAAAAAGTTTTATGACCGCGGGGTAGTGAACATTTCTAAAAAATTTTGATGACCGTGGGGGTGAAATTTTTTGAAAAATTTTGATGACCGCAGGGTGGTGAAAATGTGTGAAAAAATTTGATGACTGCGGGCCGGTGACATTTTTTAAAAATTTTGATGACCGCAGGGTGGTAAAAAATTTGTAAAAAATTTTGATGACTGCGGGGCGGTGAAATTGTTTGAAAATTTTTGATGACCGCTTGGTAGTGAGAATTTGTTGAACTATATCATACAGTCAGATTGGAGTACTTGACAGATTAAATCATATTTTGCTTTTACATTACATTTTAATACATAAAAGTGAAACTTGCAAAGGAAAGTGTTTACACTTGGGATTATTCTGGTGGTTTTTGGCTACAACACTTAGTTCAGTGTACGATACTATTAAAAGCGGTACACCTCCATGGATGTTCTTGTAAGTCCTACACCGTCCTTACAATAATCCAACACGTTCTCTGTGATCTTGCCGTTAATGTCGTACTTGTCTGCAGCATCTTGAGAAGAAACGCAGATCTCGCGATTGATGACAGCAAAATAATCATAGCCCCAGCCACGAGCCATGAAGGCGCACTGTTTAACAATCGCTTGCCCGTTTTCATTGTTCGGTTGCGTTCTGAGGTCCGCCAGTTTTTCGTTTAAAGCCGCCTTTCTGGCTGTACCCTTTTCCTTGTAGCAGCCCAGATCTGTGTAGTTAGATTGGAGAGGCTCTGTATGATAACAAAAGAAGGATCCAGTCAAATTCATATGTCTTATCGGATTCCAAATCTCCACGATCTCAACGAGTACTAAAACTTGTTTTTTTTTTTTTTTTTGTTTTTGTTTTTTTTTTTTGTTTAAGGCCTGGCAAAACGAGGACACATTGTGGCGGCAACATTGCTAGCGCGCGCATGTTTCCCAAATGTTGCCCCGTTCTTCCACGCGCGAAACATTTGTTGCGGACACAAAAAATGTTTCTGAAAAACTTCAGAAACATTTGTTGTGTCTACGCGGAACGCAACAATGTTGCCGCACGTTTTGCCACCCTGGAAACATCGAAGGACACTATGTTGCCGCCTCAATGTGTCCTCGTTTTGCCAGGCCATTTGTTTGTTTGTTTGTTTGTTTTTTGCTATCTCTAGAGTGGATCAGAATTATGACTGGAACTGCGCTTTCGAAAACTAAGAGATAATGATTTATTCACTAGTAAATACTGTATATCCTTCTGAAAAGGAATAATATGTTAATATTTCTTATGTAGCTTAGGGTATTTGACTTTTCGAACCCGTGTTCTTATCTTATTTCGAGTGCCGCAGACTGTTGCGCTGTGGCATGATTTTTAGTCTCATAGGAGGAACCACTAAAGTAGACTAAAGCTCATGCTGCTTATATCAGGAGCTATAGCAAAAGGCTATAAACGAGCATTCTTTTGTTATACCAGTTTATGTAACGTGGCCGTAGTGATGTCACTGAAAATCCCAAATGATTGATTATTCGTTCAATCGCTCCTTTGAATGTCAATTCATGTAAGAAATTATCTGACTCGTAATACAAGGACGAAATACCACTGTTAAGAATGTGAATACTTACCAAAGGTGTAAGCAAACACGGCTTTTGTACCAACTCCCTGGACACAGCTCTGTGAAGATTTTCTTTCAATTTTAATTTCGGTGTTCGGGTTTGCGAAGCACGTCTTATCTGAGGTTCCAAGCGCAAAGTTCTCGTAGCCTTGAGTGTGTGCCAGTTTTCTGCACAAATCGATGGCTGGCTTGGTGTTTTGCCAATCAAGCACCTCCTTCACATCACCCAGTACGACCGAGTAAATGTTTGCATCGTATCTCAGGCACGCGATTTCATAACTCGGAGGAACTGAAAATAGATAAAAAAAGAAACGACTCAGCCACTGTAACGAGGCTAAACCTAACTCACAAAGATGATGCACGCGGGTGCGGAAATATGTTATTAACTAGAAATACGATAATCGCAGATACCCCCTCGCTCTGCCATTGATAGGACTTTTACTTTGGTACTCCCAACAAGAGTAGCCTTTGTTTTACCGAAATGTTGACTCAATCTTTTCTTCGAAGTCAAGTGCTACACGCAAAGGAAGGAATGGTGTGTGTTATAAAGCCTGGTCCTCACTAGCGCATAAGCATATTAAGCATAAGCATAAGAATAAGAGAGCGACAGTGGCGACATAAGCATAAGCATAAGGATCAAACATGTTTGTTCCTTATGCTTATGCTTATGTCGCCACTGTCGCTCTCTTATTCTTATTCTTATGCTTGTGCTTATGCTTATGCTTATGCGCTAGTGAGGGCCAGGCTTAAGAGTCGATTGCGTGACGAAGTACGTATTTCCCACGGTCGGCACGTCAAATTAATTCATACAGTCTGCCAAGCACGTTCTCAAATATTAATACTCAAATTTTGAAGTTGGTCGGCCGTCGTAGTACAGAAAAAAGAAACACTGATTTTCCAATTTTGAATTTTTAGGCAGTACAATTAAATAGGCTTCCTGTGAGATTTGTTTTTACTCTGGACTGCATGCTCCAGACTCAGGCATGCATATTTAATGAGCTCGAATTGTTTCGTATGTGAACCCGCTCAAATTCTCCCAGAATCAAAGCAAAACTTGAACGGTTTACTTCAAATTATACACGGGCTTCAGATCTAGTCATACTTCGAAGGGCTTGTGAACGATTCACCTCTCGCTGCAATCACCGCATGTCAGATTACAGCATTTGTTACAGTCTTGAAAGAAATAATAAGACCTCTGACTAAATCATTCAAGACTCCAAGTTCCGATTGTTCTGAGCGAATACGGTAGCCGAAACTGGCGACAGAAGCGTATTAAAACAATACTTCGAGGGAAAATGATCAGCATACAGATTCTAATACATTCTTGAAGTGATCGAGTTACACTCGGGTAGAATATATTTGTCACGGTGATTGTTCGATTTCCACTGACTAACCTTGCTTGTCCTTTCTGAATAAGTATCTGAGTTTAACACAAAACGGCGCCTGAAGCTCCCAATTTGCTTTCAAGCGCTGTTCCCTTTGCGGAGCCATTCCTTCGGCACGCTTCCGTTCAGGATGCTGTCGGTTATAACATGTTTGTCGTCTTTTCTCTAGACGTATTTGGCGCTGTTCGATCGTTTCACGATTTCGCCTTGCCCGTGCCTGTTCCCTTCTCTGTTGAAGACGAGCTTTGCGAGACCGTTCTGTTTCAAGTTTTCCAGTTTTCAAAATCATTTTCGTGAAACCAGTTACGTGAATTATTGCTTCGTTCAAATCTTTTAAAAGCACTGGCTGAGACGCTAATCGATGATTATTACGTCATTGCCTTAGGCACCTGGCCTAAAAAGTCGTACCACACACACACACACACACACACACGAACATTAAATTTCGAGATGGCGACACGCTTGGAGTCTTCAAATGAGGCGACTATGCTGCATTAGCGTCGTAAATATTACCCTCGCTTCGCTCGGGGATAAAAATAAAAAATAAAAAGCCAAAGAACTGCCAGAAATATCGTTTTTGCAATGGGGAACAGAAGAAAATTTCTATAGTATTCTATAGTATTTAAATAGTATCGGAGCTTCTACCACTAACAGACGTCATGTTTTAGTGTTTGTTATCCTAAATGCCTCGACTCCATGCCTCACTCAGACGTCTTGTTTATTAACGAGTTTTCTGTTTATTCTGTTAGTGGTACATATTATATGTACCACTATATTACGTCATATCATAATAGACCTCTATAATAATCACGATCAATTATCAAGGTAAGGCAAGAATAAACCATAGTAGCTCTGGCTCATAACTGTGACTTGTTAACGAACATAATCCCAGCCGATTTCGTTACCACGTAGCGAATTGACCTGTGTTTTTTCTGAACGATGTTTAGCTTCTTTGCCTTTCCTCGATCGTTATTGAAACCGGCGCCACGAAAGTTTACGTTCTCAACATTTTGAGTTTGTAATAAGTCCTATATCTGCAAACGCCAGATTATCAACAATTTGGTTACCTTCACAGGTTTCGCCGCTGTGTCCACCGACACAATTACAGCTGTACTTCAGCACGACGTCATCATCCGGGACACAAACTCCACCATTATGACAAGGACCGCTGTCACAAGGATTTATCCTCACTGCAGGTGATACGATATGTAAATCAGTGTATACCTTATTTTACAGCTAACAAGATTCTGTCTGACGGTATGTCTTCCCCATATCTTTAATAACGGGATAGTTCCCACATTATACTGTACTCTTAGTATAACGCTCCCTTACCCTCACAGTTTTTGCCCGTGTATCCAATCGAACACTGACACGTGTATTCCAAGAAATTGACGTAATCCTGAACGCACGTGGCTCCATTTAAACAGGGGACGCTGTCACAAGGATCACTTTGCTCTGAAGTGGAAAGAAAGTGAAAAATACCATTGATCAGAAATGTTCATTTTACTGAAAACTACATTTTGTTATAACATAGAACGAAATGCTGTGTATGCATGACATAATTATATCTGGTGCAGAGTCACAATGAAAAGGGAAGGCAAGAAAAGAAACGGCCAATACCTTCAGAAAAGTAGCCGTCTTTTACATTTCCATACAAGAGCATCAGTGATGAAAACAATATTTCGGCACAGACCTACCTTCACAGAAGTAGCCTTTATAGCCTTTTTTACAGTTGCATTTGTAGCCCGCTGGATCATCCACACATGTGGCGCCATTTTGACAGAGAGGAACGGGAGGGCATGTGGTCTCCGAAGCTGAAAGATAAAGAATGTGTCAGCAATTTTCTCCAAGATTTTAGAATATAATAATAACGAAGTCATGGTCAGGTTGTCAGTTTGCCCAACTTACGAGCACATCCGTTGTCCAAGTTGCAGGCTTTTTGTGTACTTGGTTTATCGTCTTTCACACACAAGATGTCTGGCACGACCACATCTTCTCCGTCCTCGTTTGTCTGAACACACAACACTGTCCGAGTCGCTATCCCGGGATTACAAGACGTTGAACACTAGAAGCGAATAGAGAATGTACGTTATACAAACGGCCTAAGTAATTGGAACAAGTCTCCATTATTGAGTGTTGAGCCTGTATAACGCCGTGCGCCTCTCAATCTGTGTCGTGTACTTATTGTCACCTGTGGCAAGTACAAATGTTACTATACGACGCTGTCAGCTGGTATAAATCGACCTACATGTAAATACTGAGGTTGGTTGGAAGCCCACGTCACATGAGTGCTTTGATCAATTTGTGCTGCAAGAAAACGGCGCACTACCTGATTGCTAAGCGACACGTTGATGTGGGAAAGCTAAACTAAAATTCTCCTAACTATTCAAGAAGAAAAAGTATGAGTGTTAAGGTGAGAATTAATAGGCCAATCAGTTTCCATTTGAGTGAACTATCAAGTGGCAAATTCTCCTTACTGTATGATATATCTCTGGTGAGATACTAAAAGGAGAAATTTGAAGTTGATCACTCTCAGTAGTGAAAGGGTGAAGGTCTAACCACTGCTCACCTGAGACCAGTCCTGCACAGGCCTCCAAACCGGACGACATTTGATTTGCCGACAATGTCGTTTGAACTCGGTGGTATTGGGTTTGAGAGTCACGTTGCACAAATCGTCAGCCACTTGTCGGAAGCCCAGATCTTTGGTTTTCTGATGACACACGAGGGAGCGATTTTGCACCCCTTTGCCGCACGTCTTTGAGCAATCTTCCCATCGCGACAAATACCATCTAAATAATCGCATAATTTATTAGCAGAGTGTTGAACCGTGCATGTGCACGCTTAAAGTAATTGGGAGTCGGGCTTGCCCAGTAAGCACGCAATAGGCCATTTCCGAGATGCCTGTTGCCTCGGTTTGAAACCGAGGCCTAGTGCGAAACCTTTCTTACGAAAGTGAGTTGATTTGCATGAGAATGTTTATAATGAGGCAGGTATCTTGAAATTGGTCTATTAATTTTTGGGTGTGTTTCACAGCCATAACAGGATCTCGACAAACCGTGCAAGCTCGGTTCATGTTTTCAGGCCCTTAAGTAGTTTTTTTTCCCACAAAGCCAACATCAAAATAACAAAGCTACAGCAGTAGTCTTGCAAGATGGAAAGTGATGATTCCCTCAAGCGAATTATGACGGGTTGGCTGTAACTGAAAATTATTAATAGTTATTAATAACTCACTCTGGTTGGCACTGTTGTACGTTGCATTCCCTCTCTTGGCTGGGTTTGTTTCCGGCGCTGCACCATTGATCGCCCACTCGACTGTTATCATCTGTTCTCACACAATGTACTCTCCGCGTCTGAGTTCCTGAGAATTTTACAATAGAATAAAACTGAGTGGTTAAAACAATGCAATGTTGAATTTTACTTTCCTAGAAGTAGTGAACATAATAACTATTTAACTTAGTCTACCCTGATACAAAACAGTACCATAGATCAAGCTGCACTGGATTTGGGAATAACTTTTTGTAAATTTCAGGGGATAAGTAGGTGTACCAGTTTTCAGAAACTTAAATTAATATAATACCTATACTGTTAAGACTGCCAGAACAACTTTTCCTTTTACAACTACTACTAATTACAATAACAACTACTACCACTACACTACAACTACTACTGTAATTATAAACGTTATACAATCATTTGATTAGCTATTATTCCTTTTTGTCAAATAGAAAATGGTCAGGTTACGTTTTCTAGGAAACGCACCTCCTGCACATTCGGCAGAACAATTCGACCACGCATCATTGTTAGGGACCCTCCAATCGTACGTCGCCTGGGAACCTGGCATCATTCCTGTCTGCAGGGGTTTGTACATCCGATATTTGACTCCTGGGTTCCGCTCCTTCGTTCGTATGTACTACAAGAAACAAAAAGGAAACTATTTGTTTGGATCAAATAGTTTTTGTTTTAGATCAGCTCCACGCGGTAAACGACGAGAGACGGTACAAGCTAGGGTACTAGTGGTGGTGGTGGTGGTGGTGGTGGTGATGCATGGGTCTGATAGTGACTACATAATATTGATGCAAGGTCAGTACAATGGTGAGTGATAGTTATGTTATGACATTTCAAGTGAAGACGCTGATGATGATGATAATGCATGTAAAGTTGATACATGTTGGTGGTGATGACGACTGTATTTATATTTTTCTCACCATTATCCTCAAAACTGCGGTGGTGGGTCCAAGTACAAACAACGTATCGACTCCTCTTCTTCTTGTTTCATGAGTTACTGTTGTCCCAGCGACCTGGATTACACTCGATTCCCTCGACTCGGGATCGATTAGAAACGAACCATAGGAGTCCTGGATACCTGAGATTACAATGAAGTACGCGGAAACCTTTGAAACGTATCGGACGACACACTTGCGCTAAAAGCACGCTTACCTTTGCGTGACTATACCATATTTGGCTGTCTAACACATGCCTGCTTGCACGTGAGACAATACTTCAAATTAGAACTGATGCGCAATCCCGCGCATGCTATTAGCTTAGTTTATAGTGTTATCACGGCCACAATAAAGTCCCATGCACAGTACATTACAATGATCATCATCTGATCATGCAGGCCGCCTTATAGACCGTCACAAATTAAACTTGGAAGTGTCTGCATTTAGAATTCAATGCTTACCAATGTGATTGCCTGTCTCCGCAATTTCCTGGAAAAACGCTCGAGTGACACCGATTGGCAGTTCAACGATAAGTCCGGCATTTTCTACCTCTGATGACGAGAACATAGTGAGAGAGCAAATTTTACTATATTCAGATAGTTTACGCCCATGAGATGTTTAAAAAAAATACAATAATGGATGAAGGATATCATAGTTGTCTATGAATACTTTCTCCCTTGTTTCATATCTTACTGTTGCTGTCGCCTTTGCCTAACTGTTACTATAGGGTGTCAAACATTTTCGGCTTTATCTCTGTGTTTTACATGAGATTTTGTCGGCGCAAATCCGTTATCAGTTTTTTTAGCTCGCGAATTCCACTTTGTGGGATTTGCGAGGTATAGTAATCACTTTCCTTCCCTACTTCCCTACCTCCCTACTTCCCTACTTCCCTATTCCCTCTGTTGTCAACAATGGATTTCCAAATAAAGCAGTTGCGGTTTTCCAAATTTGGGCATGATGAAGGCGCGCAACAGGGTGTGTCGATCAACGCAGTTTAAAAGCAAGATGTTGTCGTAGTTGTTGCGACCATATTTTTGTTCGGAACGTGTTCTCATTTTGAAGTTTTGTCATGCGTTCGAAGTTTGTTTGGCCATTGATTCTGAGCTTGGTTGTGTTTCACTCTACTGTGTTTTGCGTTGTTATTGTGACCGTTTGGCGCGGTGCCATGAAGGTCAAACAATCAGTGGCACCGATGGCGTTATCGCACACAAATCTGAAGCCGTTGGTTTAGTATCCGCCAAAATTTCTGTAGTGACAGTATATACGGCTTAGAAGATACTAGGCCGGAAAGATATTGAATCTCGGCCAAAAATATCCATTTCCGGTGAATGTTTACAAGTTCATACAGTATGCAAATTATCAGGTGTTTCAATTCTTGGTTTGCATGTCACGTCATAAAAAGCCATCTCAAAAGTAACGTATCCTATAAGTCTAATACACTGATATGTTCAGGACCATCATGCCTTAAGACTTAAAGCAAAATTCTGAGTCGATACAAAATATCTATCGGGAGCTATGGACGTTTGAATACCGTGACAACAAAGCCGTGTACACGCGCGCGGCCGACTAAAATCGGTCCTTCACGCAACATTTTAAAGTTAGAACTGCGAAAGATGTGAAGTAACTAAACATCAAGCTGAGTCACAGATCAACTTCATTTTGTGTTCCGAGTTCGACTAACATGGCGGCCGCATACAAACTCTTATCAAATCTCCAAAAAACAAATTGCCCCTGCTTCGCCAAAATGAAGCCTAGACAATCCAAAATTGGCATCTGGACTATTTCAGGTCTTTTTAGTTCTAGAGTCAAAAAGGTACAATCTGTTATTTTGAAGGGTGCTGCGATCGCGTGACCCGTGAAAACCGCGTCGATAAATCTTTTCTCTCAATTATTATATAACACTTTTTAAGCCCGCGTTCACCACGAAGTGGTGAATTGAGCCAGTTCTATTAAATAGCTACTTCCGCAAAATGAAGTCCTTTTACAAATTCGCGAGCTTACAGCTGCCTTGCTGCTTTGATTTTAACTGCCGGTTAATTCAACAGTGGTCGACCCAGTAATCCCTGTGCAACCCCAGCTATTACCTAGTAAACGTCAGCACAGAGATAAACTCTGACAAGAAGGTCTAATATGTTTGCTTGAAACGTCAGTGCACTCTATCTTCACGGCGTTTAAAATGTACACATTAACAAATAGCACAAATGGTTTAGTCGTAGATTACCTCTCGATTGAATTGGCAAAGTTGCCAAGAGTAACGGTGTCGTTTTCGTCATCGTCGTTTCAAATATCTGGGAATCTCACTATACTGTTCAGTTCTACTTGGTGATGTCATAGATTTATTTACCTTTGGCAACATAATCGGCGAAATGTCCAAACTGAATGGAGCAGCTTGTTCCATTTCCAGCACAAACTCCACATCGGTCATTCTTTACACCAGAGTTCAACTGATGATCACACCCGACAGCCTGAGATTGGAAAAAGTATTGGGAAGCTATATGACAGCAATTGAGAAACGAACTTCCTAAGAATAATATCAGTTGAAGTGAATAGTACTGTCAGTCAAAAACTAACCATACAAAGGGAAAAGTAAAGTAATGTTATTTATGTAAGCCAAAAGAGGAAAAGCCTGAACAACGTTCAGAAAATGTAAGAGCCACTGTTAGCACGCAATTTGTGTTTACTTCTTGGCAGTTCGGATAGTTGTCGAACCGAGTAGTGGTGTGCCGATTTATTTGGCTTTCGGCATTCTTAGTGGCAAGGGAATAAATATAAAACCCGATTGCGATCTGCTCGTCGCGACGGTGTTTTGTCGCACTGCTTGTATAGTCTCTTGTTCAAAGTAAAAGCGGGGTGAAAATGTTTTCGTACACTTTCTAATACGCGTTTTGGTTCTTTAAAGCCATCCTAAACCACTCTGTAGACATTATTTTCAAGTCAAAGTTAGTACTAATTACCACACACCTCGCATCTTCCGTCAATACAGACACTCAAATTCTGCCTGAACTGTGTGCATCTTGCGCCGTCTTTCACTTTGCCAAGTCTTGATGGTTGGGTTGCATTTTTCTTTTTACAGAAGAGGCGACAGGGAGCTGCGTGTCAGATGAAAGCAAAGCAAATGTCATCACTCGTATGGAACAATTTTTATATCCTTGAGACCTCCCGAGGCCATACACCATAGTTTATGAAGAATCTTTCATATTGACGGCGGCGACTATGATAATGTAGAATGATAAGGTAAGGTCAATATTATATTAATCTTGCGTTGTAACGTTTTCAGTGTAAAATAGTGCTAAAATTAATGAAGATATTGGGCTTCACGTTACATGTACTAGCGGTGCGAAAGAAACGAGAGAGGGGTATAGAGTCATCGGTATATGATTAGAAAAAGTGCTATACCTGCAGGGAAAGAATATTTGGAGAATAGTCATGATAGGGATGTGATGGTGTTTGTTAAAATTTAACGGGCGAACCTTTATTCCTATATACGGGAACGGCAGTTGGGTCCCAGTCTTCGCAGGCCTGTTGGCGGTAAGATTTCTGTCCCTCTGGACAAGGCTAAAGAATTAGGAGAAAAGGAACCACGCAAGGTGAGAATGTCATGTGGAGTAACTAGAAAGTAATCCCAGCGACAGGGTTATTTGTTTGTATATTACACACACCGGCTTGATTTCAGTTTGTTATCCTTACCTCTGTGTTACAAGTTTTGAAGTAGCCTTTAGCACTCCCCTCACAAGCCTTTCCTCCATTTTGGGGTCTGTGAAAACAGACAAAGTGAGGCAAATAAAACCGCTATACCTAGTAAAGTTCCAAGCAATTTATAAGTGCCGGCGGTATGTTGCTGATGTTGTTCCATTTGTTGTTGTTGTTGCTATTATGTCGCAATACTTACAGTGGTTGGTGTACATGTACTTAATCTGTTGTAGTTAATGTTGTTATTAGAAATAATAATAATAATAATAATAATAATAATGATAATAATAATAATAATAATATGATTATGATTATTATGATTATTATGATTATTATGATTATGATTATGATTATTATTATTATTATTATTATTATTATTATTATTATTATTATTATTATTATTATTATTATTACTATTATTATTATTGTCCTACATACTGTATTACAATATGCATTAAAATACTTACGGGGGGTTGGTGCATGTGCGTTCTTTGTACGTGATGCCGCCTCCACACTTCATGTTGCAAGGAACAAAGTCGGACCAGTCGCTCCACCCTCCATCGATTTTAGGTTTTCCGTTGTCAACACATTTCCCACGAATGCACCACTGTATAGAAAATATTTTTCACATAAGTTAGCGAGTCTTTTATGAAAAACTGAATCGGTACTTTGGATTTCAAACTAGCCCAATAATCGTCGTGGCACTGAATTATTTCCTTGCCGCAAGCCGAAATGACTTTGTCTAACTGCTCTAGTCTATATGTACGAGACTGTTTCTTCATAAAATTGTTTACGATGGGGAAATTAAATGAAAATAATTTACCTGAAGTAACTCAAAAACAAATGGAGACACGGTTAATTTAAGTTATAGAAATAATAAGGCACAGCGAGGTGGCAAATTTGGAAGTAGGATGAACGAATAAAAGGAGGTACTAACATTTCTGCCGCCACAAAAGGAGCCATCCAGCATAGGAACGTTTTTTGATTCACACGAAATCGGGCCTGTCTGACACCACAATATTTCGCAAACACTCTGTAATAATAACAATAACAATAAAAAGAATAAGAATAAGAATAAGAATAGAAATAATTTAATAGAAATATATTACCTTTCGATAGTTGTTTCGTTAGTATCTGGACGCTTTATTATTATTATTATTATTATTATTATTATTATTATTATTATTATTATTATTATTATTATTATTATATTATTATTATTATTATTATTATTATCATTATTATTATTATTATCATTATTATTATCATTATTATTATTATTATTATCATTATTATTATTATTATTATTATTATTATTATTATTATTATTATTATTATTATTATTATTATTATTATTATTATTATTTGCTCGAAATCTTCTACAAACTCAGGTTCTGAACAAATATTCAAGCAGATTTCATCACATTTCAGTTGACTTTTTACGACTTCCTATTTTTCCTCAAATGCCAGTGCGTCTGGTGCTCGTTTACCTACCCGCTTTTGCCGGCAGTGAGAAGATGTGTTTCCATATTGCAACTTGCACTGCTGATCAGCACTAACTATCTCTCCTGGCAATTTATCCCGCCATTCCAGTGGGGTTTTTAGAGGTTGTACAGGTTCATTTAGGCAACGTGAATGCGGGCCATTCCTGTGCACGAGAAATTAGTGGATTCTGTTTCACTGTCTTTACCCCGATCGTCATTCGGTTTTTCTCAGATGATGGTCTGAAGAAATAGGGGAAAGACTCGGGAAGAAATAGAGTGTGGCAAAAAGATGACTTATAATTTAATGTCTAACTGGTGGTCAGCTGATTTTTCAGCTCATCTGTTGCTGTTACTCGTTCCTTGTGCATTACTTCGATCATTCGTTATAAATTTCTTCTCTTTTCGTGCTATCCCTTACATTTTAGTCGTGCTATTGTTCTAACTCAGGTATAACACTTTCTGGCATGGAATTATGTACATCCTTACCAAGTAGGTTTTAGGCTGACAAATATAGCGCTGAATGTTACTTACAAATAGTATTGGATCTGTGCCCTGCTGCACGAAGACCACTGATAAGCTCTAGTTCCAGAAGGCAAAACGGAAGCCATGATGTATGTGCCTGATGGGCACTTGTCACCGCCGTCATGACCAAGTCCCATCCTAAAAACAAACAAACAAACAAAAGTCATCGGGAGAGTTCCAGTATAATTGTACAATTTACAACTGAGCCATGACTATACAGTTGTGACTTATACATGTTGAAACATTAATAGGAGTTTTCTAATTTGTAGAATAAAGCGCTCGGGATGTTTTGTACATGATAAAGCTGGTTTGGCGTTGTGCAGCATTGCTGTTTTGCGCCAAGAGTTTGTTCTGACTACGAACTTACGTATGTCCTATCTCATGTGTAACTATTCCAGCAGAATGTAATCCACGATCTCCTGCCACTACGAAAGAGCTGGAAGACCTGCAAAGGCTGCTTGTGTCATCCGCAAAACCTAGAACAATATGAGAGAGAAACTGCCATTATTGTGGTGCAGTAGAGGGTGATTCAGATTACCCAAACACTTCAGCGAGGGTTCGTTCCTCCGCAGTTCCGCTTTGAAACCATCGCTTGAAATTGAATATCTACCAATAAACCGAGATGTTTGGTTGAAAGAATTCTTCTTTTGACTGCTGAAATGAGCTGACTAATAGACTCACAAAACAATAGACAAACGTGTTTCTATATTTGACATTAACTAAACTGTAAATTCCACGCCGCTTATTCTGCAAAGCCGCCATTCTTTCAATACGTTCTTTTAAATCAGCAACGTTAATCATCGTGAAAAGCTTCACATCTATGTACTGCATTGTTTTGGAGATATAGCATTTAGATATATCATTTAAAGTATGAACAGAGAGTAGAGCCTCCACTTGCATGGTCACAGCGTGTTACTAACAAAATTTCCTACAAAACATCTGAGGCCGAGTCATCGTTATTCTCTCCAACGTTTGCAGCACGCAAAACAGCATGCAGAACTGAGCTTTAGAAATACTTGTAAGTATCTCGATAGCATAGCAGAGCAAGAGGAAAACCTTAGTCTACAAGCTGAAAATGCTTACTGCAGTTTCAATACTTCCAACAAAAGTATTCACCTACCTCCAACTTGACGGCTGAAAGTTGAAAGAAAACACCGTGTAAACACCAAATGAAAGTTACAGTGAAAACAATGAGAAACAACAAGGCATGACACTACACGATCGACTGAAAAGGTAATACCAGCAGCAATCATAGTGCAATATACTGAATCCATAATCAGGGATTCGATGGTAAAAGGGGTACTGGATTCCTTCGAGAGCAGGGACTATCATATTTCTCACATAAAGCGTTTCATGTTTTTTGGAACACACACACACACACACGCAACCTATTCCGGTTCCGGGATGATACTCTTCTGACTCGCGAGAAAATTGCCAGAAACCAGTCCCAAAATAATACGTTCGAAGTGATAATACAAGGTACCCTTCAGGGGCGGATCCAGCATTTTTAGTGGGTAGTTTCCGAAATTGAGCGCCGAATGCGCGAGTATGCTAGGGGGGTTCGGGGGCATGCTCCCCCGGGGAAATTTTAAAATCTAGGAGGCCAGAAACGCCATTTCCTGCAATTTTTGACGAAGGGGCGAGAAACAAAATTGAATGAAGATGATTTCGTAAATGCTGCGGTCAGGTATCCCGCATGTTTGATCTTCCGAGACCACATGCTGGATAACCGAGCGCAATCTGTTTGCTAAACTTTTTATGGCTATCTAGTCCACATTCAGCAAAGAGATTGGCCGCCAATTTTTCAGCAATTCCGAATTGTCCTTCTTAAACAAAAGTCGGAGAACCGCTCGGCGCTGTGTTACAGAGAGCTCGCCTTTGTCATAGCTATAATTCAGCGTGTTGACAAGGTCAGGCCCTAGGTGACCCCAGAATCTTAAATAAAACTCAGCCACGAAGGGCCTTCGTGTGTCCAATACGTGGTTGAATACCTGAGAATGAAGGCGTACAGATCAACCGTGGTGTTGTCCTTCTGTCTTAAGTATCTCCTCATGCGTCGTGCTCTTTTCCCTGCCTCGGTGAATTCATTTACGTCAACAAGCTAAAATGCAAGTAAAGGAGAGAGTTGAGTAACTCACAAAACTAGAGAACTTGGTACTGTCTTGAATATATTATTACTAAATTGTCATGGAAATGAGTGACGAAAAGCAATTGTCACGACCCCTTTGATATCGAAAAGAGATCTTGATAATCATCCGCGAGACGTAGTTAGAGTAACGGCTTAAATTTAGGGTCCATTCACACTGGGCAGTTAGATAGATCTGAGATTGATCCAAATTAAATGCAAGCCAAATGTGAACAGTCCTAGATCGTTTTAATTGACTCTTCTACTGTGTGAACGCACGCCAGTATGATCTCAGTACCGATCACTATATAGCGATCCGTGATTATAGGACGGTTTAAACTCAACGGACATCATGAAGTACTCACAACTCAACAGAAGATATTCTGTTAATATTAGTATCACTGTTACGAAAAAGAGAAGGAATTAGGGAACTTACGTCATCGTAGTGTACGACTTCAATCTTCTTGAGCAAAAGGACAACTTTCTTCTTTCCGATGCTTTTGTCAAGAAACATACCCGCAACCTGTGGATAAAGATATATATGATAATTATGTGATATGATTGTTCAGCGATTTATGACTTGTTGTGATTTGATTCTATTGCTGGGACTCATCTGAAAATGTTTGCACCCACAAGCTCAGCTGTAACTGTGTTGATATATGTATCTTCACCGCCTTCGGTTTGGAGCGGATGCTAAATATCTGGACATTTAAATTGTATTTTTACTTTCATTTATATTTTCAAAAATTAAATACTGATCAGCAAACTTAACTACACTCCAGTGTGAGTAATAAAACTATATAACTTACAATGTTTCCTATCAGCAGGAGGTGATTGGCAATTTTATTCGCTCCGTGCTTTGCAGCGACCCTATTATCAGTTATCAAGCCAATCTCCAAAAACTTGTAGTCACTGACATTCCCAACAATATGGTTGCTGACGTCACGCTCTGTTTAGGAAGTGAAAATACGAATATTGCGTAACAGCCACTGACAGAGAGGCTTATTCAGGGATATACACGGACCAATACTCCCATCCGTCTCTCTACAATAGAATGTCAGTATCAATGAGAACTAATATGTTTCTGCGTCATTTGTCTCAGGTATACTGCAGGTGCCTTTGCGCGCTCGCGATGCAATCGTCCTGCGGTAACCTTCATGTAGGTCAATATATAGGGATTTACACAATGGAAAGCTACCAAACTCCTCTGTGCCTTTGCCACTTCTTTTAAATTTCACTATTTGACTTTCCAACACCTACTGTTGTAATAACTCGGAAAGTGAAATCTCGTCACTCTGAGTACAGTTTCCGACACACTTATTCGACTTACTTGTGCTTTCTTTGTCTTCCTTGTCCACATTCATCTTGGGAAATTGGTCCGTCTTGTAGATGAGATGTGGATGGGTGTCTCGTTTTGTCCTGAAATGCTTCGCTAGGTGATCCGGCAGTGGATGAATGAACATCGCGTCTTCTTTATGACGAATAAGTCCTTTCTGCAACACAAGCGAATTAAAGTGAGCAAATTTAATTACTCCTTACACTCGGAAGCTCATAATGCAAATTCCCCCAGCCATAAAATAAGTCAAATATTGAGTGATGAGGATTGACATTTCAATCAGGTTTTATATAAGCATGGTATAAAATGCCAAGTTCTTTATACTGCATGGTAAGGAGACTGAGAAGAGAAATTAAAATCAACCACTCTTGGGAGTAAAAGGGTTATGACTTGCAAAAAGTGTTTCAGTTGGATCAGTAGTACTCGCTGTAAAAGTGCTAAATTCTTCAAGCACTTCTCCATGGTAATTTATTTTGTAATCGCCACAACACCAACCAAAAAAATATCAATAAATTACCAGTCCGCCGTCGTTACTAACGGCAACCAAAGAATCTGGGTCCGAGGCGGTATGGCCGAGGTAAAATGTGTTTTCCGGTGCGGGGCTTTGGGAAATACGACCACTGGGAATTTTCTCTTCAAACTGCAGGCCAGGTGCCATCAGCCGATCATTTCGAACCAACTTCAGGTGTAAATCTTCCCCGAAGGCTCTCAGTTTGTAGCTCGGTCTGCTCAAGTCTGTTAAGCTTCGCCGCTGCCGTCCGCCGGCCCGAAGATCGTACGAGACGAACCCTCCGTCATCGTTTGAGTGGTATGGCGAGACCACGTCATACTCTGGAACTATCATTAAAAAAAAAGATCACTCAGTAAAACAAAGATTTTTCTTTTAGAAGGAATGAAGTGTTTTCAGACAGCATCAATGGGCACAGAGCGAAAAAGGGAGAAACGGCAAGGACATAAGAAATTAACCTAATTGTGGGACAGACGTATGCCCACGAAACGGAAACGGATTTGTGTGGACATGGCCATTTTGAATAGTTATTTCGCACAACGAAAATATTTCCAATGACGTTTTTATATTAAGCTTCCTCCCTCGAATAACCGCCCACCCTCAATTAAGCGCCCCCTTTGGCCACGAAATTTGAAATAAGCGCTCAGGGCGCTTATTCGAGGAAATACGGTATTTACCTTGAGAGTGGTCACTAGCTCCAAAGTAATGTCCGATTTCCCTCTTGTTCATGTGAAGGTGTAAGGGCTGAAGACAAACAAAGATCCATCATACTCAACAATACTGAATCATTAGTTGAGAACGAATACCAGAAGTTCTTTCGTCAATCACGTTTGGTCGAATCATGTCACGTAAATCCTATCGCAAACCCGGTACAAGTATGACAGGCGGAGATTAATTACAAAAGCCGGATATTTGAGAACCGTTTGTTCCAAGAGGTCTCGCAAGTAAGGAAATGACATAACCTTAGCTTTTATAGTTATTACAAAATGCGACAGGTATTACAAAGTGCCACGTTGTTACAAAGTGCGACAGCACATTCTCACCTTCCCATTAATAGTTTTAGCAGCTCCTGTAAAAGAAAACGAGTTTGGTTAAATAATCATTAAGCGCATGGTATTATATATACGCATAACCATTATATATGATATATTAAAGAATCAATGTCTTCATTATTTTCAACGAAGAATGCGTTTTTTGTCAATTAAAATGCCCACATTCATAAAGAGTGACATAATGCGACATCAATTTTCTAAACGCATGTAAAAGATTGCCCATCATTTGAAAGAATCAAAACAAAACTTACCTTCAAATAAAAAATTAAGTAGAAGGATGCCAGCAAAAATCCACACTGACTTCATCGAATCGAGTATATTTAATACCTGCAATTAAGAATCGTTAATTGCTTTCGCTTTGATCATATATATTTGTTTCTCTCAATGCTCTTTCTTTGCTTGGATTCTCCTCAAGAATCCAATGGAGTGCATAGCCGGGTTTTCGAGAGCCAGTTTCTTTCTGTTTACTTCTATCGTCAAAAGATTTATGTCTAGTATATAACGAGACCATGTTACTGTCAGCCTACCATTAGCAAGCCAACTGGCTTGACTGTACTTTACAGTAAATACTTTGGTACTGACTTATAAGTTATGCTCAGTTGTGTAGTGAAGGCTTGCTGGTCAAAAAAGCGAACTTATCTTCAGCGTATAGGTTTCACGTTCTCATTCTTACCTTGTTATGGTTGATCTTGGAACTTGTGCGTTCTGAACTATATAATCTGATCAACTGGACGCGTTCGGGTACGTTATATAGCAAAGAAGAGGAACTATTAGAGCTGACGCGGAAACTGAAACGAACCTAAACCCCTTGACGTCTGCGTGGTTACACCACACCAGAGCACGTTCGTACTATAGCTCAGTGATGTGGCTGATATCAGTGATCAAAGTTTCTCTCCCGAAAGTTTATAACGACTATAAAAACGCATGACCTATCACTGTAGTTTTCCTTTACTGGTTTGTGGATGACTGAGAATACAGCAGATTCATGCCAGTCACACACTGTAACATGGTTTATTAATTACGCACGAGAAACGGAAAGATTGTTTGCCAAGGGTCAAGTGGAATTTGACTGTTATGGCCGGTTGACTTTCTATACATGCTTATAACGACCAGTGAATTCACAGTCATATTGCTTAGGCCAGTTCACACGTTTTCAAAAATATTTCGTATACATGATACTAGCGTTTTCAATTTGGTTTTGCCCGTCCATATATATACTAATCCGTTTAAAACGCAGCTTTAAAACGCAACTTTTCACTTTCCGTGTTCCGAACTACGCGATCATCGTGACGTCAGCGTTTCTGAAAAGTTTCGTTTCCGATGACATGTTTTAACCATATGTGTGTGGATAGAAGGCCGAATCACAAAGACAAAGCAACGTTTTCAGTCGAAAGAGGATCCATTCACTTGCTCCGGTGCATGGCTGACGAAACGTCATCTTTATTACGGCGTTCATCTTATCCACGTGATCCTTGGTTGTTAAGTCACGGTTTTGACTAAGGAACCATCAGATAAGTACTTTATAGATAAGTACTTATTTTCATATAAAGAAACGTGTCCCGGAGGCGGAATGTGAACAATGCGTTGCGATTAAGCGTTTTGTAACGGAAGTAGCCCCGGTCCCACTTGTGACTTTAACGCCAACAAGTCGACATTTACAACTTTAGTTTTCAAGCGCAAACGCCACTTTGTCACCGACGAATATGTCGGTGTCTGTTGCCACAAACGTCGAACAAGCTGTCGTTTTTAAGGTCGGCGTCCCACTGAAAGTGGGAAGCGAGACCTTATTGCCCCTACGGTGGCCCACAAGTGTCACGGCACCAACAAAAACTTTACGGCAACCACAAATTGCTACGGTACGGCCACAAATGCCACGGCACAACCACAAATTGCCACGGCACGATCACAAATTGCCACGGCACAACCACAGATGCCACGGCACAAGCACAAATGTCACAGTTCAGCTGTTTAATGCGCCAAAGAGCTAATTTTTGTGTGACCTTTTTCTAGACAGAGCATTCCGAAGAATGGTTTAAAATCCATATTTCAGATATTTTTTGTGACATCACTTTACCACTATATTCCTACTTTAGAGCAGCAGACACATATACCTTTGCCGAAACGGATGCGTACTTTAATAATTGAAACTGACTTTATTGTGTCTGGAGGTTTTTGAAGTCCAAACAAGTAGGTATCGGACAACCAAATTTTAAAACGTCGAGCAAAGAAAAGCGTTCCTAACGCGCAAGAATGACCATCCTTGCCTGCGCAACAGGCCCTTGTATTTGTCCGCGCAGCTTGTTGTTCGTGTCACTCGAAGTCTGGCACGAGACCTTGTTCTTCTCGGCTCGCCTCCCCATTCACATGCCCTCCTAAACCAGTTGTACGAACTAGACCACAACCGAAGTCTGCCAATCAAAAAGAGAGCCGACCTTACAGTGGCATCGCTGCTTTGATTCTGTGTACGCTTTGTTGTTATTGACACGCAATCAGTGTCACCCGGCCCCGAATCCGTAAGAATCCATCTTTCAGGGTTTTTGCCAGTTACTTTAAATATGTACTTGTGCCGTCCCACGTGTCGACAAAAAATCCTGGACAAACTGTTCCTTTTAACACTCTGTAAGGTAATGCGATTGCGGGAAGACTTTCAACTGTTAGCGCACCTATAAGTTGGCCATGTAGTATATGTCTGAATACGACAAAAAATAGAGTCCAGTTACTTACTCTGAAAAATACAAGCAAAATGTTCATCAATTTACGAGTCATGGGATGAAAAATTTATGGTTGGTTGCATTACGTTGTTCTACTTGGGAAGTGCGTGTGATTTACGGTTACCATGTTTACTAAACGACCGAGTCAGTGACCCCCACTGTTTGTGTTAAATTCAATCATGGTACCTTAAAAACTGTCGAGTCTCGACGGCAAAGTAGCGGACATCCGTTAACTAATAGGAACTGTTTCAAGGCTGAAAAACGTAAGAGTTGATGTGACGTATGAGAAAAGCTTCCGGATTTATGCCTGCCTTTTAACCGTGCGGTTCACTATTTCCGGCGTGTCTGGCATCATAGCACGTAACGTACTGGATCCTTACCACATTAAACACCAGTTCGTTGGGTTTTGTTCTTTTTTTATATATATAATACTGGTAAACGACTATAGTATGAGAGGAGTCAGCAATGACGTGTTGCATGTTGTTGTCCTCCTCCGCCATTTGGCCACTGACTGGCTGTCAGTTTAACTGTGCGTTCACTATTTCCTTGTATGGTAACCATATAGCACGTAACGTAAGGCGATCCCCACCATATTAATCACCAGTTTGTTGGGTTTGTCCATTTATTATAATATTGGTAAACGGCTATGCATGTAGTATGAGAGGAGTCAGAGTAGCGTGCTTGCATGTTGCTGTTGTTCTTCATCTCCGTTTGTCCACTGACGGGCTGTTAAGTATTATTACTTATGAGCCATCAAATATTTCCTTTCGCGTGTGATTGGTGGAAGCGTGACACGTGACCAAATAACGTCCGCTCACGAGCGGACGTTATCATTGAATAACACCCGCGTTGATCATATCCAAACACAGCTTTATGTATTAAATCACAAAAAACATGACGAGATGACTACCGAGGAGGACATCAAAGCAGTTCCAGAAAGCACCAAAAAAGCTTCACAGTCCCCGCGCCAGTTATTTGCGCTGTGAGAGGGAATATTTGAAGGATAATAAAGACAATATGCACGGATAATTGTCCTTGGACATTATCTGTTTCTCGAAGCTCACAATTGCCCTTGAGCTTCGCTCTCGGTCAACTGTCCGCTTCTCGGAACAGATAATATCCTCCGACAATTATCCGTGCATATTTCCTCGCCAAAAGTAGTTTATTATTTGGCCAAAGGCCAAGTCTAGCAATGAGCATTTTTTTGTTTTGGGGTCGAGAAATGGCGCACGCTGATTGGTTGGGCGCTCTGTTTTTGAACACGTGATTTTTGGTGACGCGTTCTGTCCTTCGGATGTTGGTACGTCTTGTCGGAGTATGTGTGATTACAGCAAAGAACTCTTCAATCGAGAATTCGAAATAAAAACAATACTCATACATATAGAGAAAATCGTAGTTGCATTGTTTACTGCGGCGGCATTGTGCGTCAATGTAAAAATCGTCGACTTCCCTGGGCAAATAATCACGACCGGATAGACAGATGGATAGATAGATGCTTTATTGACTAAAATACTTGAAGCCATAGGCTGAATTGCGATTAGACCATAAAGCCGCGAGTGAATAATAGTAGTCAAACATACAGATAAGCATAGTACATATAGCTGTGCTGTTTGCAGTGGCAGCTTCATATACATCAATGTGAAAACCGTCGACTTCCATTGGCAGCATCGTGCATCAATGTCAGGACCGTCGACTTTCCTTGGCAAATAACCGCGACCATAAAACTACGTTGCGCGTACTTTAAACGTTGTAAACAGCTTAATGAACGTGCGTAATGAACGGAATTTAGTGTGGGTCTACCGCCGCTGTTGTGTGACTTTGTAAGTGAGACGAACAGACGCATAATTCAGTTACTTACATTCGTGGATTTTAAGCATTCCAATCTTGAAAACACAAGATCCACTTAGAAGAAACGTGATCCTTTAATTGCCAACGAGCAGCCGAGCGAAGACGCGAGGCTGCGAGGCGGCAGCATCATAGAGCCGTGCACGAGAGAAGGGGGAAAAAATCTCGAATGGAGCGTAACCACTTAGAATGACGTAATGTTTTTCTGCAATTGTTTCAAGTTAGCCAATTAGAATACGAGTTGCTTTGTCCTGCTTGTTTTCTGAGCCAATGGGAGCGCGAGATGCGGAGATTTTAACCAATTGTAGCGCTTCTTCTTTGGTGTTATGCTGGAGCATTTTTGGCCAGCGAAAGTCTCTTCGTGGCGAGTTTTGCGGAGTCCTGTTAGAGTAGCGACGTTGTTCTACTTCGGGTGAGCAAAAGGACAGTAAAACAATCTTGTGTTCTTGGACTTGTTGTGTTCATCTTCTAACGCTTTACGTTAGTGCACTTCAGCGAATTGTTTGTCAAGAACCAGCGTGTTCTAACTCAAGCGAGCGTGCTCAAAGTCGGCCAGCGAGCCGTGTTGAAAGTTCAACGCGCCAACATCAGGCCAGCGTGCCATTCAATACACAAGCAAATACGAAACAAAAAACATTTGAAAAGCGAAAAATACAAACGAATCGACCAGCGAGTCATTTTTCATTTTGCTTTTAATTTTGTTACTGTTCCAGAGAGTTGCGCAGACAGACAGACAGTGCAGACAGACATATTTTTACAAATCATAACTTAAGTGCGGGGAAATACAAAGACAAGACAGAAAAACCACTCTAACTTATACACAAACACCAAGGCCAAGTAGCCGGTTTTTCCTTTTCCGTACCAGACATCCTTTTGAGAGTAAATTATAGTGGGTTAACTTTGAGGATCAAGAGGATGACCAGGGAATTTCAGATGTTGCATGAAAACTCGTCGAGCTTCTAGATGTGGAAGACGAACGTTTTGCCAAGAAAAGGTAATTCAGGGGTTTACCTCGATGCAAGAACCTTACACCGAAGATCATTCAGCCTAATTCAGCGAATCTTAAGAGAGTTTTGGGGCGGGATTTTCACAACAGAACTATACACCATCAGATTGGTGAGCTTAATTTACCTTTATTAATAATTATGTCCTTGCTCATTACATTTCACTGATTGTACTATTATTACAATATGTAAGTTATGCCGTGTAACTTATAGAACAGACTCCGACTTCCTAAGAACTTGACATTAAATTATGTACCCATCGAAGGCTGTAAATATCTCGAGTTATACACAGCAGTGGCCAATGGAACAAACTTAAATACAAGGCGAAGTAACGTTTTTATACCTGGGATTAGACTGTTGATCCTTGGCTACAACCCATTGCTTCTGCGCAATTCTGGAAGTGGTACACTTCCATGGATGTTTTTGTAAGTCCTACACCGTCCTTACAATAATCCGACACGTTCTCTGTGATCTCTCCATGGACGTCGTACTTGTTAGCAGCATCTTGAGAAGAAACGCAGATCTCGCGATTGATGACAGCAAAATAGTCATAGCCCCAGTCACGGGCCATGAAGGCGCACTGCCTAACAATCGCTTGCCCATTTTCATCATCAGGTTGTTTTCTGAGGTCCGCCAGTTTATCTTTCAAAGCTGCTTTTATTGGTTTAGTCTTTTCCTTGTAGCAGCCCAGACCTGTAAAGTTGGACTGGAGGGGCTCTGGGTGAAGACAAGAGAAGAACCCATTCAAATGTTAGCCTGACAAGACAAGTCTTAACAATTATATGATGAGTTATAACTTATATGCCTTGTCGGATGTCGAATCTGGGGCACACCAGCAAAAACTTTATACCCCTTCAAATAGAACATACAAAGATACCTCAACGAGTACTAAAACATATGCTAAGCGGAATTCATGTTCCTTTTTGCGTCCAACTTGCAGTACAATTCTACAATATACGTGCATAAACAAGATCCGAACTATGAATGACCTAAAATAAGACGGTTGGAGCTGTGCTTTCTGGTGAAAGGAATGATATTTTAAGATTTCTTATAACAGATTGTTTTTAGTGTATTTGACTTTTTGAACCTTTTATTATCTGGTTTTGAATGTGCAGACTGTTGCGCTATCAGTACTGTGATTTGGCGTACTTGAAATAATGAAACTATGCTCACGGGAGGAGCCAGTAGAAGCTAAAGAATGTTACACTTTATTCAACATTTTATGTAGATGAATTAATATTCTCCGATAAATATACTGTGTAGATTGTTATCAATTTTGTTTAGGGCGGACATACAATCCTAATAAATAATAAAAATAATTTAATAATAATTTAAGTGTAAATATCCCCAATTTGTAGAGGGTTCTTTATCTCAGCTATGTAATTTTTGACACGTAAATATAGTTAATATTAGTATTAATACTTACCAAAGGTGTAAGCAAACACGGCTTTTGTACCAACTCCCTGGTCACAGCTCACTGAAGATTTTCTTTCAATTTTTGTTTGGTTATTCGGATTTGCGACGCACGTCTTATCTGAGGTTCCAAGCGCAAAATTCTTGTAGCCTTTAGTGTGTGCCAGTTTTCTGCACAAATCGATGGCTGGCTTGGTGTTTTGCCAATCAAGCACCTCCTTCACATTACCCAGTACGACCGAGTAAATGTTTGCATCGTATCTCAGGCACGCGATTTCATAGCTCGGAGGAACTGAGGCGAATAAAACAAATATAAGTACACTCAGCTACTATCGCAGAAAAATTACCACCACTAGGCTAAGTTGAATTGATAAAGATGGTGGGGTGCGGAAAACCGGGGACTAAGCACCTAGGAGGGGCATTTTCGACGAAAGAACTGCCAGAACGGAAATGTTGTTCTCGCAAAGATGAACATTAGGCATAGTATCGCTGCTACCACCACCGACAGGCGCCATGTTTGTTGTCTTAAACGTCTCGACTCCATGCCTCACGGGTGGACGTGTTCCGAGAGTCCGCTATCTTCATGAATCGTTTTATAATTAAACGACTGTTCTGCTTGTTCTGGTGGTAGTTATCTCTTATCATAGAAGTCCTATAAGCCCTATATAATAATTACAATGAACTATCAAATTAAGACAAGAAGAATGTATTTTAGGACTTAAATTTTATTTTTCTCGTGATTAGATTTCTCATTCTCAAATCCCAGTCCATCATAGCAGAACTTTGTTACCATCTTAGATTCAGGCATAATACCCTAGTATTACTCATCTAAAAAAATCGCTTCAGCTCATTTCTCGTTCCTGGGTCACCACGAAAGTTTAAACTGTTGAAATTTAAGTTTGTAATAAATCCTATATCTCTGCAGAAGCCAGATTATCAACAAGTTTGTTACCTTCACAGGTTTCGCCACTGTGTCCACCGGTACAATTACAGCTGAAATCCAGTCCGACGTCAGCATCCGGGACACACACTCCGCCATTATGACAAGGACCGCTGTCACAAGGATTTATCCGCACTGTAGGTGATATATAAAATGTATACTAAAATATCATGTCTGACGATATCTTTTCCCTATATCTCTAATAACGGGATAGTGCACTTGTCAGTTATACTGTACTCCTGGCGCAACACTCCCTTACCCTCACAGTTTTTGCCCGTGGATCCAATGGCACACTGACACGTGTATTCCAAGAAATTCACACCATCTTTAACACACGTGGCTCCATTTAAACAAGGATCGCTGTCACAAGGATCGATTTGTTCTTCAGTGCAAAGAAAGTGAAAAATATTGATTAGAAGTCTTTATTTCATATATATTACATTTGTTACAAAATAGAACGAAATACTTTTTTTCGTTTTAATTTAGAATTTGGTATTGCTCTCTGTCTGGATTAGTCTCGAACGCTGGTCTTTTTTTTCTTTTTTCTTTCAGAGGAAAAATTGCATTTGTTACAAAAAGAGCGCATAATCTTTTTTCCTTCGATGAAGGATCTGCTTTTTCTATGAAAAACGACAAGCGGTATATTCATGCAATCGTTTGTCATCAGTTTATTTTATTAATTAACTCTTTTTACATCCTGAATTATTTGGTTTAGTAATTCTGTTCACCCTTCGTATAAACAGAGTGTACACCAGTGACGAAACGAGAATTGATCATTCAATGACTGTTCAAGTTAATTGCCGAATCATCATCATCATCATCATCATCATCATCATCATTATCCCAACCGTATTAAGTGTCTTTTCTACTATCCAACCACAAGTAATATACCAATCTGGGGACACTTCTTTCCTGATCACGTTAGCTCTGATGAATCGTAGTGAAAGGCGAGAAATCATACCTTCACAGAAGTAGCCTTTATAGCCTTTTGTACAGTTGCATTTGTATCCAGCTGGATCGTCCACACACGTGGCGCCATTTTTACAGAGAGGAACGGGAGGGCACTTGGTCTCCGAAGCTGAAAGATGAAGAATGTGTCAGCAATTTTATCCAAGATTGCAGAATATAACGACGTCATAGTCAGGTTGTCAGTTTGTCTAACTTACGAGCACATCCGTTGTCCAAGTTGCAGTCTTTCTTGGTCGGTAGTTTTTCATCTGTACACAGGATGTCTGGCACGACCACATCTTCTCCGTCCTCGTTTGTCTGAACACACAACACTGTCCGAGTCGCTATCCCGGGATCACAAGACGTTGAACACTAGAAACAAACAGAGAAAGATAATGATACGAGCATGTTTAAGCCTTTTAACTTTGGTTACCAAATCTCACCGCAATCATAAGACGTTGAACACTGGGGGAACAGAAAATATACGATACCAAGGGCTTATGTTAGACTCAAGCCCCTGTAATATATGAGATATTATTCAGACCAATTGTCTAGTATCAAGGATCTCTGTGCGTCTCTCACTCTGTGTAATTTTAATAACCATCTTTAGATAATACTACGTCATGAATACAAGGTTATGTTCCTACAACGCCGCGTCAGCTCGTATAAATCGACCTAACCTGATTGGTGTTTTCCTACAGCCTCTGATTGGCGCTGACAGTTTAGTTGCTACTTTTAAAAAAGTCTAACCACTGCTTACCTGAGACCAGTCCTGTCCAGGCCTCCAAACTGGACAACATTTGATTTTCCGACAATATTGTTCGAACTCGGTGGTATTGGGTTTGAGGGTCACGTTGCACAAATCGTCAGCCACTTGTTGGAAGCCCAGATCTTTGGTTTTGTGACGACACACGAGGGAGCGATTTTGCACCCCTTTGCCGCACGTCTTTGAGCAATCTCCCCATCGCGACAGATGCCATCTAAATAATCACATAATTGATTAGCACAGTGTTGAGCTGCAGCAAATACGTACGCTTACATTCATTGGTGGTCTAAGTACATGTTTCCACAAAGCCAACATTAAAATGAGAAAGGTACAGATAGTCTTAGACTCGGAAAATGGATCAAATGATTCATTATTTGCCTAAAGGCAATTCTTAAGGGCCGGCTTTTACTGAAATCTATTAATACAGTAGAACACCTATTAAGCGGCCCGTTATCAAAGTCTTGAAACAGTGCAATAATGTAAATAAATCCCCTATTAAGCGGCCACTTGCCATTTCCCCAAGGGTGGTCGCTTAATAGGTGTTCAACTGTAAAAAACTAAACTCACTCTGGTTGGCACGGTTGTACGTTGCATTCCCTCTCTTCGCTGGGTTTGTTTCCGGCGCTGCACCATTGATCGCCCACTCGACTCTTGTCATCTGATCTCACACAGTAAACTGCCCGGGTCTGAGTTCCTGACAATTTCACGATAAAATATATCTGGTTAAAACTTTTTTAATGCCGAATCTCAACTACTCTAAGAACCAATAATAAACATAAAATACCTTTTGACTTCCAGTCTCCTATCCTCTTATCTTAACACGCCGTTATGTATTTGCCGAAGCCGATAAATCTTTGTAAATCACATTGAGTGTACTAGGTGTTCCTTTCCAGAATCCAAATAGTAATGACAGTTAGAATAACTGCTACCTATGCTACAACCACCACCACCACCATTACTACTACTGTGCATTACTACTACTGTGCATACTATTACAGTACGACATGATTACTACAACTGCTACTAATAATAGACTACCACTACCTACAACTAATACAATTATAAAACTAGAACTACGACTACTATAACCACTGTAATGTACTACTAGTAGAACTACAACTCATGACTACCACGCAATTTATTAGCTTTAGCTGTATCCTAAAGTTTTAGACACTTTATATCACTTGTGATATAATATCTAAAACATCTGTAATAGATATACCTGCAGGCAATTACAATTGTCCAAAGGAACGTGAAGTATGGTAGCCTTTGAAATTTTATAGTAGTTTAGTATTGTTTATTGTTATATAGTATAATATTTATAGTAGTTTAGTATTGTTTATTGTTATATAGTATAATATTTATAGTAGTTTAGTATTGTTTATTGTTATATATACATCTTATTCGATGGTTTAGCGCGTAATACGGGCCGGTATTTTACGAGTTGCTCGTATTTTTCCGAGCCCCGCCGCGGGGCGAGGAAAAATACGAGTAACGAGTAAAATGCCGGCCCGTATTACGCGCTAAACCATCGAATGAGGGATTTATTATATGACTATGACGTAGTTTTACCTTTATATGAAATATATTTCAGCAAACATAAAACAGAGACTTCGAGCAAAACTGTTTTCATTCAACCCCAGGCAAAATGTGCGCACACTCATTTACACAAAGATTCACTTTCAGCTTCCAATCCGGTCATCGATTTAAAAATCTTGACAGAGAAAATTAAAGAAGTTATGCCACCGAATGATCGAAGTTCAATTCAGATTAAATGTGCTGAGATAAATGCGCTGGAGACGAAAATGCTTGCTTCGACAAAATAAATATTCGGCGAACAAACGTTCTTCGAGCGGTTGAAATCGATCGCTTCGCTTAAACTTTTAACCATTTTTGTTCTTCAATAGCAAGCAGCTTTGTACTCAAAACAGGGTTTTTATTTTCTCGGAGTAGCTAAGGAATAAACACAAGAACAGAGCCAGCGAATGTGTACGTTGAAGAATCTGAAACTTTCATAACACAACTAGGATTTTTACCGCCGACACGTTGTCCCCGAACGAAGTGAGGGAAATATTCACGACGCTAATGCAGTAGTATTATCGCCTTATCGGAGACTCCAAGCGTGTCGCCATCTCGAAATCTAATGTTCGTGTGTTTGTCTGTTTGTGCCATACGACCTCGTCCCAAGGCCCTCCGCGTCGAGCGAACACAGCAGGCGAGGTTACATCGGCAGCTTAACTGTAAACCGCCATTTTCTTGGAGACATGCGATAGAGTACGAACTGAAGTGATTTTGTACAACAAGATGCAGATACAAGGCCAAGCAGTTCGACGGACGGCTGTAAATTGCCCGGATATTTTGCCAGTGCATGGGAGGCAAGCTTTACCAGACGTAAAACGGATTCTTTAAGGCCCAACTGGTTGACCTGAACACTAATCCCAGACGCCAGTATTGTGTTAAAACGCAGACACTTCTTCAGAAAGGAATAGCAAAATACAGTCGGTGGAAATCGAACAATCACTGTTGCAAATTTCGCCTTTCGCAATAACAGGAATGCAGTTTTCAGAATCCAAGTTTGACAAGATGACAACACAATACAATGGAAAGTGGAATTTTCGTACTGTACGAGGACTGCTCTATACAGTGTATTTTGAAATCATTGAAGACGTAAACAATAGTGTTTTGGGTTTTGTTTCCTTTGCTGGAAAAGAGCTAAAGCTATGGCTTTCAGGAACCGGTGAGTTTTGAAAATTTACATCAATTAACGTTAAATACACTTTTGTTAAACGACGGTCGTGTTATCATTGGTATTTCAACAATTGCCGTATATTTTGTCGTTTGATGCCCCGGGAACTGTGATGAAGGCCAAGTAGGATTATACTGTGATCTTTTCGCTGGTTTTCAAAGCTATTTTTAAAATGCCTTCGTGCAAGATTGTGTCATCCGATTCCTGACATGTTTGCATAATTTCATTGACAGTCTGACACATGCTGTGAAGTTTTGTCGCCGCGTTTGTTGGCACACTGTATTCAAGGATAAAATGTAACCGGGTTAAAATGCTTTTGCTTTTTGAAGGCTATTAAAGTAGAAAATATCCGGCCACTGCTTTCCAAATTAAACAATATGTCTACTAGCGGGACCCCCGTAAGATACTCGCTCAACACAATCGGACTTTGTATTATTTAGTGACCGGGTTTCCTCGCTCAATAAAATCGGACCTTGTATTATTTAGTGACTTGATTTCTTTTTTCTGTCAAAGATTTTAAAATCGTCAAACGCAGTTTGAAAAGTTGTTGTGTTCAAAATTGAATCCCTGCCAAAATTCACACGATTCCGAGACTTCGAAAGCGTGTAAACAAGCGACTCGCTTTGACGGTTCTAAATTTGGCACACACGCAAAAAAACAAACATACACGTATGTGGTTAGGATAAAGCATTGGCTGGAGAAATCGCGGCTTTTCTTGAAATTCATAAAAACTTCGGTGTCCAAGATCGACTTTGCTTGGCTTTCAAGCCTCGGGAGTATTCTGTAGTTGCGTGTAAATGTTTTCTCAGCGAATTTTGAAGTTCAGCTAGTGTCTACGAAAATTGCAGACTGTGCACGTTGTCTGAACTAAACCAGACTGCCGTGTGACAAAGATTTTTTTAGCGGCCGACTGGTGACGTCGCTACACAGCCGTGGTTTGCTGAAAAAAAATTAAATAATGTCCGAACGGAAAATAAACAAGAATCCCGCTTTCCGAAAACCCACTACTGAGCGAGGGGATATCTGCGATTATCGTATTTCTAGTCAAGTTATAGATTATTAACAACTCACCAATTTCCTGCCTGGTTGTAGAAAGTTTAAGACCCCTTCCAGCAAAGGAACCACTCAAAACAGTGTTCATACACGGCGAAAATCATTTTGCAGTGTTTACAGTGACGGCATCGTGCGGAAAACTTTACGGAGTCAGAACTGCCGTTTGTCCATGGCGATTGTTTGCTTTCCACCAACTGAACTATGCTTTCCCTTCCTTGACAAATTATCCAGTAACAGTTTCTTTCTATGGAAGAGTCTTGTATCTGAAAAGTCATAGACTTTCGTTGCACCGTTTTACCTTGCACTCAGAAAAAATCTTTGATTCATTTGTGATACGCGCGCGTCTAAACCGGTCAAACCGGTTTTCTACAGTGTAATACGGATTTGAAGTGTGTAATACGCTCCCGTACCGGCACTCTGTTGCGACCTTATATGGTAAAACTACGTCACAGTCATATAATAAAGTATAATATTTATAGTAGCTTTGCACTGCTCCATGGAAGAGCACATTGATGTGGTTATGGATTCTGTGGGTAGATAAAGTTATGTTGTTGTTGTTGTTGTTGTTGTCGTTGTGGTTGTGGTTGTGATGTGTTGTAAACACATGTACTCTTCGGGTACCTATTTTTGGGAAACGCACCTCCTGCACATTCCGCAGAACAATCTGAATAATTGTTAGGAATCCTCCAATCATAGGTCACTTGGGACGGTGGCGTTTTTCCTGCCGCGGGTTTGTACATCATATATCTGACACCTGGATTTTTCTCCTTGTGTCGTATGTACTACAAGAAACAAACCAAAAAAGGAAAAGATGTATTACGATCAAAGAATTTCAGCTTTGTATCAATTTAACGGTAAGGGATCAAGCAAGAGTATGTTTAGCATGATAATCATGGTGATGATGACGTGATAAGAATAAGGTGGTGGCGATGATGGTCCTCAAAGTGACGTCAACTACAATGTTCATGTAAAATCAGTGATGGTGATGATAATTGTGATTATTATAGTATCTAACTGATACTAAAAGTTATGCAATGATGGTGGTGATGTTGACACAAGGTGCTGGTGATGGCGTTGGGAATTGTATATTTTTCTCACCACTATCTTCAAAACCGCGGTGGTGGGTCCATGTATAAACAACTTATCAGTTTCTTTTTTTCTCGTTTCATGAACTATTCTTGTCCCAGCGGCTTTGATTTCGCTCGATTGATTTGAATCGGGGTCGATGAGAAATGAACCACTGGAGTCCTGGATACCTGAGAAATACAACCGGGAACACGTTGAATCTTATAAAGAAGGCCCTAAAAATGTGTCGCTAGTTACTACGTAGTTACTCCATAGTTAATAAAACTCTGCCATCTAATTGTAAATTCGACTTTTGGACGAATCTTGTCGCACAATCCGCATGTGCTTGATTCGTTTCATAGCTATTTTATAGCGATATTTGACTAATCCGTTTGGACATGTTGTACAACAGTGCTTGATTCGCGCAGACGCACTAGAGCCTAATTACACTCCGTGGGCTTTTGTTCGATCCCAGAATCCTTATCGTTAGCGATATTTTATGTGACATGGCCACCCCGCAAAACATCGCCCAATAAGGTTAATAATTAAATTTGAAAGTGTGTGCGTTTACAATCGCTTACCGATGTGGTTGCGTGTCTCTCTTTGTTCCAGGAAAAACGCATTCGTCACACCGATTTGCAGTTCAACGATAAGGGCGGCATCTCCTACCCCTGATGACAAGACACAATGCGAGAAGTAATCTTACTATCTTCAGATAGTTTACGCACACAAGGTATTTAGAAAAAAGTAGAATAATGGATGAACGACATGACAGTTGTCTATTTTTTTTTATTGTTCATCTTACTCTTACTATCGACTTTCCCTTTGTCTTTGCCCCGCTGTTACTGACTTTCTTTTTTGTCTACTTATTTAACATAGCGGCATATTTTCTAATATCCTTTTTCCTACCAGTTTCTAACTGGTCCAGTCATAGATTTACTTACCTTTGCCAACGCCATCGTCGAAATTTCCATAATGAATGGAACAACTCGATCTATTTCCAGCACAAACTCCACATCGATCCTTCCGTACACCAGAGTTCAACTGATGATCACACCCGACAGCCTGAGATTGGAAAAAGTATTGAAAAGCTATGACAACAACAATTGAGAAACGAACTTCCTTAGAATAGTCACAGTTACATGGAATATAGTGCTGTCAGTGATAAAAAAATGAAACGTTATGTAAACTAATAGAAGGTAACGAATGATCAAAACGTTCAAACACGTTTATTATCTTAAAATGCAACAGTTGTCACAAGCCTTCAAGCGTGTTCGTATTCAAATAGCGCGACATTTTACCACACCTTATGCTGTTTTCTGATGGTCCGTATTATGGTACTGAACCAATCGGTTACTATAGTTACTGTATTACCTAGTCACTAACGACAGGTGGTTGCTCAGGGAGGTTCCACTGTATAGTG